>OX371262.1:59670166-60304829 GCA_947311025.1 Lypha dubia | reverse complement strand
GTAAAATTGATGCATGTGTAGACTTTTAAAAAGGATAAATTTTATCTGTTTATTAAGATAAAGTGTGTGAAAATTAGTTTTATATTAATGGAAATACATAAAAGGGTTAAAAATAAAAGAAAATAACAATCAACTTTTTCTTTCTTTGATCTAGAGAATAAATATTTCACTTAAAAATGGATTGTATCAAAAATAAATAAATTTTCTTTACAAAGTGGATGGGTAGAAAATTATATGTTGGCAGGTTAAAGGAGATAATAATATATTATTTCTTCTGTTCATGTCTATTCCCTTTAATATATATTTGTGGTGGTCCATTTTGTAGATACTTTTAGGACTAAGATTTATTTTCTTCTGTAAGGAAAAGTTTGATAAATAAATAGATAAATGTAAAAAACGCAAGCCAAATGAAAGCTTTGCTCTGTAACAAGGGAAAATAAACATTAATAAGATCTACCATTTAATAAAGACCACTCAGCCCTTTATTATAAAATAAAGTTATATAAATCCAATATAGATTTATGTAAAAAAATTTTTTTTAATATATGAATTTATTGTGCTTTATAAAATTAAAGTAAAATTTACAAGAAGAAACTGACTGTGTCGGCGTATTAAAAGCTTAAATTATACCATTTATTTGCAGAAAAACAACTTTCCATCTCTGATCCTAAGGTTCTCTTCTTTTCTTTTTTTTTCTTTGTTCACCCTTCATAAGAAATAAGGCAATAAAGTAAAACGTATCAAAAATAACAATTACCAATAGTACCAACGTTTTTCTCATTTTACCCGACAGAAAGTACATCGTATATTTATGCTAAAAAAATTAGCGAGAAAATACAAAAAATACTAATTAGACCATTATTTAATCTTCGAAAAAGCACAATATATTTTAATAAATGTACTATGTAAAATAAGTACCAAAAGTACCGGACAGAAAGTGCGTCGTATATTATTGTAGCAAAAATTAGTAAATAAAAAATAATAAGAAGAAAATTGCCAATTTGTCCCCTTTTACTTCTAGTAAATATACCAAAAAAATTAATCTGAGAACTAGCGGGTGCTATTTTCCTAGAAGAGGCTTTAGCCACCCTATACCCTCCCAACCTGCCACTGCCCCTAGCGATTCCAAAAAGTCTTAAACACAAAAGTAATTCCGGGAACTAAAACTTGCTTGGTCATGGCTTAGACCGAAACCTCCACCTTCTACGACGCTTAATCTGTGTCAAGTGATGAACCATTAAATGATTTTCGAGTTACTGTGAAACAAATTTTCTTTTTATTTGTTTTTTTATGTCCTGTTTAATTTGTTGCTTCTTTTAAAATTATTTAAATTAATAGACAATAAATTGTTTGCTTGTGCCGGGAATAAATAACAAAATTCCTTGTTTACATTTTATAGTCGCAGCTATTTTTAAACTTTGCCATTAAAACTTCTTTATTGCCTAATTTTAGGAGTAGAGAAAGAAAAAAAAAATCACAAATGCAGGAATGCAGTGTTGCCAAAAGGCAGCCATAAACAGTTTAGTTTTGTTAAATTTAACAAAGATACCAGCATGTTTGTGGGGGTGTACATGAGCTTATATTAATGCCTTTCTCTCTCCCTATCACGCTCTCATTCACTCACGCGATGTGGGTTTTTGAGTTTATGTAACTGTATGCTTAGGTAATTGAGCATATAAGCAAGTGTGTGTGTGTGTGTGTACTGAGAGACCATATAAAGGTATCCTCAAATTACGTTAAGCATAAAAACCTGGAGGAATATAAGTTTTGTTCCATACATTTTTAAACTTAAGCTGTTGTTGTTAAGTTTGTAGGTTGCTAGCTGCTGCGGTTAGTGGGCTGGAAGGTGGGTTACTAGACCGGTAGTACCTTGATTTACTACTTTTACTGTTCTTAGTAACAATGAATAGTTTTGGTATTTCTAGTTCAAAATAGGCTGCTTGTTCATTTATTTTTTTTTTTTCTTTGGTTTTGTTTGTTAGCTTTGCTTTGCTTTTGCTGATAAAGATATGGGTAATTGTGGTAGTATAAGTTTGTGTGTATAGGTTTCTGTGTATTACAGTAAACGGTTTAGGGTAAATAAATGATAGAAAATAACCACAGTGCGTTAGTAGTTTCATAGTTAAGCTGGCGGTAGATATGAATCGTGCATAAGAGATTTAGTAAGTGTATAATAAAAACTTTTGAACTCTGAAAAGTATATTACTTTAAAGCAAATAAAGGTTTTGTTTTCTGCAGCATCGCCTAAATAGATGATTTATGAATATAATTAGAAGCTTGTTGTTACAATATTTTATTTTAAACATATTTCTGTTGGTGATAGTAAAAATATTGAACTAAGGTTTCTGAAAAATTGAAAAATTTTAACTGAAACATAATTAATTAGAAAAAAACGACGTTTTAAGAAATTAAAAATTGTATTAAAATCATACAAAATTTTTAAAATCAGGCGTATACAATTTTTCAATATATCCTGGAACTTCATTGCTGCATTCCACAGCCAATTGTAATTGATGGGCCAGAAAATCTCACCAGACATTAACCAGAAAATTCGTTCTGAACATTTCCTGTAGAAGTGCTTCCCGCCACTTTCTATCTAGAAATCGAATGTATAGAAATACTTCTCTCTTTATAATCTATTTCATAATCAATTTTCTATCCAATTTGCCATCCACTGAAAGTTGTTCTCAAACAAACAACTAAAATAAACACCAACAGGCCAACGACTAAAATAGCCAAATAGCCAAGTGTTTTTGCTTCATTACAGCAACCAAATGGATTTTATGTTAAAAATAGTTATGAAATATCCGAAGAATTAAAATGTCTAGAAATAAAGGACGATGAACAGCTGATATCTTTAGACATAACTGCTTTATACGCGAACGTAACCATCCCTAAAGCAATTCATTTATTAGAAATCTGGCAAAAAAAAACAAGAGTCACTTGAAAATAAGAGACTATACCTGGTGAAGTTAACTAAGTTATGTATGGAACAGAACATATTCCAATTCAGACAAAAATACTATCGTAATACAATTGGAACTTCAATGGGAATCCCACTCTCTTATTGCAAATTTGTTCATGGCCCATTTAGAATGGCAACTAAAAGACATTGATTACTTTCCAAAATATTGGCGAAGACATGTCGATGACGTTTTAGTCATACAGGGAAAGATAAAATAGAGACTTTTTCAAAAAATTAACAACATGTTTAAAACAATCAAGTTCACTATTGAGAAAGAAAAGAACAATAGACTTCTTTTTCTTGATCTTTTATTAAAGAGAAAAGAACATACAATTGAAATCTCAGTCTATAGAAAACCATCGTCAACAGAAAGATATATTCCAGCCAATTCTAACACATCATACCAACATTAGGTAGCTGCTTTTAATAGTATGACATATAGACGTTGTAAACTACCACTTAACGCTTCAAATTTCATTTCTGAAGTTAAGACCATCAAAATATTAGCGAAAATCAATGGCTACAAAGAATCTCTTGTTGATCAGTTGATTAAAAAACATAGCCGAAAGATACATTTAGAATTAAAAACAACCCTATTGAAAGAGAACAAAAATGAAAACATAAAATATAGAAAGTTGTCATACTGTAGTAATGTTTCATATAAACTTTATAACGTCTTCAAAAAACACAACGGCCTTTAATAATAATGGAAAGCTTAAAAACTTACTTGGAAATACAAAAGATAAAATTGACTATAAAGATAAACCAGGGATTTATTCAATTAGCTGCAAAAATTGTAATGAGATCTATATAAAACAAACCAAACGATCAATTCGTATAAGGTTTAAAGGACATACAAAGTCATTTGAGAAGAATCAGACAAATTCCTCTGTAGCTAAACGCATGATCAACAATAACCACTCTTTTGATGAATCCAATCTAAAATTAGTCAAATATGTTCAAAATCCACAACATTTGGATGCCTATGAAAGCATAGAAATAAAAAAACAAAAACCAATGATGAATTTCGACAACGAGCCATTACTATCAACATTAATTAAATTCTGTGTAAGAAGACCAACTGTAACTGTTATAACACCATTCAACTGATTTAGAAATTATATTTATATTTTTTGTAAATGTTTTGTATTTTCGGTTTTTTGTTAAAAATTATTTAATGAAATTTTATTAATTTTTTAATCATTGAAATTTAGTTGTACATACTTATGTAAGTGTAATAAAACCTTTTTAGTTTGCCGCTTGAAGGTGGGAATAAAGTAATTTCCCGAAAAGCTTCCGGAAAACCTGCGTTGTTATTTAGGTGGGTCATTAATTGTAGATTAAATTTTACATTTTATTAACTTGACACCACGGAGTTCAACCTTTTTACCAAAAATGGATAACATTTATAGTAAAATATGTTGTTTAAGAAATAATACTCTAGTTATTAAAAAAAATGGGACGTCTTAATTTAAATCAGATTTAACTGATATACTTATCAATAATGAAGTACTCTTCATTATGCCTCCCCAGCAATAATCTATTACACTTATTTTATGAACAACAACATTTGTCAAATAAAATGGATCAGCTGATGTTATAAATTGTTTTGAAATTTAATTAACCAGATTCAGAGAGGCGAAAAAACTTTTTAAAGAATTAATAGTTCATTAATTTGTCCAGATAGAATTTTAGCAGGCTTTAAATCTATTATTTGATAGTGACGCAAAAAAAAAGAAAAATTTATTCAACATATTGTGAATAGGAAAGCTGCTCAAAGACAACATACTTAAAGAAATATTTTGATGTTTTTAAGAAATTGAAAAAAAAAAAAACTGTAGAATAAATTCTTCCCTTTTTACGGCGTTATAGGAGTCGGAAACAATTACATCCCAACATATATTGCAACACTGCATCAAACCACAGGACACCGCACTCAACCAAATACTTGGGTGAAAAATAAAGAATAATTCGTTGAATCAATTCATTGGCTTGTTGAATTCAACGTACCAGTTCGTTGAAGTTAAGAAACCATACGATGATTTTTAAGAATTTATTTCTTCATCCAACGTATACATATAACAAAATCAACGTATATTACTTAAAATCAAGAAACAGGTTCTTTGAATTAAACTATTTGTTCATTTTGTGTTTAAATAAATGAACGAGTTTCTTAAATTCAACGTATTATACGTTAAATCAAAAAATTAGTTTATTGTTTAATTCAACGAATAAAATCAAATAATGGTTTCAACGTTGAGTTCATAAATACATAAAATCTTACCTTTGAATTTCAAGGAATATTTTACTGAAACAACGTATAACACGTTGAATTTCAAAGAATTTAGTTCAAGGAACGGGAGTTCTGTAACTTCAGTTAGAAGTTCTCGTGGCGAAAATATGTGAAAAAAATTATTCCATCGCTTCTCGAAAAGTGATAAAAAAAATGAATCTGTAACTCATGTCCAAAACTTCCAAAAATGCTTACGTCGTTACATAAGAAACGTCAGAAAATATAGCTCGCTGTCGAAAGGTGATGAGAATTCTAGCCAAAACTATCTTCGACGGCGACCAAAATATACTAAAGTAGAAGACTGTAAGCTCCGACGTGAACTATACAACCGTCAGCTATTAAAACTAATGTGTAGTGCGGCTTTAATTTTTAAATTGCATTAATTTGCATTTTCTATTAAAAACATTTTTAATCATTTTTCTAATATTATAAAAATAAAATAATCATTTGACAATTAGTTATCCATTAATTTTATTTCGAATAACATTGTGAGTATATTTGACAGTTCTAAATAAGAACTTTTTCACAAAAAAACTTACAGAATCAGTTTAGTGAGAAAATCAGCTGTTTGTTTCAATTTATGACATTTTTGTTTCATTTTCCACGTTTCAATCGCAAAGTTTCTCGTAGCGGGAGTTACAGAAGATGGGTACTGAAATGCAAAATACTACGTACTATGTATGTATCGTTAGAGAGATAATTAGCTCCACAAACAATTTTAATAATTACAAAATTTTTGCAACATTTTGTGTTACAAAATAATTACAGCGATTTTTTTTTAATTTTTTTACATTGAAAACAAAAGAACATGTTTTTAAAACTTTCAAAAGATTTTTATTTAACAATAATTTTCATCTATCTGTCTATATCTGTATAACTTATAGGCAGTAAGGGATTTTGGGATGAACTTCATGCTCACATTGTACAAACGATTTAGAAAAAACTTAAACCAAATTAAAAATACTTTTTCACAAAAGTAAACGATATATTGTGGGTTATGGTCGGTTCATTATTTTGGAAGCTATAAGCGTTTAAAGTTCCTACTAACACATACACACGTATTACACATGCATGTAAGTTAAAAGAAACAAACAAATAAAATATGAATGTGTTTTCAAAGAAAGTAACAACAATAAGACATTTTCTTCTCTGTTTGTATGTGGGAGAATTGTAGGAATGTTGAAGAAACAAAAGAGAAGTGAGCTTAGCTTAATCGATTTACTTAATATTTTAACTAAACTAAACTTTTGAGCTTTTGAAATAAATTCATTTAAATCCTACATTCTCTATTCCATCTTTTTGGCATATACAGAAAATGAATAATAATAATAATCTAACCAGGTTTTATTAACGAATGTAAAATAAAGAGCTACTGAAGAAACTGAAAGCCTTATCAATTGCGGAAATCATAAATTACGAATTGAGTTTTTAATGCTCTAAGAGAAAAAAAGATTTTCCACGAAGACGAATGCATTAAATAGTTACACATATGACACGAACGATACATATGAATTGATTATGAATATGATGATGGTGAATTTAACAGAAAATATTTACAAAAATATAATTAGTTTCGAATTTGTATACAAGCAACATAAAAACTCTGCAGATTTTCCAAAATACTCGTACAGACAGACACGTTTGATAAAGTAAAACTCCTTAAAAGAATAGGGAAATGCTATTTTTGAAGATGAAAAAAAAAAAAAATTTACGACAAGAAAATTGATTTTTTTATTTCCTTTTTTTGGGTTTTTTTATCCCATTTTAAATTGTCTTTGGGGTTTTTTTTCTTTTTCGCCTCTTCTGGTATTTCTTTCAAAGTCTGTTTCAGTAATAAAAATGAGGTTTTATGGCATAATTTTATTTCCTTTTTCCTCTTTTTTTTTCATCTGAGTATTCTAAATATATTTTCAACAACAGCTGATGATAAAGCATAATTTAGCAATTTATTTGGCCAATAAAGGAAAATGATAACAAAACGAAAATTGATGAAAATATTCAATTGCAAACGGTATTTTTATTTGTCGATTTTATGACTGTTAAGGGATTTCTGATGACGATGATATTTTCTACATATTTTAGTATTTATGATTTTTTTTTTATTAAAAAAAAAGAATTGCAACGATTGACTTGCTAAAAATTTGTTTGCGGCCAAAAGTATATTAAAAACAAATCTTTTAAACAATAACATATTTTGTTAACTGAAAAATAATTATTCAACTTGAATTCAATTTTGCAATTCGTTAAATTTATATTTAATTCAGCCCAAACATTGTAAATAAAATTCGCTAAGTACTTCTTAACGTCAAGCATTACGACTCTTTACAAAAAAAAAACAAAACAAATAAACAAACAACTTTCTAAAAGTTCATCAAATACTATTTAGAAAAATGAATTCTTTTCTCTCAAGAAAAACTTTAATGTTTCCTTTATTATGCCATTGAGAATAAGCCTAAATAAACTATTTTTTTTAAAAATTATAACTATAATTGTAAAAAGTATTTGTTATCTTCACAAAATAACTACACGAAAACTTATTACCGGCAAAATAAAAACAAAAACCAAAAAACGAAAAAAAAAAATTGATAACAAAGCAGAACAGGTAAGAGTTTATTTTTTTCTAAGTTTTCACAATTCTTATTGTTTTCTTTCTGCGGCTTATTGCAGTTTTCAACTTTCGAGATTGCAAAGAAAGTCAGTTACAAAATTACAGTCAGCAGGTAAAAAAAACAATGATAAGTAACATTTAACTAAACATTTCATGTGCTTGAAAATTCACTCTGAAGACTTTTCGCCACCCACCGCAGTAAAGGAGGAAAAAAACACACAAGAAAACAACGAAATTAAAAATTTGTATCTGCAAAAGTGCTCAGCTATTTCATAAATTATACCTGTAAATGGAAATAGCAAACAATACAAAAACTACAGCAATACAATACACAACACACAATACACAATACGATTTACAATACAAACAATACGCAGCCACTGAATAAAAATGTCAGGTTAACAAAAGAGAAACATGGAAAAAAGAAAATATCAGGTTTTTCTGTAAATCGAGTGATTTTTTTTTTATTCGCTGCTCGCACTCGTCAGCGATGAATCTTAATTTTACCTATTAAGAATCTATTTAGCGTATGTTTATCTACTCTGAAAAAATATATGTGAAGGTTAGTCCTCAGCTTTTAGTACTTCATAAATGAAACTTTTTTGATGATTAGTAAGATACTCCTAACCTAAATAAGACTAAAAGACACACTGTTCCAGTTCTTAAACAAAAGCAAATAAAGTAGAATTTGGACACGTAATCGAAGGACAACTGAACTAAAAAAGTTTTATATGCAGCATAAATTCTTGGATCATACTCGTATATCGCTGGCTGAACATGCAAAGGCTGCAATTCTCTATTTTAAAATTTTACAGGAGAGAAAACAAAACAATCAAACATTTTTTTTGCGTAAACAAATTTCGAATTCTGTAAACGCAAATTTTATTTTGTATTTTTCTTTGTTTAAATAAAACAATAAATATTAGTGTGAGCAGTAATTGTTACAGGGACTTAGTGCTTTTTCTTATGCACTAATATGGACTAAGCGCTTTTGATTATCACTTCAAAACAACAACAAAAAACGAAGTAACTGTATATTTTTCTTTTTTTTTAAATCAATGTATTTTTACTTATTGTACATTACTGCATTAAAATCTCGAAATTTCTAAAAAAAAAGTGAACTTATAGCCTTTTCATGTTAAGCGAGCAATATGAGGAACCATATACATATCGCCAATTTTTGGATGCAACAATATATGACCCACACAAAATGATTTAAGATGCAATATGTTTTTTATTTTTTTCACTTAGCCAAAACTTCTCTTTTACATAATTTTTTGTTACTTTTTGGCGATTGTGTCCATTGTGTCTTTTTTTCGTTTTAGCGAACTTTTTTGTTGTGGTAATTTTTTTCGTTTTGGCGATTTTTTTTATTTTTGAGTGTTTTTTCAAGTTTGAAAATATTTTCGTTTCAATTTCTTGTGTTTTTTTATTTTTGTCGAGTTATATTGTCTTAGTTATTTTTTTTAGGCTTTCGAAATTTTTTCATTGTATTTATTTATTCGTTGTGGAGATTACTTTCTCGTTTTTTCGGTTTTAATTGTTTATTTGACAATTTCTTCCTTTCAGCAATTTTTTGGTCTTTCCTTCTTTTATTTCTAGCGATTTTGGCGATTTATTGAATTTCTTAATTTTTTTATGGCACATTGTTTACTTTGACGGCAATATTTTAAATTTTGTAAAATTATTCATTATAGCGATTTTTTTTCGATTTTTAACCTTTTTTGTTGTTTATTTACTATTCTTGATTTTGCAATTTAACCAAAAACTTCAAATTTATTAAAAAAGTTTAACTTTCAAATAACAATACTTGATAGAATACCCTTTTAGTTTTAATTTTATTTGCTTTTCTTTAAGTCCTATATTACCTGTGAAAGTTTCTAGATCTCATGTTTTTTTTTTTTTTTTGATAATTTTATTATTTATTGAATCTTTAATTATTTAAATTGAATTATCAATAAGTTTTTCAAATCTTAAATCTAAAAAATATTAAATATAAGTTTAGCCAATGCTAAACAAAATTTTTAATTTCAACGGTTAATTTTTGTTGTTTTACATCTCTCGTGAACGGCTGAGAAAAAGAGTATCCCTTCTTTTTAGCCGGGTGTGGCCTCTATAATGAAGAATATTGCGCGCAAGTGGATTTGGGTGCAACTCAAGTTTTTTTATATATTTTTTCGCGTGTTTTGAAAATACTGTCTTCACCAACGGAACGTCTAGGTCTTTATGAATTCGATGGTTTCTGACATACCAGGGGGCTGCTGTAATTGTACGTAGAATTTTATTTTGTCGCCTTTGAATTTTTTCGACATTTGATGCTGAGGCAGTGCCCCATAACTGGATTTCATAGAACCATATTGGTTTCAGGATCGCGTTGTATAATAGTAGTTTACAGTCTAGGCTTAGTATAGAATTCATTTGGACTGCCTTTAATTTCATTTGTGTTAACTTTGCGTCTATATGCGATTTCCTTGTTAAACGACGATCAAGATGAACGCCTGGATATTTAACTACAGTGTGTTGTGGTATAGTCTCGGTGTTAATTTTTATAGGCGGGCATGTTTGCCTGCGCAACGTAAAAGTGACGTGTGCACATTTCTGCTCGTTAACTTTTATACGCCATTGTTTGAGCCATTTTTCCAGTTTGGATATATATTCTTGTAAGTTGCGGGAAGCTTCTACAGGATTTTCGTGAACGCTTAGAAAGGCTGTATCATCCGCAAATGTTGATGTATGAATGTTACTGCTTAACGGAAAGTCAGAGGCATATTTAAATAAAGTAAGGGACCGAAGATACTGCCTTGAGGGACTCCGGCTTCAATCGACTGCGGAGGGATTAAAAAATTGCCTTCCCTAACTACAAATTTACGTTCCATTAAATAGCTTTTTAAAAGCTTTACGATGTTTGCTGGTAGATTTTGCGTTAATTTGTTGAAAAGACCTTCGTGCCATACTTTATCGAAAGCTTGTGAGACATCAATAAAGAGCGCAGAGCAGTATTTTTTTTTTCAAAAGTGTCTCAAACAACATTCACAAGTCTGTGAGTTTGTTCAATTGTGTTATGTTGTCTGCGAAAACCGAAGTGATGATCTGGAATACATTCATTACTAGTCACTAAAGGCATCAGCTTGCTCATATACAGCTTTTCAAATAGTTTTGAAATGTTGGGCAATAAACTAATAGGCCGATAGGATTCAACCTTTGTATGACTGGTATTATAGCAATTAGCGAAACCTTCCATTCTTTAGGATAGTGTTCTAGGCGTAGAATACTGTTTAAAATTAATAGTATTATTCCTTTTGCAGTGTAAGGCAATTATTGAAGCATTTTGTTGCTTATTTTGTCGACACCTGGGGCTTTTCTGGTGTTAAGATTAGTAATAGTATTTTCAATCCCCGTCATGTTAAAACTCATCGGTATTTCTGGTAAAGAGACGACTGGTGGCAGTTCAACAATATCAGCAGAAATATTCGGAGTGAATACTTTTTCTAAGTGTTTAACAAAAAGTGCACCTTTTTCAGCATCAGTTTTTGCTCGTAATGGGGGTTTGCATAACCCCGGCCTTTTTAGTCCTCTGGCTGCACGCCACAGTGAATAATCTGTTTGTGGTGTTGCATCTACCTCTTGAAGGAATTTTTTAAGGGAAGCTGTTTTTTTAGTTTGCAAAACTTTCCTAAGCTGCTTGGTACACTCCTTAAGCCTTAATTTTAGCTGGGGCGATCTGTAACGCTGACATTCTCGTCGAGCTCTCCGTTTTTCAGTCAATAGCCTTTCTATATCTACAGAAAAAATATTGTTAAATCTCACTGGTTGGTTTATTTCATTTGAAGTAGCATTAAAAGCAGCTTGTTTAACATGCGCTTCAAACAACCTGAGAGAATCGTCTATGTCTGAAGGTGTTCTCAGCGGCATTTTTCCGAGCAATGAGCACTCAGATATTTTCTGTATTTCAGCCACTTAATATGTGCAGATTTCATCGGTAAATCACATGTTGTGTGTGAGTAAATAGTGATAATAGTAGGCGAGTGATCTGAAGACAAATCCAAAGATGCTTCTACTTCAATCATTTCGCTGGGCACAACTTTCACAATTCCAAAGTCGATAACATCAGAAATTTTTTGACGATCCGTTGGCCAATATGATGGCTGACCACTTGAAACTACATTCAAATCCATTTTTGAAATTGTGTCAAACAAAACACGACCCTTAGGACTGATTAAACGTGAGCCCCAAAATGTGTGTTTAGGATTGTAATCGCCAGCTGCTAGAAAACAGAGGCCCAGTGATTTATAAAAAGCCGTATATTGACTCTCGGTAATTGAGAATCTGGGGGGCGAATAGACAGATGATATTACAAGTTTTTGATAGTAAGTTTCGATGCAGATGTTCGTTGCTTGAAGATAATCTTCACAAAAATCATTCAACAGGTGGTGTTTTATTCGCGTTTTTATTAGGATTCCCGAACCACCACAAGCTCTGCCACGAGGATCCTTGGTTTCGTAAAAATTATATTCACTAATTCTGAAACAGCTTCGAGATGTCAAATGAGTTTCTGAGATAAGCATAACATCGATTTGCTAGATCTCATGTGAAAAGGTTTTCAAAATACTGATCGGATTAACATCTTTAAAACTTTAAAACTTGATAGAGTATTTTTTAAATTTCAAAATACAGAAGAGGGAGGCTACTGTTGTATGTTTTAAAATAACTCACTAGATATCACGATTTCTAATATACATTACAAATCCAATAAGTTAAGCCTGCCTACTTCCACATACCCTTTTAATAGGAATGGTTTTTCAATGCTTATCGATGTAGCAGCTATTATTTTTTGGAATATTTTTGCAAAAACTTCTGGTCTCTTCTTGTTGAGCTGGATGGACAGATAGACGTGCAGACGGACAGAATATTAATCCAATAGATTTCTTGTTCACTTTTGTATACGAAAAGTGTACTTCACTTGACTCGACACTCGAAAAAACTGTAGCGTGCAATTAGTTGGTTTGGTCTCAACAATTCGTATCTTTATTGTCTTTAACTGATGTAAATTGTTGCATATGTTTTTTTTTACTCTTTAGTTCGTTTCATAATAATTGGCTTGGGGAAATGAGAACAGCTTTTGATGATTTTCTATTTTATGTTTTACTTTTTGTTGGTCTTTTGTTGAGGATAATTTTTTAACCTACAATTTTGCGTTGTTTTTTCATGTGACTATCAGCTGATGTTGTCACATCGTCAAGCCTTAATTGGTACAAAATTTTTAAGAACAACACAAAAAATGCCAGTGGAAGGGAATCAAATTAAAGAGTTTTTAGAAGGCAAAGGATGGTATGAGTAGAGTGAAATGTAACGTTAAAGGAACGGGGTAGGAAGCGAAAATTCAATTTTTGGGTAAAAAAAACTGCAAATAAAAAATCCTCTGGATTTTTATATATTTTCCAATACGAAGTAATTTAAAAAATATTTCGTTTACCAGCTAATAGCATCAAGATAAAGAAAAAGGTATTAACACACATACAAGTATTTGGGAAGAATAAAGATTCTTAATTACATATTTAAAGGGCAATGAATCGAACGCGGCAAATTTTGAATATACATATTATGCAAATTCTTGATAATAAAATAAGTTTAAAAAAAACCTTCTCAAAGTGGATTGATCTATCTCATATGTTAGCATTTCGTTTGTGCTAAGGCCAACTGATCAGTGGATCTGTAACTATCATATTCGCTACTTCTATGACAACATTCAATGCAAAAAGAGAATTGTTATTTCCCATGTGATCATCTGCATGAAGTATATTTGCTTGCCTCTACATTAGTCTCGACCAAAAAGAGAACAAAACAGAATATACATATAAGAAGCCTATTGATGTTCGACACAGATGTGTCGATTTGGCCTTCGCGTAGAGTCTACATAGAGAAGTATTATTTTTTTGCTCCTTAGTGTATGCTACACTTACTAAACAAAATAATTAGAAAACTTCAGCAATAGATATTTTGTTTATTCTGCATAATTTTACATGCTATTGCGTTCTTTAAAAAGTTTTCTTCTTTTAGTAATTTGCCGTCATACCATTTTTTTATATATCTGTTTCCTTTTTGATTGTTTTTTTAATGCCTGTCCTTTACTTTTTTCACATTTGGTTTCATTTTTCGTACACAATGTGTTCAATAACATTCCATTTCAAAAATTTACACAAAAAAAAATATATGAAACCAAATTATTGTCATACAACAAGGAATTCAACAGAACACAGAATAACGGATTTAACACCAGTTCAATGAACTTTTTTACTACAAAATTTTTGTTATTGTTGCATTGAAAATGTTTTATACATTCATGTGTGTGAATGTATGTGTATCTGCTTGTATGCAGCAGTTCTGAAAACGTGGATTTTTTCTCGCTTTTTTTTTCATTTTTATGCTAAAATCCCGGTAAAAAAAACTTTTATCTTTTGACGTTGCAACTTCCAGCTCTTGTGTATTTTTAAAATTTTTTTTGCTCAAATTTATTTTTATATTTTTTTATGGGAAAATAATATGAAACAAAACTATGTAACGATGCGTAAATCTTGTTGTGTCAGCTTAAAATTTAATATGCTTTGACTAGAGTGTCTGGCTGAAATGCTGATCTATTTATGCATGAGTTGCAGTATTTATATGAAGGAAATATAGAGGCTGACATAAAAAAAAAAATAACACAGATTCTACTCAATTTAGTTGAGCGCAATCAATATATTGAGCCTTTGTTGCAAAAAAGGTCAGAACTCAAAAAATTTGATTTTTGAATTTTAACCGTTCTTAATAAAGTGTAAAAACTTCCTCTAAATATCTGATAAACTAAAATTTTGAGAGAAAAAAAAAACATTTTCTAGTACCATTCATTTGTTTGCGAATTAAGAACTTTAAAGTCATTTTCTGCAAAAATACCATTTTATTAGTTATGACTCTATTGTAGCAAAGGCTTGATAAGATGTATAACTAATTTGTTTCGGATTTTTATTAATAAATCAACGTGAAATAGAAAAGGTGTAACATCAGTTTCATATGCAAAGATTTCCAGGTGGCGGAGGCGGACGAAATTTGTTATTATTTAAAGAGTTTCAAGGGAAAATTTTTAAAAAGCCAGAACATATCCGTGATATATTAGAGATATGAAGTAATTTTAATTTCACATAACATGCTATAACTAAAAATTAAAGCATACTGTGGGGTAAGTGTAAACATAATTTTTATTGCATATTTGCAGGTGCAACTAAACGGTATTTTTGCTATTAAATTTAAAAATATTGGAACATACAAGTTTTCTTAATTCTCATTATAGTCAAAAATTAATTCTATTCTAAACAATATTTTAATTTGTGTATTAAAAAAAAATTTTTTTACACAAAAAAGTTTCTTAATATTGTTTTATCTACTTTAACGATATTAAATCCCCATATTCACATTATAAATCTTTACAAAATTAAACTATTTTCAATATCTAATCAAATATAGAAATCATCTTAACAACAATTTGTCATCAGAATGCATACTTCACATCTAAACTTAACAATACACACACAAACACACAATACCATTTCCTATAATTATTTGGCCAAAATACAATACAATTCTCTGCTGACCTACTCTCATTTATTTCAAATTGAAAATCAGTTGGCCTCTTTTGTTACAAAGAAAACTGCCTAAAACAGGCCTTCTAAACAAAATTCTTCGTTTATTTGAAATTAAAGACAGCATCAGCTCTAACACACACACACAGGGAGAAAAAGAGATTTAAATTAAGATAACAACACAAATTGAAACATGCAGAGTAACTATGCAGCCATATATCAACACAAAAACTAATTGGAGCAAATTTAAAAGGAAACCATTAGTATCAGAATACCGAAAAAGCCAAAGCCATTTTATTTTCCATTCGATTCCATAGACAGATGGGTATATAATAGAGTATCTATTTATTTGACTCTTCGTTTTATTCGAGTAAGGAATTAATCGCATTTGGGATTTGTTGGAAATCTACTTTATCATTTTTAACTTTAATATTTATATTTATAAATATCAACATAGCTTTGAAATTTCTATGACATAAATGTTTTAATATTTTTAAAATGTAATTAATTCAAACTGAAATTCGAACAATAAATATTAATTAAGGCTTTTAATAAAATACTTTTTTATTAAATTACAATAGGTTATGGGCCCAGCCCAAACCTTGTGAATAATTAAGAATTGCATAATATTTATTTTGAACGGGAAAAATGGCAATAATTTCAGGAAGAATTCCTTTGTTGAACGGGAAAAATTTTTCGACTTGGTTACCACAAATGGAGGCAGTTTTGCAGAAGAATAGATTATTACGTATGGTAAGAAATCAAGAAGCCAAGCCAGAAGTAGTCGTCGTCAATGAAAATGCAACAGTAGCAGAAAAAAAATTGTACGACAATTATCTAAAGAAGCAACGTGAATATGAAGATGCTGATCAAGATGCCCGTGCGGAAATTATTATTGCTTTAGACCCTGAAGTTGTGCGAATGGTAAAGAATATTAAGACATCACATGAGATTTGGTTGTATCTCAGGGACACTTATGATCGCAAGTCAACAAGAAAGAAGGCGGAATTATACCGCAAATTGCTGAATTTGCAAATGGCTGAAAATCAGAATATTTCGCAGTATTTAGTGGAATTTGATGTTGCAGTCTCCGAACTTCGTGAAATGGTGAACGATTTAGATGAAGATTTCCTGAAGGTACTTTTATTGGATGGTTTATCAAGCAAGTACAAATCGGTAAAAGCAGCATTTGACACTGCCAATGAGTTTCCAACATTAAATGTTATACGTTCAAGACTCTTAGAAATTGGCGACAAGCCAGAAGAAGTACATACACAAGATAATGCTCTGAAGGTGTTCAAATATCAATATGGCAACAAGAAGAAACATGGTAATTTTAACAACATGGAAAATAAAGGTATGAAATTTCCTTTTAATTGTCACAATTGTGGAAAAAAGGGCCACATGGCTAAAAATTGTAAGGTCAAAATAAATAAAGCAAATGAAGCATATGAGTCGTCAGGATTTGTTTTTTCAACACTAATTGGTAACAGTTCTCTTGTTTCATCTGAGGATAGTTTTGTTTGGGTAGTTGACAGTGGAGCATCTTCCCACATGACAAGCATAAAGTCAGCATTTATTAACATAGATGAAACTTTTAGAGGGACTGTCCGCTTAGCTGACGATAAGAATTTGGAAATCATGGGAATTGGAACAGCTCAAGTTAATGTCAAAGTTAGAGGACGCATTAGTACTGTCAATCTCCTAGAAACCTTGTATATACCAAACTTAAAAAGCAATCTATTTTCAATAGGAAAGGCAACGGATAATGGTTGCAGAATTAAAATATTTTCTGACAAGATCGTTGTGTATAAAAATGGTAATATTTTAATATCATCTCAGAAGAATCGTGGTATATATTGTTTTCATTCCATTCGAAATTATAATGATAGAGCTATGCATGTAGAAAAATCTAAGAGCGAATTAGAACTATGGCACAAACGTTTTGGCCATTTAAATCCTGTAGATTTAGAAAAACTTCAATCTCAGGAAATGGTGTTTGGTCTACCAAAATTTAAAACTAAGAGACTTGATTGTATCAGTTGTATTCGTGGTAAGCAGATTAGGCAAGCTTTTCCAAAGAAGAATACTAAGACATCTACCGAAATATTGCAGTTAATACACACGGACCTGTGTGGTCCAATGAGAGTAGAGTCTATTGGTAAAAAACTTTACTTCGCTACTTTTATTGATGATTTTACCAGGAAGGTATACGTTCGTTTTTTGAGAAAGAAAAGCGAATATCTAGAACTGTTCAAGGATTTTAAGAAACAAGTTGAACTGGAAACAGGCAGGAAGATCAAATCTGTAAGGTCTGATAATGCTAGTGAATTGAAAAGCCGTGAATTTGAAGGTTTTTTAAAGGGCTGTGGCATTACACGTCAATTTAGTGTAGAGTATACACCTGAACAAAATGGTTTAGCAGAGCGAATGAACCGAACTCTAGTGGAAATGGCTAGAACAACCATGATAGAAGCAAAATTACCAGAATTTTTGTGGGCCGAGTTAATAATGACAGCTTCTTATTTGAGAAATAGGTGCCCGACTAAGCTCAATAATAATAAGACTCCTGAAGAACTATGGTCAGGCAAGAAGCCCAGTATCAAGCATTTACGGCAAATAGGAAGCAAAGCTTTCGTTTTAGATAAGAGACCAGGGAAATCTAAATGGCAACCAAGGTCTTCAGAATTTGTACTTGTAGGCTACTCAACAGATGCCAAGGCTTATCGTTTATGGAAACGTAGTACTCGAGAAATAATAAAAAGCCGTGATGTACGATTTATAGAAGATGATTTTTCGGTTGACATAAGCGAAATAGAAAACGAACAAGTAGGCTTTTATGATTTCAATTGGAATGCTAACGAAAGAACTAATAATAATTTGGACATAAATCAAAGGGACTTTGAAGTAGTTGATGCCATCAATCGAAATCAACCAATGTTAGAATACGAAAACCAATTGGAACAAGAGAACCCGAACCAGATATTAACAGAAGATGATTACGGAAGTATATCTACTAGCAGTAATGAAAGTGTTACATATGAGCCTTCCATTAGAGAGCGCCTTAGGTCATGGTCAATATTTAAGAGTAGAGAAGAAGCTAATATTATAATTGGTGATAGAAATGACCCAAAAACGTATAAAGAAATGCTGAAATCAGAACACGTACATGATTGGAAACTTGCAACTGAAGAAGAATATAGGTCGATAATGATGAACAGTACTTGGGAATTAGTAGATTTACCTAAAGGTAGAAAGCCAATAGGCTGCAAGTGGGTTTTTAAAACTAAGTACACCCCTGATGGTAAAATTGACAAACGAAAAGCGCGCTTAGTAGCAAAAGGGTATTCCCAGGAGTATGGTGTTGATTACAATAGTACATTTGCGCCAGTCATAAGACAATCTTCATTGCGTTTAATATACGCACTTGCTGTTGAAAAAGACCTAAAATTGAGACAGCTGGATGTATCTACAGCTTTTTTGAATGGGAATTTAGATGAGAAAATTTTTATGGCCCAACCCGAAGGTTTTATCGATGAGATGAACAGAGACAAAGTTTGTTTATTGAAAAAGTCAATATATGGGCTTAAACAAGCCAGTCGACAGTGGTATAAGAAGATAGATTCAGTACTGAAGGAATTTAATCTTAATAAATCAAAGTATGATCAATGTATTTATTCGATGAACTCAGGCAAAGATTCTGTTATAATAGCACTATATGTTGACGACATTATCATTGCAAGTAGTAATGAAACTTTAACTAATCGCTTAATTGCATTACTATCAAATAATTTTGAAATTCGAGACATGAAGGATCCCAAACACTGTATAGGACTCGAAATAAGTCAGAAGCCCGGATCGTTAACTATTTGTCAACCAGCATATATTCAAAATTTAATTGAAAAATATGGTCTAACAAATGCAAAAACTAATAGAATACCAATGCAATTCAAAATAAATCTCGAAAAAGAACCTAAAATTCCCGGAGAAGAGGGAAAAATAGATAAGACGAAGTTTCAAGAAATTATAGGTTCTTTGCTACATCTAGCAGTATTTAGTAGGCCAGATATTTCTTGTAGTGTGAACAGGCTTTCGCAGTTCTGTCAAGATCCAAGAAAGCAACACTGGAATGCAGCTTTAGCAGTTATTAGATATTTAAAATCAACAAAAGATTATGTACTAATGTATAAGAAAACTAATTCGCCTCTAGTGGGTTTTGTAGATGCCAATTGGGCTCAAGATTGTAATGATCGCAAATCTCAATCAGGATTTTGTTTTATTTTCGCAGGAGCGGCTATATCATGGGAATCACGCAAACAGCGCGTTGTTGCAACATCTAGCGCTGAAGCTGAATACATGGCGTTAACAGAGTGTGCAAAAGAAGCTATGTATTTGCGATATGTATTAGAAGAATTTGGTTATGCTGTCAATGTTCCTACAACAATTATGTGTGACTCTCAAAGTGCTCAACATATGGCTAATTTCGGAAGTCATCATTCTAGAACTAAGCATATTCATTATCGTTATCATTTTATACGAGATGCTGTTGAAAATGGTACTGTGAAACTAGAATACTTGCCAACGGACAAAATGATTGCTGATATGTTAACAAAACCAGTACCCAAAATTAAACATCAATTTTGTATTAAAGGAATGGGGATGACATCAAAAAATGATTAAAGTTGAGAAGGCGTGTTGGAAATCTACTTTATCATTTTTAACTTTAATATTTATATTTATAAATATCAACATAGCTTTGAAATTTCTATGACATAAATGTTTTAATATTTTTAAAATGTAATTAATTCAAACTGAAATTCGAACAATAAATATTAATTAAGGCTTTTAATAAAATACTTTTTTATTAAATTACAATAGGATTTCAAAATGCTCGATTAGTTGAGTAAGTTTTTTATATTCTTCGAATAACTCGAACAATTCAAATAATTCAAAAAATTTTCAAACAATTGTATCCATCGTAAGAAATATACATGTGTGCTTCATTTTATACTCTTATTATGTAGTTAAAAATAAACAATAAAATAACGATTCATTTGTACTACGTTTAAGGTCCTAAAACTTTTAAAAAAATAATAGTATGCATATAAAAAATTATGTTTGAATGAAAAAAATTGTACTGTTGACGAGAATTCAATCAAATTTTTTAAAGTAGTCTTCTAAAAATACTATACGAGTAGAGTTTAAATGTTTGCTTCTTAAACAATTTTTTGTTTTGTTTTAATAAAACTTGACGTTAAAAACACCCTTTCACTTAAAGTAGATGTCGGTGATAGAGTCAGGATTGCATTAAAAAGATTTTCTAGTTTTTCTGATCATTTCTTTGTCTTGTCTAAATACATGAAATTATCAATTATATTAAAACAGCTTGCCCTAGTTTTTTATTTAAATTTGTAAGACCTTGTATTGTTTTGTGAAGTTCACACAAGAGATTGTTTTCATTTAGGTACAACACTTCTTTTTTTTAAAATATCATCGTCTGCTACATTTTGATCAGATTCAATGCAAAACAATCGATTATACAAATTGATTACAAACTCTTTTGATTCAGCTTTTGAGCTATATTTTAAAAAGTTATCATTATTGGGGAACCTTGCGGAAGAGTAAGTTTACTAAGTTCATATACTCAATTCGCCTCTCGTTTATTCTGGCCTTATGGCAAGCAAGTAAATCTTTTGAAAAGGAATTATTCGCCATTTCCAAATTGTTGAATAAGAACTTTATTATTTCATCCAACTCAATTAATGTTGCGGAATCTTTACTGAACTCTTTAATGGCAACGTCCAGCGAATCCATAATTAAAAAAATATTGGAATTATAGGAAGTAAATGATTCGTTTCTTTCTTGGTGACGTTTTTTGCGACAAATATTTGATAAACGTGAACGTAGCTTTAGAAATTAATTATTCATTTTAACGATTAATTGACATCAATTGTTCGAGTTATTCGTTAATCGAATTTAACATTTTTCATTATTCGATCAAATAATGGAAAAATTTTACTCGATTAATCGAACAAAGATTAATCGAGTGGATACTCTAGTATGTAATAGTCGAGAAGAAAAACACTTTAACTCGAAAAGATACACTCATGTGCTTAGAAATACACACAAACACACACAATCAGTTGTTACGAGTTTTTGTCTAAAAGTTTTTACAAGAAAAATAAAAATATTAAATAATTATTAAAATTTAGCAAAGGAAAATATAGAGAATTAAAATTTTTGTTGTTACAACACGTTTCTTTTTTTTTTTACTTTTTCATTCCTTCCATTGTTTCTGCAATTTATTTATTTATATAATTTTATTTGTTGGCTCATTATTTTCAACAGATATTTTTTATCTAATTTAAATTTCCTTCTTTACTTTCATTTCATACAAATAGAAAATATCTGCCAATCAATTTGACTTTGAAAGTTTTATTTGAGTGCAAAGAAGAGATGAAGTTGGCATAACAAAATATATTCATTGTAATGTTTTTTTTTTAATAAAGAGTTCCTATCAAAATAAGGAAAAACGTTTGGCTCGATAATTACTCTTTGAAGAAACAGTATATTAGAAGAGAGATGACAATTAAAAATACCGCTTGCGCAACAGCAAATAAACTATAAAAAAGGCGTGTCATTGCCCACTTTTCTAATCATTATATTGTAAAGCACAGAAAACTTAATATGTGTGTAAAGTTCTATAAGAATTGTTTATATTTATTATATTTGGGTGTGGCACAGCCTACTTTTTCAACCATAATGTCTTATTGTCACAATAAACTGAATGAGTGTGTAAAGTTTTACATGAATGGGTTTGAAGTTGTATTTGTAAAAAAATTATAATTAATTTAAATCGGCGTGTCACTTCCTATTATTCTATTTGTAATGTTCCATTGCCTTAGGAACTTAATATGTGTACAAAATATCATAAAATTCAATGTTATTAAAATTTTTATAATAATTAATAAAGTTAGGGAGTGGCTACGCCCACTTTCTTATAATTATCACGATAAATTACTTTGAGTAAAATATTTCAAAATATTCGGTAATGTGAAAGTACGTGAAACAATATACATATATGTGTTTTGAATGGGCGTCCACATCTCAAATCATATTGAAGCAAAATAAAATTAACTGTACGTATGTATGTTTGTATGTGCAAAGTTTCATAACAATTGATTAAAAAATATAAAATATGTACTTAATTTGTATGGGAGTGACGCCGACCACATTTAAAAGGGCCCAACTTGAATTTGCATTCTTTTGAAAAATCCGAAATCGATATAAAAAAGAACAGACTTCTGGTTGGTAGCCTTCGCCCTTGTTTTTGAGGAGAGTTTTGATACTAAAAATCAATAGAAAAAAATTTTAAATTAATTTTCAATTAATTAAAAAATTGAATTTAAATTAAAAATTTAAGTATTAAAAATAAAAATAAATTGTTAGTAAATATTCTCGGTATTCCAACTTCTGATTCTGATTCAGAGCACATATGTGTATGTATGTATGTATGTAAGTATGTATGAAGTTGAGCGTCTTATCTAGGGTTAGGTGCCCGCCCGTACATCCATTGCGAAGGTGCGAGAGTATGCTTCTCGCAAGCCATCGTCCGGTAGGCATTCTTCTGTGATGCTTAACATTGCACAAGTATATGATTACCGATCGTGCCTTTAAATAGAACCTCTTGAGCTTAGCTTACTACCGACCAAGGTCTTTGGGGGGAGACTTAAGGTACTTAAAAGTCTTATAATGTCTTATAAGAAAAACCATTGCTCTGTTGTTTCAGAGGTTGTGTAGTAACACTTAAATTTAATGTATAATTGGTCAAATTAATGGCTACAGAATGAAAATTACTATTTTCTCTAGAAAGGCACAGCACCAAGGAGTGGTAAGTCATCCCGAATCACAGATGTACAAACCCATAAGACTCGTGTAAAGTTGTGTTCCAGACATTTAAACAGAGAATATAAAAGTTAAAGCAAATTAGTAAAACTGCTTTTCCTGGGTTTTTCACCAGCGATGAGTTGAAAAGAGACATCAACTATTGTCTCATGTTCAAATTTTGTAGATCATCAGTACTCTTTTTGCTCTCAAAGCACACTTTGAAAAATCGTACGAAAGTCGGCTGGGTCCAAAAATGTCCTAAAATTGGAATTGTTTTTGAAGAAACTGAATACTATTTATCAACAGGTTTCTTTAAATTATTGATTAAATATTGCAAATACTTGGGTAATTTTTTTAATGATTATTCAAAGGAAGACCTGCCATAACTTTGGGCATAGTTTTAATAACATGACCGAATTTCATTCATTTTGAGTCAAATTTGTATAGATATTTTTTTCCTCACAATTCAATACATTTTCTCTTAATGAAGATCGTTTTAGAGTCGTTCACTTAGCACCGGCTTACTTCAGTATTTTTCTTTAAATTTAACCAGTTTATTTATATGTACATACATCCTTTTTTTTCTTCTTTAGCTCATATCATTTCAATCATTTTATTTGCATATTTTTTTCATATACTTTCTTTGAATTCATTTGTTTATTCTGCTCTATATAATACTGCAGTATATTGGCTTTATATCCCTGCTGAACACTAAAGTTAGCTGGACTAAAGCAGAAAACCAAAACAAAACGAAAAAAAAGATGGAGAATAACAACATGAATATTGAAATTGGTTTGGCAGCGAAATAAGTTATGACAACAAAATAAAAATATAATCGAAAAGTAAATAAAAAAAGAATAGACAATTTTGTTTTATATTTGAAATAATCTTTATGTAAGAGCCAAACAATCTAACTAAAAATTGAAGAAATCAAAACAAGAAATCAGCATACGGTTGAAATTTCATAAATGTACACTGAACAAAAAAAAACCAAGCAAAACAGTCATGCAGTAAATTTCGCGTTTGTAGGAAAAAAAACTTAAAAAAAAAAACATGCCGGAATACGTACTCATTTGCTTCCTTCAACCCTAAAATAATGCCACTTGTTATTTGACTAGAACAAAACACAACTTATAAAAAAGTGGAACGCCCTGTTTTTAACATCTGACAGCAAAGTTTTACAGGGCAGCACCTTATTAGAGAGCAAAACATTTTGAAGAAGTGCACACCAAAATACACTTTCTGTATGGAGATGTACAATTTTTTTGTAGAAAAGAAAACATCATTAAGCTGAAACGAAACTTATTCCTCGAGAAAATTAATATTTTTCGTATTGTTTCCTTTTATTTGTCGTTATAAAAAAAAAAAGAGAACAAATTATTTAATAAAAAAACAAAAATTATATGATATCATGTTAATGGTTCGAAAATTCACTACTTTAATGTTTTCGTACAATTTAGCCGTCAGTTGCCTAAACTTTAAAAGTTCTTTGAATTAAATATCATACAATTGCTCTAAGAAATTTATAACTTAATTGGAAATGTCGTTTGAAAAATTTTACAAATATTTTTTCACAATATAAACGGTAAGCTAATTTTTCGCAAAATGTTGCATGGATTTTTTCGCAGTGTATAAAAGTTTTTAAATAACATGATAGTAATTCAACTGTAATCTACTTAAAAAGATTGATATGTACATTCCTTTTTCATATACATACAAATGCAATCAAATATATAACTGCACACTGGGTCATATATGAAATATTCTTAGCCCCATTAGTTTTTTTTTTTTTTTAAGAAGTAAATTTTTCCATCTTTCTTTAGCATTAAATTCAACTAAAAATGATCATAAATTTTGGTTTTTCAATGTAAAAATAAGAATTTTGTTACACAACTAAGACCAAAAAAAAAAGTCAATGATCCGCTTTATAAATTTTTTTGGCAAAAATTTTAATACGCCAACATTACGAAGCAGCAACTTACATTTAACTGAATTTAGTTCAACTGGAGCTAAAATAGATAACAGCAATTTTAGTGCTTCTTTATTTATGTTTGTCGTTGTAATTTCTGATGTGCATTTTGTACGTTCTTGTGTTCATTATCTTAATGAAATATAGTGCAATTTTTATGAAAAAAGCTATTTGCAAAAATTTTATTAGATTAAGTGGATACCTTGTTTTTTTCTTTGCTAATGCAAATGAAAATTGCATAAGATCCTTTATACTACACAGTAGAAGATATTCAAAAACAAATATTTGGTAGCCAAAAATTATTCAAGTAGAATTATGTTTCATTCAATTTCCACATGCAGATTTTTTTTATGCAATTTCCCTAAAGTTAATTAAGTTCTACATTCTTTATATCATGTTGATAATAACGTTGTATGCAAATTTTTTTTTTTTAATTGAAAATAATTTAATTTAATTTACAAGAAAAGTCATTACAACCAGCCACAAAAGAGTCTTTCTTCTCGTATCTTGTTAGACACAGGAGACTAATAATGAAATTTCTGGTGTAAGAATGCACAAAAAACACAACACTTAATTTAATCTCACACATCTTGTAGCATATAAAAATTAATATTGTTACTCATTTACTCATTTGCATAAATTCTAAAAAAAAATATAAATTAATTTTTACGAGGGCGGTTGCAGATAATCACCATCTTTGTTAAAATAGAGAAGCAGTATACAATTATTTATAAAAGAGGGAAAAAAGAAGTGAAAGAATGAAAGGAAAGTAAAGTCCTCTGAAGAAAACACATTCAAAAAAACGAATTCAATATTAAAATTGAATCCAAAGTTGAATTAACGATGGTAAGAAGAATTTATTTTTAATCTTTTTATTCACTTAAATACTGCTGAAATTCCATTGATTTAATGGTAAATCGAATAAATATTTTGAAGTTAAAACTTCCGAGTCAGGGTAGCAACTTCCACTCAATCAAGTGCCGAAAAAGTCTTTCACTTAATCTTATCCATTTTGATCATTTGTTATCACAATTAGTAAATGTCCACTTACACGAGCCTGTGGCATCTGCATGATGTTAATATAAGTTTTTCAAAAGTCTCAGATATAAAATAATGAAACGATAATCTGTTTAGAATGTGACCAACTTTCTCTTATTGGAAATTAATTACATAAGATATTCATTTATCTGTCTTTATCCTACAAATGTACATGTTCCAGGATACAACAACTTTAGGCAAAACAAACCGACTTCAATAGAAAAATCAAGTTGAATAGATGATGAAATGAGCGCAATCATTTGCAAGTTTAAAAGTGTTAACAATCCATACCTACTTTTTATTTTACATCTATAAAAATTTCTTTGTCAAATAAAATAAATTGAAAATCGCCATAAAAAGCGAATTTTTTTAAAAATCAATAATTCAGGTGGTCGCTTACATTCTTACTTGATTTTACACCAAGCGTACACGATAATCAATATTTCGAGAGAGTAACTTGTCTCTCCCCGAAAAAATGGCACTAAACCGCACAAAAATTCCTTCAAACATAATGAGAAATTTGAAAAACGTTCCATAACTTTAGAAGTGAACCTCAATATATTAAAGACCCAACTTCGCTATCTGATTTTCCAAAAATTTTATGGGAACAAACGCATCAGTTCACAGAAGGAGGAGTTCTACGACGATTTTTGTGAGGAGCAAAACTTGTACCATATTTTGAAAAAAAAAAACTAAATAAGACCCAACTCGATCAAACAGAAAACAAATATAAAAAATCTGTTTATAAATGTTGGAGTTATGCAAAAAACTATGTTTCAGTGGATACATCCTGCCATCAGAAATATGAATGTTTAAACATGTACGAGTACATACAAATACTCAGTGAGAGAATGTTCAAATACTCTTTGAGTGTCATATTATATACAACTTTGTGAAAACATATGAAAAAAACTGTATTTAATTAAACTATTGTATCTAATACGATAATAAACTTGATACAAATCTATCTATCAATATAATTAATAGGCAAAGCAATTTTTGTGATGCAGTTTATGGCCACATTATTCAACCGATTTTTACAAAACTTGTTCCAAATTAAAAATATTTCTTCACAGAAGTGAACAAGATACTGTGAATTATTGTAGCTTCAGTATTTTAGTCATGTAAACGAAAAAAAAAAAAAAACAAAAAGGAACAAGCAAGAAAATATGTGTATGGTTTTTCCAACAAAGTAACAACAATAATGTTTACATGTGGGAGTATTGTAGGAATGTTAAAGAAAATATTATAAAAATTATTTACATCTAAAATGCAGTCGATTGATCGTTGATCATACTAGTTAAATTCAAATTATTAAGGCCCTAATTCACAGTGTTTAGTTAACAAATAGCAATAGATTAACCAAAGATTTTTCATACAAATATCATAAGTTAAGCTATCATCATTAGTTAACTAAAGACTGTGAATTTGTGCCTAAGAGATAAGGACTAGAAAATATCTAATCAGACTTGCAGAACTTAGTAGTAATGCCTACGTGGCCGCTACACAATTTTCTCGGCTTTGGTCGTTCTTTATGCTCTTTTTTTTTTGCTCTGATGCTAAAGTTGTTTCATTTCTACATATTCTCACATTATTGGTGGAGTTAATTTTTCTTAAGCCTTCTTATGTTAAACACTGTGCGGATGCTAAAATTTGTATGATATTAAATTTAATTTAAAAGATTTCCAGGCCAGAAATTAATTTATCATTTATTAACAAAGAATACAAAAAAAAAACTCTTATTAAATATAATAGATTCTAAGGATGCAAGAGCACAAGCGTATAATTGCATACTCTAACAAATATACCCTGCAGTTTCAAAGGATGGAATATTCTTCGCCTTTACGTTATTTTAGCTTTTTTTTATTTTAATTAAAACTAAATAAGAGCTTCCTTAGGCTGACTCTTGTAGTCTTATATAACTTAACTTTTTATGTATTAAGATACGATTCTTTTTAAATATCTTATATCAGGATTGATGTTATTTCATAAGGAAACTTTTTCTTAATCACTAAAATAAACTAATATGTTTGTGCTTAAGTCTCACAAAACCTATTGTGTGTCTTCACTTAATTTTTTTTTTGCATATGAACTTTATGATGTGGGATTTTATAAATTTATGTTTATGTGCACATGTATATGGATGTATGTATGTTCGTGTCAGTGTTTTTAAAGTGTTTACTGGTGTATTTGTGTTAAAATTGAATATATGTTTTTTAACAACACAAGAGTGTTAAAGCGCACAATTATTAACAACAATATTGTCAAACGCTAGTTTTTAGCTTAGTTACTTCCATTTATATGCAAATATATTATTGCAAATACAGTGATTGATAAAATATTTCGAAAACATATACTCGTATATACATATATGACGCGCAAAATAGAAAGGGACCTAAGGGTAAAAACCGGTTTTGTTCAGGAGAGCCATTTTAAAGATTTAAATACGTGTATCTTTGGTGTACCATCACTTTCATAAAACGCGCATATCTCTGGGAGGGAACACTTTTGGGGCATGGGATCGGTCTCATTCGATGCTCAGATGTTGTCCACATCAAAAAAAAAAAAAGTGAAAATTGATTTTTTACCCTTAGGTCCCTTTCTCTATGCGCTGTAACATACATATATAGGGCCTGTTTCACACTGTCGACAAGTCGATGTCGTTCTCTTATTTATATTAAAAACAAAAACAAATTTAAATATTTTGTTTTTGTTTTCAATATAAATAAGAGAACGACATCGACTTGTCGACAGTGTGAAACAGGCCTATAGTTTTTTTTTTTTTTTTCATTTTACTTTATAAAAAGTTCTCATATTTTAAACTGTTCCCCATAAAATAATCTTAGTTCCCTCCCTGTGAAACACGAAAAGCAAATATATGTGGTAAAGTATTAGAGAAAATTTTTTATAAATAGTATCGCAACATTTGCATGCCACTGTAACTCTATGTCTTTGCAGAATGCATTTTATTTCTATTTATATTTTGTAAAATCTAATTGTATAACTTGGCGCGTTTTTGCGTAAAATAGAAAAATAAACCAGCGTTACAAAAACATTAAATACAACACAACACAACATCACGCAGTCACACAAACATAAAATAAAGGCACATTAAAGAAAGAGAACTGTAGTAGCAAGACTTATGTTTGCACATCCATAAATGTGAGTAATAACTACATGCAAATGTGCATGTAAGGAACTGCAGGTAAATATGCACTGCTCTGCTTTATAAGCCACAAGCCAGCGTTTGAAATAGAAGCGAATCAACGAACAATCAGCTGCTGGCAGAGCAAAATGTAAAGGGAATAGCTAAACATGAAAAGTTCTTATTACGAGGCACGAATTGCAGTGATCAACACAAAAAAAAAAAAAAAATACACAGCATTAACAGAAGAACGAAACGAAGTTGTAACATACAAAATTTCGTGTAGAGTACGACTTACATAAGATTTTAATTAATTTCATAACAAATAACAAAGCACCCTACAAATATCACCAAAATCACCAGTTCTTAAATATATTTAATTTTTAATCTCAACTATTATCCAAATAAATTATTCCAAGAATTATGAAACCTTTTTAGCCTGACTTCGTTGTTATGAGTGCAAGCGCGCTAATGTATGCACCGCTGTAGAGGTGTGTGTTTATTTCATTATTCCTGTTCATGTGTGTCTTTGTTATTGAAATGTTTATAATTTTTTTCTTTCTGCCGTTTAATGTTTTTGAAATGCAATTTCTTCATTTCGTCGCCTTGATGCAACAAATTTGCATGTTGTAAACAGCACAACGGGAAAAATTGAAAATATAATATATAAGCAAATTGTTGTTATCAACATGAAAAGTTAAAATGTTGGTGCTAAAATAATGACATTGCCTTAAAGAGCAAACAAGCAACAACAACAAAAAAGTGTGTGTGCACTTCAAAATATATAAATTAAGAATACAATTCAATCAGACAAGAGAAAATAAAAGAAAATGATTGTATGAGCGTTTAATATCAAACGAATAAAACAAAAACACATGGAAACCTCAAAAGTATGCTTTAATAAATAACTTAAATAGTTTTTTCCAGTGTTTGTTTTAGACTTTAAACCATAATTATCCTCGTGTAATGATCATAATACATACCCAGCGGCGAAATTTTGTAGCCCTTCATTTACAAGGCCCTTCGTAAGGCCTTCCTAGAGCTTCTTTTAGATCTAGTTCTCATGCTCGCTTGCCTTCTTAAGAAGGCCTTATGGAAGGCCTACTCCCCTCTATATATGTGATTTTTATTTTGTGTATGTGTACATCAATATATAAATAAAAAGTTAACAACAACATGTCATCAATGTAAAGAAAACCCTGAATTCAACATAATACAATAATCAGTATATTGTAGAGTTGATATTTTGGAACTTTCATGGGTTTTTACTACGTTTTTGCATTTCTAAAGGTAATTTAAAAATAAATTAGTGACTGAATAAGGCCTTCTACCAGGCCTGTGTAAGAAGGGAACTTAGAAGGCCTTGGCTGGCTAGGACATTGTGTGTAAAAAATGAATGATTATGGAATTGGGAAAGAGGCCAAGTAAGGCCTTTCAAAAGGCCAAATAAGGTCATCTAGAAGGCCTGCTGAAAAGTATTAAGACTTATTTGGCATCTTTCTACACATCATTTCACTAAACAAAAAGTTCCCTAACTAACATTTTCATTATTTTATAGAAAAAACAAAAATAAAAACATGCTAAAGGTAATTTAGAATTTGAACTAAATTTCAAATTCAATAGTTTATAAACAAATAATTTTACTGATCAAGTCTATTTTCCGTTTCGAATTTTCTTAATAAAACCGCTACTTTTGTGCGGTGAAGTCTGATGTTTTTCTATGGTGATTCTATTGTGATTTTTATTGGCGATATATATGGGAATTTATAAAAAAAATCAGTTTTTAATTTTTATTAGAAAAAGCTCTTTTCGTTTTCGGTAGCGATATATTTTATTTATATTTTTATAAAGGAGCCTATTGTCACCTACTTTACAGGGCGTTTTTGATGTTTTTTGCTCTTTTCTGGTTTTTAACAAATTACCGGGATAAAATTTGCAGAACCCTCTTACCAGCAAAAATAATTCAAAATTCTAAAAAAAATATACTATTTGGTACTTTGAAGCCAAGTGTTTTTGTGATGAAGGCCTAGAAATGGTCACTAAAAACCAGTTCCGATAGCGGTACAGTCATTCATTCTTCGTAGTTTGGCGGAAAAGTCGGCAAAGTACAACAATTAAAGAAGATCCACACATAAAAAAGCTTCAAGCCAATGCTCAACAGCAGAGTTGTAAAAAAATTAACTTTTTCCACTTTTTGATCATCTATCTTCCATAACCTATAAAAAAGTATTAAAATGATTTAAAAGTTAATTTTTAATTATCTTCAATACAAACTCCTAAAGGTACTTATGTTCACATTGGGGAAACATTTGATGAAAAATATTAAATATTCGTTTGCTGTTTGAATGACAAACAGTAAACCAGCTGTTTTTGAGAAAACAAGATTATTTCTTTACAAACAAAAATCTTCCCAATATGAACATGGTGTGACCACTGAAAGGTAAATATTTTGTTTTATTTTGGGACAATAATTATCAGATCTATGTTTTAGTAAATTGTTTCAATAAAATATTTTAACGGCTGATATTTTTCTATAGCTTTGTTGGTTATGCTTTAATAATGTAAATTAATGCCTGAATAACACGAGCCAATTCGCAAAAATCATATCATATTAGAGAAATTTTTCAGAGAAGGCAAGATATTTGCTCAATATCGTGGTTATTGCGAATGAGATCTTGTCAAGTTTTTGCCATCTACAAACTTACTGCGATTTTTATTTTACTTCTGATCTTCTAAAAGTACTACTGATACTCGCTGATAAAAATTTAAAAAAATTATGTTTCTGCGTGCCGCGAGAAAAGCGAAAAATCTCTAAAAATTGCAAAATTTTTAAAAAATCAATATTTTAACAAAAAAATGGTAAAAAAAATAATGCAAGAATTTCCTAAAACGTGAATATTACGCAAACTTGCCGAATCTTATTAACAAGAAAAATTACAAACCCACACAAATTGATCAGAAATCGTAAAATTATTAATATAAAAAAATTATGAAAAAAATTTGTTCATCACTTAACTTGCATGCGTTAAATTGATCTTGACAATGAAACAACTGATTGATGAAACAAAAATAAGCAAATAAAACGGGGAAACATTTTTTTCAAATATTGAAAGAAATATTACTAGCAAATGTTTTTAAGGCTTTTCGCCAGTTTTTTTTTCCTAATTTTCAATCGTTTCACTTAGCATTTAAATTTCTAATATTTTTTTTCACATTTTTTTTAATTCAATTAATATTCAACTTGTTTGTTTGTATGATGGGATTCATATTTTCAATTTTACTCCGACTAAACTTTATCAATTTTATTTAGGAAATCACATGAAGCATAAATACTTGCGAATTTACTGAAACTATCGAGAATACAATTCTCAATCAGCTCAGCTCAATTAAGTATATTTGCTTACTCATACCATCATCTCATCAGCACCATCATCGAGGAGAATGAAAAGATTAAAATTGTTCGCAAGAAAATTAATAATATGCACATGAATACCAGCCATATATACACCTACACTGACAAGGCCCATAAGGATTTGCCCAAACACACCTAAACATTTTTCTCTACAATTTCTTTCAAAACAGTAACAAAGCAATGCTTTTACTTTTGCCTGACACTGTACGAGTATAACAAAATCAAATAAATCCTAATAATATGTAAAGTAAATGTGAAAGTATAAATGTTTAGATGTTTGTTCCACTATAATGCGAAAGCTGCTCACTTTTGTAGACGAATAACATGTGACCAAAATTAAAATATAGGGTATTTTTAAGGGGTAAAATAAGCACCAATTAGCAGTTTTGGTACTTTTTTTTGTGATAATAATATTTTATAATTTTTTTTTAATTAAAATACTTTTTGGGGTGTAAAATGAGAAAAAAATTGGCATTTTGGTACTTATTTACTTATGGTACTATTTTACTTTTGGTACATATTTACGTTTAGTGGTATTTTGTGTTGGAACTTTTTCTTTGAGAAGTTCTTTTAAGAGATTCGGATGAATTTTGGTAAACGGGTAGCATGTGAGCCAGGTTAAGAGATAGGGTACTTTTTAAAGTATAAAAGAAAGCACTAATTGGTATTTTTGGTACTTTTTTCTGTACGAATATCTTATAAATGTTATATAAAACACAATTTTTCTGGGTTGTTCAATGACAACAAAAACTGGCACTTTTGGTACTCTTTTACTTATGGTACTTAATTACATTTTGGTTCTCTTGGGAAGTTCTCTTGATAGATTTGGATGAAATTTAGTAAACGGATAGCATTTGACCCATATTAAAATAAGGGCAACTTTTTAAAGGATACCAACGAGGAAAATTAATACTTTTGGTACTTTTTGTTTAATTTACAAATATTTTTTGGGGTAAAATAAGTAAAACAGCTGCTTTTGGTACTTTTCGTTGTTTTTTATAATTTATATTTCACTTAAACAAATTTAGTGCATTTAAAGGGGTGGTAAAATGAGGAAAATTTGGTGCTTTTGGTACCTGCTTTTTTATTCGATAAAATTCCCATACATGCAGTTTGTAAACCAAGTCACTGGTAAAAAGTAGTTTAATTGATACAGTCTTCAGTTGTTTTGAGCTGTGCTACATCTGCCTCCACCTCTTGCTGTAACGTTAAAACAGATTTATATTATTTCGTATCCTTAGTATTTGCATTATTCTAATTAAAAGTATTGAACTATGAATGATTTTAATTTGTCTGATATTTTCCTTTAGTCTAATTTCTTTTCCTCGTTCCTTCCTTTCCCATTCCAATCGCTCCTTTAATACACGAATAGCAAACAACAGCAAGCAGTTCAAGTAACTATTGCTGGCACGACAAGTAAAGAACAGAAAGGTAAAAATTTGATAACAATAACTGCAATAGTCAAAGATATCAAATAACTGAAATTAAAAAGGTGTTTTTTTCTTGTTTTTGTTAATTTTCTACAGAAGTCTTGTTTTATATAATAACTGGAACAAGTTTTGTCGTTCTTTTTAGAAAATTGTAAATGTGAAAGTAAATTTGAATTAAGATAAAACTGTTACTTTTTTTATTACTATTTGAGATGGAAACAGTTCTTCTGTATTCTTTTGTAGATTTAATTACTTAAAGCTGTTGTACAAAGATGAGATGAACTTAAATCAGGTTAATAATTTTTTTCAAAAAGACTGTAGTTTTCTGAAAAAAATAAAAATTTTTTTGATTAAATAAAGTGAAGCTTTTAGAAAAGTGCCAAGAATAACAATTATTTAAAAATTAACAATTTATTTAGAAAAAAAAGTATTATGTCTTGGCTTAGTTTTGACAAAAATTATTTCCAAGTTAGTGAAAAAATGTACAACAACTAAGTTTTTGGATTTTGCTGTTTTATCGATTTTGGGAAAAGTGTACTAAGTTTTGGTTTTTTTTTATTATTTTAACAAACAATTTGAGTTTTAAAAGATATTCTACATTAGATAAACTTGAAATAAAATGTGTGAGATTTTCAATAAGTCTTGACGCATTTTCGTGGACGTATTGTAAGGGGTGTTTTTTATACAGGGATAGAACTTTGAATTGGAATAAAAAATAGATGAATTTTTGAAATTGACATGAAATTTACTTTATTCGAAAGATAATATTCTGGCATTATAGTTTAAATATGACTTCTGGCATCTGACCGGCACAATTGGCTCGGCCGCAGTCTAACTGGAAGTCTAATTTTCGATTACTTTTACCAACATTTGTGACCGTATATCGGCAATAACGCGGAGAATGTTGTCCTCCAAGTGGTCAATCGTTTCGGGCTTACCGGCGTAGACTAGCGACAGAAAATAGTCTAGCCGCGTTAAATCGCACGATTTTGAGGCCAATTCACGGGTCCGAATCGTGAAACTATTTGGTTACCAAATATTTCCTCCAATAAATCAAATGTGGTACGAGCTGTGCGACATGTTGCGCCGTCTTAATGAAACCACAGCTCCTGCCTATTATGGTTGATTAAGTGATGAACGAAAAAGTCAGTAATAAGGCTCTTAACGCTCTGACTGTAACGCTCTGACACATATCCAATTCCTGTGCAGGATTCCAGCTAGATTGATTCGAGTATTCCTCTACGCTATGCTCTACACAAGCGTATTATCATTTAGAGTAAACGTAGTATGAAAACATTCAATAGTTAATCGAAATAATTACGATGGACGATTACGTTGACCGTAAAATGGACGTAGTGCGCGATACGTATTTCGAACAAAACGATGGTATTCAATATAAATTTGCACAATTTGGAAGCGTAGTTCAGGCGTTAGTCTATTCATGTTTAAATGCCAAACCAAACTTAACTTAAATCACCTAATAGCTGACAAAATGGCAGTCAGTTAAAAGTGTGTTGAAAACTTAAAGATTTATACCTCTATAAAAATTACCCTTTATATCGGTGTCCTTATAAGAGCGTAATTCACACCGGATATTTGAGTTTCGAAGTTTTAAACCTTCGAAAGTATATTCCAATTTTTGGAAATTTTCTACGAATTTTCGAATTTAAGTGTGAATTTTCGAAATAAATATCTGATATATACCTAAAAATTTTGTATAAAAAAAAAAAATTTAATATAATACTTTTTTTATTTTATTATTTATTTATTTGTCGGATTACAGGTCTAAAAAAAATCAAAGATCTTTGCTATTTGGTGTATGATAAAATTTATAGGAACATAATTAAAAAGAAAAGGATGTAAAAATAACGGTTTTCTCCAATTTGTAAAAGGCAAAAATATGGCTTCAATTTATTGAGTTTCTTGTATTTTTAATCGATGTCCCGATAAAAAAGCTCAGCTCACTCTTAATATCAAAACTCTTTGTCTTTAGAATTTGCTCACGAGAAGAGCAATTTAGTTCCAATTTTCGAAATTACATTAAAAATTTAGAAACTAATATGGAACTTTCGGAATATAATTTTGCATACTAAAAGAAATTTTAAATAATTTTCCATTTAGTTTAACATTACAAAATAACTGTAGTTATTGGCTTGAGACTTTTATGTCAAATTAAAAAAATTTATTGAAAAATACTAATATGTATTAATATTTTTAGCTGGCTACATTGCGACAATTGCAGCTATCGGCATTCGAAGTCGTGTAGTCGAGCAGTCGTGTAGCCTGTTGTGTTAAATGTGATTAATCCATTAGTTTCTAGAATTTAAACCATTTACTTAGCGGCTATTCATACTATCAAATTTCTATTCCTGGAAGCGTTTCGTAATATATTTTTACTGAAGCATTAAGCTTATCACCACTTCAACTCAACATGATTTTTTGGTTAATAAAACAATGAACACATCAGCTCACACAAAAGGTTAAAAATTTCATTTTGCATATATTTTAGTAAGCTTTAGATAAAAAGATTATTAAACAATAAAATGCCACATTTAAATGAAAGATTTTTAATTATTATAAATTTTTTTTTTTGATTTGCTAAATAATCTACTTTGAATAATTTTCCCTGTTTCATTTCAACAGTCCGAGAATGTTAAATAAAGTAAATAGAAAAATATGAATAAATCTGTTTATATCCTTCAAATGTCTCTTCTAATTAAATACAAAAAGAAAAGTATTAAAAGAGGAAAAAAATTTATAAAAAAAAAATTCACTATTTTAATAATAATAAAAACCACTGCACAATAAAATGACACAAATTACCAGAAAAGAAAAGAAAAATAATACGAAGAAGAATGTGGCATTTGTTTTCCCATAAAAACCATAAAAATCAGAAAACTGCAAACTGAACAACAACAAGAAGAACAACAAAATAATATGAAACAAAATATTAAACAATGCAAAACTATTCGATGACATCATAACACGGCGTTGGCATTCGTCTTAAAATGCACAATTATAAACCATAGAAGTGTGCAGCAAAGTGATAAGGCAACTTTTACAGTTTCTATTTGTGTATTTTTGTACAAGTTTTTTGGCTCAGTGTATGATTATATCGTTTTTGCTGGTGACTTTAACGCAAATATTTTAATGGATCCAAGTCTCCCTGATAATATGTTGCATCCTGGTCTCTTTTCTGCCTCCATTACAAATCCAACTCATCACACCTCTACGACTAGCGCACTTATAAATCTGTTTTTCGTGTCCAACACTTGCAAAATACTTCTGTATGATCAGATTTCTTCCCCGTGCTTTTCTAAATATGATATAATTTTCGTGTAAAATTTACCATGTCAATTAAAATGTACTAAAATATTTTCGTATCCAGACATTCCTTCTTGTCAATTACCCAAAAAACTTATATGTTACTACCCAATCTCTGAAATTTTTGTATTAAATAATCCATCCAAAATACTTATATGAAAAATTATTTTTTTCTCAATCACCACGCAATATTATAGCAATTGCTTATAGTTTGAAAAAAAAAATATTTAACTTCTCTTCATACTTTTTTTATATTAACATAATTTATAAGTTATACAAATTTAAATTTTTTTTTTCCGTTCTATTCTTCGTTTTTATACCCTTCACCAAAAATGTGTGTCATTATATGTGTAATTTTCACAATAATCATATGAGGTCCATATAGTTTATATATTCTGAATCCTTATAAATAGGGAAGTTGAATGAGCCATGTTCGTCTGTACGTCTATCTGTCTGTCTGTACGTGATATCGATATCCCAAGACACTAGAAGAGCTAGAAACTTGGATCTTGGACTGAAATGTAAGGATTTTTCTTATGATTATTTGTATTGAATATCAGCATAAATAAAATATCGGTTCTGATATTGGATTACATATACAAATAACCCTTTCAGAAATAAATTTATAAATACGTGAGGTGCCCCATTGTTGAATATGGAATCTTTCGATTATAATGCAGTTTAAACTTATTTTTTATATTGTTTGAAATTTTAAAGGTATTTATATAAGAAAGGGAAGTTTGTATTGTATGCAGTGAATCACATATTTATGCATTCGTGAAGGGTATATAAGATTCGGCACAGCCTATTCGGACAACTACTTTAAATCATATGTTTGTAACACAATACGTTCCTGTATTATAAATAACTGAAATAATAATAGAATAATAATTATAAATAAGCTTTTACGTCCGCTATACCAATTCTTTTGTAATTCTCAAATGATTTTTAAGCGTTCGAGGGCATAACCTAAAAATGTGTATTCTGCAACTGTGCTTAAAATCTACTGATGATTTGGCATAATCTCCAATGAATTGTAGGTATACAGATATGAAAACTTTGTCAATTAAAATGTTTTGGTTAAGAAAACAATACTAATATGGTTATTTGGAAACATGTAATTTTTATAAAAAAAAACTATACTATAATTAATTTAAACCATATTATGTTTACATTCTAATTCTCTTGACTTTAAGAAATTATTATTTTACTAAACGTAAAATCATATGAAATCATATTATTGCAACATACGACAATACATCATATGATTTTTATAAAAACTACTATACTACTATACTACTATACTACTAAAATCAATTTAAACCACATTTTGTTTTCATTAAATTCAATCCTGCGGTATCATATTATTGTCACATACGTAAGTAATGGTGCTTCAATATATTTTTAAGGATCTTATAGATCATATCATTAAAAATTAGTGGACGAATCTATTACAATATTTACAATAAATATAGATTTTATCACAACAATGCAAGAGTCTGACCTTATTCTAGCTGTCTAAAACTAAATTCAGATCATGTTGCCAATTATTGTTAACACAACTACAATTATAATATGATAACAAAGCTGCACTGAGTAAAAATCTTCTATAGATTCAGGAATTTAAGTAGTAAAACTAAAAAAGTCCCCTTCTACTGCAGGCGCTCACTCTACACAGGTTAGATCGCAACTTTCGCATACACCCACATAAATATTTAACAAATATGAATAATAAAAATATTTCATATAATATAACTATTGAGTTTTTGTTGTTTGTGCTCTGTTATATTTAGGTGAATGAGCGAGAGAGAGAGAGGGGGGAGTAAGAAATGTGATGCTCTTATCCAACAATAAACAAATGCCTAGAGACTTTTGAAGGCAATTCATGCATTGCTTGCGTGTATGAACATGTGAGAATAGACTTCTATACATTCAAAGATTTCCCTGGCCACTTTACCAACTAAACAACCAACTAACCAACCTTGTTAAAGCTTTTTAGATAGAAGTTGTGTGCAAGACTTATATTATGATGGAACAATAAATTCATAACAAATTTGTAACAAAGAAAAAGACAAATAAATTCAACAACTCTTTGTACACTTGGAAATTTTATCGGCGAAGGATATCTCATATAAGTATCTTCGTTTGCCGAAACTAAACTATGTTTCAGTTCGATTATTTGGTTAGCTACATCTTTTTATCTGAATTGTTAGAGTTGTCCTGAACTGTCGTCCTTCCCGATGACAGATTAAATTTTGTTTTAATAAATAAGTCACATTTTAGCCACTTCCTTGATAGAAAATGTTTGAGTGTATGCGTGTGCCAGAGATGAACAGAAATGAACAATGACTGAAATGGTTTTGTCTTGTAGACTTGTTTGTTTTTGTTTTATGTTTTGAATCCAAGATAGTTATTGAAGTAGTTCTTGCTGTTGTTGTTGTTAGTTTAACTGAAAAAAACTTAAATGAAATAAAAGAAAAAAACTAAACCAGTAAGTGTGTGTGTGTAATTTGTTTTATGTCTCATAAAATAAATGCATATAAAAGAAATGAAAAAAAACTACATATTCGAGATCCTAACAGGACATTTAGTTTTTCAATTTGTTGTATTTTCAAAAAATTTCTGTCTTTAGATGCATTTCGTATTCATACCCACACACATGCATGCATCGTATATGCAAGCAAGTGCATGTGAGTTGGCCTCTTTATTTTTTGGATTAGTAGTCCTGCAGTTTATTTATTTAAAATTTTGTACATTTTTCTATTCTTCATATTGTTTTGTATTTGTTTCTTCACTAACCCAAAAATTAAATACATTTTTTTCTTGCTGCATTTCTCCTAAAAGTATGCCAAGAAATTTTAGTTCGCATCTAGAGCAATAAGGAAACTTATGTATATATATTTTCTTATCAGAATTCATGTGTAAACAATTTGTATAAATGGTATTTATTTTAGAAATGTTAAAAGCAAAAAACAAAAAAAAAATTAAAACGAAAATTGGTTAAAAGATAAATTTTTTTTAAGGAATTTAATTAAAATAAATTGTGAATTGTGTTGCATTGTTTACGGCATCCTTGAGTGATGAAGTACATGTTTGTAAAGGAAATATTTTTCTAGAAATTATTTAAAAGAAATTAGTATCTACGTGTTGGTGATTTTCTTAATTTATTACCATTTAGATTTTGAAAAGTTTGGTATTTAAATGAGTATAAATGTTTTTGTTTTTTAATAAAATTTTTACAATAAAAATTCAACTTTTATCTTACTGTTCTGAATTTTTACACTTCTTGACAAGTCTTACACCCCCTTTGAATACAGTCTCGATTTAAGGAAAATAAAAAGTAATTATGCCAAATTAAAATTCTTCACACTAGAAACAACCAAAACCCTTTCGAGGCACATTTCAACATGAAATAATTTGCCGTCAAAAGTTTTTTGTTAAATGTTGTTGACATTTGTTTGGTAGTTATCTGGCTGGCTGACTTACACCTTTTTGTTTAGTACTTCCATTTCTGACAAAACAAAAAAAAATTTTTAATTTTAAATACAAACACACACACACACACACAAAGCCAACCTTAATAGAAAAAGAAGTCTGTTGCAGAGTTGTTGGTTTGATGTTTGAACGAATATTTCAATTTTAACTAAGAAATTTTTTTGATTTAATTTAATAAATCACCAACCTGCTAGCAGAGGCCTGGCTACCGAAAACAATTAGATTCGTTACAAATTAAGGAAAATTAGTAACGAAAACTAAATAAATTACACTGGATTATGACTTACATAAAATTTATGCAAACTTGTGTTGTTTTATGACACAGATTTTTTCGGAAAAGTGACACATTTCCTTAGGCGGTCTAACACTAACAGTAGCAAGGTAAAATATGATGCAACAAGGACAGGCAACAGAAGTTAAACTAAAAAAGATAAATTAATAAACAGTGGTTATGATGGATTATTTTGCGGTAAAGGCTGTTAAAGTTCTACAACTTTGTTATATCCGTCTGTATTTCTTCAAGCAAAAGATCCACTTATTTTGTTTTTTTTAAAAATTATAAATTAACAAATTTTTATTTTTTCCAATATTTCGCTACCAACAATGGGAGCTTCTTCAGGAATATATTTATAATGTAACAATAACGTTAAAATTATGAAATTATTTTTCTGTATAAATAGTATTTAAAATGAAAATTCATTTGAAACATATTTTACGGCGTCAAAAAGAAAATATTTTTTAAAAAATAATTTCGTCATTATGCTAAGTTCTACAACTTTGTTTTATAGTTTTGTTGGGATGGACAAATTTTAATTTAATTCACAAATTACGTGAAGGAACTCAACTTTAGTAAAATCAAAGTTATTAATTTTTTCTTTTCTTTTTGGGGTAAAAATCAGTTCCATAACTCCTGCCTTAAAATAAATGAAACAAAAAAAAACATATACTGGTATAAAATTTTTACATTTATTTGAGCATGTACTCAAGTATTTATGTTTTATATTTTATTTATTTGTTGCGGGTTAGCAATATCTAGATATATATTTCGTTGGTAGCTATACCAATTCATCAGTAGATGTTTTACCCTTTATGTTTAAAAAAATTTCAAAGAAATGGAAAATTATTGTTGTGTGTGTTTGAGAAATTTTTTAAAGGCTATTTTTATGCTTTGTAATTCACAAAAATATATTTGTGAGTTTTTGTATAAATAGATGAGCTTTGAAATTTTTTTAAACATAAAGGGTAAAACATCTACTGATGAATTGGTATAGCTACCAACGAAATATATATCTAGATATTGCTAACCCGCAACAAATAAATAAAATATAAAACATATACTGGTATAAATATATGAATTATTTTCCTATTAATTTTTGTTTCTTTGCAATAACACCACATTTCAGTTGTTGCCTCAACTTTTCTTATATCTAGAGGTTGGCTTCTATGTGTAAACAATCTTGTGCCACAACTCGAGTAAACAAAGTTTGTTAGTGAGACCCAACCAGGAAATGTTAAATGTTTTGTTAATAAATTCCTGTTTTCAGTTTTTTTTTTTTGTTCTTCCTCCCTTCTTCTTATTATTTCTCATCATTTCCTCTTTATAATAATTATGACATGCTGTGAGTATGAGAATATGAGTTTCATTGTTTGTTTTAATGTTTTTGTGTCTCATCAATTAACAGTTAATGTGGGTATGTACGTGTGTAAAGGGACACTTATATAAACTAGACTTTAAGTGTGTTAGTATAAGTGTTTTAATTTTCTTATTTTTTTTTTTTTTTGTTGTATGGCATTAATGAGCATTGTATCATAATGTGTCTTTGGTGAAAAGGGTCTGTTAAAGATGTAAATAAATTTTGTATTGTACAGCTTGTTACTATTTACTGTATGCCACTACCACAACATCAAAAAACAAACAAACAAACAAACAACCAAAGAAACTAACAAACAAATAACCACTCAACAAAAACTCAAAACTTTACAAGATATGAAACTACTAGGGCTACTTGAAAATCTTGTTGTAGAGTATTTTATATAAAACACACTGTCACAGTTTCACAGATGCTGGTGGTTTACATTAACTATATTTTGATGACTCCGCCATTGTGACAACTCCCTTATAACCGAGTAGATACAATATGAGGTAACTATTATTAGCACTTGCATGTTAAATTTAGGTTAACGATGGTATTTGTCTCATTTTGTACGAAACTAAAATTTTCTGTCTTCTTCGTAGCAGATATTGTTTTAAACCTCTTTGGGCTGCAAACAAATTAATTTAAAAAATAAACAATTTTAACTAGATATTTGGTTATAAGAGCCATCCACTATTTTTGCATTCTCATAATCTCCCTCGTACACCAACCAACCAAAACCACTACCGCTACTAACTAGTCTCAGTCTCTAGAAACCCTTAACAAACACATTTTAAATTATAGTATTTTGTAACAGCTTGTCATTGAATTAACAAGCATTCAAACATTCTCAGCGAATTATGAATTGGGCCACAGCGAGAACATTGTCAACACATTTAGGTGAAATGTAAGAAAAAATAAAAAGTTACAACAACAAAAAATAACTATAAGTAATAAACATTTAATAAAAAAAGGGTCATTGAACTTGAATGCATTTAATTAAAAACTTAAAAGAGAAAATATTTTAATAAATCACAAGTGTTGTCGTTAAAATACAAATAAAAGCAGTGGAGGGAGGGTTATTCTACACAGAGAAAATTTAGTAAAAAAAATTAATCTAAGAATAAATTTTAAATAAAAACAAGATTATATTAATTAAATATTCAGAAAAAGGCAAAAAATAGATTTATCAGCTGATGGTAACGATCATGACAAGATTTTTTTTTTCAACATGCCACCATAGAAGAGGAACTTTCAATACATAAAAATATGTGACACAGGCAAAATTTTACACATTCCTTTCTTTGCTCTTGACAAATAAAAATATCATGAGTTTTTAACACCAAAAACACGCTGCAAAACATTTTATCCAATTAATTTTCTAGATTTCTAGATTTGGTGATTGTTTTTTTTCTAACTTCTGGTGTTTTCTTTTCTACACACAAAATGGCACCTTATTGAAAGGTGCATATATAAAATGTCTTGCCAACCCTATAATAGTGCAGCTTGTTATTTCACTAGAACTGAACACAACTTATGGAAAAGTGGAACGCCCTGTTTTTAACATTTGACAGCTAAGTTTTACAGGGCACTATAAACACTGTCGATTTTTACGGGGCATAAAGTGCAATGCCTTCCACCTTCCACCATTCGTGAGGCCGATTTTTTTAGAATCAAAAACACTGCCCTTTTAGAGAGCAAAACATTTTTAAGAAACGAACACCAAAGTATATTTTCTGCATGGAGATGTACCATTTTTTGTAGAAAAGAAAACACGATTAGAGAGACGATTCCTACAGTTATTGCAATGGGACCACATCATGACCCAAGTGGGCTGGAATCTATTTTCTTTTCACAGCAACCCAACCTAAATAGAAGCTATACAGGACTATGCACAAGATTTGTTTTAAAACACTTAAGTAAAGAATTGTAATTATTAACCACCAAAAACACTTAAATATGTGCGAAAACTTTTAGGGATACCTGTTTTCAAAATATTTGATTATCAATCAATATACGGAAACAATTTGAAAAACGAAATTAAATAATTTTAAATTTCCTTTGAACTTATTTGTACCTTAAGTTAAGCTTAAAATGAAATTAGAAAATGTCCTTTATAGTATTTATGAATAAAAAATTTCTTAAATATTTTTAAATTTCTTTTTTAAAGTTTTAAAATCATTGATTAATATTTTATGCCTTAATTCAATCAAGATTTCATAGAAATTTTTAGTAACGAGTATTATCACATTGATGCCAAGTGATTCCTTCGAAATTTAACTTGAAAATGAATTAAACACTTGAAGACAGATGATTTTATACCAAGCAAATATTTGACGTATTAAGCGAATGGTGAATTTTATATTTTTCTCTTCAAATGGGACACAAAAGTAGTAGACTTTTCTGTGGAAACACCCCTTTATATTTTAAGGACATTGCATCACGTTATAAAGGATTTCAATACGATCTTTTCGCCTTTTACAAGAAAGTTACCAAAAAAATGAATGTTTCGTAGGACTAAAGGATTGAAATTTTTTTCTCAAAAATAGAATTTTTTATAAAAATATGACTAAATTGTTAAAGCTACAAAATGGTATCTAATTAATATTTTACTAAATAGAAATGATAAAAAAGAAGGAGACGACAAAAACTTCCTCCTCAAGAACAAACGTTGTTCCCTTCACCACAATCATTTCATTTTGCAGTACACTGTAGTTAAATTATTTCAGAAAATTAAAGTGTCCTTTTATTTTTATGAAATCAAAAGAAGATTTCCTCTTTATGTTCATCCTTTAGCAAATTGTCTATTAACAATTTGTCTCAATGTTTGTAAAATAAAACCTTTTAAGACCAGTTAAAAGAAAATTAAAATTTCTCTCCCTGTCTCTCTCTCTCTCTCTCTCTCTCTGTACTTGAAAGATTTTAAAAATTTATTTTATCTAAATAGCTTTTCTATTCAACTTCACTTTCAATTTTCTCTATGTCTTTGGAGCTTAATGAAAATTTTATTATTATTTAAACAAAGAGAGAAGACTAGAATAGAATAAGAAATATTAGTGTCCACAAATTCAACTGACGAAAAGGAAAATTAATAGTTTGATTATAAAGAAAAGCTTCTATTTAATATTCATTAAATTGTATTGGCCAATTCAAATAAAATTTTCTTAATACAGTAAAATATCCAAAATTGACTTGTCGACCAACAAAATCCCCATTATTTTGTGTTGCATTTGTTGTTGTTATTCAAGTGACATATAATTATATAAATTCATTTTCCCAAGGAATTTCATTCATTAGTTTATGTTTTAGCCAAAACAATTTGTGTCGAAATGAAAACACATTCGTTTTGTTTTGTTGGTTTTCAAGCACCATTTAACTTATTTCGGGCATTAAGATTTAAATCTTAAATTAAATAGTTTCAAGACTTTAATGACAGAAGCGGCCGAGAGATACAAACTTTGTTTATATCGTTTTTTCTTTCTAAATATTTGCAACTTGTATTGTTCAAATAAATTTCCTTGCGAACTTTTTAGAACATTTAAATTTGAAGATAAATATGTCTTCGGTAATGAAATAGAAATTCTTTAGTTTGCTGTCAGCTCAGATATTATCGTAAATTATGCGATGGAAGATATTCTTTGAGTCTCCCAGTTGAATAATTACGAAGCAGATATTCTCCGGCTGTAGGCGATGATATGGATGCATTAAGTCTGCTAAAGTTTATTTTTTAAATCTCTCCCTAAGAGCCAACAAATATTTTATTATTTAGCGTATAAATCAAATTTCAAAAATAATCGGACAACATAATTTACAAAACATATTCGCAATATTCTTAACAATTCGTATTTGAAAAATATGTATTTTTTTAAGTTCTTTATTGTGTTTCTAATTTTCTTGAAAATTTTTCAAGTATTAGCATCACCGAAATGGAAGCATTAAGATTATCTTCACCCATAAAAAATTGCTATTTTTTAATTGAAATTCCCGACAACATCTTAAATAAATTTTGTTCTATGCAATGGGTGATTATATATTGTAATTTTAATTGTTTCGCCTAAATATAGGCAACAAAATATATAAAAATTCAAAATAAAATTAGCTTCTAGTCGATTCAAGTTGGGTAGTTTCATCCATAACAAAATAAATTTAACACATTAAGCGGTTTCCAATCATTGGCCGAATGTCAGTAATATTTTTTCTTTACCGACAACAAATATATAGAAATATGGATGCAGACCATCAGCTCGATCCAAAGTGGCCTAATTAACGCTTTATGAGTGCTTCAATATGTTACAAGAATTTAAATATACATTTCAATCGATAATAAAATCTGTAATGCTGCATATTTTAAGGAGGGTTCAAATTAATTCAAAATCTTCCGAACTGCAGGGTTCTTTCAGATTCACTAAACAATAAAAATTCCATTATCATTCTTCCATCTCCTTTCTTTTAGCAATAAAATTATGGTATCTTTTTGTTGGTTTACCATTGGATTTGCTGCGAAATTTACCAAAGGTTGGTTGTTTTGTGAGACTTAAAGGTTTTCTTTGCTGTTGCCTTTGTTAAGGGTCTATGATTTCATTGTTAACGGAAATTGCTTGCAAATGCCCAAAAACCACCAAAACAAAGACACACACACACACACACACACACAAAACACTAGAGAGAACCTCAACAGTCAAGAAGAGTAACATGCAACCAACATCTTAGTTATAATGAGATGACAGGCAACAGGATCAAGATTTAATATTTTACAATTTAGAAAACCAATTTATTCTGTGCATATTTTTTGCAAAATTTATCAACGCAACAATTTTAAATTATAAAGAAACAGCTAGAAAAGCTATAAGAGAATGCAAAAAAGAATAGAAAGACAAATTCTTTATATTGTCATCAAGATATTTTTGTCTTTTTTGTTGGTGTCTTTTAAAGAAGAAAAATAAATTTTTAAAAAAAGAAATTATAAAAAGAAGTTCCAAAAATTTCTACATTCAGATTAATATATTTTTTTAATGTTTGTAAAATTAACAGAATTCAATGTAATGAATTTTTTTTAATTTATCACTTGATAATGTGTCAATTCGAAATAAAATTTAAGTAATTATGCAGCCCAACAACAATGTTGTTGTAGGACAATATATTTTTAAACCATACAGATCATATTTTTAATTTGCTTAATAATCTTCAAATCGTTTCGGAAAATATTTTACAAAAAACTAAATTATAAAAATGTATAAAAGAAAAGCACGCCACAAAATTATGAAACCACTTTGTTCAACAACCAAAACTGGCATTTAAGCTCAATTATAAGTGTGACTGCTTTCTAAAGCAGCTTTTTTGTTCTGCCAACCACAAACTACTCGACATTGACATTTAAAAAAGTAAAATAAAATAATACAGAAAACTAAACTACTCTCGTAAAATAAACTGTTAAATAAGAAATGATTCATATCCGCTAATAAAATGAACGAAATTTAAATAAACTGCTCTTCATTAAATGACATTTAGAAGCAAAAATTAAGGTAAAAATAATACGCTAATGGCTTCCATTAAAAAGGCGAAAATTATTTGACCAGACAACAACACTTAAGACTAAAGCGTTTGCTTGAGGTACTCTTAAATGCTTCTAAATGAATTTAAATTATTTTAGTAGTACAAATTGTATCACTAGAAATCATTTGCTGCTGCAGTGGCTACAATAATGACTGACGACTGCTTGCAACAGCCAGCATTAGTCCTTACAAATTCATCTCAATCTTATCTTTAATATTCCCTTTTAATTATGGACAATTATTTGCTGTCTATTTGAGCTCATCAGTCGTATCACTAATGCGATTAATTAGAAAAGCAATAAAAAGAGAAAGAAATAAAAAATATAAAATTGTAATAGGAAATTTGCGATTAAATCATTAATTACATTCCAACCTCCTTATTCATAAACAATTATTAAGGAACAAATTTTGTATGGAAAAACCGGTTTTATTATGTGTTTGAACTTTATCAATCGTTTACAAATAATGGGGTTAATGTGTAGTTCATAGCAGTTTATTAGAGGTTTGTGAAACAAATCAGTAACCACACCACACATACAAATGATTTCTTATGTACAGTAATCTGGACTGCAACTTATTTCGGATTGAAAATTCAGAATGGATCATATTGAGTTTTTTTAATCACAGCAAAAGCCTTCCGTATTGCAAAAGTTTTTTGTGCTGAAGTGGTTAGCGCGCTGTATACTAAACAAACAATGACTTGGGGCCTGGGTTAAAACCCTGGCCAGAGCAAGTCAATCAATATCATTAACTTCTCTAATGTACGTTAGTGAGACATTGTATTAGTTGTTGTTGGAGTATTTAAGTGATGAAGGCATAGGTACTGGTCACTAAAAAACTGTTCTGACACCGATTGATGCTGCTCCAAGCTAATGTACACAACCTCGCCCTCCTACGCCGGTTAGCAGAAATATCGGCGAAATAAAACAATTAATAAAATGCCTGCTAATACAGCTGAATAAAGTTAATGCGTCTACTTAACACCGGAGGCGCCTCAACAATGCTATAAAAAAAAGACGTGTAGCACTCGGGGTCTGCCGCGGTAAAGCTATTGCGTAGCATTTTTTTATCAACTTATGCAATTTCAATTTCAGTTTTCTAGCTATACTGGAAGAGCCCCATACAAAGAAGCGCACCCTAGTCCCCCCAGGTAAAAAGTGCCTTACCTTAGTATCATATGTCCTACTCCTGGTTCGGAGCTACCTGCCCACCAATTTTCAGCCAAATCTGTTCAACCGTTCTTGAGTTATAAATAGTGTAACTAACACGACTTTCTTTTATATACATATATAAAAATCCCCTCAAAAACCCAGAAATCACGGAAAATTTCCCGAGAAAAGGTGGCAACACCGGACGGGAATTTCCAAAAAATTTGGACAAATATCCCCTCAAAATCCCGGGAAATTTTTCGGTAAAAGTGGCAACACTGGATATTTAAAAATTTCCAAAGCGGTAACACGGTATAGTCTATGTATGATGACTAGAGTATACAAAAAAGAAGTTTTTACTGCAAAAAGCAAAAGACTTAAGAAACAAACTTAGTTCCAGGTTTTTTCGTTTCAAAAACAAATGACAGATTTTTTCCAGGTTTTTTCGTTTCATAAACAAAAGACTTAAGAAACAAACTTTTCAAAATTTCTTGATTCGGTCGCCTCAAAGCCCGCGATAGAAGCTATGCAATAGCTTAAAAGAAAAAGTTAACATAACGCGCAAAGCAGAGTTGTAAGAGAGTTAAGCCTTCTAAATTTTCAACATCTATCTTCTATACCTCATCCCTACCCTTGAGTTCCGGCACAAAGCACTGCATACGTAGGAGTCATCGCCTGAGTGCTGGTCCTAATTAAAAAAAAAATAAAAAATAAATAAACTTTTTATTATATAGATTCCACATCTTAAAGGAATTCATTTAAAAAAAATTTGAATTTAAAAAAATAAATACTTTTGTAAGCAGGTTCTTTACCCTCAAAGATTTATTTTTTTTAATTTTTTTTGCAATTAACATATTACTCAAGAAAAACTTTATTTTCACTTAATATTTTAATTGATTTCGACAATTATATTAATTAATTTTGGATTCATTTAAAACTGCTTATAAATCAATAAAAAAATTTTTTAATTTTTGCAGATTTAATACTTCTTTGGTGTGCACGGTAAAAGTTATTCATAAATCGAAAATTAATAATTCGTGTGTACGAAATAACATTTTTCTAAAATTTTTTTTTCAAAATTGTGTTTAATTAAAAATTTTCTGCTATTTCTGGGTGTAGGTTGATATTTAACAACGGTATTAATTGAATGTGCAGTTTTCGCAATTGAAATTGCATTTTACTTACTTTTTTCTGTGTATGCGATATTGTTTCAAGTAACTGAATTAATAGATTTCTTAAAATATCTTAATTAAATTTTTAATTAATATACGATTTCGTTTCAATTAATTCTGATTGGTTGAGAACAAGCAAAGTTTTTAATTAAAAAATCTCTTTTTTCTCAATTGATTCTTCTTGTTTTTAGTTTTTTTCTGTTCATTATGAAATTTTAACATAAAATTTTCTTTTTCAATTTAAAAAAAATGTTCTAAATGATAAATATTTGTGTTTTATCATGATAAAACACTAACAAATCCCTGTCTATAGTCTCTAACATTAACAATTCTAATGTTTTTTGTTTTCTTTTGTGTTTATTTTTTTCATTACAGTTTCAACAGCAGGACCTCATGAAAAACGTTTATTACACGCTCTTTTAGATAATTACAACAGCTTAGAAAGACCGGTTGTTAATGAATCCGATCCATTGCAATTAAGTTTTGGTCTAACTTTAATGCAGATAATTGATGTGGTAAGTGAATTTTATATTTTCTATCTCTTTTCATTTATATTTCTTTAGTCTCTTTGTTTCATGTTATCTTTATCAATTGTTTCTTTGATGGTTCCAACAATTATCTCATTTGTCATTTAATTTATTGACAGAGGGTGGGGGGTTCTTTTTTGGGCTTTATGATTTTATATTAAAATTTCTTTTGACGACTGTTTATATAAAACATTCTGAATACTATTCTTTGTTAAAAAAACGAAACAAACAGGAAAAGTGACATCAAATGGAAATGTGTTTGTAGTTGAATAACTTTTAGCCAACATTAAAAAAATAAAGTTTATGTCAGTTTGCGTTTTTAGTTATTCTTTTTTGCTTTTGCTTTTCATGTTCGAGTGTGTGGTGTGCGTATCAGTGACACATGAGGTAATGAACTAATTTTCAATTTAAAATGCATACTGATGTAATTTTGTTAATGGATAGAAGGTGATTTTTTTTTTAATTTTTATATTTGTGTCATGTAAAGCTCGTAACCTCTTCTCGAGGGTTCCATGTTTAAAACCAACGGCTGGTATTGGCTGAAGAGTTTAGCTCGTTGACTACAACTATTTCTTAAGACCAGGGTTCGATTCCTTGTCAGGGCAAGTCAATCAACATCTTAAATTTTTCTAATTAACAATAGTGTGGCATTGTATTATTTGTCGTTCTTGGACTGTTTAAGTGATGAAATCCATTAAAAAAAGCTGTCCCGTCAGCAATTGATACTAAAGGCTGTTTTTTTATAGAGTGACACAAGTTTAAATCATAATAAAACAAGGAAATATATTTTTAATATCAATGAAACGGGCTTTATTGGAAAGAAAATTTTATGAAATTAATGTTCGAATATGATTTCTGCCATGTGACCGCCACGTCTGGCGCGTAGAAGGCGCAATCTGGAACACCAATTTTCAAAAAAATTTGCTTGCATTTGCGGCCGCATTTTGCCAATAACTCATCGAATGTTGATTTCCAGGAGTTCAATTTTTTCTGGTTTATGTACCTCAAGTTACTTACCATAACCCCAAAGAAAATAATCTAAAGAGGTTAAATCACAACAAATTACGTGAAATTATTTTTTCATCACAAGTTTCTTTGAATAAATCAATTGTAGCACCCGCTGCACGATGAGTTTGACAATTAAAACAATTACTTTGATTACAAATTTCTACAATTTGCACGCGTTGCACTGATGTAAGTCGATTCATAATGAAATTTCAAAGCAAACTAAACAAAAAGCAGCTGTCAGCTGTTAAATGGGTGCTCAAATAAAACAGTGATGCCAACTCAAAGTTGTGACACTCTAAAAACTACGCTTTACTTCAAACAAATTTCCACTACATAGCGCCCTCCTTGGACGACCAGCACAAACGTCGGAAAAATAAAACAATTAATTAAGTGACTGCTCACACACCTCAAGAAATTTAATGTGTCTACTTAACACCAGAGACTTCTGCAACACTGCTTTCAGAATAACAGAGTAGTAAAAGAATTAAGCCTTCTTCTAAGTTTTCACCAAAAAAAAAAAAAAAAATAATTCTTAATCACTCCAAAATGTTTCAAGGGTATAGAAAATAATCTGTTATGGCTTAAGACTCACAAAAAAAATAATAAGCTAACTAATTCAAAGTCAAAAACGTAATCGAATATTGAAAAAAAAAGACCCAAAAAATTTTAAGGAAAGTTTATATCAAAAACAATACTTTCGAAAATTCTTAAAATATATCGAAGATATCAATGCCATCAATTGGCTGCTTCTGACCTCTCAAGTTATTCCCTGCAGTCGGCGTAGCTAGCGAATGACTAGCTATTTCGCTAACTACCAGTCGTTACCACTAACTACCAGATTAACTACTAGCAATGCACTCGACTGACGATTTTAGCATGGGGATGACATTGACGGTAGTCAATTGACACGATCAGATCGATGAGATCACTAGTCAGCAAAACCCAACTATTTCGCTAGTCATAATGTACCAGTTAGATCACTAATGATATCTCCTTAATGAAAATACTGCAGAAGTTTAAATTTTTTTGGATTTTTGTTTATTTATCAAATTTCTTTTTCAATATTTATAAAATTTTCAATTAATTGTTCTTTTTCTTTTTTTATGCAACGTTTTAGTTGATTTCTGCTGCTCATTTTACCTTTCCAAAAAAAAACACTTTTTTTAATAAAAAGTTAACATTCGCTGACCACGAACTTCCAATTGTACGCCAACACAAAATCATAACACTTTCATAAAATTTTTTTTATTGTTTTATTGATTTTCTTTGGAATAAGGGCACAGTTGTTTTCAACTCGTAAAAAAAATATTTGAGGTTGAAGGCATTAACATTTATGCATGTACTGAGTGCGTGTACATGTACATGAGTGAGAGGGTCAAAAGGCGAACTCTTGCATTACTTGTAGCTAGTAAAGTAGTTAGTTTATTTTTCGTTAGCGAAATATATAACGATTTTGAGTCAATTTCTACTTTTAAAACTGCATTGTTCCTAACGTATGACTTACAAGAACACACACAAACAAAGTGATATTCACACCCACACACACACAACTATATCAAATTTTTTTATTTCCTTTGCCTCAAAACGTCGAGTTCTGATAAAAACTCGCTTTGTGAAAAAAATCTAACTGCATGAAGCAAAAACATCAAGAGTTAAGTCTTTTATTTCTTCATCTTTCATTCATTGAATTTTTTGAAAATTAAATTAAAGTATGAGAATACAGGAGCCCTCAAAGTAGCTGGTCATGTGTTACTTTTTTATGTGATTGTGATGTATTGTTTGCAGAAAATTATTTCTAAGCCTGCATTGGCTTCATTTTATTACGCACGGCTGAGAGTTTTCCTTTGAGTTGAAAAAATCAAAGATATTCGAAGCATCGAATATTTCTGACTGACCAAAATCCCTAATAATCCCTAAAAAATCTGGATAACCAGGATTTAATAAAGAAATTATGGGATGGAAAAATTTGTAAATAAATAAATCCCCATAAAATCCTTTAAGTACAAATAAGTCCATTTAAAGCTGAGCATTAAAAAGTATTTCTCTGAACAAAAATTTAAAAGATTTTCTAACTTAAAGCTGATTAAAAGCAGAAAAAGAAAAAAGGTACAGAGTGATACAATTATTTGTAATTTTAGGGTTTTTTTTTAATTCTAACAAAACAAAACATAAAATCAACCTTACTTTATTAATAAATGCTTTTTTATCTCACAAAAAATTTGATGTGATAACGAATAATCGAGGCGAACACAAAAGAATACAACTAAAGTCTTTACAACAGCAACAACAACAACAACAAAGAAACTTCACAAAAGCAAAAAGTGCCGCAGGCATTATTTTGTCGAAATACATTTTTACTTGCTTTTCTTTATACCAAAGGATAAAGAATAACATTACTAAGAAATGCGTGTATGCCTCTCTGTGTATGCGTGAGAGACTGACTTCATATTACAGGTGAAAAATACAAGCTAGCGGAAATAATAAACCAAAAAAAATTATTTATAATACAGCAACAAAAAAAATTCTCATGATAATATTAAGATGTGAGATAAAAAAAAGGTTAAGAAGACTTAAGCTTCTTACTTACGCTAAACAGCTGACATTTTCTCTGCTACTAAACCCCCAAAATAAACCATTTACCAAAGATAATCATGTATGCGAAAATATAAACACACAACATTAAAGATGCAAAAGGATATAGCGAAGGATATAACCAGATCTTCGGGGTATATTTTGGGGGAATTTTTATTTCGGGGTTGCTTGTAAAATTTAAGTGAAAAATGTAATCATCTTCGCACTTGTTAAATACTTTGTCGAACAGGAAGAAAAGGATAAAGAAAAAGGAACGAAAAATTAAATTTCTTTAACGATTTGGAAAAGACACAAAAAAAAACATTGTAGGGAAATAAACAAAACAACAAAAATGAGGAAAAAATGTTCATGTGTAACTTGTGAAGTAATATACGAGTAGCTAAGGACTTTCAAGTAATAAGTGTATGTACGAATATGTAGACGTTAGTAAGTTAGTATGAAAGTTTAAATATGCTTACAAGGGTACAAAAGTAAAAAGTATTTTTGAGTATTTGTTTTTAAGAAATCATTTTAAAGTGTTAATGGAAATTTAAAAAAAAAAAAAAAAATCATTTTACATGTTTTGCAAAATGTTGCGTTGCTGATAGACATGTTAAAGCACCCAATACCCAACAAAAGCAATATTTTATTTTAAAATTTTATAGGACCTACGAATGATACCAATCAATAAACTTTGCTTTGCTTTTTATATAAATTTTACACTCAAATCACACGTCCGTCTTGTGGAAACAGCGCCTTATTGTATACACATAAAATTATCTTTAACTTGACTCATATTATTCTACTTCGAAATCTTTAACTTCTTCAACTGACTAAATTTATGGCACATTCCTGTTTGTGCACACAAAAAAATGTACATAAATGAACATCAACTCGAACTCCTTTAAAAGAAATAAATTTTTTACAACCAACCCACCTTCTACTTACAAACAATAAGAACAGCAAAAAATAAATGGTCACAATGGTTTAACGCCTTTTTTCAAAACACACTAACAACTCACTTGTATCTCTTCAGAGAATATTGCACTTCACAAATGTCACTTACAGCTCAAACGGACACAGTAAAAGAAATGTGGAAATTAAAAAAAAAAATGTCCTTCCAAGATGAAATACTCAAAAGCCACTTCAAGTAACAAATGGGTGAAAAAAAGATACCAAATATGAAAAGAATTTATTACGGATGACAAGAACAGGTATAAAAATGATTCAACAAGAAAAGCCTTAATCAAGTAATTTATTAAAGAATGTTGAAAAGCTAAACAAGATTTTAAAGGTTTTATTAAAAGATATATTCCTCAAAAAAGTGGATGACGTAATTAATAATCTTGGGTTTTTATTCCGCTCCGAAATATAAATTTTATTAATATTTAAACAGGCTAAAATTCGTAAATGTTTATAATAAGAGAAATATTAGGTAGACATTGTTAACATATTTCGAGCAACAAAGGAAAAATTTAATATTTATACATCACTTTTGTAGAATTTTCAACAGTACTGGCTGAATAGAACAAACGTTGTTTTCGGTAAAAGCCACTAAACCTCTCAAACACTGAAACAAATGATACAGATTAAGATGTCTTGATATCCTACCACACAGTCACTGCTTTGGACAGTGAATATTCTTATTTTTTAAACCAAATTTTAGTAAATAAACTAAAAGATTAGTGACAAAAAATAAGTTTCGAACAATTCTCCTTAAAATCTAATTAAAAATTGCTATAAAGAAATACAAATTTATAACAACAGCAGGTTATTTCATGATCTTTGAAAACACACACTTGCGTTTTGTTATCGTAGTTATCGGTTTATTAAATACTAGTGTGTACCAACGGTCGACCCAATCGACCCTGTTCTAGTCATAAAAAGAAATATCATACAAAATCTCTAATAAAAGAGTCTTACAACTCTCTCATCTTTTTTACCTACAATCTCCCACATCTTAGTATGTTGTTATTTTTCTCTTTTCACCCAAATGTGTAAAACAAATATAAATTAACTTTTCTTCCTTCGGAATAATTAAAAACAATTTTATTTTTTTGGTTTTTTAAATGTTTTCTTTTTTTTTGTTTTTTTATTTTATTAATTAATTTTTCTTAAACTAATTTTATCCTAGTCTTTAATTTTAAATTTTATTATGTCAGCCATGTCAAGGAGTCACTTGTTAGGCTGGTGTTTGATGAGGCTTTGATGAATTATTCGTTAACACTGACTTACCATATTCTTATTCCAATTCACCTGTGAGAAAATGCTTTGTCAGCAATTTTATTTTATTTAAATTTTCTTTCTTATGCCAAATTCACATCTGATCCTTAAACAGTTAAAAAAAAGAATTTATGATTTGATGGGAAGCGCAAAGTCAGCAATAATTTATTTAAATGCAAAATTTATGAAATAAATTATTTATATTATTTTTTTTGTTGTTTTCCAACTCGTATCTTAACTTGTATATGTTGTTTGGTTTTTGTTTGGCTTAAACTTACATGCATGAGTAATACGTTTGAATGTAGTAGTAAGAACTTTAAACGGTTATATCTTCCAAAATACTAAACCCCCAAAAACCCACAGTACCTCGTTTATCTCTGCGATAAAATGTCTTTAATTTGGTAGAAGTCTTGTAAAAATCGGTTGTCTAATAGGTGCATGAAGAGCAGCACAAAAAAAGCAACTGTCTATTAGTTATAAAGATTAAACAGTTCTTGTTTAGCGAATACAAAAGGCAAAGAAACGATATGTTTGCTGCATGGTTGCACAACAATATTATAATCTCTGCAATATAATGTGTATTTTCCACTCAATTTAATGTTTCTTTCAAATATTGTAATTAACCGATTAAAGTACGCAACAAAAGGATATTTTTACAGCAACTTATGATAAAAATATTATGATCTCTGCAACAATGTATGTTATTTTCACTCATTTATTTTTTTTTTTGCATCATTGTGTATGCTGACTATATTCCGACAAACAATATCATATTTGCAACTATATTATTGTTACATTTAACAATGTTTCATTGTTAATTTGTAATTACCACTGCAGCCCAATTTTATTTAATGGATAAATAACGGAAACATATATATTGTCAATAACCATAATCTTTTAAATTAGTTGATTTGTAATCACTTTCTAATTGAAAAACATACACAGAAAATATATTCATCGTATTGAAACAGACGATTCACACGATGAATTTTATGACGTCCTATTTTGGATATCAGTTTTTGTTTGGAAGTGAAAAAATAGATATGCAAAATAAAACTTCGTTTGAATGAAAACAATTTTTAGTAACACCTTGAGAAGAGAATTAAGAAAATTTGACGTCCTAAGATTCATCGTGATCATTGGCTGAAACACATAAATTTATTCAAATGAATCGATCTCACTTGATTTTACGATAATGTCATGTTAGAAATTGTAATTGTTCCCTCATGTCGTTATATATTTTCCGCCATTACTACTTATCCCATTTAGTTAACATATTTGCAGCATGGTTCTGGCAAAAACACTATGTTCCATGCCATTTTTTGTTGGGTAAAATTAACAATATCTTATAAGCATTTAATCATTATATTATTGGCTCGCAATAACTATTGTTACTTTTAACAATTTGATTTTCAAAAAATGTTAGTTATCGATCAACGAATATATTTGTGATATTTGTGAATATGATTTTTTATTAAGATTTTTATGTTTGTTTTTTAAGGACTCGAATCGTATACTGATATCTCAACTCTTATTTGTATATAAAAATTTATGTATACTTCAGATAAATCTATTTTACTTTTAAGTCTTTTATTGTGACATTAACTGTCATGTTCTTCTCGATTTCAGAATATTGTTTTATAAAAACCATGTCTAGTAACTTTAAAACTTTCCTGTGGAATAATGTGCGTAAGACTTTATTTGATTGTGATAAATTTTTAATTTCCATTGTAATGATGTTTAACTATTTTCAGTTTAAATGGCATTCAAAGCATGCTGTTGTTTAACCAACCATTCTCTCTTTTAAAGTTCCTTCACCTGTAAACTAATTTATTTAACATTTTAATTTTGCATTTAGTTTTTTTTTTTCTTTTTGTGAAGGTCGTTTCTCTGTAGAAACAGTTTCAAGTTAATTATAACAAATAAAACATTATTTGTTTAACCATGAAGCATGAATTTTGTCACAATTAATTTGCAAAAAATTATAATTTATAAGAATGCAATTTAAACTCAATATTTAATTCTGACAATGTCTCACACAACTCTACTAAATTTACAATTTCATTTCTTTTTTCTTTCTTTTTTTTTTTTTTTTTTTGGTTTAAACGAACAAACTTTTTCTTAAGCTTTTACAAAGAAAAGGAATCTTTAATAAAACTAAATTTTTAGAGATAAGAGTATAAAACTTTTTATCAACTTTAAATACTTTATAGATGGAAAAATGTACTTTTACATTTAAAAAGAAACAACAATAACAAAAAAAAAGTTAAATTAAGTTTCAAAACTATACTCGTCCTTTGCTGCGTTTGCCCCTTTGCTGCATCTGCGGATGCGTTTAGTTTTAGAAGCTGTTTAACAAAGAACTTGAACAAAAAATGAAGAAAACATAACAAACAAATAAGTTTTTTCTTTTTTAAAGCCATGTTTTTTGTTGATTAATTTTTAATTAGAGATGAACGTAGTTAATTTACTAAACTTTGTTGTTTGCAATCACAAAGAGAGAGAGAGAGAGAGAGAGTATTGGCAATAACGCACATTTTAAAATGTTTAACATAATATTTTATTTTAAATTTTTACTTACAAAATAAATTATTATTTAAGTTCTTATGATAAATCAAAAAAAAAACTGCCAGCGATTCCTATTGTTTTCTTTTTTACCAACAACTCTTGCTGACACTTTCCTATTTCGCCTGAAAGTTGTTCAAATATTTCTTTGTTAAATACGTCCATTTAACTAAAAAATCTTTTTTCATTTGTTTTCTCCCTTTTATTAGCTGGCATGGCCTGATTTTACGTTTCGTACTGTTACTAACACTAACGTTATTTGTGGCTTTCATTTCCGTTAAATAAATTTATCTTGTGCTGTTTCAAATAAACCAAAAACCAACCAGTAGTTTTCAGCATTAAATACGCGTGTTCTAATTCACAGGAAGTTATCTGGAAAGGAAGAGGAGTTAGATTTCTTTTTTGGATTTTCTTTTACAAATGATGGCTGTATATTCTTTTTTTGCATCAAGGCAATTGTCCTTTTCAAATTCACCAAATGATAGAGATGTAGTGAAAATCGTGTTTCTGCAAATGTAAAATAAGTTTAGTAAACCTTTAAGACTATAAAGTAGTTCCTTTTTTCTTTTTCTCTGTCCTGTCTTTTTTAGTTTTCTTGCAATTTCTGAGCAATTTTAAACTTTTCATTAGTCTTGAAAAGCTTATTTGTCATGCAAATGGTTTTTTTGCGTTTAATGTTGCATTTCCAGGAATTACATATTTAAACATTTTGCAACTAAATATCTACTTCATTTATAATAGTGTTTTTCATTTAGTTAGTTTCTCTTTAGTTTTATATACTTGATGATGCATTATGTAACAGACACTTGGTTGTACTTTTTTAGTGAATATGAAACATTTTTTTTTTAATAATTGCATTTTCTCAAAGGAACACTATTCATTCGAGTAGAATAATTAGGAACAAAAATTATTTAAAAGAATCCACAGTATATTATAATAAGCTTAGATTTTAAATAGTTTTGTAAAAAAAATAAAACAGAATGAAACATTACATATCCTTACATGAAATGGAAAACGCTCTAACTAACATCTTCATTATATTACAGAAGAAGTAAAAAACACAAGCTATTGATCATTTTTATTTTCCGACATATGTATGTGCTGTAATAGTCTGACACTGTTGATTCTTAATTATGGCAGCGCTGACAATGTAAAAAAAAATTAAAATAAAGTGATATACCTCCAAATTTTAATTAGTTGTTGCGGATTAGCAATATGTAAATATATATTTCGCTGGTTGCCATACCAACTCATCAGTAGATGGTTTACCCTTTATGTTTAAAAATTTTCAAAGCCCATCTATTTATACATAAACTCACAAACCCATTTGGGAATTACAAAGCATAAAAATAGTGTTGTAAAACTTTTTAAACATACACAACAAATAATTTTTCATTATGAATGTGTTTACTTTTCTACACCTATACAATTAGACAACCGCTGGTTACCATTAAAAGTATTTTATAAGGCAAAAAATATATATTTAGATATTGCTAACCCGCAACAAATAAATAAAATTTAAAAACATAAATAGTTGAGTACATGCTCAAATAAATGTAAAATTTTGTGATATACTTTCTTTTTAATATTTTACTAATTCAACCGCTATTTTTATTAGACCAAATACATCGGAATTCATTAAAAATCGACTTCTGTTTTCTTGTTGTTTAAAGCGTTTTAAAATTTAGGTAACGATATGTATGTTCTTAAAATTTATTTTCAAAATTTTGTTGCTTCGATGTAAGTGTCTCGCTTAAAGGTCCTTTTTCTGTTAATTATGTAATACTGTCGGTTTTAGGTTTTTTTAATATTAGTGCTTTTTCTCTTGTAGCTTTTTTTTTCTGTATAAATTATTTTGTATTGTCTTGACACTTTTTCCGGTTAGGTGATGGTTGGATATTTTTTTTTTTGAATATTTATTTTACAGACGGACAAAGTATCACGAACAACAAAACCTATAAAGTAATTTTCTCATGACCTTAAATATTACACATTCGCTAAGTGTGGCTGACTTCCAAAACGTCAATTGCTTTGTGTTGGAACAAAGCATCACATTTCATAACGCCGCAGTACAATAATTATACAATACATACCATTTCAAAACGCCGCCGCCAAGTATTTTTAACGCAGTAAGAAAGCAAACAAGGCATCGGTTTTATAGTTGTTGCATTGTTTCGGAACTTTGCATATGTATGTGATTTAAATACAGTAGCAATACTGTATACAAACTTTGTATACGAACGTTTTGGAAGTCAGCCTGTTGCATCACTCCAATTTACACTCCCAGAAAGTATGCAACACTTTTTCTGTAAACGGTTTCGTATAAGCAATAATTTTATATTCTCTAGTAAATATCGCTCATACGTTGTGGTTTACCAATTCGCTTTAATCATTTTTTGAATGAGAATTTTATGTTTATACACAGTGTTGCCATTTTAGCATTTTTGATTAATATCAATTTTTGTTTAATTAATTTTGAGAAGTTCTATTTTTTTAGTGTGCCATACTTTTACCATAATTTTTTATAAATTTAGGAGCATTTCTTCCTTAAAAAAATCGCTTATTATATTAACAATTATGTACAACGAGAAATTAATATTACTAGGCTCAAGTTCAGTTTTATTTAATTAATGAAAATTCAAATTACTAAGAGTTATTATTTTATTTTGAAAAACATTAGTATGTACAATCACAATAGGAGAACGCATTCAGCATTCGTTTGTCCATTTTTACAATTAATGTAAAGTTGATACTAATTGGGAAAAATAAAAACTATTCAACCAAGTTTTCAAATGGAATAGAATACGAGAATTGGTATAAATCCTTTTTATTAAATTTGTACATGTTGAAACATTTTTGGTTAATACGATCTTTCCTATTTCTGATTGGTCATTACTAATATTCAACAAATTGTATAACATGTATTACGTTATTAGTGAAAAAGCATTAAAATTGTATAAAATTGCAACGAGAAAAACATATTTCTGCACAAAGCAGAAATGAACTATTCAGTGCAGCAGCTTGTTTATGTATTTCTTGCATTGTAAACTTGTCCGCATGAAAGGCGTAAATTGCAACAAAACAGTGTAAAATGAAATATAACATAGTGTTTCCTACACAAGTGTTTCTGTGTCCAACAACAGCGTTTCCAACAATTATTGGAAGTAAGTGAGAACAAAGCTTCTGTCAATATTTATAAATATTGATCACAAATGAACCGAAGAGGAAAATATCAAAGAGTTTCAATAATATTATTAAACGCATATGCATGTGTACACAAGAATAGGAAGTCTTATACTTTCCAAAAAGATTAACGCACTCGAATCTAATGAAATTTTGAAGATAAATAACTCTTTATTCAAATGATCAAGATACAAAAATTTAGGCGATTATGCAAAAAAGAATAAAAAATCGAGCCTATTTTTGACCCCTCATTACATTAAAAGAAACCATATCCAGAAATAGAAATTTGTCAAATGTTGTCTACGTGCGTAAAATTCCATAAAAAAAATTCTAAATTACTACGCATCAGTAGGAATATTGTAACCTTTAAACGTTTATTTAAAAAATATCAAGACCGCATAAAATGCATGAAAATTACGGCGTTTTTTTTTCGTCCCATAATTTTCACAAAATGAAATCGTACAAGTATATTTTTTCTAAACTTTCATCTTTTTCTAATATATGCAAGACAAGAAGATAATTCCTATCCAATTTAAAAGTCACAAGGAAATAAATTAATCAATCAATTTAAATCAATTCACAAATACATGCACAAACTAGAAAGACAGAAACCGAAACAAATCAAAAAAACAATACGCATTATATCATCACACTTGCACACAAGTATGGCCAAACACACACATATGCATGCATGTCTGAGTATACGAGTACATGCACACTATTCTCTTTTTATTTGATTTAAAAGTATGAAAAAGATAAAAAGTGAAAATAAAAAAAAAACAACAAAGAATAATCAAACGAATGACCAACAATCTAAAGTGAGGACGACATTACTGATGAAGATGAGAGTGATGACAAAAACACAATTTATCTGACAAAATTGTTGAACATGGAATAATAAAGGAACGTATTTTTTTTTGTGGATTTGCTGCAGCAAATGTTTTTTAAGAAACCAAAAGTAGACAAATCTGTTGCAAGAAAAAAGAAATGTAAATAATAGAACAGATTTATGTTTTAATACGAGTATTTCATAAAACGAAACAAAAAAACTGAAGGAGACATAATGAAAACCAAATACAGCATAATTTATGAATCTTTTAAAGGAATATGTGGAAAATAAAAGGAAACAAATTTGGATTTTTTGCAATCTTAGGTTGCACACTCTTTTTTGGTGCACAAAAAACTACACGTTCACCGTAATACTTGCTTTAATTTCAATGTAAACTTTTACACAAATTAAAAGATGTATTTTGAGGTTTTTAGTGAATTTGTGAATTTTTGTTTCTTAGCTTTAATCATAACTTTTCTCAAAAGGATATACGAAATGTATTGCAATCCTTGCTTCGATTTTAATACAATTTTTTGTAAAATTTAAAAGCAATATTTAAAGATATTTGGTAAATTTATGTACATTTTGCTTACTTATCAGAAATTATAATTTTTCTAAAAAGGATATATGAGTGGTACCCCCCACCTCGGCTGCGATTTCAACACAAGCTGTCACACAAATTAAAAGATATATTTTAAAATCTTTGGTAAATTTTTAATTTTGGGGGTTTAGTTTAGCTCGAATAACAATTTTAATAAATATTTCATTTGGGTGTTAGCAATATCCTAGCTCAGGAGAAACCCAAATCAATACATAATGTTTTACAAGCTAAACCGTGATCTTTGGAAAACTATTGTCACTTTTGTGAATTTAATTATGCTGAATTACTTTTTTTTTTTTTTATAAAAAGTATGTTTGAGATGCACCCCTATGAATTGTTCGATTACGCTAAAAATTTTCGCACTTATTAAAAGTCCGGTTATAAGACTTTTGTTAAGTTTTTAGCACTTTTGGATGCTAAGTTTAGGTGAAACCATAATTTTTCTCAAAAGGATATATGAAAGATACCAATATCCCTGCTGCGACTTTAACACCATTTGTTTCTCAAGTGAAAAACTATATTTTAGGGTGTCTGGCAGAGATTTGTGACTTTTGGGAATTTAATCTATCTAGAATCACAATTTTTCTAAAAAGGATATATGAGAGGTACTTCTATCACTGCATTGGTTTCAGCACAAATTTTTTTAAAAATTCATATGTATATTTTATGACCTTAACTAAGATTCTGACACGTTTGTGTGATTACTTTACTTGAAATTATAATTTTTCTAAAAAGGATATGTATATGAGAGGTCCACCAATTGCAGCTCCAACTCTGACACAAAGTTAATCACAAACAAAAAGTTATATTATGAGATCTTCATTACCATGTTTGTAATACTTTTAATGCTTCAAAATTTTAATAAGAAGAATTATACGGAATTTACGCATATCCTTTTTTCAAAAAAATTAGAATTTTTAACATAAAATTAGAAAGTATATTTTGGGACATTTAGTCAACTTTCGTCACTTTTTGTAGCTTTGTTAAACTGCAATTTAAATTTTCCAAAAAAAAGGATATATGGGAGGTATTCATACCCATGCTTATATATCATTGCAATATTTGTTAGCATGTTGAAAGGTATATTTTTCAACCTTGGAGAAAAATTTGTCACTTTTGGGAGCTGGGATTAGCTGAAATTACAATTTTCCTAAAAAGCATATGTGGTACATACCCGTATCCTTTGGTAAATTTTATTGTTAGTTTAGTTTTTAAGCTATTATGCCAGTTTTTTTTTCATCATTGCACTGTTTTTCGCCAGCCCAGCTCCAGCTTTCATTGAACCTAGACCTAGAAAATTTTTTATAGAAGTTTAGCCTTATTTGTTTGTTTCTTAAGTCATTATTTTTTGGTTAGCTGATTTTTAATATTATTATTCAACTATTTAATTACTTTGTTTACTGTTATATCAGTTTTATTGTCAATATTTTTATACAAGGAATTGTTATTGCGTGTTTACAACTACTTTTAATGGCAAAATTCAAACATTTCTATATTTCTTAATTGTATGTAACATAGTTTGTAAAAAGGCATTCGTTTAATTGAATATGTATCCCGGGGGCATTACAACAATATATTTGTCAGCAAATTTTCATTAGTCCATACACTTACCCAACACATAAATTTGTCGTTATTTGTTATTTTATTTTCATTTATAAATACAAATGCCATTAAAAAAGATAAGTTATAAGTCCCTCGACCATAAAAACCAGGCTATATTTTAAAGTTTTTATTTATATTTTTGAAAATATCTCTTTACCTAAAGATTTGCTTGAAAGATTTACTTTAATTAAGTTATTAAAATGGGGGAGTCTTTGCGATAAACTCTTTTTATAAATTTCATTTAGTTGTTGTTTCGTATTTTAATTTTCTTATCTTTTTAAATATCTAAAATTTATATGAATTTTTATGGCTTATGTTTATTTAATTTAATTAATCAAATGATTTCCATGGCTTTAATTTATTGAAGCGTAATTGATGTGTACAGAGATTATAAGCATCGCCTACTGAATATATTTTGTTTGCTTTGTTTTGTAAAAATATTTCGTTTATGTTTATTGTACAAGAAAATAAATGAAAGAAAAAGTTAATGTTTTATGTAAGAAAAAGCTACTTTGAACTTCAACAGCCAATTTTCTTCTGATTCAATATTAAGACATAAAGTGATATTAAATCTCAGCTAAAGATTCAAAGCTACAATATTGGAATAACTTCTTCGCTGTGCAACATGGGGTATAATTATTAGCCTTTAGATGTGTTTACTGATCCGTATAATTGTGTTTTAAGAATTTTAATTTTTATATAGATAAGTAACTTGCGGAGAAAATTCTTTTATGTATAAAATTATTTTTATTTAACACAATTTCAAATTAATTATAATTTATTATCAAAACTCGAATATACAACGATTATAATTTAACACTTTGGAATTGAAAGTATTAACAGATGCTGGAAATTATGCAAACTTCAACAAAATAAAACAGATATATTGGTTACAAATAAATAATAAATGCCATTAGAGTAAAAGTAAATGTTTTAAATGCACACAAACACAAAACACACACCTACACACTCACAATATTATGCAAAAATTATCTTGTAAGAGACAACACCCTGCATACAAACAAATGTGTAACGCCCATAATACACAATGATATATTTCATAATAAGCCAGGCGGTTATGCTCCTAAAATGATGCAATACAAAATAAATAAACACAACAAAATGTATATCTGTGACACACACAAACACACAAAAACACAGAGTCGCGCATACAAAACTACACAGAAAAGTATGCATTTAAATATATGTACTAGTATGTATGTTCAACTTAATTCTCTATGTATTTACAAAAATGAATGTCCTTGTGGTTAAATAAATATGAAGGTTTTGCACGTGTATGAGAGCGTGTGTTTATTTATATAAAAATTTTGTCAACACTACACTTATGCAAACCTCGTTAAACACTATAGTTGTTTATAAATACAAACACAGCCACTCACACACACACACATATGTACACTTGCATATAATCGTATCACTATGACAAAAAGGCATGGTTGCTGAATGAGAAACAAACAACAGTTACCGCAACAGGGAAAAAACAAAATGTTGCACAAAAAGAATGAAGGAACCACCAACAACCATTCAAACAAACACACAAATAAACAAACAAACCAACAATATTACCATACAATTTTATGATGTTGTGGTTGTATGCACACATCTGGGGTGTTGCTTTTTGAAAAATTTAAATCTATAGGGGCGTTAAAATAGTGTGAAATATTCTATATTTACAAAAAGATAATGAATTTATTGGTTAAAAATAAAATCGGAAAGATTAAAATCAGGACCAAATGGTAAAATAAGGACCTCATTTCTAGGCAACCTGCATAATGGGAGGCTGAAATATTAAACACTTTCTCTACTTTTGAGTCCACAATTGAGGGTTTTTTAAAAGGCCCCGAACCGAACATTATTCGTTACTTGGTCATGGTAGAAACGACTATTAGTGTGTGTATTTGAAAGAAAGTAAAATTAATGTTGCATATATTTAGGCAAATAAATTAAAATGAAAGCTTAAACACTTTTAAATATCTGGCTACTGACAGACAATAGAACTTTTTGCTGCAGTATTTTAATATTTTTTGTTTTATTTTTCCTATTACTTTTATAAATACTTTTGTGTGTGTGGTAAAAATCAGTGAAGAAGAGTAGGGGGAAAGGGACTCTATAAGCGGAAAATCATCACAAAAATATATTGTTTGCAAATATTTTGTTTAGCTTCATATTTTTTCCAACGTAATTATAATTGCAATAACGAAAATCAGCTTTGCCATTATTTGTGCATCTTCTGTTTGTATAAATTAATTTCATTTGTATAAGAACAATATTTGTTTTAATTTTTCGATGCAATAGCACTAATAATTAGAACGCAGAATGAGGTCACCCCGCAACAAGAACAGCAAGAATAACAACAACTAGTAAAATGCAATTAGGAAATAAAATCAATTTATTTGATGGAATTGTTGCTGTTATTCAAAAATGTTGTTGTTAAATTTTTTTTACAGAATCATCTTGAAACCTTTAATTTGTGTTTCTTGAAAGCAATAAACAACCTAAAATCCTTTCGTTTATATTTAATTTTGTTTTTCATTACTTCTCTTTATACACTTTTTCATTACCTGGCTGCATATTGATTGAAGCTGTAAAAATTGAAACCAGAACCGGTGGTATTTTTTAATTTAGTGCATAATTGCACAATCAATTTGTGGTGAAAACAAAAAATAGTTAAAGGCAAATGCTTTTAAAATAAATATGTATAAAAAATTAACAAAAATGAATAAAACCAAAGATAAATAGCTATCGAAAAAAAATAACACACCAAAGAGCATAGTGATGAAAGCATTGAAAAAGCAGTGGTGAAAAAAAGGAAATGTTTACGAATGTTTTGAAAACCAATAAAAAGCTACCAAACAGCAACCAATATTAAAAGGCAAGAGAGAAAATAAAGCTGCATATATTTGGGTGTTTATAAAAATAAACTTTTTATAGAATACTTTAGGCATTGCATTTAAACCTTGATATACTGGTTTGATAAAGCATACGCTTAGGCGTTATATTTCAATTTATTTCACCACAAAACTATTTATTTCGATTTTATCGCAAACAGCTATTTAATTTTATTAACAAAAAAAAAAAACAAAGCAATTTAATTAATTTGACTGTCTGCCAATATTAAAGAGTGCAATAAAAAAATATTAGAAATATTTTTTTCAGCGGTATTAAAATTATCTGGCTGTTAATTGAAACAAAAGAATGTTATCGGCTGCATTTTTCAATTGATTTAGAATTTATAAATTAAATTTTTGGAAAAAAAAGTTTAAAATTTTTAAGAACTCGAAAAGTAAAATAGAAAATTTAGTTAATTTATGATGTTTATTAGTATCGTGAAACTCTTCTCTTCTGTGTATCTGGAGTGATTTCAATTACTAAAAAATAAAATAATATTTATTTTAAAATTTTAAATTAAAAAAGGATGCCTGAGTGCCTGTATTTTGTTGGTGGCAATACCAAGTAGACTTTAAGTTTCTATCCTGAATTCAGTCTAACTGAAGACAAAATGAATAACAAAGTATTGTTATATAAAATGCCATCTCGTTTCTAGGAACATATTTCCCAGAATTACAAGGATCTTTGGAAATTCGTATGAAAAACATTTTTTTTATTAGTTTGCATTGTTTCAGACATGATATCTCATATGTATGAAAGGGAAAAGTTATAAATTTAGTTTGGTTTCATTTATGATCGTTATCGAAAAATATGGTTTGTAACTAAATCGCCAAAATGTTTGCTTTTTCTTTCATTTCATGTTTGTTCTCCCTTTTTATAAATTTCCAATTAGAACACATGTTCATCTACTTTCTCTCTCTCTCTCATACACACACACACACACACACACACACACAGATAAAGAGGCAACAAATGAGAATGTGCTAATGTTAATGATGCTGATTAAAATACAGTTTATCTAAGCAGCTCATTTTACTGTTAAAATGGGTCAACAATTTCAAATTAGTAAAACTAAACTGTTGGAATATTCACTTTCTGAATCATAAATATTTCATTTATCTGGCAACTTTATTTTTCTTTTAACTCTTTACCATTTTTTTTCATTCTTTACTTACTACTTTTGCTTTCATCATATTGATCAGTTCATATTTTGTAATCCATTTTTATTGAACCAATCTTACATTAAATATAATATAAAAGTTATTTAATTCGGTGTTTTAATTTACAACGTTAGGTATTTCAAATCGCCTATTTTCAACATAAACTTTTGTAAAGTCCCAATAAAATAATTAAATAAAAAGGAACTTAATGGTATACAGAAATCCCATTGTGAGTGATGATAGAAAAAAACCCCACTTTATAACATGACCAACTCAAAACGAAGGATGCTCTGGAAGGATGCTAAATAAAATGATATGTAATGATGTTCAGATAGCTTAAGTAAACGCCTCTTCGGATGTTCAAAATGGTCATAAATGAAGTTGTGACGGGTGTGACATAAATTTCCCTCTTTAAATTATCCAAGATAAATAACCAGCTTTTTCAAAATGGTGTACACTGTTTTCGTGCAATTTAAACATATAAAAATATTTTTTTTTTAATTTACATGCATGCGTTAAGACGTCTAGAGTTTTCGTACCATATTTGGAATTTCTTTAAAAGAGAATTGAAAAACTATTATAAATACATGAACTAAAGAAAACAAAAAAAAAACCTTTGATTGATATTTTAAGCAAATTTTGTCCGCTTTAAACTACATTGATTTTTGTGTCCTTTGTATGCCGCAATAATTAAAAATATATGCAAAACACAAAGAACAGATGCAAAAAAAAATGACTTAGCCGCTCGACGTTTCGCAAACCAAATTTAGCTAAATTTAGAAGATTTGGTAAAGTTTTTCAAAACTTTATATAAAGCTTTCGGTTCGGGACACATGAAAATAACTCAAATCCTTGCTTCGATATGATGCAAAATTTTAATAAAAAATTATTGAATTTCTTATGAAAAAAAATAAGTGTGAAAATTTTATTTTCTGGCAGCTGCGTTTATGAAGGGAATACAGTGTAGGTCGTTCAATCCAGCTATCACTGAGAGCTTCTTGTTACTCAGCACAAATAAAAAGCGTTCAAAATTCTGCAGATTTTCTTACGCAAGTATCAAATGATTAAATCACAAACGGGTCCGTTCCACTGTACTGAATATTAAGATGGTTCAAAAATAAAAACTGTTGCCACAGAGTGAAGTCCAATAAAAATTTTTAATAAGGGCAAAACAACTTTCCGCAAAATAAATGACAAAAAACACGCATACCGCCCAGAAAGTATGTAGTGAAAATCCATAGATGTTTTACACACCATCCTGCCAACTTATGTGGTAGTTTTTGCAATTGCCGAATATCCGTTTTATTTACAAGTTGCAATGCACTTTTTCGATAAAAGTTTTTTATTTTCGTTATTAGAAAACCATATAGACCATATTTGTCTTTCTTTTTTAAATATTTTTTTTACCTTATGTGCTTAATAAGTAGACACCGAAACTTCATGTAAATGCATCTTAGTTGTCGTTGATCTAAGATGAACATAAACTAAATATCTTTCCGAATCAGGACATTTGCAATAAAATGGCATCCATTTGTTAATACATATTTTTACATATTTTGGTATAAATGCATGTTTTTGCATATATAAGCAATAATGTATATTTTACTACATATTTTTAATAAAAGAATAATTCTTATTTTTTATGTTATTTTTTCATGGTTTTTTTAAATAAGCAATAGATATACTTTTAAATCAACATAAAAATATGTAACATTTAAAATACCTTTTATTGTGTTATCTTGTTAACAGGTATACATAATATGCTTAATTTAAAGGTTCATTTGCTTATGAAAATATTTACATATGTAGCTATTTTTCAGAAAAATGCCAAAAATAAAAAAATCCAGTAGCAATAATTTTCAGAAATACGTGTCTAAAAACGCAGCTGTATTGAAGACTGATGGAAGTTCTTTTTTGTAGTGTGAGCGAAAAAGCAATAAGTTTTGTTACAAAATTTCAAGTGGATCAGCATTTTAAAAGCCAAAGGCACAATCTTTTATTGAAGCAAATTATAGCAAAGGCATCTCAATCACTACTTAAAACGTTTGGAAATAAAGCAAGTCAATTAAACATGGATCTATCTGATGCATTTATATCAGCAGACATTCCGCTTCATAAATTAAACAATATTAAATTAAGAAATTTCTTAATAAAGTACACTAAAGAGATAATTCCTGATGAATCCACTCTTAGGAAAACATAAATTGACAAATTATACAGTGTTCAACAAAATCATTTAAAAGAAAAAACAAACTCCAATTTCTTGAGGATGTCTATTGATGAGACGACAGACATTGAAGGTCGCTATGTGGCCAATGTAATGAAATAACCAATAAATGAAAAAAATTTATCTAAAGTTTTATCTGCAGTAACTTATAAATAAGTTTAACTGTTACAGATAAAAAATTTAAATTTCATATCCAAAATAAATAAATTTTTTTACAATTATTTTCTAGAATCATTTTTAGATTAGGTTAGGTTTCAAGGGCCGTCACAGCTTAAGAAGTGACGCACATGGGACCGTTTAATTGGGCCCCTTTGTGATACCCTATAGCAAACAAGACGAAATTCAATTGTTTATTAAAAACCCTGTAGATGCCCTGTCAACGATTCAAACCACCCCGATCGTATCACGAAAGCGGATAAGTTTATTAGCCAAATATTTGCCAGTCTGTCTAGGTCTGACAGAGTGCTGTAGCCCAGGGAAGTAGTCCTTAGACATAGAAGATTAACAAGTGTTTCTTTTTCTTTTTCCTCATCGTTACAACTCCTACAGAGGTCGTTATAAGTTAGACCCATTTTTTTGTGATGTGTCACTATACACCACTGCCATGTGATTAGATCCCGTGTCCTGCTCTGGTTATAGTAGAGGCAAGTGAACCTTGCCACGCAGCAGGTGCCTTCTTGTTCCCACCTATGTTGAGCAAGCTTGTCTTGATTCCTGCTGGATACTTCACTTGCAGTGACATAGATAAATGCATTTTAATTGACAAAGCATCGAATCACTCAATGATGCGCTCCTTTTGGCAATTTCGTCTGCAATATGTTACTCTCGAATGTCCTGCTATCTTATTTAAAGATGCCCGGCATTCGATCACCACTATGGATGTACCGTATTTAACTGTAGGTAAAATTGAAGGTATCTTCCGATATCTTATATTACCTAAGCCATCTTGTCGCTATAGTGATGTCAGAGATGACGCTACAACTATCGTCAAGTCTAAATGGAGACCTAACCTTAAAGTGTTTCACTTAGACGCCACCGCCCGTAGAAGCATGTTTAAATCAAGAAGAATTTTTAATTAAAGTTCGCTGTTTTTCACGTCCACTTGTACCGCCAAGAAGAGTTAAAGCGAAAAAATTTTAGCAATATTTTTTTGGAAAATATTCGCTATGAGACGCAGTAGTGTGTGCGGGGTACAAATAATTCTTTGCTAGAATTGGCTTTGAGCCAAAAAAAAAAAAAAAAAAAAACATATTAAGTCCGAGAGTAAAAGCAGATATTAAATGGCCTAGAAATTGCCGTTTAATAGACGAGGCAACATTCATTATATATTTTCCAATTCAAGTTAGTTTGATGTCTTGGCTAAAGGGTTAAGCTAAAATCATGTTAGAAGCAGAAATTAATAAGTGTTTTGTTGCACGTGATAAATTGCGTTGTCTACCTGTGTGTGGTGTACATTTTTCCTTTTTGTTTCTTACTACGAAATTATTTTTTGTGTAACGCAAATTTATCATTTTTAATATTAGTTTGCATAAAAAGGAAACGAACTGCCTTAAAACCCTTTTGCCTTTTATTAAAAATTTCTATGGATTTTACTTTTGCTGGTAATTAATTAGATATATTTTTTTTTTTTATTTTCACTTTACAATTCCCAATGAAAAATGTAAAGAGGAGTAGTTGTGGATGGCCAAAGTTTCTTGGGTGAAATAACTTTTGTATTTTTTTTTTTTTTTTTTGTTTTCTGATGGTAATCAAATTCAAATTAGGCAGTTAAAAATTTCTTTTGTCCTGTTTTATCCCATTTTTTATTTAATGTTTTTTTTTAGATTGTAATTAATTTTTATTTTCCATGTTAACTACGTAACATTGTTTAATCTTTGTTGTTGTTGCTTTTGTAATTAAAATTAGTCAAGTGTAATTAAAGAAGTGGTGGATGTGTGTGTGTGTGCAATGCCTTTTGAAAGATAAAGGAAACTTTTGAATTTTTCGTAAAAAATTTTTTAACAAATTTGATTTATTTTTCTTGGCGACGATTTTCGCGGAAAATTGTAATAAAAATTAAATAATTTTTCTACATAAATTTAGTGCTCCCGGATGATGCTAAGTACCAGAATTTCCATGAAATAACTAATATTTTTTAGATCTCATTTTGCTTATTACAACAACCATCGTAAATAGTTTAAAGTTTTCACTTATTATTGTTTTTGCACATAAAAAATTTCTAACTTCATTAATTTTACTAAACAAATGATTCGCATCATCAACTTTTGCACATTTGTTTTATTTCTCATATTAAAAATATTATTCCCACAATTTGCAAAGCGTATCACACTTTATTTAGAAGATATTCGAGATCAAAAATGTGTCCGCCATTTCTCAAATGTTTATTTTTATTTAGTCGATTTTACTGAAAATGTCTAGAGATCATTAATTTTTATTAGTTTTATTTTTATGAATTTCCTCTTTTTTAAATTTTATCAGAAAAGATTAAACTAATTTTTTTTTCCTGCTCATAAAATAAATGACAGAATATCAAAATTACATTTAGTCCTACACAAAACATTCAAATTCTCCAAAGACATTTGGCAAAGAGTCCCCGAAAACATCAACAACAATCAAGTTTTTGTTGCTCGTTTATTCTTTTATATGTTTGTATTTTTTTTTTTTCTGTTTTGGAATTTTCTTTATTTACATATTTTTTCCATATTTAGAAGGTTTTTTTTTTTTTTGAGATTCTGCAACGAGTATGTGCCAAATAAGAAACTAGAAAAAACTATTTAACAGCTTAAATTTTAAAATTCCCATACACGCACACACAAACAAGGACATGCATGGGGACTAGTGATATTACAAATATCAATTTTTAGTATTCGCGAATACAAATGCGAATATTACTTTAAAAAATCCTACCTTTGTCTAACTAACAATAAATTGAAAAAAAAACTGTCACACTACTTTAGATAGCACACATTATTATGACATTGTCATGCCGAATTTGAAGAGCACTACTGAACATTTTTGAATTATTTTACTTAAACACTTTCAGACTTAGCTTTCGTTACCCTTTTTGCGCTATTTGCTAGTAATTCAATGATGTTTGGGAGATCATAGTTTGTCAGATGGCAAAGGGTTTTTAAATAGAAATAATTAAAACTTAATATATTTTTATACATTTTATGTACTTTTTAAACTTCATGTATTTTTTTTTTTTTTCTCTTTGTTAATTCGAGATATATTCGCTTGAATTTGGCGAATAGTCGAATAGTCGAATAGTCGAATAGTCGAATTGTCGAACAATCGAATACGAATACGAGTATTCGTAGCATTATTAATGGGGACTAAAGATACCATAAAGACAGCGACAGACAAACTCAGTGGTACTAAAAAGATACAGCGAAGGCATTAAAGTACTTGTTGTTGTTAAAACTGTCCATTTCGATTTAAATCTATTAAAGAAAATTTAAATCTATTTACAATAAGTAGAAGTGTATTTAAAGTGTGGTATAAAAATTTCCTCGTACTATTTTGTACCCATTTTACCCTGCATGTCGCATTTTGTCTTGTAATTAAAATCACATCTAACTTAACTTTTCCATACAAATTAAAGTGAAATTGCGAAAAGAACAAAGAAAATTTAGTCATATTTCAATGCTGTTGTGTCTGTTGTTCTTTGCCTCTGTTGTCTCTGGCGGATTGTGTTGACAAATAGAAATGTATTTTTTTAAATTTTTTCTAGTGTTTGTTTAATGCCAGTTTGCAACAAATATTTTTATATTCCATGCTTTTTATTAAATTCACAAGAACACGAGGAATAACTGCAGCAATAGAAGAAAAAAAAGTGTAAATATTTACAAATAAAACTCTTAAAAAATTAACAAAAGCAAAATTTTGAGTTGTAGCCAAAAACAATAAAAAATCTGAGCGAAAACATCTATGAACATACATATTTCTCATATAAAATAAAAATGAAGCCAAGTTTTTATTTAAAAAAAAATGCATTAAATTAAAAAAGCAAAACTTTTTTTTAAATCTTGAAATTGTGGAAAATTTTTGCTCAGTTTTATGAACTAGAAGAGCTAGAGAAATTTGCGCGTTTGGGGAAGCAATCCTTGATCCTTCAATATGTATATAATTTTATTATTATTAGAGAAACTATTCAAACGTTATAAAAAATATTTAGAAAAACTGTCATACAATAAATAAAGAAACTTTACACTTCTTTAATTTTATATTTGCATGAAGTCCCAGAGACTAAAAATAAATCGCATCACTAATGATAGAGATGTTGAAACATTAAAAAGTCGAACACTTAATTGTAACAATTACTGAGATTTCTTCTCTTTTGTTTCTATACGATTTATACAAATCTCTCGCATCAAAGAATTCGCAAAAAATTCTTATTACTTTTATTGCGTTTGCAAAAAGAATTGGACAAAAGCAATAAATCAGGATAGAAAAATGGGAATTATAAAATAAATAACAATCAATGAGAACACTGGAATATTTAGTACCGTGTAATAACACACTTTTGATTTAGTAGTAATTCTCGTATTCCATTTTTATTAGAAAGTTTTATATATGAGAATTGCAATCATCTACAACAGAGAATCTGACGACGGTTTAGTGATTTTTGTCGAAAACAACGTTGAGCTAATCTGTCGTGAATGTTGAAATCTAAAATAATGTTGGATATCTCATTGAATGTTCCGTGACGCAGCTCTTATTTTTTTTTTTTTTTTTTTTTGTGTAGGACCATCACTCAAGATAATTCCCATATAATTGCCATAAATTGTACCCGAACTTACGGAAAGGGATCGGATAAAAAATATGATGAAAATGTAAAAGACTTAATTCTTTTATAGCTCTGCTATTGCTTTTTTTGTTTAATTTTAGAGTAGTTTTGCAGCTCCTCTGGCCTTAAGTAGACAGATTAACATGCATATTTTGTTTGTTTGTTTATTTTGTAACTCACATACATATGTAACATGTGCGCATGTTTAGTAGCAACTTCAAACGCTCTCAAAGTAATGAACCGATATGAGGTTTGTTCAAAAGAAAAGGTGAATTTTAAATTTTCGCGGGCTGTGTACATTCGCTTATCGAAATTTTTTTTGTTATGTTGGTACACATGTGTTAGTCATATGTTGGCATTATCAGCCCATTTGGCGTCTGAAAAGGTTAGTCACGTTTGTGTGTGTTCTTCGATTTTTGAAAAATGGATCAAAGAATATGTATTAAATTTTGAAAAGTTTGCCGGTGGCATTCGGCGAGTCAAACAAGTGTTTATAAGTGGTACAAGCGCTTTACAGAAGGCCCAGAAGATGTTGATGAAGATGAGCGTCCTGGAGTTGCAACCACGTAAACATTGAAACAGTGAAAAAAATTGTTCTGGAATAAATATTTTTTAATTTCATAAAAATTTTGGAAAATCGATCGTATAATGTGTTTATAAACTTTATCACAAAAAATCGTATCATTAAATAATTCTATGGAAGATAAATATTGTAGATAAAAATTCCCTCGCTTTTATATTTTTTAAGGTTTATATGTACATATTCATACACATATACAGAAATATTTATATGTTATTATTTTAAATAAAATATATATAAATATTATATGAAATTTGAATACAACTTAATCTGTTTTAAAGAGTCATTTCATTTGATTGCAAATGTACCACCATAATATTTTTATACATTTCATTCTAATCTCTGTAATTATTTTGATCGCTTTTTCTGTCCATCATATTTAATGTTTATTAAGGTTTCATATCAATCTAAATTAACAAAAGCAAAATGTCTGCAATCATTATCATCATGTTTTATTACCAATGATTGTGTGTTGTGTTTTTTTTTTTTTTTATATCAAAACATATCAGATGTTATCATGTTTTTTGCTTTATTTCACACATTTGACATAATTATCATGAGTTTTAGATACTTCCAATGGGTGTGGGAAATAGAGGGTGGGCGGAGAGGAGACTTTTTTTTTATAAATTTTTTTAAAACTCATGCAGAAGCGAGCAAATTTTTAATAAACCGCAAACAGGAAACATTTGTTTTCTATGTGTAGTATTGTGTTGATTACAACACATTCGTTTCAACAATATCATAATCCTCAATCGGACAATTAATCAATCAAATACTTGTATTTTTTTTTTTTTTAATTTTTAATTATTATAAATAGAAAAATATTCTGTATCAAAAATATTTTACAAATAATTGAAAATCTCACTGTAGAAAGCACTTTCACTAAATATGGAAAACTCAATAAGTATTTTTCTTCTTTTTTACGTAAATAAAAGATAAGTTAGTGGCTGGTATGGTTGAGTCGCCAAAGTTTATGGTTATGGCAAATATGTTATTATTATTATTAAATGATTGTGAAGCTTTAAAATGTTTCAGTTAGTAGACTCATATACACATTTACTAAACACTTTATTAACATCTATATAAAAAATCTAATATGGTTGTTTTTAACAATATAATATTGTTAAAATTTCTGAATACCCTCGAATGTTTTTTATACACAAAACTTTAGTATAATTGTAATTAAAAATATAAATTAAAAGACATTTAATTTCTTTGCAATCATTCTATGGTTATAAAACCAACATAGCGGTCTAATTTTTTTTTTTTCCTTAGTGGATCTATCTATCTCTAAGGTTTGTATATATTTTTACAGCTATTGGTTAATAAGAAACTAAAAATTATTAAGAAAAAATTGCCTTTTAAAAGGATCGTTATTTTTCTTTCTTTTAAAAATATAAGTTTTTTTGATACTGTAAATTTTTTTTTATCAAAATATGGTTAAAAAATATCAAATATATTTCAAATAAGGATGAACAAACAATACAGTGCACTCGCGGTAAAGTGAACAACGTCTAATGTGAACACCGTTTACGTTGACTATTTTGTAACGTGAACAAACTCAGAAAGCTCTATAACTTGAACAATTTTTTTTCACTTCATATGTTTTCTAAGCTTGCAGACAACACTGAAATACATTAAATTCGATTTTTAAAATTTATGGAATCCCCTTATATAAAAAAATGTGTATCCTTTATAATAGTTTTTTTTTTTTTTGTGTGGCATCGAAATTTTATTTGAAGTCTTTTTTTTATGCAAAGTGGAGAATCAGTCGGCATGAGTGGTTAAAAATCTAAATCTTTGGAGTTAAAATAAAAGTCAGCTATTTTAAATAGTTTGCAAAAACGAACAAGTGTGACTAGTTTAGCAAAAAAAAAAGGATAATGTCGCTAAAGCTACGTTCACATTTATCAAATATTTGTCGAAAAAAACGTAACCAAGAATAAAAATAATATTTTATTTCCTTTAATACCACTATTTTTTTTAATTTTGGGTTCGCATTTTTAACAAACTGTATAAAAGTATTCTTTTGGAGAATAATTAATATTATTTTTTGTAATATAAAACCAAGTTAAATGACAGTATCCTAAGGAAAACTAGTGGTTACGTTTTTTTGGACAAATATTTGATAAATGTGAACGTAGCTTAAGTCAACAATATGCAGTATTAAAAAGAAAAAAGGAGCAATTTTAAAATGTGTAAACCACACAAGCGTGTAAAACACTTTTATTTTTTCCATGAAATTCGACAATCGCTAACGTGAACGATTTCGCTAACATGAACTCCCTTGATTTTAATTAGTTCACGTTACCGTGAGTGCACTGTTTATGAATTTTCTGTATAAAATTTCTTAATTGCATATTTCGTTTTAATCATAATATGTTTGCCGCAATCATATTACGGTTAATTTAACCACATTTTTTTCTATTTAAATATGGAAATTTTTGCGCTAATTATCTCTCGAATTATCTCTTAGACATCTGTTTTAGTTCAAACTTTTCACATTTCAAGTCATGCACAACACTATGACGCCACATGTTTCACACAATTTAATGTGTTTGAAATGAAATTAATCTCATCACAGATTATCTGATGACTGTCAATTGTGCAGTGATTATCAGCATATTTCCCAATATTGGCGATAATTATTTCTCATTATATGATTTTTTTCCTACTCGCAGCATGTGACGAGCTGCCGCAGAAGAGTCAAAAAATTTGATTTTGCATTAAAATGAATACGCATTCATTTATTTGAAGTGTGGCTTTATATGTGTGAATCGTTTTTTTTTTTTCTGTTTTAAAAGATATTTTACTACTATTTTCCTGCATAAAACAGGATCATATAAAACTTGTACATGAAAGGATAAAAAAGGTACCATAATAGGCATGAAAAAAAACCCTTAATCATAGTTGAAACGCGTCTGACATGACAAATAAGTCACAGATGTTTTATGTTTAATTCAGTTAAATTGTACTTACATATAAACACATTCATACATACATATGTACATACACATGTATCGATATGTAAGTATATATGTATGTGTGCTTGTGTAGTATTGCAGAAGTAATAATATGAAATCGTGCATTTTTCCGGCAATTTTCCATAAAAGCTGAAACGATATATAAAAAAAAATTATATTAAAATAGGTTTTTGTACTATAAATGTTATGGATTTCGCTAGATTTGTTGTATCTGTTTCAATTTTTCTTTCCCATTTTTTTTTTTGTTTTATTTTTTTTTTTTTTGATAACATTAAATACACTTCTAAAATGTGGCATTATTTCTGTAGTAAGTTTACTGTCAATCATAAATTGACACTTTTTACAGCTGTAGTTTGTTACCTTTTTTTTTTTGCAAGCGTATAATTCAAATATTGAAGTATTAATATGAGGATTTATCTAATGTCATCTATCTTAATATTTATGTCAAGTATATTTTGCCATTTCACGCAATTACTCAAAACAGAGAGAGCTTTACAAGTATGTAACTTTTGTACATAATCAATTTTTTGTGCTTTATTAACAAATTTCAGTTTTGATAGAAAAATATTTTATTGCAAAAAAGAGTCTCGAATAAAAATAAGATACAGCGACATGTGTTAAAGATTACACTTGCCAACAAAATGGAAAAAATTGCTTGTTTCCTGTGATTTTTTTTATTGTTTCTATTTCAAGTTGAGAAGTATTTTCTAAATACGTCAACAGTTTTTCTCTAACAGCTTTTGTTTTTGAGTTAAAGCTTACTACCCACTTTTACTTATATTTTCGTTTTCTATTGAACACTAAAGTATATTTTGTTGATGTTTAAGATATGGCTTCTTCAAGGAGATGTTGAATGCTTAATACAGATTGTTTTTGCTTTATTTCTGGTGAATATTTGTATATTTAGAATTTAGAAAACCTAAGTCAGACTTTGTGAAAACAGCGTATCATCAAAAGTGGCGAATGTTTAAATTTTCTTTCATGCAAGTTTACAGGATTAAGTACGGAAAAAGTGAAAGCGGGTATTATTAATGGACCACCGATTAGGCAACTCGTATAAGAACCTAATTTTGTCATGACTGAAGTCGAATCCAAAGCTTAGAATTCATTAGTTTTGGTTATTTAAGTTAAGTAATTTCATATTCAAAAGAAAATCTGACGACCATGTCGAGCTTTTTAAGTGCATAATATCGATCCGTAGAGATAGGAGATCTTAGTGAGGTGCAGGTTGGAAGATTTATGCCCCTATTGCGGTTCTCCACTTTTGTGGCAGTTTGGTCGTCTTTGGTGATTTCGCATTGCCGTTCTCAACTAAACTGCCAGTTGGCTATTCAGTTGTGTATCTGTTTTTTCATGGTATTGCCGTTCTCAACTTTGTAAAAGTTTGGTCGTAAAAAACGATGAATACACTCAACTGCTTAATTGTAGTTGTGTCGTTATCAGTTAGAGTGAAATTTTTTTAAAAGCGGTGAAAATTGAAATCAAAATGGAAAGATCGTAAGTATCAATTTTTGTAATAAATTTTTCGCAATTTTTAAACACTTTTATTAGTTTGAAAATAACAACGAAGGCGCAATTTGAGCGGCTTGTCCAGATTATGGAGAGGAATCCGGATATTGCTCGCGGAAAACCAAAGTTTGGTGCAACGAAAAATACGTGCAAGGAGTTATGGGAAGAGTTTGCTGTAGAATTAAATAGTTTGGGACCACCGACAAGAACATCTCAAGAATGGCAACGTGTAAGTGTGTCAATAAAATAATATTTAACAATTATAATATTCTTAATATAATTATAATCTTGCACAGGTTTGGATCCACTATAAAGCAAGCATCAAGAAAAAACTTGCAAACAATAAAAGAAACACTCAAGCGACAGGGGGAGGCCCATCACAAGAAATCCCATTAAATAGCCTTGAGGATACTGTTTCACAACTCTTGTCTTTGCAAGAGCAAGTGGCACCATCTGGCCAAGTTTTTGGCGTTGAGAACACTGCAGCATCAACTGAAAATTCTACTGAGTCAGTTGAACAAACAAAACAACCAACAGATCTACCAACAGCTACCCCAATCAGAAGAAGAAGTAATCAGGTACAAGAAATCGAGCGTCTTGAGTTATTAAGGAAACAGGCACTAACTCAGAATGAAATTCTGCAAACATTAAAAAAATTAGAAAAAAACAGCTACAGAAACTACGAGATCAACAAAAAGGTGCTTGAAATTAAGAAAAAAAAATTTTCATTGTTGGAACGACAAGCAAATGAGGCTACTGATCTCCATAATCTTGAGGTCGAGTGCGAAAAATTAAAAATAGAAAAACTTAAGAATGAATTGAAAAATTAATAGATTATAAGTATGTATATAAGTAGATAAATTTCATTTTATTTTTTTATATATTAAAATTCACAAGAAGTGGTATTATTTTTTAAGGATTACAAGTTTTTAAGTATATGTACAGAATTCTTTTTTTTTTTAACCTTTTAAGACTGAATTAACAAATTGTTTCAGAATAAATAAAATATTTTATATCGTTTAAAATGATTGCATAATATTATTTCTAATACTGATTCCAACTTCAGTGTCTTCCATATTTGTGTTAGAGGATTGAGTAGCATCTTCACTTTCCGTTATTATTTCTTTTTCTGGAATTTCACCCTGAAAATGAAGGCTAATATTGTGCAAAGCACAGCAAACGTTTACAATTTGTGTTGATTTTTTTGGTGAATAATGTAAACCTCTAGCGGAAAGGAGACATCGAAATCTGCTTTTTAAAACTCCAATCGTGCGCTCGACGATATTGCGAGCCTTGGCGTGCACAGTATTATATCGCGCTTGCGGAGAACCGGCATCTGTCATACGAAATGGTGACATTAAGTAGGAACGGAGGGGATATCCTGCATCACCTAATATAATAAATCAAATAAAATTTCCTTTCTAAAAAAATCATATAACTTGCCTAATACCCATGTATTTTGTTGAACATTTGTTTGCAAATGAATATTTAAATCACTTAAATTAAAAATTAGTGAGTCGTGACTAGCGCCAGGGTGTCTTGCGTCTACATACCGTATGTTCATTTTGTAATCACACATCTGGAAACGATAAGTATAAATAAAAAAACAAATATTTTCTCTTAGTAAGCTTACAATCATAACATTGAAGCTATGGTAGCCTTTTCGATTTAGGTAAAGATGTTTCACATCTTTCCTTGGAGCAACGATTCGCACGTGTGTTCCATCGATACACCCCAACACACCGGGGAATCCACTTCTTGAAAAAAACCAAACTTTTGATGCATTTTTTTCTTCTTGGGTCATATGTATTTTTATCCATTTGCTGCATATTCGGCGCTCTATAATGTCGATCACTTCTTTTAAAACAAGCTCAATCTACAGCTATTCCAATATTAAAGTCGTTTCCACAGCATTTTTGGTAGCTCCCGTCAGCGAAAAATCTAAGAGCAGCACATAACTTTAATATAGGAGGAATAGCCACCACGCGAAAAGGAGTTTTGAAGTGATCTTTGATTTCATCCAGCAAATAACAAAACGCTTCCTTGTTTAGTCGGAAATAACTTATAAATCTATATGTATATAAAATTATTATTTAGTTTTGTTACTTATAAAAAGTTCTTACCTAGCACTGGGTAGTTCAAGAGGGTTGGAATCATCACGAATTTTTCTTCTTATACGTACCACATCTATACAAGAGTTTTCATTTTCATCGTCATAAAATAAATCGACACTAATATCCATTCTATGTAAATACTTTTTATTCCCACAACAGATAAAAAAAAACACGTGTAATTTAATTTTCTTCAAATTTCACTTGTCAAACGTGATATTTAAAGTTGGCAGTTCGATATTTAAGTTGGCAACTTTATGAAAAACTCAACTAAAAACAGTTGTGTATCGCAATAACTAAAATGAGTTTGGTTGTGCATAAGTTGGGTTTACTCTCACACGACCAAACTGAGTTGAGTGGAGAACCGCAATAGGGGCATTAATCATAATCTTGGGACTATGGAAGAGCGTTATCAGGGAAAAAGGAACTCACATATGATGGCTCACTACTGGTGGAGTTTGCAACGAGATCTACCTAAAGTCGTTCATTCAAGGAAATATTATAAAAAATCATTTGGTAGTGTTCGATAGAAATCTTGTATTAATTTTTTGTCAAAATAATAAAACTGCATATTTCAAACAGTAAAGCTGTTAGCAATGTCACACTATTTTTTTCATAGTCAAGACCAAATAAATACCCAATAAAAATAAACAAAGGAAACGAGAGTTGTGTTGACCAGTGTTATTAAAAGGAAAATGAAATTCTTAATTATTTGAAATTAAATTACTTTTCATATGTAAATTATTTTAAATTTAATGGCAGACTCTCTTTAACTTGGCGTTCATTCATGAATTCGTAATACTTGAACGAATTCTCCTGTTTAGGCGATTTTTTTTTTGTGTGCAAAGCTTTGCTTTTTACATAACATTTCTTTCAATGTATTGAATTTTGAAACTCATTCATCGGCTGTTGGTCTATTGTAAACGATTAGTTATAAAACCATAATACTTTTTAAAGTACACATTATTTTGTCACACATTTTCTACATAAATGATATTAAATAAATATCCATGGATACACACATACATACACATACATTAGGCATAACACAAACGCTTGTAAGACAATAAATGGAAGAACCACAATCTTTAGTACGTGAGTAACATGAGTAAAAATTAATATGTTCATATTTTTAAAAGGTTTTTTTTGACACACAATCAAAAAGATAATGGATATAATAAGATTATTTATCTTCTGGCTTTGCTTCCATAAAAACCCTACTTAGGTCCAGTTTCTATATGACGAACGAATGCTTTGAGTGTAAAAATCAAGTGATTCTTATAAAAATCAATACCCAAATCATTAGTCTGTCTTGTGTAAACAGCACCTTAATAGCAGTAAAAAGTGTGACTAAAAACCAATAAGATTTGTTTGTTGCTATAAATGCATTTACTTAAGTTCTAATTCTAACTATCTAACAATTAAATATTGTCTTTTTCAAAACAATAATCAGCATAAGTTATGCAGGGTTCTAACCAAAAGTAAAAGGCTTGACAGGCCGCCTGCAAAAGAAAGACAATTTGTGAAATTGCCTCTACTATATCCTGTTTACTCATAGCTGTATGGGAAATATGTATGTATGTATGTTGCGTTAGTATGTGTAATGTGCTTTCTAATATTTTGAAAACCATTGGCAATAAATACAACTTAATGGCCGAAAATTACACAAATATGAAACTATTATATAAAATGAGTGCGTGCATTCACAGCATGTTGCAAACAAATATATGCGGGCGGTTGGGCATTATTAACAAGAAAAGACGAACTATTTAATATGCAATACATGGATGGCATATAATTTGTAAGTTGACAAATATTTTGTAATAAAGTGATTTAATAGAAGGAAAAAACAGTTTGAAACAATTTTGAAAATGATTATTAATCAAATTGGCAATAAAAGTATTAGAGAAGAAATTAAATTCGCCTTCTGAGTTTTATAAGTTTCACAAAATTGTTTTTCAATATCATTAGTTCTTTATGTCACGTACCACGGAGTATCGATTTAGGAATGTTGTTTTGTACAGTTTAGGGTTAATAGGAGTATACGAAAGTACCTAAAAACTTGTCAGACTTATTAATCGATCTAAGAAATGAGTCTGTTTCATTTTTAATTTATGCAGAAAATTATATTTAAGTTCAACTAAGAAAATTTAGAAACTTGTATTCGAATAATGATAATCGATTAAAAATTTTCGAATATTTGTATTCGAATAAAAATAAATTAAAATTTTTCTAGCCGAATATTCGAAGAATATCTTTTGAAAATTCGAAATCAATGTTTTTTTTATTTCAAAATCATAGATTCATTTGCCATGTAGAAGGGTAAGGGCCCAAATCATTACATCCGTGAACGTAGGACTAGTCACGTAACAACTGTAAAATTGGATGGGAGATTACGTGACGAGTTGTACGTTCACGGATGTAACGATTTGGGCCCAGTTTAAGATTGAGATATGAAAGTAGATACCTACAATCTTATAAACTTCAGTGTTCTTCCGTAATATTATTCTATTTTTTTGTTAATCGCAGGAAATTAATTTAAAACCTAAAAATATATGTATTCGAATAAAAATTTGCGAATAAAAATATTCGAATGGTAATATTTGAATAAAATTATTGATAAACAACCTTTGAAATGATTATTTTATTTTTAAACTGGTTGAAAATTTGACTTTAGCCAAAAAAAAAACGATTCGAATAAAATTATTCGGATTATATTAATCGAATAATATACCAACGCTTTTTTAATTTAAACTCATTGGTTCTTTATGTCATGTACGAGGGAAAGTCGAATTAACCAAATTAAAGTTTAAGCTGCAAAAAAGATCCTGTGAGACATACGAGTATGAGTCGATTAACTTTGCTCTAGTAATTTCATAAGAATATATTTTATTCAAATAAGATTATGCAAGCAATAATCATAAGACTTTACGTAAAAAATTCTATACTCAAACAAATTATATTCGATTTATTTCTAAGCCCCTTATTCATAAACGTTTGATAAAATTAAGAGTGTATCATACGAAATTCGCACATGACGGCCACAATAACTTTCATAATCTTCTTGTCTCCAAGAACTTTATGCAAATTACTTTTTTCAAAATAATAGCAAACATCTATGATATCAGTTTAACCTGCCTTCCGGCCGCATATTTATTTTCAATAATATTGGAATATATGTGTATGTATGTATATCATTTGTATCAATAATTTTTATTTTAACATAGTTCACATAAATTTTGTTTCGAAAAAATTTATTCGAATAATTTTTAATCGAATACATATTTTCATTCGAATAATTTTTACCCGAATAAAATTTTTCTCGTTTTTCTTTTTAAATAAATTCCAAAGAAAAATAATTTCGCATCTTCTATTCGAATAATATTATTCGAACCAATACAAATAAATTTTTTTAATGAGTTAGAATGGCAAAGATCAGAGAATATAAACTTTAGGAATATTATTATTTGAGTCAAACAGATTTTTTATTTGCCGGTTTCAATTCGATTTACTCTATTCGAATAATACACGAACTATAAAAACTAATTACAGCAGTACGAAATTTGTTCAAGAAAGTTTAGTGAATGCAAACCATTATCTTTCACATACCATCAAACAATTGCGGGTCTTTTGTTGTTCAGTCTAGTTTCTAAAAAACTATTTTATCCTAATGGATCAGCCATTATATATAAGACCCATACCTTACACACATATGGAAATAATACTCTTACTGTTTTTTTCCTTTCCATATTTATTAATTTTATTTTTTCTCTGATCTAATGAAAAATTAAATCTTTTTTCTGTGATTTTTCTTCTTTTTTTAAACACAACAATACAAACAAAATATGACAATGTCTGTTTCATTTAAATATATATTAGGCTCGTTAAGTTGCAGTGTAGCTACAAATAAAAAATCCTATTACCAATCGAAGAATGATTGAAAAAAGCACAATATATTAAAAGAAAAATCTCAAGGAAAGAATCTTTTATAATGTCGTTAATACATTCATAAAAACATAGAAGTATCGAAGCACTCTGCCACTTTACTTTAAGCAGGCTTACATATTTGCGCCTCTGTTCATTTGGGTGTGTTTTCACATATGTGTATATTTGTGTGTAACTTTCATTATATTTTATACATGCTTGTCACGTGCTACATGCTACAAATTGTGGTATGCAGATGTTCAGTAAAAGGCAATATTTTATGCACACATTCATTTATACTCCTATTTTTTTTTTTTTTTTTTATTGTTAATCTACGAGTACATCATCATTTTCATGGTCTCCTTTTATTGTGTAAATAATATATGCACACATACTCGTACATATTCATCGACGTTTTCTTAAGTATTTTTACACATGTGTAAGTGACCAAGGAACGTGATCGTATGCTTTTATTTAACTACTTTGTGTTTAATATTTCAGTAAAGTTTTTCTTTACTATTTTCATTAATGTTTTTCAGTCGTATTCTCATTTCATATTGATAATTTATATCAAAATGTATTAAGTCATAACAGGTTTGTTCCTGACAAGCTATTTTTGATACAGTGAAGCTGATTGTAAAATAAACGCATCAAAAATTAAGGCTTAAATTTATTTTATTATTGTCTCAACAACATTTTCAAATAGAGAATATTTAGCTAAAGCCGTATTAATTATCATTAGAAATGGAACAAAAATCAAGCACAACAGTTAAAGTAAACTCTTATTGTAGTTTAAATTTCAAACAACTTTTACACATTTGACTGAGTCTTTATTAAACAATTGCAATTATTTCCAGTAATACAATTTTATTTAAAAAAACACACCCACAACATCAATGGAAATTCCAATTTTTTTCGCCATTTGCTTGTTTCTAAAACACATTCATTGCTCTCATGCTGTTGATGATGGCAATTTCACACATAATTGAACAATATGTTTTGCGTTAAAACTAATTTAATATGTATTCTTATGTATAGTATTTCTAGACTAATAATCATGTTTTGAGTATAAAAAAAAGAAAATTTCCATTAAAATTGTAAAGAAACTTTACATGATATTGAAGTTCTTACTTTAAGAATAACAGTCTTGGATGTTCCAAAATAGTGTATGGTTTTAAATAAAAATAAGGATTGTGCACCACTGCGCTGTATCGCTTGTATTAATCGGTTGTCGAAATTGAGCATAAAAAGTACTATAAGAAAACGGTGTGCCAATTTATTATATATGTATATGTTGGTATAAGCGACAACGGCCGAAAAATTCTCGATATAAATAGTTGTTTTTAGTGTTCTCTTAAACCACAACTGTAATTATTTAATTCGTTTGTATTAAAAACAAAAACAGAACAGTTGCATGAAAAACCAAATACCTTTTAATCAGCTAAATATTTTACTGAGCTGTTTTTCTTTTTTTTTTCCTTTAACATTCTTACAATTCACATATGTATATTGAAACACTGCAAAAATATCTTTTAGATGTTATTTTCTTTGCTAAATCAGTTGGAGAAAAACAAATGGATGTTTAATTTATTTATTTTTTAACTAACATGCATGAGTAATACGTGTGCCTGTGTTAGTAGCAACTTTAAACACTTTTAGCTCCCGAAGTATTAAGCCCAGAATATCCCACACTTCACTTCTAGGAATAAATAAATACAAATTAGTACAAGTTTTGTCAAAATCGGTTGAATATTGTGGCTACGAAATCTATAACCAAAATGGTGTTGCCTATTAATTATATATGTAGATGTAAAATTGGACGTAATAAAATACATCGTGTGAATCGTGTGTTTCAATACGATGAATATATTTTCTGTGTTTGTTTTTTAGTTATAAAGTATTTACAAATCAACTACATAAATTAAAAGAATATGGTTATTAACAATATATTTGTTTCTATGTAGTATACGATATAAATCCATTAAATAAAATTGAGCTGCATTGGTAATTACAAATTAACAAAGCTACATTCTTAAATGTAACAACAATAGAGTTGCAAATATGATATTGTTTGTCGGAACATAGTTAGCATACACAATGATGCAAAACAACGACAATTGAGTGAAAATAACATACATTGTTGCAGAGATCATAATATTTTTAACATAACTATGCTGGAAACATATTCTTTTTTCAATCGGTTAATTACAACATTTGAAACCAACACTAAATTGAGTGGAAAATACACACAATGATGCAGAGATTATAATCTTGTTGTAACAACCATACTGCAAACATATCGTTTCTTTGCTTCTTGTAATCGCTGAACAAGAAATGTTTAATCTTTATAATTAATAGACAGTTGCTTTTTTGTGCTGCCCTTCATGATCATATAATACAACCGATTTTTGCAAGACTTCTATCAAATTAAAGCCTTTTTTCACAGAAGTGAACCAGGTATTGTGGGTTTTTGTGGGTTCAGTATTTTGGGAGCTAACCGTTTAAAATTGCTACTACTACATTCACACGTGTAACTCATGCATGTAAGTTAAAGCCAAACAAAACCCAAACAAACAAACACTACATACATGTGTTTTACACATTTGGGCGGAAAGAGATAAATAACTACAAGATCTCTATATAAACATACTAAGATGTGGGAGAATTGTAGGAAAAAAGATGAGAGATTTGAGTAAATTTATTTAGCTCAATGGAAGGTATTTTGTTTTTGCATTTAACCGTTCTTTATTTTATTTAAAATTTTTGTGAATTCATACAAATGTATCATTAAATAATTTATTCTTTAGTTCTAGTTTATTCTTTATAGATAAAGTTCAGAAAATGTTAATTTTATTCACAATTAAAACAGAGTTCGCATTTGTGCTGTCGTTTTGTTCACTAAACTCATTGTATACGCCTTAAAAATTTTTTAAACTAAAAGTCGTTAGTTTAAGTTTATGTAGTGTTGTATCGACAAAAATTTAACCAAAATGTCTGCCAAACGTAACATCTTCAAATGATATATGATATATTTTTTTAATCGGACAGCCTGACTATATACCGCAGATTTATTTCCATTATTCCCCAAATTCCCCAATGTGCGTCATATTCACAGTTGCATCAACACCTTGTTGTTAACGTCATATGTAACTCAAGGTTTCACATAACTGAATTATTTATTCGCAATGGGCATTTTATGATCTTTAGAATCTTTTTTGCGCAGATCGAATGTAGTGGCCGAGAGCACGTGCAATAATAAATTGACTATGCTCTTTATCTAAAGTGCAAAGAAGGGCGAAACTGAGATAAGTTAATTCACAACAAGTATGATTTTGTACGGAATTTTGTACACTAATACACACACAGACAGATGTCCTTTTTGTGTAAAATATTTCAATTTTAATACATTCACTTATTTTAATTGAATACGATTTTTTTGAGTTATTGAAAAAAAATTTGTTGTAAAATTATCTTTTAAAATAGACAACATCGCACACATTTTTTTAGATTAAAGTATATGGGACGTTTTTTTTAATTACAGATAAATCATTTGCAGCTACAGAATTAATTAAATAAATATTTATTGAGAATACGTATGTATGTATATTGTTAACAAAAAAAATTAAAACATTTTTAACCCTGCTTTGCTTTGCATTTACCTCAACAATGACGTATAATTAATATTAAAAGAAATTAATATATCACATACGCACCAATAAACTTTGGTTGACATGAATGTAATTGTTTTTTACATGGGGAAAATATATTTACCCGTACACCACAAATATCATGAAAATTAATATACGGGTACTAAATTATAATCAAAGTGATAATCAATTTCGATTGTAATTCAATAACATTTTAATTAAAAACCCACAAAGTGTGTAATCAGCAAAAGCACGTGATAAGTAAATTAGAGAAAAAACTATTGCTCTCTCTTTATATAAAAATACATAATAAATCTATATATATAAAACCGAATGTGTGTTTGTTTATTTGTTTGTTTGTTTGTTTGTTTGTTTGTTCCTTATAGGAGGCCAAACCCTCGGACCGATCTTCCTGAAATTTTCACAGTATTCAACTGGAACTCTCGGATGAATTATAGGCTATATGAAGTTTTGATTGGACAAAGAGGCGTGGCACCGCCCATATAACACAAAAATTTAAATCGCCATATTTTAGGCATTTTTTGACCTACGTCGATGATATTTGGTACATATGGTATTGGCATAATTTGGAATACGTACCAGGAGAAAAGTGGGTGGGACCACGCCCCTTTTTTAGGAAAACCAAACCCTCTTACCGATCTTCCTGAAATTTTCACAGTATTCAACTGGAACTCTCGGAAGAATTATAAGCTATATTAAGTTTTGATTGGACAAAGAGGCGTGGCACCGCCCATGTAACCCAAAAATTTAAATCGCCATATTTTGGGCATTTTTTGACCTACGTCGATGATATTTGGTACATATGGTATTGGGATAGTTTGGAATACGTACAAAGAGAAAAGTGGGTGGGACCACGCCCCTTTTTTAGGAAAACCAAACCCTCGGACCGATCTTCCTGAAATTTTCACAGTATTCAACTGGAACTCTCGGAAGAATTATAGGCTATATTAAGTTTTGATTGGACAAAGAGGCGTGGCACCGCCCATGTAACCCAAAAATTTAAATCGCCATATTTTGGGCATTTTTTGACCTACGTCGATGATATTTGGTACATATGGTATTGGCATAATTTGGAATATGTACAAGGAGAAAAGTGGGGTGGGACCACGCCCCTTTTAAAGAAAATTAAAAATCGTAATATAGTCTTAACTACTGGACCGATCGTCATTAAATTTTCACAATAGGATATACAGTCGAAGCCCGGTATAGCGAATGATATAATGTCAAACCCATTCGTTATAGTGAAAAATTCGTTATATAGCAAAGTTGTTTATTTTATTTATTTAGTTTGTATACTTATATTTATTTAAAGTGAATGCTTAAAATAACTTTTATGCAATGTTAAAACTAAAAAAATTTGAAAAAATTATTCAAAGTTGTTTGTTTCTGCTCTATTTGCAAACTTTTTTGAACTGCTTCTTCTTGTAATTCTCTTAAAACAAATGATTTCGAAAAAGAAATATTATTTTGCTGACTCCATTGAAAGCACTTGTACAAACATTTAATTACTTCAGCATGTTTTATTTTTGTTTCATTATCAGCCACTGGAACTACAATTTCTACACTATTTTGTTCATTCTCGTCGTTTTCTTCGTCTGACATAAAATTACCATTTTGGTTCCAAACATTTAAATCTTCTGTATTAAAAGGTATCTAGTAAAACAAAACATTCGTATGTATGTAAATAGAAAATAACTAAAAGTATGTGCTACATTTTCTTACATTTGGAAAACCTATGCTCAAAATTGTAACACCACGTCGAATAGAAACGAATTCATCTCCTTAGAAAATTCTTGGCAAAGGTATGTCATCCTCCTCATCAAATTCTGAATCTTTGTAAATTAAAACTTTGCTCCAGCATTTAGCTAACGAATGTTGATCAATGTTTCTCCAGGAAAGTGCAATCATACAAGATTCATCACGAATATTCTTCTTTTTCGTCTGTTTTTTATTAAAACACATAAACAATGTTGTCTGTGTTTATTTTTTCAATCATTCGTTATACTGGGCGTAAAAATTTCAAAATATTCGTTATATAAGGTACTTAGTACTTAGAGAAAACTCATTCGTTATATCGCGAATTCGTTATAATGAGTATTTGTTATAGCGAGCGTTGACTGTATAAATATTTTTAATTTTATTTTATAACGAGGGGGGTAGCGAAGCACACCGGGATAAGCTATTTACAATATAAAGTTGACAATAAAAATACTTTAAAAGTATTTTTTTCTTTTATCTAAAAATAGAAATTTATAACAAAATTTTGTTTTCTCCCACTCTAAAAATTTTTTGTTTCACAAAGTAATTTATGCTGAAGTTGAAACTTTATATGATCATGAAAATTTCAAATTTAAGTATAAAAGCGAATAAAAATTCTCTTCATAATGTTAAATTTATCACACAACAATCTTGTGTAAAATAAAAACAAATGGAAATAAAAAACTTTTGGTGGAGTAACTTTTTTCCGTTTCTTTTATTTTTCTTTTGTTTGACTCTAAATAAATGAGTCTTAAGTTTTAACATTAAAAATTCACGAATCATATACAATGAAAACTTTGAATATCAATAAAAAAAATCTTTTAAAATTTTCTATTATTTGTGCTCTAAAGTCACCATTATTGACATTAATTTCACCATAAGAACCAAAATACATACTTGGAAAACCAAATATCAGATAAAATATTAAAACAATTTTCCTTTTTATTCTCTTTACAGGATGAAAAAAATCAATTGCTTATAACAAATATATGGTTGAAATTGGTAAGTAAAAGTAAATATTCTAATTCTATTGTAATTTGTAATTATTCAAACTAAATATAGCAATTGTGTCTATTAGGGTCGCACAAAATACCATGTAAGAGTTTAATACAAATAACTTGTGTACAAAAGTTTTATTGAACTTTAAATTGTTTAAAACCTCATAAACCAAATTTATTATTCTTTTGCAGTAAAAGCTTTATATTATGTTTGTATGTTAACAAAATTAACAAGAATATAACACTCTATAAAAAAATCAAAGTACTAAAAAGACGATGTTTTTCATAAGTTATTCTTATAGAGACCCATTCCCTAATTCATAAACGATTATTAAAGTTATTGTGGCGATAATGTGAAAATTTTTGTATTGGAAAACCGGTGAATTACGGGGTAACTTTATTAATTACGGGGTAACAATAGAAATTTAAACGTGCATCGTCGTTTTTTTTTTTTTTTTTTTTATATAAACCATTATGAGCAGAACTTTAATAAAAACTTTTAACGTTTTAACACAATATTTTGTGGGATATTTTTCTTTTGCTGTTTTAAAACGAGCAAAATAAACTCCCTTTAAAAACCATTTTCACAGGCTGAATTATTTAATAAATTTCATTGAATTCAAGGACATCAAGGCTCTAACTGAACGCCAGAAATAAGTGACAACTTGAATTGTGCTTAAGGAATAATATCCTTAATCTGGCAGCAAAGCAACGAACAATCGTTTTCCATGTGTCAAAATGTTATGATTTTGCTTACCGCACATTAACCCTTAAGTGCTCTAAATGTTATTAATTAACTTTTCGACCCTTTCACATTTTAAGTAATTCGAAATCTTTGTACAAAAATTTTCTTGAACAACAGTGTCAAAAAATTATCCCAAGCTACTTTGAAGTTTTTAACTTCAATTAAATTAAAGAAATCCATCACATTCGATATTAAATAAAAAACAAATTCTATCTACTGGTAAAGTCCAGCAGAATAAGCACGTTGGTACTAAAACTTTTATTGAATTTTCCAGTTGACGTTTTAGTAAAACAAAATTATTTGGGCAGTTCAAAAGTTGTTGTAAGTGTTTTAAAGGTTGTAAAGATTGTCAAAATCTTGTTAATGATTGAGAACTAAACATTTATTATTTATTTTTTGTGGAAATCAGCAAAAGCAAAAATAAATACGATTTATAACACAACACAACAACATGCGAATGTGCCAACTACATTTTTGCAGCTTTCTCTTGTCTGGTGGCTTTTAGTAAAATTTTGTGTAAATCATATTTTCATTACAAATTAGCATTATAAAATTTTATTTATTTGAGTAAAAATGTTTTAATTAATTCGGCTGAAAGGTCTCATTAAGAAGAAATAAAAATAAAAACCAAAGAAGTGTTGTTCCTTAAAATCTTTTAAGTTTTTATTTTATTTTAAATTAATCCGATATTTCGGTTATCATCGATAACCATTATCAAGGAACTAAAAATACAAGAAAAATTACAGTATATTTCCTTATTAATATTTATATGCAAACGGGCATACATATATAGAAACAGAACAATATTAAAAATAGATGTACAAAACAAATACAATAAACATATTGAATACATACATTAAAGAATTTAATTATCCGCTAAACAATATTTAACAGTAGTCCTTCACCAAAATTTCAAGTCCTGAACTAACCATTGTTTATGTTTTGTTTTCTTATTTTATATTTGTTTATTATCGGCCGGTATAATTGAGCACGATTGTCAATATCAGTCTTATAATTAAGTCTTTTCTCAGAGGGTACATTCATGATGTGTAACATTTCTAGCGTAAATCTCTTTCTGTAGTTGTTCTCTTCTTGTAATACTCTTACGTTATTAAAATCAGGTTTATGACCACTCAATGTACAGTGGGCCGCGAGGGCAGTTTTTTGTTCAATTGGTTTGTTAACAGCTTTTAGGTCCGACTTGTGAGATGATATTCTGGTTTTCAATTTTGTCTTAGTAGTGCCAATGTATAATTTATTACAAACACTTTGCTCGTCACCACTGCATTTAATTTCATAAATGAGATTGGATTTATCCTCTTTTTTTATATTATCCTTTGTTTTGCTAAATAATTTATTCAATGAGTTATTAGTTTTCATCGCCAATTCAAATTTATTATTATCATAAGTGTCTGAGTTTTTAATTCTTTCAGATAATCCTGATATATATGTAATTGTTTTATAAATTTTCTGAGAATTGACATCTACCAAATTTCTTTTGCTATTGTTTTTAACGTAGTTTATAAGTTCCAGTATGGTTCCTTGTGGATATTCATTTTTCTTAAGTATTTTTACTATTCTCTTTACATTTTCTTCATGAAATTTCTCATCGCTGATGCTCAGTACTCGTCGGATAAAGTTGGTTGCCGTATTTATTATTATTCGTCTAGGATGTTTTGAGTAAAAATTAATAAGTCTATCGGATGATGTGGGTTTTTGATACCAATTCAGCTTAAGAATGTTGCCATCTCGTATTACTATCCCGTCCAAATATGGGAGTTTATTGTCATCTTCTAACTCTTTAGTAAATTTAATTTGTCTATTATAGGAGTTTAACTTAGCAAGTACATCCTCAACTGTGTTTGATTTTACTATGGCGAAGATATCGTCTACGTATTTCACCAGTAGTAGTAGTAGTCGTAGACGATATCTTCGCCATAGTAAAATCAAACACAGTTGAGGATGTACTTGCTAAGTTAAACTCCTATAATAGACAAATTAAATTTACTAAAGAGTTAGAAGATGACAATAAACTCCCATATTTGGACGGGATAGTAATACGAGATGGCAACATTCTTAAGCTGAATTGGTATCAAAAACCCACATCATCCGATAGACTTATTAATTTTTACTCAAAACATCCTAGACGAATAATAATAAATACGGCAACCAACTTTATCCGACGAGTACTGAGCATCAGCGATGAGAAATTTCATGAAGAAAATGTAAAGAGAATAGTAAAAATACTTAAGAAAAATGAATATCCACAAGGAACCATACTGGAACTTATAAACTACGTTAAAAACAATAGCAAAAGAAATTTGGTAGATGTCAATTCTCAGAAAATTTATAAAACAATTACATATATATCAGGATTATCTGAAAGAATTAAAAACTCAGACACTTATGATAATAATAAATTTGAATTGGCGATGAAAACTAATAACTCATTGAATAAATTATTTAGCAAAACAAAGGATAATATAAAAAAAGAGGATAAATCCAATCTCATTTATGAAATTAAATGCAGTGGTGACGAGCAAAGTGTTTGTAATAAATTATACATTGGCACTACTAAGACAAAATTGAAAACCAGAATATCATCTCACAAGTCGGACCTAAAAGCTGTTAACAAACCAATTGAACAAAAAACTGCCCTCGCGGCCCACTGTACATTGAGTGGTCATAAACCTGATTTTAATAACGTAAGAGTATTACAAGAAGAGAACAACTACAGAAAGAGATTTACGCTAGAAATGTTACACATCATGAATGTACCCTCTGAGAAAAGACTTAATTATAAGACTGATATTGACAATCGTGCTCAATTATACCGGCCGATAATAAACAAATATAAAATAAGAAAACAAAACATAAACAATGGTTAGTTCAGGACTTGAAATTTTGGTGAAGGACTACTGTTAAATATTGTTTAGCGGATAATTAAATTCTTTAATGTATGTATTCAATATGTTTATTGTATTTGTTTTGTACATCTATTTTTAATATTGTTCTGTTTCTATATATGTATGCCCGTTTGCATATAAATATTAATAAGGAAATATACTGTAATTTTTCTTGTATTTTTAGTTCCTTGATAATGGTTATCGATGATAACCGAAATATCGGATTAATTTAAAATAAAATAAAAACTTAAAAGATTTTAAGGAACAACACTTCTTTGGTTTTTATTTTTATTTCTTCTTAATGAGACCTTTCAGCCGAATTAATTAAAACATTTTTACTCAAATAAATTAACACAGGTCTACTATATCAAACATTCTACAAAATTTTATTTTGTGATTTAAATATTTTACAAATAATTGTGATTAAGTATGAAATTAACTCTTAAACATATTTCATATAATCTTGGATTTATTTCTCATATCCTAGAAGGGTTTTTAGTTTTAATGACTTTCATCACTTCGGTAAAACTGGATGAGAAAATTTTTTTAGGGTATTATGGCTCATTATAAAGAAAGAAGGCCCTTATCGGAAACTAATATAGAATTTAAAGGTTCCACAAAAATATTAAGAGTAGTATTTTACATAAAACTAGATGATTGGACCGGCTTCGCCCGAAGGCTATTTTCTTATATCGGGGAAGCGTTCTACCCACTCATCAACCCATTTTTTTAATTTTGATAGGCGGGCGTAGCAGCATCTGTCCTTCAACGACATAAATAGTTTTGTTCTACTTGAAATACGAACGAAGAAGCTTCTCGTAAATAAAGCGGACGTAGCACCATCTGTTTTGTTCTGAGTGAAATACGAATTGGGTTAATAGTTTGGTAAATACAGGAAGTGCCCCCTCCAACCGCGGTAGTGGTTTAAACTATACTTTAAAACCTGATCGCATACCTACCAAATATGCATAAAAAATTTCACTAAAATCGGTCGAGCCGTTTCGGAGGAGCTCGATAACAAACATCGTGACACGAGATTTTTATGTAATAGATTACTAAGTAATTAACTTGAAAGGACTACAAATTTTTCTCCGCCGAAACACTTTCAAATAAACAACAGTCTTAAGAATACATGTTTTGGTATTGTAAAGAACTCAAGACTTGTGTTTCTTATAAAATTCTTTATTAAATTAAATATTCTTCGTGGATATAAATGTAGACAGGTTTGTTCTCTTATTAATTAGATTGATGAGTGAGTTTCTGCTTTAGTTTAAATTCTTAGTATACCTAAAACTTAAGTGCAATTGCATTTGTCGCAAAACCGGTATTATTTATATATCAAGGTTTGTTGCTTTTATATTTAGCGGGATTATTAAATATTCATATAAGTATATAATATGTAACACAACGGTTCAGCAAGCAATAAATGCACCATAATAATTTACCTACAAATATCAATATTATATATATATATATATATATGTATATATAATACAAGTTACTTAAAGTAAGTAATGTAAAAGTATGAATACATTTACCATATAGTATCTACATATACTACAGGTATTATTTTCTTTCTTCTATTGGAACACCTTATCGGAAGATTTTTTCTTTGTATTGCAGAGTCTAATTGTTACTCACATGCCAGTTTTATTTTTAATGTTCTTTAAATAAACATCTGCATCTCTGCTCTACCTTAATAAATTTCTCATAAAAATTTGTAATTGATAAGGAGGTAAAATAAATTTATAACAATAAAGAAATCTTTTATTTTCCTTCGAGTAAATATATCTTCGACTGCCAGGCAAAATCAACAGCCTTTAAATAAAGAAACAGAAAAAATAACAAAAACAAAAGAATTAGATTTATTTCTATTGTAACCCAGGCATACTCGTACACACAGAAGGCAATTAAAAACAAACAAACATTAATTCATTAGATGTTAAATAAGAAAAATATTTATTATATATTTTAATCAAACTGATACATAAGTAAACACACACATGCGTAAACACACTCACACTCACATTATTTAGAAACGTTCTAAATATTGTATCTCCCCAACAGATGATATGGTGTAGTCTGTTTTGACTATGATTGAAAAGAAGAAATGCTTCAACCGTGATTGCAGCACATACAGACAGACAGACAGGCAATTTATAAAGAAAAACAAACGATACAGAAAGACACAACAACAATAAGAAAGTAAATAAATTTATTATAAATTTAGTTTATCGCTTGGCAAAATATGTTTGCTTTTTGTATAAAAACTCATTTCGTTTTTGTTTTTTTTTTTGTTTTTTTTTTTATAATGAAACACAGGATTTTGATGCTAAAGGCAGGAAAATACAAACGGATATTAAAATGTTTTACAAAATGTGAACGTAACAAGCAGGAAGAGGAGGCAGTAGCAAAAATGTGCTAAAGAAAAATATTCAAATTTATTGAAAAAAGTATGTCTGGAAAATCATAAAGTATCCCGTCCATTCCAGACGGTCGACTTGAGTCACAAAATTTATATGAAAAGTGGTGAATTTTACTTCAAATGCTAAAAAGGTACTAAATTATGGATTTCAATTGTGGATTATAAATTTTTACAAAAGAACTAGATTTTGCTCAAACTATTTTTGCAAACAATATTTCTGCAAAATAAATAATCTTAAAAGGCACTTGTGTAAAAAGTCCAGTTTAGGAATCTAAAGTTTTAATTTCCCCCAAATTTAGTTTATGTTAAAGGTACTTTTTCGAAAACGCACATTTGGCAGAATAACGTACCTTAAAAGCATCTCTTTTGTGTTCTCTATGCTTTCCATCCGTCCATCCGTCGTTGAATCTGTCATCACTATATCCATGTATCCTCTATCCCGTCCGTCCGTCCATCCGTTTATCCACGTGTCCATATGGCCATATTCCTCCCTCTATCAATTTTTCCATCTGGCCGAATTCCCCTTCGTCCAATAGTCTGTTGATTGGTCCGTCTGTCCATCTGTGCGCCTATCCGACCATCTATCCAGGTGTTCATCTGGTCGCATATCCATCCGTCCTTCCGTCTGTTCATTGTTCCGTCTATTGAATGTTGCCAATGACCATTTATCCGTTCGTTTGACCGTCTATCTCTCTGTCCGGCTGTTGATCCGTATGTCTGACTGTCTGTGTGTGCGTCTGTCTTCCATCCATCTTAAGCCGGCTTCCATATCGAAACCTCGAAAAAGTATAGATGTAAAATTTTCGAATAAAAACATTAAAGAAAAGTTGTTGTTAAGCATTTTCGGGATCTCAACAAAGATTTTTTCAAGCTGCTCCTTTACTTCGCTTACTTATTAATACATGCAAAAGCTCTTCTAGAACTTAATATATGTTCTACAACAGTGTAGCATTTCCAAAAAAATAAACAAAATTAGAAAATGATATAAACACACATTAACTTACTTGTATTTACTTTAAGCCCCAAGGAAAGAAAAAAAAATCTTATGCAAAAAAGCATGAAATCGAAAAATATGTGGAAAGCAGATGTGAAGTGGGTCTTCAAATTTGCTGTTTAGTTTTGTTTCAGGCCAATAATAATTTAGAAGTTGTGAAGTGGTAGTTGTAGTTGTAGTTACTGTTGTAGCATAAAACAAATGCCCTTAAGAAGTGGCCACATGTTTTAGCAAAAAAAAAAAAAAGAAAAGAAAAGAATTGGGCCCAACAGAAACAAAATATGGTTTTAATTTATTTTGTGGTTAAAACATACAAAAAAAACATCCCACAAGCTAAACACATATAAAAAGAAACGTTTAGCACTTAAATGAAAATTAGCCCTCTTAGTTATTGTTAGTGCAAGTGGAAAAGTAAATATTTCTTTCGAATGACAAATCGAAAAACAAAAAACATTTGAGCCAATTATTTATGGCCTTAAGGTAGAAATAGATTATTGGCAAGGAAATAAAATTGTAGTTTTTTTCAAAAAATTGTGTGAAGGGTGATTTGTATAAATACAGCGACATTTGCACCCACTTTTAATAAAATACTTTTACAAAATTTTGCATTTATTTGAGCATGTACTCAAGTATTTATGTTTTAAATTTTATTTATTAGTTGCGGGTCAGCAATATCTAAATATATATTTCGATGGTAGCCATACCAACTCATCAGTATATGTTTTACCCTTTATTTGTTGTGTATGTTTGAAAAATTTTTAAAGAGTATTTTTATGCTTTGTAATTCACGAATTTATTTGTGAGTTTTCGTTTAAATGGATGAACTTTAAAATTTTTTAAACATAAAGGGTAAAACATCTACTGATAAGTTGGTATGCTGCCAACGAAATATATATTTAGATATTGCTAACCCGCAACAAGTAAATAAAATTTAAAAAATAGTTTTACTATTTTTAGCTTTATTGTTTTTCTTTAATTAAAAAGTGTTTTTTTTTCGGTTAATAAGAACAAATTGAAAAATATTTGTGAATTCTTTAAATAAGAAAGCAGTCTTTCCTTTATATTTTTTTATTTGTAAAAAGTTTTATTCATAATCTTTTTTTTTTAATGCGCTAAAAAGAATTCTTTTCAAACATAGAAAATAAATTGAAAAATGGTGGAAAGAAAACGAAACTAACAATTCTTTTGTTAACATTATCGAGCCGCACCACAATTGACCAGCCAGGCTACAATCTGCTGGTTGCACTCCTAGTTTTCTTTTATTATTTCAAAATTTTGTTTTTTGTGTTTTTTTTTTTTTTTTGCTTCCTCATTTCATTTTCATGATTGTGTGCAAGTGTGTGTTAATTTATAGGACAAAAATATTGTAAGAAAAAATTAGAAGTACGATGATTGTTCTTTATGACAAAAATATACCCCATCAAGTTAATTAATTTCAAGTTTCCCTTTTCTGCTTTTTTTTAATCGTTATTTCTAATTGTTGGGCACAGGGCGGTTGAGAGAAGTAGAGGCGAACTTTGCAATTAGTGCTGTTGACATTTTAATGATGTCAAACAAATAATATGAGAAAAGTAATTTCTATTTATTGGTTGCAAATAACTAAAGTTTTTTTCTTCTTTCTTTTTAAGCTAAAAGAGACGTTAATTGTGTAGATGTTAAGTGTGAACAAAATGGGTTGGAACATATTGAAAACAAAGGAAACATATGAAAAACTTAATCTATAAAGAATAGTAAAAAAAAAATATATCAAAGGAACCTTGTTAGAGCCAAAAGTCGTGTTTCCAATTCTTGCTAAATGTTAAACATTAAAAATTGTAAATTAAACAATTAAAAGCATAATATTTTGTTTTGATGCAATTTCTCTTAAACACTCTTCGCCTTTTCGGATTTCTTTTTCCTGGCTCTTTTGTTAGTGTGTGAGTGTGTGTGTGTGTGTGTGTGTAAAATTCAACCAAACGCGAGATCTTTGCCAAAATTGCTTTTTCCGGAAATTAAAAACTTTTCTGGTTTTTTATTACATTTTTGCCTTCATGTTACAAGTTTTTGTTTTTTTTTTTTTTTTTTTGTTGTCTTCTTAACACAAAAAATGGCGACACTTAAACAACAAAAAAAACTATATAATAAAAATTTATATATAAAACTCTACTCTGGGTATATTACTTCCCTTGTTTACATTTATTGTCGTCTATTTTATATTAAAAATTTACAAGCAACAACAGCAACAAAGAAAAATCTGTTGGAAAAAATCAAATTTAAAAAAAGTAGAAGTAAAACGTTGAAATAAAAATTCAAATCAAATGCATTTTTCTTTCTGTCTTTCGGTATTTTACTTTGGCTACAAAAAATTTATCAAAATATATGTGTGTGTGTGTGTGCAGATGTATTCTGTGTAAAAAAATGTTTTCGGTGTTTGCAAGTGACACCCCAAATGATGGTACATATTTACTTACAACCTGTAACAAACACAGAAACAATTATTGTGTGACAGTAATAAAAATGTTATTTAAATTTCCAAGTTAAACATGAATAAAACTCGCAACAAGAAAAATGAACTTCAGTCGTAAAAATGGATAATTGTGTGTTCACAGGAAAAGCCAAAAAACTTTAGGGTGATATTATTAATGATTCAAATATAAGGAAACATACACACGCATGTTCGTACATGCATTTTGTTTTGAAAATTTATTAAATTAAAGAAATTTAATGATTTAGATTTGAGAGCATTAATTTTAACTATTTTAAAAGCAAGAATGGCAGCATAAAAAATTCTAGGTGGCTTAAATCCCTACCCCTCCCTCCACCCACTACCACACTATCACTCTTGTTTTCTTTGTTATTAATGAATCCATCATTTTATTGTCTGCTGTTTAGAATATTTTACGACCACATATACACGTTTAAATTTCAAACAAAAAACGTATAAGGGACTTAATTTTCTATACAAAATTTTCATTTCAATTACTTAAAAGCTCAGAAGTGCCTTTAAAAATGTTAGTATTTAAGATATTTATATTCTTTTTCTGCACATATGTATCTCCTTTGTCTCTTTTGTCATAAAATATGTTTTCTAATATCGATTTTTTTTTTAATTTTTACTAAATTTCTCCAAGGACTAACAAGTTGTACTTGTCTGGCTGTGAAATTCATATTTCTTGTTTCCTTATTTCTTGCTTATTATATTAAAGAATGAAGGAGGAAAAATATTTATGAACAGAAATTAATTTATTTTATCATGTTACTGTAAAATAACTTGATTTTGATCGAGACAAGACTGTCATAAAGTTTTTTTTTTTTTTTTTATATATTTCTGTAAAATGCTTTTTACATAAAAATTTCATGTTGTGCGGTTTTTATAATTTTTTTTTTTTAAATCTTTTATAAGTGTTTTCATGGTTAGTTAATAATATTTCAGACAAATGACTTCTTATTGTTAGATAGCATAAGTCTGGCAAAGAAGTTTTCCTTGTGGAATTTTCTCTAAGAAATAACATGTTTAAGCTTTTTTATGTTTTGCAAAAAAAATTGAAAAAAGAAAGTATTTGAAGTAATATAATAAAGCTCTTTTACGCCTGATGGATATAAAGGCAAATTGTTTAAATAAAATTAAATTTAAAAGCTTTAAAAAGTTTAAGGACATTTTTACAATTCATTTAAACTGGTTTTTAATAGAAATATTTGATTAAATTTTATATACAACTCACATTTGTATATTGTTGATTTCCTTGCAAAAAATATATGAAAATTACACTGTACAACACAAAAAAAAATAGCACGGCTCTAAAGACCACTTTTACAAAAGAACACAAGAAAAAACAACGTGTTTTGTCGTTTTAAAATTTTATATCCAGCATTTAGTTATCCCCACCTTTTGTAAATTGTTTAAAAGAGTCACCACAGTCAAACTTGTAATTCTTGATTTGAAAGTATCACATTTTATCGTCGTTTTTAAGCAAAACACAACAAGGAACTTTTTTGTGGAAAATTTTTGTCATCTAACTCTTCGTTGTATGGTGCTTTGTGTTATCTTCATAAAAAAAGGAGCAATAAGTACATACATTCATGGGCATTTGAAAGGCTTAAAATGTTTGCAAAAAATATTCACAATCAAAAGTTTTTAAAATAAATTTGAATTTTCATTAATTCAATAAAACTGAACTTGATCCTGACAACATTAATTTTCATATGTTTTTAAATCCCTTTTCAAACATTTCGAAGCTTATAACCATCCTGAATTCCAGAAACCATTTGAAACTTAAAGTGTGCGCTTAAGTGTTAATTTCGTTAGACGCTATCTACGAGTATGAAATACAAGACCCTAAGTCTTGTTATTTTGAACCAAAAATACATTTGCCCAAAAGAACCGACTTCAATACAGTGAAAGTCTCAGACCCGATTTACATAATTAATTTCTATTTTGTACTTAAAGTCTAACGAAAAACTATATTACCGTCTTAAATGATTAATATTGACTTTATTTATTAATTAATACAAAAAAAAATATTTTTCCTCAGGACCAGCTCTGAGGGAATGACCCCTACTAATTCAGTGGATTCTGCCAGAACTGCTAGGAAAAGGGATACGGTATAGAAGAGAAATAGTGAAAATATAGAAGTAGACTTATTTCTTGTGTTGTTAATTTGTAAAGCAGTTTTGCAGCGTCTTTGGTCTTAATTAGACGCACTAAGATTTTTAAGCACCCGTTTTATTAATTGTTTTGTTCGCCAACAGTTCTGCTAAGGAGAGTGCTGTGGTGTGGATTAGCTGGGGAAAGTAGCAATCGCATGCTTCCCTTCATCACTTAAACAGTCCAACAACAATAACAACTACTACTTCAATGCCACACTAATGTACATTAGAGTCAAGTGATGATATTGACCAGGGATTGAACCCAGATCCTAAGTAATAGTTTTCTTAGTATTCAAGCACTTCAGCCAACAGCAGCGTCACCTACATTTCTATAGGATAAAACCGCAAGCGTGGAACACCTTCTGAATCAGTCCAAAAATGTTCGAGTCACGCGATAATCAATCATTCGATTGGCTGACTGCCCCCTCCGAATTTACAAAAAAAAATCGCCACCAAACTGCACGGAAAACCCTTCAAACATAAAATGAACTTTGAAAATCAGTTTAAAAATATAACAGTTAAACTTGGCCTCTAAATGGGGGTACAGGAGGTGCGAGAACTTGCATCAAACATTTATAGGCATAAACTGCAAGGAAACACTTTCCAACAAGATCGAAAATCGGTTCACAAATTTTACGAATTATTTGCGTTCAAAAATTAAAAGAAAACAGGAATTGATTACCTCCTAATTTTTTTGTTGTACAGTGTATGAGTATTTTACATGTTTGAAAAGGGTGCAATACAATTTAAAATAAAACAGTTCGATTTAAATAAATAATAAACGTCTCTTTATTTATATCGAACAGGAATGGAATGACATGAATCTAAGATGGAATGCGAGCGATTATGGTGGTGTTAGAGATTTACGAATTCCACCTCACCGTCTCTGGAAGCCAGATGTATTGATGTACAACAGGTAAGTTGTCAGTTAGTTTTACGTTTTTTTCTTCTCAAACTTCCATAACGAATTGAGCAGTCAACCTCGCCTCAATATGCCAAATAATGTGGCACTTAATTTAAAAATTGTTAAGCGCTGGTGTTTTCCTTTAAGATATCGAAGTGCATTTTAGCGTAACTTTATTCCTGCATTTCTTTTTTTTTTTTGTTTCTTTTGCTTTCTTTCAAAACACTTAAAGAAATATCTTCTTTCATGTAAGAATTTATTGTTGCAATTTCATTCTTTTGCATTTGAAAAATAAATGGATATCGTACTCCCCCCGTTGCTGCATTACTATTACAAGCTTGACTATAAAACTTTCTGCACTGGTTTACATTTAAGTAACAGAGCGCTGACGACGATGCTGCTGTTGATGGATTTTTTTTTTTTTGTTGCTTTATTTCTACAAATGTTTTCAAATAGTTGCATTCCAAAAGCAAAAAAAATATATATATTACATTAAATAAAATACACATTTGTATGCTTTACAGTGTGACTGGTAATAAAAGTAATAACAAATTATAGCATTTTTATCTGTGCAATTGTTTAATAGAGGTCAAGTTGAAAATTCTAGTTTCTTTTTGAAAAATCTGTAGAAGAATATTCAAATTATTTTAATCCATTTCAGGGGGCATAAAAATATTTGCTACATTTGAGAAAGTTTAAATAGTAAAATAAATGTAAACTCATAATTTATAAGAAATATTTAAGAACGATACAAACATACGATTTTAGTAGAAATTTGATATGAAATATTCAGAAATTTTTGAGTGGTTTTCATAGAAAATTTTATTTTACACTTTAAATAGTCATTTACAATGACCACATTTAACTTTCAAAGCGCACTCTCTTGATATGAACATCGATATTTTTCTATTTTAAAAGCTTTAAAATCGTCATCATTGCCTGCTTGCCTGTGATTGTCTGCTTTAATTTTGGTAACTCTGTTTTCATTTTCGCTATTAATATTTTTTTTGCTTACTGTGGATATTTGACATATAAGTCAAATGGAGCGTAAGTATGTGTTACTTTATTTATCTATTATTTCTTCTTTATGTTCGAGTTGTGGTGCGCTCTGGTTGCTGGTACAGTGATGTAAAATATAGAAAAACTATGTAAATTTTTTCGAAATATTCTTATAGAAATCTAGCAAAAGATTTTCCATATTTTCTGCAATTAAAAATTTATCTTATTCATTAAAAAGAATTAACAATAAAGTTATTTATTTTTATATTATTATTATTACGAATAAACGTAATTATTATTTGAACTTATATTGATTTACATATGGAAAGTAATATTATCAGGCTCAAGTTCAGTTTTATTGAATTAATGAAAATTCAAAATTACTAAGAGTTTTTTTGTGTTGGAAAATATTATTATTTATATCCAATCAGTTTTTAGCAGAACGTATCAGTACTGATTTCAAGGCCGCTACACCTCTCATCAGCGTTCAATTGTCCATCTTTACAAATTTCGTAAAGTGGATACTAATTGAGAAGAACATCAACTATTTAACCAGTTTTTAACAGAAATAGAATATGAGAATTAATTTTTAATTCAATTTTTATTCTACAATGAAACAGTGCTGGTTAGTACGAAATTCCCTCGTTACTGTTTGGAACTAATAATCAACACAAACTCATAGTCCGTTATCATCAAAGTATTCTACTTTGTATTTTAACGTTTTTGTTGTTTTTTACTCTATATTAGGGAAATTCACATATTACTGTGACCCCTGTTATTAGGGTATTTATAGCTCGTGCCCAAGCGGAATTAATATTTTTATATTATTATTATTACGAATAAACGTAATTATTATTTGAACTTATATTGATTTACATATGGAAAGTAATATTATCAGGCTCAAGTTCAGTTTTATTGAATTAATGAAAATTCAAAATTACTAAGAGTTTTTTTGTGTTGGAAAATATTATTATTTATATCCAATCAGTTTTTAGCAGAACGTATCAGTACTGATTTCAAGGCCGCTACACCTCTCATCAGCGTTCAATTGTCCATCTTTACAAATTTCGTAAAGTGGATACTAATTGAGAAGAACATCAACTATTTAACCAGTTTTTAACAGAAATAGAATATGAGAATTAATTTTTAATTCAATTTTTATTCTACAATGAAACAGTGCTGGTTAGTACGAAATTCCCTCGTTACTGTTTATTCGTAATAATAATAATATAAAAATATTAATTCCGCTTGGGCACGAGCTATAAATACCCTAATAACAGGGGTCACAGTAATATGTGAATTTCCCTAATATAGAGTAAAAAACAACAAAAACGTTAAAATACAAAGTAGAATACTTTGATGATAACGGACTATGAGTTTGTGTTGATTATTAGTTCCAAACAGTAACGAGGGAATTTCGTACTAACCAGCACTGTTTCATTGTAGAATAAAAATTGAATTAAAAATTAATTCTCATATTCTATTTCTGTTAAAAACTGGTTAAATAGTTGATGTTCTTCTCAATTAGTATCCACTTTACGAAATTTGTAAAGATGGACAATTGAACGCTGATGAGAGGTGTAGCGGCCTTGAAATCAGTACTGATACGTTCTGCTAAAAACTGATTGGATATAAATAATAATATTTTCCAACACAAAAAAACTCTTAGTAATTTTGAATTTTCATTAATTCAATAAAACTGAACTTGAGCCTGATAATATTACTTTCCATATGTAAATCAATATAAGTTCAAATAATAATTACGTTTATTCGTAATAATAATAATATAAAAATATTAATTCCGCTTGGGCACGAGCTATAAATACCCTAATAACAGGGGTCACAGTAATATGTGAATTTCCCTAATATAGAGTAAAAAACAACAAAAACGTTAAAATACAAAGTAGAATACTTTGATGATAACGGACTATGAGTTTGTGTTGATTATTAGTTCCAAACAGTAACGAGGGAATTTCGTACTAACCAGCACTGTTTCATTGTAGAATAAAAATTGAATTAAAAATTAATTCTCATATTCTATTTCTGTTAAAAACTGGTTAAATAGTTGATGTTCTTCTCAATTAGTATCCACTTTACGAAATTTGTAAAGATGGACAATTGAACGCTGATGAGAGGTGTAGCGGCCTTGAAATCAGTACTGATACGTTCTGCTAAAAACTGATTGGATATAAATAATAATATTTTCCAACACAAAAAAACTCTTAGTAATTTTGAATTTTCATTAATTCAATAAAACTGAACTTGAGCCTGATAATATTACTTTCCATATGTAAAGTTATTTATTATTGTAAGTTTAAAATTTTAGATGAAAGTGTAACATTTAACATGTTAGCCACTGTTTAATTCTATTTGATTATATTCGTTACTACTGCAAATGCACTTTATTTTTGTTTTTTCTTTTTTTTTTTATTATTTATTGTACAGTGCTTTTTTTACCCGCTTAACTGCATTTTTCATTTTGAATTTTTGTTCGACACAAAAACCCCGCTCTAAAAAAACAGTCTTGTTGCTGTTGTAGTCGTTGTTGGCTCTTGCATGTTTGTGATGTTTTAAGTCCATTTATCATGTTAACAAAAATGAAATCAGACAGTTAGCATACAATACAAAGGCAAAAAGTGCTCAAACACAAAAAAAACACACATATATACATACATACATACATATCGTCGGCTTAGAGGGTGAAACTGTTGACTCCAAAACTTTTCTTAATGTCGAACTAAAATATATTTTAGCGCTATAAAAATTAATTTTATAAAAAAAAAACACAAAGTTATTGTGTCTGCTTACACTCAATATTTGAATTGATATGAATTTGGAATTTTTTCTTTAATAAAGGAATGTTTTTAAATTTTTATATTTCCCAATAAATATAAGGAATAGTACATTTTTTCTCTAAGCGGACGATATTGGCAAAGTTATTTTTTCTGTTTAAATATACACATTCTTACATAGATTTTGTAGTAGAAAATATGAATTTCAGTTAACCATAATCTAAAAATACATAATATATTACGATTGATTTATGTATGTATGTGTGTGTTGGTACGTATATGTTTGTAATCAATTCATATTATAATCGAATCATTGCTTTTACAATTAAAAAAAAAAAACATGTATATAACATTCTTTCAAAAGAAATTAAATGGAAAAAGTAATATTTTCTTTAAAGCAATTTACAGTTACTTACAAGGTAGTGTTAATAGCACAGCTGATTTTATAAATTTTGCCTGCTCCTGTCCTCCTCCTGACAAGTTTGTACCAAATTCTTGTTGTGAGAAAAATATAATTAAACAGCAGTAAACACCAAGAAAACATCACGTTGTTTTTGTAATGTTGCAATATTTTTATGAAAAATTATTAGGAAATTTTTAAATTAAAATTTGCTTAACAATAAAATAAAAAAATAAACAAGGAATCAATCATTACCATTTTTATTCTAAACTTTATATATCCATCACTTGCTTATTTATCCGAGATTCTCTTAAATGATTCCCCGCTTAAATGTATTAAAAGATGTGCAAGAAAATGTGAATGGAAGTTATGAAGAAAAAAAATCCAGCTTTAAATTCTTCAAATTGTAAAACAGTTTTATTTAATTTTAAATTAAAATTGTTGTTCTAGTTTTTTTTTTTTTTTTGTTTTATTTTCATTTGGTTCATGTTGGCTGGCCACTTTCAAAATTAAAGTAACTAATAAGTGCAAACTCTTGTCACAGATACTGAAAAGTATTTCCGCAGACATAAAAAAAAATAGCGAAGTGAAAGAGGTCAACATAAAACTGTAAAAGTCATTCAACAAAATAAATGTACAGGAGTGAAAGACTGTTAATGGAAGGGAAAGATTTAAGACACTCGAATTTAACAATTATAAATATTACAAGTGGAAGGACTTTGTGATTTTTAAATTTTCGTTGTAAATTATACTGTAGCAAGTGGACTCAGTTTATCTTAAATTTTGTTATAATGCAATAAAATCGTTTCTGTGCTGGAATAGTAGTTAACGATATTTTTTTGTTTCGTTGTTTTAAATTCCTTAAGACAAACAGTGAAACAAACAAAAGTCATTTCAGTTTTATTTTGCTTCTGTTGTAGTTTAAAAAACTTTTTTCATATTTTAGAATTTTAAAAAGCCACAAAAGTTTTAACTGTACGCCAAGTATTGCATTAATGAAGTTACTTATTCTTTTGAACAAATTACTGAGAAATTTTTCGCAGTTATAAAACAACAATAAAATATTTTTTTATTTATTTTCATTTTATTTTTAATTTTCCTTTTAATTTAAGTTCATATTTCGTGTGACTCAACACAAAAGAGTTCACTTCATATTAAGTCCGCAAAATACCTGCATTCCACACAAGAAAAATTATATACACATAAATTTTGTGGTTTGCTGTTGACAAAACAACAACAGCACCAACATCAATGGCAATACGGTCTGTTAGAAACACAAATACAGCATAACAGATTCAAGCAAGAAAACAAAAAAAAAAACATTTGTATAATTTTCCAAGCACTTTTATTTGAGGAGAATCATAATCAATAAACATAAACAAATCCACACACACAAGCACACAAATATATAAAAAGTTTAAAGTTTCTCTCAATTAGATTTTCAAGTGAACAAATACAACATGCAACACATTTACGGCATCAAGACAAGATTTGTGACATGATTTCATATTAATTTTTTTGTTTTTTTTTATCAACAAAACACGCTCACTCACATCAACAAACACCATCTATTGTATTAGTTTACTAGTGCCAAAAGAAGAATTGTATTTCCGGTTGTATTGCTAAGCATTTCTGATGTAAAAGAAATTTTTCTGTATTTGTCTGAACAATAATCGGATACAAATGTCATCTGCACTTATCAGTAAAATTATGCGTGCTAAAAGTAGTTTTATAAAAAATTATTTTTATAAAATTTCTTTACATAAATTGGACTAAAATGATTTACATTATTTGAACTGAAAATAAGACTCCAACACGTGGTCGCCTTTAAAATTAAAAACAAGAACAAAAATATTAAAAATGTATTAAACTAAAGACAATCTGTGGCCATTTTTTTAGGACTCGGTTCCATATCCAAATGGTGAGGGAGTAAACCTATTGCTTTCTCTACTCTGTCCGTAAAATGCACAGTGTGATTTTGCAACAAACTCAACAATTTTTAAAAAAACATACCACTTTTACAGAAATTTACACGAAGAAAAATGAAAAATAAAGGACATATGTATGAACAAACGAATGAAAAACTTCAAATAATTTCATAAAAAAATGTTTTTCTTAAATTAAATAAGTTTAGACTGCAGTTTAATTTGCTATTTTTATTTTTTCCATTTGTATTCGTATTCATGCGATTTTTTGAAGCGGCCGGGTATTAAATGTCTCCAATTTTAATAAATAGCGACATATTTTTTTTAAATATGGAAGGTAAGTAACATCGTCATCTCATAAAATGTTATTGTTAGAATGAAAATAAGATGAATCATTAGTAGTGATAAGTCGCGTATACTTATTTTATTTGTAATAGTGCACGCATACAAAAAACATGATTGCAAAATGTTCATGTCAACTAAGTATATCTGCCACAACCAAATAATTATTCATTGAAGCAAATATGGTTGCATTAAAAATTCTTCAATTATTAAAATATTTGATGCGACAATAAAATAATCATTCTGGGTTTCGTCCCATAAAAAATTAATGTATCAAAAAAAGTATTTTCGCTGCTACAAGAGTATCTTTTGAATATGAGAATAATAAAAGTTTATTTAAAATTAAAGTTTACTGTGACCACACATTGTTGTTGTTCTGAAAAGAAACAAAGTAGTTGTCAATCGTATGTAACTTCAGTCGTTCATAAAATTTAATAAGACGAGGAGATGTAAAGTAAAAAAAATTAATGTTAAAATTATAATTATATGATGAAAGTTATTTAATTTTACAACAAAATAAAAGTGCTCCTGAAATCTTCAACATATGTACGAGTATATATGTCCTCATATATGGAGTGAATAAAATATACGAATGACGAAAAAAATACTACGGACCTGAAAAAGGTGCCAATTGGATTTTACATAAATATGCCGATAAATAAGTTAATTATTTTGAATTTTATTTAATTTAATTTGTCTAGAAAAGTTTATTCGATAAATATTTTCAAATAAAAATATTTATCAAAAATATAATTTGATATAATTTAATTTATTATATATTTGTGTGTGTATTTTTCTTATATCTAAGCAAAATTTCAAATTGTTTACATAAACCAGGAAAAAAAAACATTTTAATTGTTACTATAATGCGCTCAAATTTCTCAGCGTTTGCAGAGCATACTTTGCTCATACAATGGGATTGTCAGAGGGAGATTTATTAGGACCATATTATGTTTCTTGGATGAAAGCCGCAAAATATAGTAGACTCAATCATTTATCTGAACATGAAATGATAGTTTGCGATTATGATTCCATCAACCTGGTTTTTTTATTTGCGTGTGTATAAATAGAATATGTAATCACATTCAACGAAGCTACATAACAAGCAGTGAAAGCACTTGCACATTAATACTGACGAGCTTTAGTGACTTCTACCAAAAACAACGTTTGTTCTATTCGGCCAGTGCGGTTGAAAATCTAAAAAATGGGATGTTTAGATATTAAATTTTTTTCTTTGTTGCTCGAAATATGTTAAAAATGTCTACTTAATATTTCTCTGATTATTAACATTTATGAACTTTAGCCTGTATAATAATTAACAAAGCTGAATTATAAATAGGTGTGCACCATTGTGCAACTTTTATATTACATTTTCTAAACAAGTTACTAAAACACCATTGGGAAAGTGTGCGCGGTGTAAAAATATCCCGATTTAAACAAAAAACTCGCAAAAAGTGTATTAAAATTAGGTTTTTCGTTGTATCTCGGAAACTAAAAGGCGTGGCAAAAGCTAGTACTTTTGTTTTCATGCGTACAACATATTTTTGTACACATATATTTTATTTATATTTTTTTTTAATAAATGTACACGCAAGAAAATATGGTTATGACAACCATAGTTGCATAGTTTTGTCAGCAATGTCATTTTTTTCAGTATAGTTTATATTGTGTTGCTTATAATGTGTGGTAACTAAGAGTTTTATATGATTTATGTGAAGATGTCATAAAAATTGTCACCTGGTGGCATTTGAAAAATCTGACTATAATCAAGTTCATTTAAAACCATCACAATGGTAGGATTCAAGTGTGATGCATTAAAACTTATCCGAACAGAGAAAAATTTAGTTTCCCGTAATATGTCAAGTTTTTTTAACTGTCTTTAACGGCAATCACTCGATAAAATTGTCTGGTTTGATTTTGTTGCACCGCATTATTAATTATTGTGCTTCTAAAACAGCTTTGACACATTCAAAGAAAATCTCACTATAATTAATTTCAATTGATGAAACGTAACCCAACGAATACTGATTTCATTAAGAATTTTGTAGTGTATCATAAATAATCAATAAATATAATTATCATTATTTGATATGTTAGTACACTTATTACACATATTGTTATTTAATATGTTAGTTTACTTATTACACAAACTGTTAATTTTAAGATGCTAAGTACAACAACTACATTACTTTCCTGAATTACAACAATTATGTTTGTTTACCAAATTCCTTAACTACATTACAACAACTATACATAAGCATTGGAATTTATTGGAATATTTGTAATATTTAAGAATACCGTTGTTTTGGTATAGAAACGATTAAATTTTAATAAAAAGACACATTACTCGACATGCCTAAATCGGCATCATCTTAAAATAATTCTTTTATTCTGCCTTAATCGGCAATAATATTAACCAGGCATTTAATCTGCCTTTGTATCATCAGCCCGTGGCGTTAATTAGCGCCGGCATTGTTTTTTTGAAACACAAGGTTTACTCGTCCTTCCTAAACCCTTACAATTTATTACATCACTTAATTGCATTTCTGCCAACAAAAATTAAATTCAAATTAAGGAATAGATATATTTACTAATGAACACATACCATTTCATCTATGCATCTAACAAATGTATTACTAAAGACACATACACCCAAAACTAATTTCATTAATTCAGTACAAATTGTTTGCATTAGCATACAGATGTTACCTTTGAAATAACAAGAAAAAGAAATTTTAATTTCATTAGGATTGTTTAGCTACGATAGATATCCTTGGATCCTTTTTGACTATAAAAACTTCAATTTGTCCGTTTTTTTTTTTTTTTTTGTTTTAATTTTCGGTAAAAAGAAAAAGAATTTTGTAAAACTACTTTTAAACTTAATACAATTTCTATTTGCAATGTTATACCGTGTACAAACAGTTTTACATGCAATTTTATCCAATCCAATAGCATCAAGTGTTGGCAGGAGTTTTGTGTTGAATTTCAAATTTGTTAAATCGAAAATATTAAATTGCCAACATGAAGAAGAAAATTGTTGACTTAAAGGAAAAAGTTTAAAATTTCTTCTAAACGAAATAAAAATTGGTTTTCGTTGATTTCCAAGTCATAATTGATTTTCAAATAATAGAAATGATTATGAACACACAACACTTTTATTGTATAAATCCGAATAATAGATTTATGACACAGATTTAAAACGATACAAGTGTAAATTTCATTTTCCATTTTAAAGCAAAAAAAAGGCCGAAGGCTTTTGGTAATTTTAAGTTAAAATTCAAATGGCCTGTGGTCCAAAACTGTACGGTCTAACTGTCAAAGTTCAACACTCATAACTCTAAACGGTTCCACTGCAATCCAATATATTCAGCTGAACTCCACATTCCCTTTGTTTTTAATTTATCAATGAAATCTATGTAATCCATAAAATTATTTATTTTGCAAATCTCTTTCTCTATTTAACAAATAAATTAATATAATTTTCCATAAACCACAAAAACAATATTAATTATAAATATATTTGCAATAAAACAAAAACCTATTATTATTATTACATTAAGAGCATTACAATGATTAAATAAAGCTGCCAATTAAGCCACAATAGAAAATTAATATTTAATACAAAAACTTGACCACAATAGTAAACGATAAGTTTTTTAAATGTTTAAAGAAAAATATAATGAAAAATGTTTGAATAACAATTATGTGTGTAAATTGTAAGTCTTTGGCTTAAGTTCACTTAAATCCGTTTAAAACGAACAAATATAACTCATTTTATTAGAGTTTATACCAAGCATTGTTGTAAATATCTACTGATGAGTTGGAAATTAGCAACCATTGAAAAGCAGCATATAGATTAGCTAACCCATAACAAATAAATTAATTTAATTAAAAAAGTGTTAAGTTAACAAAGTGTTTAAGTTAGCGAATAACTATTATGCCATTAGATTTTCGTGGTTCAATAATATTCATAAGCGAATAAAATTCTTTAAAGAAAATATATTTATATATTTTATTTGTTCGAGTATATTGTATAATTCGATTAAATAATCGTAAACTTTTTAATATTTATTAACAAGGCATACTTTTTTTAACACAAATCATTTACGTTAATTGTTTGAATGTATATTAATCGATTACAAAATGTTTTTTCGTTTATATATTCGCATCAATTTGTTTGAACAATACTAAATAGTAAATTGAGTTCGTTAAGCAAGTTTTTTATTTGAATTTTTCTCTATATATTAAATTAATAATTAATCGATTAAAAATTATTCGAAAAAAAAATGTTTAATAACTTTTTATATAATAATAGCTGCAACCGGTGTGCTTCGCTGCCCAAATTTTTGGCGAAATAAAAGCAGCACTTACAATAAGTTATAAAGAATTGATTCTTCTATCTTTTTGTGAAATTTCATTAAAACACTTAAGCAAACACCGAAACCTATCGTACCTTGCTTAAGCAAACAGCTGCTCATACGTTTATTTATTGAAAATAGTTGAAACTGTTGCATTTGTTAGTACTTTTTTTATTTATGAATGTTTTCATTTGATTTCTAACATAACAAAAATTTAAATATGTATCTACATATATTGCTTGTTTATGGTTTTAGCTTAATTATACGTAGACATAAAATAAATTTTTGGGAAATTAGAAGAAAATAGTTTTGGAATAGTACATGTATTTGGATTTCAGCGAAGAAACTCGTCAAGTCAAATAAGTACAATATAGCCGCCACACAAAAGTCATCAATAATTTCCTTAAGAATTTGACATACTTTTCGTTGATTTCTGACAGTAGGTTAAGCACCTTATAGTTAGCCCTTTAATCTGCAGTTGCTACTGGTTAGTATTTGTCAAACAAACAATCTCTTCTCTTCACTGCTTGTGCTCTAAGCTATAAAGCAAATATCTACTGTATTCGACAGCGAGTTTCACAAAAAGTTACTCGTTGCAGCCGTTTAATACATAGATATACAATAGTGATGTCACGAATATCAATTTTTAGTATTCGAAAACACAATACATATTTGTAAAATATTCGCCTCTTAGAGCCAAATTTACAGTAATTAGTTAGCTATTAGTAAACTAAAATGATAACTATTGTTTAACTAATACTTCATATTCACAGTGTATTATTTAACCAACACTCTTAATATGAACAAAAAATGGTAACCCTATCAAACTATCAACTTTCAGTACTGGCAATTCCGTTATAGCATATGGTTTTTGTTTACATTTGATGTATTATTTCTTTAAAATCGGCGTATACATTCAAGAACTTGCCACGCCACCTACTTGCTAAGACGGATTCTTTCCATAAAATCTCTTTAGCTTACGTTGGCGACGCTCAGCAACAATATTCCGCGTATTATCAATATCAGTGTCACTTTCAATATCGAACTCCGCGTTTTCAATTTCACATGCCATATCTAAAATTTTTCACAAAACAAAAATACTAATAATAAATTCCAACGAATCAGCTGTTGTCTAACTGTTAACCAATGACGTTTGATGGTTTAACTAATGTTAAACTAGAAGCTGTGAATCATATATTATTAGTTAAACTATTGCTATTAGCTAACTAATGACTGTGAATTTGGGCCTTAATATATCAAATTTAATTGCAAAAAATCTCTATGTTTGTGTCAGTAACAATAAATTGAAAGAAACGGTCACACTACCATAGACATTTAACATTTTTATGACATTGTGATGCCGATATTGAAGACCACTTCTGAACACTTTTCAATTATTTTACTTACATACATATATAAAATTTGTTAAATTAAATTTATTATATCAGTAATCCAGTGACGACTGCACATATATGACTTGTAAATGTGTACGTATGTATATACACACATACATTTGGATAGATCAAATAGAGTTTGAAAACGAAAAACGTGAAATACACGCACTAAGTATGAAACACAATATGCAAAACACGACAAATTATATATCATTGGGAAGGTAATTAAATCTAGTTTCCATGTACTGCAAATAATGTAAATATTAAACCTTTTTGCTGATTGAATAATTAAAATTATCTTTTTTTATATTGTCGGTGAACTTTCACATATTAAATTTCAGATCTTCTATTTTGGTAGATCAATATTCCTCTACTGAGGTTTGACTACTAACTTAACATGAAATGAACAAAGATATAAGTAAGGCTTTAATTTATAAATGCTAATTGAAAAATATATATTTCTGTTTATTTTTTTAAAGGTGGGTTATCTTGCATCAAATACAAAGGGGTTTCTTGAAAATCTGTACATTTAATGTCCTTTTTTAAATTTTATGTATTATTTTGTTTTTTTTTTTAAGTATGTGCAAAATATTCTAGAAATATTCGCTTGAATTTGGCGAATAGGAATATCTTGATGTAGTCGCTTAATCGAATACAAATACGAGTATTCGTAACTTCAGTACATAGTATACATATACATATGTATGTACGTACACATTAATATTAGAATGCATATAAAAAATACTAGTACATCATAAAGTACCAAAAAGGTCACTCACCTTCATCGTCATTCACCTACATTGTTTTTTAACACGTACCGATAACCGATAACCGTTTTATTTATACTCTTTTAAATGCTGACAACTCTCCTACGTACTAGTTGCTTTTTGCAGAAGAAAACAATACTTAATCATAAATACCTATTTAGAAACACGAAAAAAAAAATTTCGACAAGACAATTTGGTTTAATTCACCCTGCAATTCATTTAAATCAACTCGGCTTTTTATCTCATTAAATTCAACTTTGCCAACAATAAAATCAAATCACCTTAAAATATCCATATGTATGCCACATATATGTATGTCAGTATGTAAACACATATTTACATGCACTCTCATATTCATTAAGGCCCAACTATAATGTGCTTAATGTAACTTAAGCTAGTGTCAAAATTCAACGAAAAGCATGTCAAATGCTTAAGTAAAATACTGAAGACTTTTAGGTGGCTATATTGTACTTATTGAGCTTAAATAATTTCTACACTTAGTTGCAAACATTTGTACTTTTGCAAAAACTATTTTCGTTTTTATTTCTTTAAAATGTAATATTTTTTACGAAATCTCATTTAATTTGTAAAAGTTATAAATATATTACCATAAACAAGTAAATCCATGTTTATATTTTATTAATTTATAAAGTAAACGAAAACTAAAATAAAAAAGTACTAAAAAAAGCAACAGTGGTTGCATCTTTTAATTGTAAACAACTATATGTATCTATTATGTATATTGGAAAATTTTTATAATACAGCTGATGTGTCATTTGCTTAAGGAAGAGCGAAATTGACCGCACTTTCCTTAAGTAAATGACACTTGACGAAAAGTGTATTAAGTACATTATAGTTGTATACATTTGATTGTGTGTATTCGCACAGTTGCTTAAGTTACATTAAGCACATTATAGTTGGGCCTTTAATATTTCCATGTCTAAGCACGAACTCTTGCACACACAACAAAAATGCCGCTAGAGACAACAACAAAACAATGATTTCTTTTATTTTTTTGGCTTTTTCTTCTTTATATTTTTCTTATTAATTAAAAGCGCAAAATATTGATACAATTGATTTCTTTTTAAATAACTTTTTATGCAAATTGATTTACATATATAAATAATATTCAATGAATTTTATAATTATAAAACACTTTTACTAAAATTTAAATGAACGTACGAACGATAGCGTATTAAAAACGACTGATATTATCGATGCCACCCAGAGAACTAAATTTTATTTTGCCATTAAATGCAGAGTTGCCAGTTAATACTTATGGGATGAGTTCTTTTGAAGGGAATATATTTCAGTTGGAGCGTGGTACAATAATTTACCAGGTAATCTCGGGATTACAACAAATGAATAACAAAACAAACAACAGGGCGTTTTATTGTTGTTTTGTTGCAAGAACTGTTAAACACTTGCCACTTGCCAGTATTGATATTTAAGTGCCTGTACATATTTTTCTGCACTCGAGAACCAAAAGAAACTGCTCAATAATTTTAGAACATTTTTCTTAGTACAAATACAGAAATCTTTCCTATAAATATTTTAATATTATTTAATTTTGTTGTAACACACTTGCAAAAAAAATTAAAGAGGAGTTGCTACCCAGCGGCGAACTTTGCATACCACATCACATCTTTCCGATGAAGTTTGTCATACGAATTCAATGAATTCTAGCTTACAATGTGTGTGAAGTAGTGCGCAATGCGCTTTCCCACGAAGTACGCGAGCTTGTCTATTGTGTGTCTACTGCCTACTTACAAGGTATGTGAAACAGTAATGAGTTTTTAAATTTAGTGAATGAACACTTCACTATCCTGCTTACATTGTGTGCAAGTGGTAGCCGTTCAATCCAGGAATTCGGCAATGCATTCGACAAAGTATACTAGGTTGTAATTAAGTTGGTGTGCGTTACCGTCTTACACGTGTGCATCACATCATTGCTTCTGTAATCGAAAAATTCGCCCCTGGGTAGTATCGAATAATATTGAGTACACAGTAGAAGAAGTAGTCAAAGGTAGCGATGCCAACTTAGCCATTTTGGAGCTAGAATTAGCTCTTTTTGATTGCTTCTAACACGATTTTATTTCCTTTTGGCTCTTTAAAAAAAAGAGATGAAAATATTAATGTAATAAAATAGTTTTTATTTATTTAATTTTTGTATTAGAGCTTGTATAGTTGGAGCTCCTAAGACTGATGATTTATTAATTGTCTTCTAAACTAAATAACATTGGCTTATACACTAATTATGAGAATAATTCTTAGGGGTACCTTAACATAAGAGTAAAAGAATAAAAATATATATTATTGTTGGGTAAGCATATTTAGCTTCCCACTATTTATGTATGGAATGTGTTCAACAGTTTTAAGTCCAACGAGTGCATACCTAAAAGCAACAGATACTTTGTGTTGCTTATATTTACAATCAAACAAATGCAGTTAATAAATGTGATTCATTTAAGTGCATTATGCTGCTGCACTGGATTAACCGTACATGTGTCAAATTACCGTCACACAAAATATCTTGCTTGCAGTTTGTCAACGTTTGTATGTTGCGCTACTATTGAATCGCAATGCATACTACACACTGTTGGTCACATGCTACATCACTCTTTTTGAAAATGATTGCTCTTATTTTTAACTTAATATATTTATATGTAAATGTGTACATTGTTAATGTTGATAAATAATTATTTGTACCAATTGCTGTGAAATACTTTTATTTAAAATTGTAACTGCCTGACTCACGATGTCGACCGATCGATAATGCTGAAATTGTAAACGAAAAATATATGATTCGTGACCTTCAAAACATCCATTTTATTTATTTCTTTAGCTTTTCTTCTAGTAAACAATTAATAAGTTGAATAAAATCGATTATTAGTGGAACGCAAGCTAGATTTTTTGCGTCTAAAAATCAAGCGATCGACATCGTGAGGCAGGAAGTTATTTTTTATTTGTTTTTTCTATTATTACTATTAATGTAAAGAAAAACTTGAAGTTCAAATTGAATATAAAATTCATTCATAGAATAAAAACTGAAAAATCTTATATTTTTAAATTTAGCACTTTTTAGATCTTTTTGACTAGTCGTTTGGGCCGTTTTGCCTCTGAATTGTTGACATCACTGGTCAAAGGAAGCAGTTGTATTTTATTTACTCGCAAAAAATATAACCAGACGCTGTTTGTTCCCAAATTGCACGCAAACATATTTCGGGATAATTTCGAGTTGGAGTTGAGATTTTCGCATACATTATCTAAGATGGAGAGATTATCGTCGGCAATTAAAATCTACTGCATGGGTCCAAATAAGTTCTTAAATTCTACGATACTCTGCATATACTAAATGCACCTAAACTGCTGGATTTCTGTGGAAACTATTTCCTCCTTCCTTAAGAAGTAAAAATCGAAATCCTATCAATCTGGCCCCGCAAGATTTAAAGTTTTTTTTTTTGGCAGAAAACACAGCTTTAATTTATTTATCACATCAATGAGTGAGTGGCAGTTGATTTTAAAGTTAGCTGTGAACAATAAGGTGCTGTTTCTAAAAGACGGACAATTGATTTGAGTGAAAAGCATTCAGTTCTTATACTGATATCAATACATATTTTACAGTCAATTCAGTCATCCATCCGTCTTGTGGAAACAGCACCTAAATATCACCTTCACTTGGTCACATTGGCCAAAATCCTTTACAAATTTAATGACATAAAATTCTTCACAAAATCAAATTAAGTATCAGTTTTGTTTTGAGTAGTTAAGAATATTCTATTATACGGGATTCACACGATGACTTTTTACCATGACTTTTCTACAGTTTATTGACGAACAGCGTACAAAGGCGATCGAAGGGGTAGCAACATAAAGAGAATATAAGAAAATGCGAGGGAAAAAGTGTAATAATGTAAATCTTGTATTATTCAACCCAACAAATCCCTATTTTTGGAATGATTTTAAAAGTGTACGCTCAGTTTAGTCCCACAGAAAAATACTTTTTTTTAATTGTTACCAGCAGTCAGGGGATGACCCCTACGTATGCAGTGCATTGTGCGTGAACTCAGGGAGAGGGATAGAGTAGAGAAGATAGAGGTTGAAAATTACATTTCACAACTCTGCTTTGCGCGTTATGTTAATTTTTATAGCAGTGGTGAGGCGCCTCCGGTGTTAAGTGGACGCACTAACTTTGTTAAGCTGTACGAGCAGGCATTTTATTAATTGTTTTACTTCGCTGATGTTTCTGCTAACCGACGAAAGAGGGCGATGTTGGATAGATTAGCTTGGAGCAGCATCAATCGCTGTCGGAACAGTATTTTAGTGACCAGTTCTATGCCTTCATTACTTAAATACGAGGGCGGTGCGGAAACTTTTTAGCCTAGCACAAAAAGCGCGGTATAAACAGAAAAAAGTTAAGTGTTTTGGAAACTTCAATCTCTGCTATGAACACATGTTAAATTTTGTTTCGATCTGGCAACTCCTTCATATAGAAACAGGTGTGCACAAAAGACGCATCCGCGATTTTTTTACAATGGAAAAATTAGAAATGCGTGGTGTCATTAAATATTTACATAAAAAAGGTTTATCGGGACAAGAAATTCATAATGATATGGTGAATGTGTTAGGTGAAAGTGCTCCTTCATATGCAACAGTAAAAAATTGGGTTGCTGAATTTAAACGTGGTCGAACAAGCATTGAAGATGAACCACGTAGTGGACGTCCAAAAACAGCAACAACAACAGAAATTGTAGCCAAAGTGTATGATATGGTATTAAATGATCAACGAATAAAAGTGCGTGAAATAGCTAATATCATGGGCATCTCAAATGATCGAGTCCATTTAATTTTGCATGAAGAACTACAGATGAAAGAGCTTTCTGCAAGATGGGTGCCGCATTTGTTAACAGTCGACCAAAAACGCATAAGAATGAACATTTCTCAAGCTTGCGTCGTTTCATAACTGTTGATGAGACATGGATCCACCACTATACTCCAGAGACAAAAGAACAATCCAAACAATGGACTGAAGCTGGAGGAAGTGCCCCAAAGAAGGCAAAAACAATTCAATCGGCTGGTAAGGTTATGACAACGGTTTTTTGGGACTTCAAAGGTATTTTATTGATTGAATATCTGCAAAAGGGTAAAACAATAAATTCAGAGTACTCTATTGCAACCTTTTGGATCAATTAAATGTACAAATTCGAGAAAAACGTCCTGGCTTACAACACAAAAAATGTATTTTTCATCAAGACAACGCACCAGCGCCCAAGAGTGTTTTAACAATGGCTAAAATCAACGAATTAAAGTACGAGTTGCTTGACCACCCACCTTATTCTCCTGATTTAGCTCCCAGTGACTTTTACCTGTTCCCAAATCTAAAAAACTTCCTTGCTGGCAAGCGTTTTACCTCAAATGAAGAAGCAATTACAGTTGTAAACTACTATTTTGAAGACCTTGAGGAAAACTATTTTAATCAAGGGATAGAATTGCTAGAAAAGCGTTGGACTAGGTGTATTGAAGTTTCAGGAGATTATATTGAAAAATAAAAATATTTTTGAAAAACTAACTATTCTCTTTCATTGATAGGCTAAGAAGTTTCCGAACCGCCCTCGTATATATATATATATATATATATATATATATATATATATATATATATATATATATATTTGTTCCTTTTACTCCTACAAGGAGCATAGGGCCGCTAAGTCATTACTTAAATAGGCCGACAACAATTAATACAGCGTCTCATTAATGTACATTAGAGAAATTAATAATGTTGACTGACTTGCCCAGCCATGGTTTGAACCCAGGCACCAAGTCATTGTTTGCTTAGTAGTCAACGCTCTAACCACTTCAGCCAACACCAGCCACGTACGTCGAAATTGGACGACAAAATGGGATACTTATCAAACTGATGCGATGTTTTTAAACCAATTCTAAATTTTTGTGTTAGTTCTTTTTCTGCAAAAATTATGCCAGGAAATCCAAATTTCGTCATTTACAAGAAATTTTTGTTAGTAGGAAGAAAATATTTACTAAAAACTAGTTCAGTGTTTATCCAAATAATGATTAGAAATTTGGTCTTGCGGTTATTTGCCGTGCAGTTTCTTATTATGTGGTTTGTGGCGTTGCTGAGGACATCCCATTATCGCATTTACGCCTTAGATGGCGCTTCCTGAACGTTCACATGAATGACACTGACGTTTTTGATGTCAGGAGAGCACTGGAACGTTTGGGGTTGCTTCTCATTTTGCCTGATGTTTTATCCGAAGAAGCCCCTCCTCTTTTATTAAATCCGAAATTGTGTTTCATTTATTAGGATGCAAACAAGTCTATAGATATTCTTACCAGCACACTACCAAAAATACAACGTTCGCTAAACAAAGAAACTACTGTTTTTGACACCTGCTTAAATAGAACATCTTCGTTATCAAAAATATGCAAAAACTTCCACTAATATTTTTTGCCTTTTTTTCCTTCGTTTATCCAACGATTCTGATAGATTCAGAAATGTTATTGACTACAAATAAGATAATCGGCACGTGCTGCAGCAACTGTTTTTATACAATATTCAAATTTTGCCTTTAAAAGAAAATAAAATTGTTTTTGCTTACGAAACGTTTATAATTTTGTGCTTTAAAGAATCTTTTTGTTTATTTTCATTTTCTTCTACAACAAATTTTAACTAAAATTTTCTTAAATAAGACTCTTGTAAAATATTAACAAAAGAAAAACTATATCCTCCCACCATTCAATAACAGCACAGCACAAAATTTGCGACAAAAAAACACAACCATAATTGATATTTACTTTGATTTTTGTTAAAAAACTATCTGTTGTTATAAAAATTAAAGCAAAAGAAATTATAAGAATCAATGCGATATTCTTTTTCAGAAAAGAATTCAGACAAATTTATATCGATTCATTTAAAAGCCATCGTTATGTAAACAAAGTAGTTAAATAATATGATTGATTTGAACCATAAAATAGTCAACACACATATTTGCTTCAGCCATTTGGGTTGCATATTGTTCACGGTAGAAAACCGGCGGCTCTACAATATCTTCACCACAAGCAAAATATAATTGCAAAAGTTTTGAATAAAATATTTTTAGCAACCTTAAAGCTCATAATTCACCACTTAACACTATTTCTAATACATAGATGTGTTATTGATGGTAAGTTATGACTTAAAGTTAGATTCGAGTACATACATACACACTCATATAAAATCATTTATCACCAAACTACTGCAGTAACAACAAAAACATCTTTACGCTCTGGTGAAAACTCAATGCATTTCACATGACATGATTCTAATAATGATGGTGTTGACTACGATGATATTTCATGCTATTAAATGTCACTTTTTTCTAATAATCCAACAAAAAGAAACACAAAAAACAACAATTTAAACATATAAATATCAAACATGAAAAATATGACAAGCATAAATATTAAATATGAAATATTATTGCTGTTTCTATTATTGTTATTTATTTAACACTTCCACATACACACATACAAACATAATTCCACAAGTGAAACATCAAAATAAAAACCCCAAAAATAAATTGTGACATTATTCTCAGTCAGCATTTAATCATAAAAATTTAATTTATGGGTGATAAGAAATAAATATAATAAATCCATTTGCACAACAATTTGCAAAATTCTGTTCATGACTGATAATTTGCCTTGATGGCTGCTTTCAGCAGTTCGAATGACAGTTGCAAAGACTAACAATATTTTAAATCGCAATGAATGACTGAAATACCCTCCAGTTATAAAAGTAGAAATTGACTCGAAATCGTTAAGTATTTCGCTAACGAAAAATTGACTAACTACTTCAATGGCTACAAGTAATGCAAGAGTTCGCCTTTTGACTCACGCACTCATGTACAAGTACACACACTCAGTACATGCATAAATGTTAATGCCTTCAACCTCAAATTATATGAACATCACTATTGTTCATCACTGCAATTCAATGATTATCAACAATAGTATTATTAAATAACACAATTAATTGACATGACATATGTACTCGTACATATATGTACATACATATGAGCCGTTTATCGTCTCTGAATGTTAAATTTGTAGTAAAATAAGTGTTTTTCTTTAGAAAGTTAAAATGAGCATAAAAAAGGAAAAAGACCAATTCATAGAAAATTTTATAAATATTGAAAAAGAAATTTGATAAATAAGCAAAGATCCAAAAAATTTTAATTTCTGTAGTATTTTCATCAAGGAAATATCATTAGTGATCTAACTGGTACATTATGACTAGCGAAATAGTTGGGTTTTGCTGACTAGTGATGTCACCGGTCTGACCATGTCAACTGACTACCGATAATGTCATCCCCATGTTAAAATCGTCAATCAAGTGCATTGCTAGTAGTTAGCCTGGAAACGGCTGGTAGTTATCGAAATAGCCAACTACGCCGAATGCAAGGTGCAGATAAACCCATACATACATATATGAGCCGCTTATTTTTAAAGTGGCATATGTCACATATGTCATGTCAATTAATTGCGTTATTTAATAATACTATTGTTGATAATCATTGAATTGCAGTGATGAACAATAGTGATGTTCATATAATATTCTATTAAGCATAGTTTTTTCACACTTAAGCTACGTTCACATTTATCAAATATTTGCCCAAAAAAACGTAACCAATAGTTTTGCTTAGGGATAGTGTCATTTAACACGATTGTTATATTACAAAATAAAATTAATTCTTCTCCAAAAGAGTATTTTTATACAGATTTTAAAAAATTCGAACACAAAATTAAAAAAATATTGGAATTAAAGGAAATAAATTATTAGTTTTTTTCTTGGTTACGTTTTCTTCGACATATATTTGATAAATGTGAACGTAGCTTTACACACATAATAAGCTAAAAAAAAAACACAATAAAAAGTATTGCTTCATGTTTGCGTCAACAATATCACAGTTTCCGATATACATACATACATAGTTTATGGTTATGGGGAAAAATTATTTGTATTATTAACCTTAATAGGTTTAAGATAAAACAATTCTTGTTTGCATTTAACCAACACATTAATATCACTCGTAAAAATAGCATGATTACATTTTAAAAATATAATTGGTAAAAATTATGCTTATTTAAAATGATTTGCTTAAAAATCCAATTATAGTATGATTGAAAACTAATGTAAGAAGTGTTTCGCATTAATCACCATCCAAACTACTGTTTGGAAAATTTTATTCGATTAGTTGTATTCAAATTATTATATTCGAATGATTTTATTCAATTAAATTTATTCGAATAATTTTATTCGATTAAATTTATTCGAATAATTTTAGTCAAAATTATTATTTCAATGTTTTTAAGCAAAAAATTTAATTCGAACAATAATTTGATTGAATAATTTCATTCGAATACCTAACTCGAATAATTTAATTTTTTAATAATTTGTGGAGCGTATTTTTTTATAACTTTGTATAACTTTGTATAACTTTGCAATTTTTGCTCCTATATATTATATGATATTTAAATCTCTTCTGTGTTAGCCGTCTTCTAATCATATAACAAAAAAAATTTAAAAAATCTCTTATAAAAAAGTCATACAACAACCAAAACTAGAATTATTTAATGATACATATGTTGTATGGGTTTCTCTATCATCTACTCTACTTATACATGAACTCCCAAGTAATATCTGAGAATTACTAAAGCGGAAGCAAAATAGTTTTTTAAAAACTTTAAAAATTACAAAAATTTCGGAAATCAAACATTTGCGAAACTTAATAAAATTAGAGAATTTTAGATAACAATTTCGAAAATTTGGAATCAATTTCGAACTTATTTTCGAAAATTTTAAACTCATTTCTAATAATTAAAATTAAGTTTCGAAAATAAAAAAAAAACCAAATAAACAATTTCAAAATTGTGATTATCGGTCGTGAATTTTCGTTCATCTTTCATTATTCATTGTTTCATTTCGAAAATCCTAACTGTATTTCGAAAACAAAACATTTATTTTGAAAATCCGATTGTAATTTTGGAAATTAAAAAATTGCGAAAAATATGATATCAATTTCGCACTTTTGTTGATTTTGTCTACATACGAACTTATTTTCGAAATTTCGATATTTATTTCTAATAATTTAAAACAAAAAAAAAAAAATTTCGGCATTAAAAATGTCAAAAATATATCATAGCATTTCTTTTTAACTGAACAAAAACATTATTATCAACAATTTAAATTATGTTTTGAAAATAAAAAAGACCAACAAATAAACTTGTGACTATTTGTCGTGAATTTTCCGTCAGCTTGTGATTTTCAGAACATTGGCTGTTTATTGTTTCATTTCGAAAATCTTAACTGTATTTCGAAAACTTAAAATTCATTTCGAAAATCCGAACTTAATTGGCGAAATTTAAAATTAAGAAATTCAAACAAGATTTCCAAAATTGGGTTAAAATTACGAAATTTTGAATTAAAATTCGAAATTAATTTCGATTTAATTTCGAAAATTCGCCATTCACTTCTCGTGTGCCAGCTCTAAAACCCCTAGGAGCTTTGCACTAAGATTTTCTGTAGGGACATCGATTAGTGGAAGTTAAAAAGTAAAAAGTAAAAAAATATTGGCCATATGAGGAAAAAAATAGTTATTAAATGTTTTTATACATATATGAATCCGTTGATGACACAAAATAACAAAATTTTTCGACCATTTCAGAACTAAACATTTTAAATCTATTTTAAGCACCAAAAATATTTTTCTATCACTGATAAAGAGCTTTACAGCATACGAATATATTTACATAAGACTAAAGAGATAGAATATATAAATATTAAAATTTCCTATGGATGTTAATTCTCACGATTCCACTTCTAATATATACTTAAACACTCTCTCACACACGCACAACTTTTTAAAATCTTTTATCTCTAACTTTAAAATCTTTTTAAATAATAATTGTGTGCTCTTGAGTGAAAGCAGTGTAAATAATAAGAAATTTTAGAATTTTAAATAAGGAAAATCGTATGTCAACATTCATATCAGTATTTACACACATTTCTATTTTAATTATTAAAATAAAATGTTATTTAGATAAAAAAAAAAGCTCCCAAACCGCAAAGATGCACAAAAAATCAACAATAACTACAAAAGCCTCGAAACTATTTAAACAGATGTCATCAAATGTTTCGAGTGGAAATAAAGCAAAAATAACTAAATTAAACATTAAATAAATATACGAGAGGATGTTAATGCATGCATATGACATCTGAGTACATATGGTTGCATAAATATAGAAAGACCCTAACTCGTTGTTTTTTTTTTTTCAAATTGTTTATTTATCATATTTCGATAGGAAACCCTCTAAGTTATCGATATAAGCAAAATAAAAAAAGCGATTTGAAAAAAAAATTAGTTAGTTAAGACCTTTCTATATTAAGATAACAATATCCCTGTCGGACTTCTATGAACTAGTTCTGAGTTAAGTTGACTTTTTGCTAACTATTTTCTACTGACTTCAAATTAACTCAGAACTGATGCAGAGATGGGTAGTCATTTGGTTTTTAATACATCTGACTTCTTCCTGATAAGTATTAAACTAATGGTGTTTTCTTTTCTGAACAAAAATGTTGACCTTTCAATGTGTAACACTTTTTACAGTTTGCACCTACCTTTAAAAAGTGGTACATTTTTTATTGCCACAATGGTACAAAATATTTGAGGCTTAACATGACTTAACATTAATTAATTAATTATCGTTTTAATTATAATTTTTTTCGCTTAAGTAAGTAGAACGACAAAAATACAAGTTCTTACTTGTATAAAAATATACTAAACAAAGTTGTAAAAATGGGCAGTATATCACCCCGACTTGATAGTAGAGGGCAAAATATGTTGCATATTTTGCCATTTATTGGTGCAACAAAATTAGAAAGGAACGAAATCGCTTTTAAATATGTTACATATTTTTTAGAATGGATCACGAAAATTAAAGAATGTAGCATAAATGCAACACTTTTTTCAGAAAAGAAAACGCCATAACTTTTTGCTCACTCGAAACTGATGCACATATAAGCAAACATTGAACAACTAAAAATTAAAAGCAAAAAATAAAAGAAGAAAAAGAAACAAAAAAAAAAAGAAATAACTATCAATACGACTGTGATTTTGTTTTCAGTTTGATTTGTGGTTTCAAAATTAATTTTCAGAAAAATTAATTATTTAAAAATTCAGACCATTGACGGTTTGGAAGAAATTAATAGCAAAATAAAAGAATCAAATCGTGCTGGTTATGTAAGTATTTTGTTACTCTGTTTTGATTGGATTAACATCGATTAAAAACAAATTAAATTAATTGAAATAAATCTTTTCAGACTCGTTGTATGTCATCTTTACTAAGAGGACAACTTCATAAATCTCTGACAGAGATTTTCTCCGTGGACCTAATTGTCGCCTGTAACGTGGATGGAATCCACGGAAAACTATCGCTGAAAAATTTTAAAAGATTTTTTGATGCTTTAATGGGTAAAGTAACATACATTTGTTTTTCTTTCGAACGTGTAATCACAAATTAATTTTCGTATCATTAATAGATGCTATTCATGCTAACCAAGAAGATAATCCAGAAAAAGCTATAAGAAATGCACATAAGTTGATAAAGAAGCGACATATCCAAGCAATTTGCATTACCAAAAAGAAAGAATCCAAAGGAAATAATGACCATCATGAATGAAAAATTTAATTTTAAAATAAATATAATATATAAATTTATAAAAAGATATACATATAAAATATGTAAAAAACTGAAGTTCCTTTTATTTTATGTTCGTATTTTATGCCTATGACTGTTGGAATATCATTATTTTTTTTATAATAAAATCATTTTTACTGTAAAATTAATTAAATAATCTTAGTATTATATTGTTAATTCATTAATTAATAAATAAATATATATAAAATCATAAAATATGAGAAAAAAAAAATATTTTTTTAAATTTTAGCATTTTTACTAAAAGCTAACTTAGTTAGTTCATAGCTAACTCATAGCGCCCTCCTGATTTATGCGCCACAAACTAACTTATAAACCCCAATCATTAGCTAGTTAGTTCATAGCTAACTCATAGTGACCTCTTACTTTATGCGCCACAAACTAACTAATAATAAGCTAACATATGGTTAGCTGAAACTTATGCAGAGTAAGTGAGTACTGACTCGCTCTGATGACATCAAATGTAAAACCTGAATAGCGTTTAACAAAGCAAATGAACTACTTTTTTAGTCACCTGTGACTCAAATCTGATTGACTATAAGTATGCTTTAAGTTAACTCAAAGCCCGACAGGGATGCAACCATACATGCACACATACATCCATTTAAAAAGCACTCGTACTTGTGCTTAACAAATACTATTGCACAATTGTAAAGACTTGTAACTATCGTTGCGAAAAATCTGTTAAGACTTTTTTGATGATTATTGTAGTGAAATATAACACACGAAGAATAAGAAGAAGAAGAAGATATTGTTATATGTAATTTTTTAATGAAATTTTAAGTTTTTTATACGTTTACATTCTTTTAATTAGTTAAATGGATTTTATAGAAAAACTGTGATTTTTGTATCCGTACTTACACAGCAGCGTAACGTACTAATAAATACTACTAACGAGCTATCAATCGTGTTCATTCATGTCTAAGTGTGTTCGCTTTTCAATTTTCACGCATTGTTAACAAGCCGACTTCTGATTGACTTTAAGCTGCTCTGACGGCAAAAAAAAAACCCTAAAACAACTCTGGGAACTAAAAAGCTAAGTCTTTAGAAAAAATAAATTAGAAAAATCAATTGTTGCAAAAAAATAACTTTGCTGCTTTTAGTTTCCCACAAGGACTAATATCTTGGCTTTAATTTATTCCACAACAGAAGTATTTTATGGAATGGCTAGAAGTTAATAATGTTTTTCACTGTGGGGCTGTTAATATGCAAAAATAAAATTTAAAAAAAAAACACAGATTTTATTGTATTGCGCCCTTTTATTATCATTTTTCCCACACAATCGCCATTTTCATTTAGTATTTTGCTTTCTACTCGTATGTGGGCATGTTAAAACTGCATATACATATGTATGTACATTAGGGTGACAATGGTTTTTATGCGAGACAATTTTTGTTCGAAAGGTCTGAAAGTTCTCTGCTGAAAAATTGAGCTAAACCGGACTACGTCTTCTGGACGTGCGTCGAGGTTAAAGGTCAAATATTTGCATATTTCACAGTAGGAAATATAGTTGGAAAACTCATTAATTTTCTACATAAATCTACTAAAATATCTGCATTCTGTTGACTTTAAATAAAGCGAACATCAAAACAATTTTTATGGGAATTAACACTCATATCTCATCTGAGTCAAAGTGACCCACAAACTATTTTCTCAAATATACTGAAGGCCTCTATCAGCACAATAATTAACAAGACTCAAGTTTTGAATCATTTTTTTCGCTCCTACGTACTCTCCTACCCCATTCCAAAAATGTGGTACTTCTTGGCTTCTTTTCCGGATATATCTACAGACTTCGCTACTAATTTGCTTTTTGTTATATTGTCTATCCTTTCGTCAAACAAACAAAACCCCACACATTATTCGTTAAAGTAAAACACATGTTTTAATACCTTTAGATGGTTTTTTCCGCAATATTTTGTAGCTTTTAAATCTTCTCGAAAACATACTATCATTTAAAGCAGCTTTGTACGCTTAATTCGAATCAAATCAAAAATTTTAAAAAAGAAGGTTACGAGGGCCGCCACATCTGAGACATGACGGACATTTGTCCGCTGATTCGGTCCCTTGGTGATAACCTACAATGAAACCAGTTACTTTTATCAAAGCATTGATTTCACAATCGCTTGCTTTAGGAACCTGATTGTGAAAAATTGCAATTTTCTAAGAGTGTATAGCCTTGGCCATCCATCTAGCGTAGTGTAATGCATCGGATTTTGTGACTTTTATTCCTAAAGGAGGATTGCCGCCAAGGAATATCAAAAAATTATTTATAATCATCTCACGGATATGAGTCGTTAATTTTTATAAAAAGCTAAATCTAAAAGTTTATCAAGATTACCGCCTGGTATTGCCATAATTCGTGGATGAGCTATTCGATATTTATTACTGGCCAATGTTTTTTGAATTTTTTAAAACTCGTTTTAGCCAGAGAATATACTCCAACATTGGCCTCTGTACGAACCGCTGCTAAAACAATTTAAAAATATGGGGTCTGCAGCCTAAAAATATAATTTCTCTTCCAATTGATCTCTTCAAAAGCACACATGCACCTTTCAATCTACCAGTGTTAGATGATGTTGTATCACAAACAAATCTTTCCATTTTTTCAAAATATGATGTTTATCTTCTAATGCATCATAAGCTGCAGAGAAAATTTCCGCTCCAGTCCCAAAGGGAATATCAAAAACATCTAAACGTTCTTCTGATTTTCCTCTTAATGTCGATAACAGTTTGGTGTCCCAATGAATCGTCAAAAATTTGACACTTACTGCAGTATACCTTTGGATTAATTTTCCGCTTTGCGTCTTTGCTGTCTAACCATAAGATTAACATTATATTTTGCTGAAAGCATCGTTGTCTTCATATTGTGAAAAAAAAAACTTTAAGGCACTCTCCCTTCGAGGGAGCCTTAGAACCAACTGTATGATGTTTTGATAAAAAAATTTTCTTCTCCTACAGAGGGCATTATTATATATTTTCACCAAGTTCATAAAAAAAACTCTCACAGAAAGAAAGCACTTTACACCGGTAATTCATAAAACTAAATACAATTTATATAATTTTTAAGTCAATACATTCAATTCAAAGGTATTTTATAAATCTAGAAGGCCTTAAAATTTATCATTAAAATCATCTAGAAATTAATCTATAAGGTTTTCCAATAGGGATGATATGATTTTGAAGTGACATTTCGGCCATTTGTAATATATCACGATCTGCCATATGATTTTCATTGCACGCAAAGAAAAAACATGGTTGATGGAATCATAATCGCAAACTATCATTTCAGGTTCAGATAAATGATTGAGTCTACTACGAGTATATTTTGCAGCTTTCATCTAAGAAACATAATATGGTCCTCATAAATCTCCCTCTGACAATCCCATTGTATGAACAGAGTATGCTCTGCAAACGCTGAGTAATTTGAGCGCATTATAGTAACTATGAAAATGGTTTTTCCTGGTTTATGTAAACAATTTGACATTTTGCTTAGATATAAGAAAAATACACACACCAATATAAATTAAATTATATCAAATTATATGTTTGATAAATATTTTTATTTGAAAATATTTATCGAATAAACTTTTCTGGACAAATTAAATTAAATAAAATTCAAAATAATTAACTTATTTATCGGCATATTTATGTAAAATCCAATTAACATTTTTTGCAGTTCCGTAGTATTTTTTTCGTCATGCTGCAAAGAAACATGCATTCGTTTATTTAATTCATTCCATATATTAGTATGTACTCGTACGTACTTAAACCACTGATGTTGAAGATTTCAGGTGCACTTTTATGGTTTTTTGACAGATATTTTGTTTCTTCTCAGAACACAAACAATGTATGGTCACAATAAACTTTAATTTTAAATAAACTTTTATTATTCTCATATGTAGCAGCGATAATACTTTTTTTGATAAATTCAATTTTTATGGGAACGAAACCCAGAATGATTATTTTATTGTCGCATCAAATATTTTAATAATTGAAGAATGTTTAATGCAACCATATTTGCTTCAATGAATAATTATTTGGTTGTGACAGATATAATTAGTTGAAATGAACATTTTTCAATCATGTCTTTTCTCTGGATGTGTATTCAGTATTGTTTACAATTTCATCATGGAGAGATATACGCAAGAACAACGTTAACAAATTATTCAGTTTTATTATCAAAATAATCGTTCTCCAATTGCAACTCGTAATAATCATCCAAGTGTGCTCGCTATGCGTCGAATTGTTGAACATTTTGAGCTTGCATTTTCTTTACATAATGTTCAAGTGCCAATAAGACAAAGAACCGATCGAAGTAATGCAAATATTGCTGCCGTTCAGGCAAGTGCTGCTGAAGACCGCAATTTGTCGATTCCAAGACGTTCTCAACAACCTGGCGGATTATGAGAAAGGATTTGGGTTTGCATCAGTATAAAATTGTTCTCACTCAAGAACTGAAGAAATTGGACCACCGTAAACGTCGTGAATTTGCTGATTTTGCCTTGGAACAACTTGAATTGCAAGAAAAGTTTGGAGATTCGATTATTTCAAGAAATTTTAATATTGAATGGCTTCCAAGAAGTTGTGATTTAACACCATTAGACTATTTCTTGAGGGGTTATTTGAAGTCACTGGTCTTTCGAAATAAATCAGACTCTCTTGAAGCTCTACAAGTCAACATTGAACGTGCCATTCATGACATACGACTTCATTTAGTGGAAAAAGTGCTCGAAAATTGGGTTCTTCCTGCAGAAGAAGTCGTGGAGGCCATTTTAATGACGTTTTATTTAGAACTTAATTGTATCGATTGTACTTCACATTAAACAAAAAACTTTTGAATTTCCTTAACAATAAGTGTGTGTTTTTTTTTAAAGAAATCATATCACTCTTATTGGAAAACCATTTAGAATTAGCAGAATTTTTGCTAAAAAATTAGTTTGTGGGCCGCTTTGACCTAAAGGAAATATGAGTGTTAAATACCAAAAAAGTTTGTTTTACTATTTATTTTTTTTTATGAAAATAAATAAGTCCACATGTTTTCGTTAAATATAGAAGAAAATAAACGAGTTTAACAAATTTATTTTTTATAGGTTATAAAATATGACAATACGTGACCTTGACGTCGATGCGCGTCCAGAAAACTTTGTCCGATTTTGCTCAAATTTTCGGCGCCTAACTTTTAGACCTGGTGGCACAATATTCCGTTAAGAAAACCCCTAAAAATATTAAAATAATTTTTATGTTGTCACCCTAATGTGCATATGTATGTATGTAAGTATGTGTGTATGTATTCACTTGTGTTTAAATGCTGCTGATGTGACGATGATGAAATAGTGAAATGAAATGTCACCGCCTAAAGCTACTTGAACAGTTCTGCTTTTCTTTCATTTTATTATTATATTTCTTTTTTCACGTTTTTTTTTATTATTGTGACATTTTTTTTATTGTTTCTTTAATAGGAATACAAAATAATAATACAAAAGAAATTTTAATACTAGAATATAATAGTTAAACTAACAGCGCTTATAACCTTGTTGGGGTAAAATGTATGATACAGAGGGGAGTGGTTCTTTTTGTGAATATACGAGTAGTTCCCTTTTTTTAATTTGGTGTGTTTTTATAGAAATATTTTCATATAAATAAAAGTGATCAAGTAGAAAATTTATTTGTGTTGTACCTTGACTTGATTTGTGATAATTCTAAAAGTTTTTCAAATTAAGAGAGTTTTTTCTAATGACATAGATTCATAGATTCGTGTTACTATTGTCTTGTTTTATGATAATTTTGAGTTAGAAATAAATTTAAAATTCTTTTTAAGAAATCCAAACTAATAATTGCTATTCCAACTTATCCCTTTATTATATTTCCCACTGTAATTGCACATGTGTGTTAGTGTTTGGATGCACGTGTGCGTGCATGTGTGCTTCATGTTGCTTTACAACAATTCCATTTTTTAAAGCATACAAATCACACGTTCGCACAATTAATCTTTATGTGTTTTATTTGTGTGTGTGTGTGTGTGTGTAATTTTTAAAACTATGTCGCTTAATCTGTATTATTTCACTATATCCACTCTGCCACACTGCCACGCTGCTACTCTGTATAATAAAGTCAAGGTTTCTTTCGTTTTTCTTTTTTTTTTTTTTATTTATTATTATTTTTCAAATTCTGTGCAAAAGAATGACAAATGTTGGAGTAGAAATAATAATAAAAAAAAGGACACAACGGAAAATATGGCAAAAGGATATGAAAGTGCATATTTCAGCAACATTCTTGTTAGATACATTTTTCTAATTTTTTTTTTTTTCTATTAACTTTAGTTCTAGATATATTTCTCTTTCATTTATTTGTATGGTTTTTTTTTTCCTTTGCCATTGCGGTTAACATATTTAACTTGACATTTACTTAGTTTTTCACTTATGGCTCAAATAATAGAGAATAAATGAATGACTAAGTGAATAAATGAATGTCTGGTGGCTTAGATGCATCGTTGGTTAGTACTGCTTTACCAAATAAGGCAAAATAGTTAAGTGCAACGATGTGAAATAATGCAAAGTGTAGAGTAAGGCAGCAAGGAAACTATATTTAATGTATGTCCTTTTTTGCAGCAGCAACCTTAAATGTTTTTAATGAAGTGACATGTTGTTAATAGGCTGACACAATAATTGATGGCTAACATTGCTACTAAAATTATAAAATTTTTGTTCCACTACAACGAGAAAGCTGTTCAATTTTATTAGACGGATGGCATATGAGCCACATTAAATTATTGAGTACTTTTTAGGCAGTAAAAAAAGGAACAAATTAATAGTTTTGATGTCTTTTTCTTTTTGTACTAATATTTTCAAAAATTTTTATTAACTCACATATTTTCCGGGGGGCCTGAAGTGATAAGAAACTGGTACTTTTGGTACGTTTTTACTTTGGTACTTTTTCTCTTGAAAAATTCTCTTAACGGATTTGTATGAAATTTGAGTGGACGGATGGAATGTGACCCAGATTAATATATAGAGAACTTTTTAAAGGGTACTTTTTATTTTCTGTTATTATTTTCTTACATTGACTGTTCTTTCTGGGAGTTAAAATAACGAAAAGCTGGTACTTTTTTATTTTTTTACATTTATATTTTTCCAAAATATACAGTGCACTTTCTTGCGATTGATATAAGGAAATCTGTTACTTTTTGTACATTTTGCTTTTAGTACTTTTTGTATTTTCATTAACATGTAGCGTAAACGAAGTCACTGGTAAAAGCCAGTTTACAATAATGTTTCATGAAAATTTTCATACTTCAGTGTTTTCTATAAATATTTAAAAAGAATTGTAATGATTCTTAGAAAACTTATTGGACACAATATTTAAACATTTACAGAACTAATTGTTATTGGTAAAGATATATTAAAATATATAGTCGTCACACTGACAGAAGAAACAAAAGTATTGATTTCGGTGACGCTACACCATCTCAAAAGCGATTTATTTTTAATTTTTCATCATTTTGAAGCAACGCCTTAAGTCAACATCAATAGAAGTTGATAGAAATTATTTTTTAAATTCTTCAAAAATGCTTAGTGCTTTCTCTCATTTTAACTAAGACTTTGTGATAAAAGAACAGAAAAACTTTATGTGTGAAAATCTGCGTTACATTTGCTCATTGAGATTTTTTTAATGACTTTTTTTCAACTCTTTTTCAAAGTAATTTACATTAGCTTTTTCTCTTTTTGTTTCATTTCAGTGCCGATGAAGGATTTGATGGAACTTATGCCACAAATGTTGTGGTACGTAATAATGGTTCTTGCCTTTATGTGCCGCCCGGTATCTTTAAGTCAACCTGTAAAATTGATATCACTTGGTTTCCCTTCGACGATCAGAGATGTGAAATGAAATTTGGTTCCTGGACTTATGATGGTTTTCAGGTGAGTTTAAAGAAATTTACAATTTTTTAGTTATTCTCTGATACAAAATCTTGTTGTGCTCGCTTGACTTTCTTAGTTTAAGGTTGCAAACACTATTACTTGTGTTGATTAAGTTGCTATGATGGTGGCGGGAGTTTACAAAGCCCTCATTATGTTTTTTGAACAATTTTATACTTCAAAAACTATTATTATTCAGCTGAAAAACTTCAATTTAGCTACAAATTGTTGCAACAAATGTTCGAACCAAAATGAAGATAAATTTTATATTATTATTACGAATAAACGTAATTATTATTTGCACTATAATAACTTTTAATGCAATTTCTTGGGCACAAGCTATTCCCTAATAATAGAATCATCACGGTGATGTGAATTACGCTAATATTGGGAGAAACTAACAATACTTTGAGTGTAAAATACTTTGAGTGTAACGGACTATGAGTGTTTGTTGAATATTAGTAGTGAGCAATCAGATATGGGGAATGTCGTACTAACCAAAATGGTTTCAATATGTAAAAATGGAATAAAAATGGAATTATAACAATTCTCGTATTCTATTTCTGTTGAAACTTGGTGAAATAGTTGATATTCTTCCAAATTAATATCCACTTAACATCAATTGTGAAAATGGACAAACGAACGCTGATGAGAGGTGTATCGGCCTTGAAATCGGTATACTAATACGTTCTGCTAATCTGATTGCACATGCAATGTTTTTCAAAACTAAAAAACTTTTAGTAATTTGAATTTTCATTACTTCAATAATACCGAACTTAAGCCTAATTAAAATAAATTCTATTCAACTAATTACAAAGAGATTCGATAAAAATTAATCGATTAAAATTTAAGCGAATAAAAATTTTTCGAATAAAAACTTACTGAGTAGTGGAACTTAAACCAATAAAAACGGTTATAATAACAAACTATGTATTCCAAATATATATACATAAATTAATAATACGTATGTAAATAACTTGAATAAAATTTAATCGAATACAAATTATTCGAAATAAGAACACATTGATCGAATATTAATCGCTCGATTCAAATTATGGCAATTCAAGTTACTCGAGTAAAAAAAATATATAGATTCACTGATTCGAATATAAAACATATTCGGACTAGTTTTGGCTCAAGAAATGTTCCCCACAAATACTAAATTTTAGTCCTGGAATTTTTTTTTTAGTTCCTGGAGTTTTTACCTCGCAGCACATCGAAAGTTGAATCAAATGTATTGGCAACATTTCTCTTACGCCCCAAAAAGGCATTCATATTTGGGTCTCCTCTGAAAATAGTGTATGGTTTATGGCCGATCCTTGAAAAATAACCCTTGAAGATTAACTTTTTACATATGAAAAGATTAACTTTTTATCGTCTTAGGGATTAGGCAACTGTTCACCCTCAAGTAGGCAACCTTGAATCCTTTCATATCCTTTTATGAGTCTTTCGATCAATTTTTCAAAGGTAGTATCTGCAAAAAACCAATTATCTATTTCGGCACCAAGTTATGGTTAGTCACCAACATGCATAACAGTGCCCTCGTGGTGAACTTGCCAATACATACGCAGAGCAAACCAGAATCCTAAAAAAGAAGCCTGTCAAGCATTTTTCACAAAATTTCAATAGAATGATTTCAATAGAATTTATTTTGAATTATTTTTAAACTTGAAATTTCTCTATACAAATTTTTTAATTAAATTTTTTCCAGTTAATCTTTAAATTAAAAAAATATGTATATTTCCAAACATAACATACAATTTGTTAACTGCCAAATGCAAATTCAATGGTTCGCCACATTCATATATATAGTTTTTTTTTTTAATTTTTTCACATTTGTACAAGCATTTATTGATTGTTTTATACGCAAAAAAATATTAGTCATGTTTTCAGATAGAAAAATACATGTTTTCATTGATTCTGCCAACTCATCGCAGTAGGAGTTTTGTAGTCATAAATACTCTTGTTTTTTCTTGCAGCATGCAAAATAAACACCAGTTTTATTTTTTTTTTAAACATAAAAAAACGAAACCAAAATATGCAAAAATTTTAACACAACATGAAAATGAAATAAAACAAAGCAAAATGCAATTAAACAGTTTACCACACCGCCCCCACCATCTCCATAGTCATGGAATTAAAATCTTTATCTGTGCATATTTGTAAAGTCATGAAAATTCAAATGCAAATCTTTATGATCGACTGGAATAAAACTACAGAATTTGAATTTAGGGTGAAACAACCGTTAAAAACAGTTTTAGCAGCAAAAAATAAAAATTTACATTTAAATTGAATTAACATCAGCATGAAAACATTTAAAAAATAAATAATATTTATTTAAAAACTAATAAAATCATGTACATTTTTTAATAAACGAAAATGCATGCATCTAATAAATCACCTAAAAGTATGCAAATAGTTTTAGTTTCTTAATGGCTTAATAATTTGAGAGTTCTCGTGAGATACAAAGAGAGAGGGAGAGAGAGAAATGGTGTTTTTACAGGACAAATATATAAATAGTAATTGAGGGATTTATTAAATTGAAAATATTAAAAACGCAAATTAAATTAAACATACTTTTTTAAATAATTTCTGACGTTTTTAGTCGAATTCTGGCCTTTGGTGTCTTTGAAGTCCTAAATTACAGTTTGATGTTAAATATTTCCGTAAAACAATTTAGCCCTCTAAAATGAATCTGAGTCTGCTTCCACGAAAATATTTCCAACTCATCTTCACAAGATTTTCCATGCCAATTCTCTTGAACAAAGTGTCATCGACTACAATTCTTTGGAAGGTTTTTATTTACAAAAATATTTATTTTGTTGCAAAATACCATCAATCAGGCTCATTTGAATTATTTGGTAACAAATACAAAATTTTAAATGAATTTAACATTAAAAGCACACACAAATACACAAACAACAAATCGTTCATAAGCACGTTTTAGTAAAAAAGCATTTAATACATTTCAAATTAGAAGTATAAATAAAAAAAAGGAATTACCAAAATCCACCTAAAAATATACTACAAAACAGAATTTAAGCAGTGCTGCCCAAAGAAGGATATTCCAACACATTGCGTGTTGAAGTGTGTGATACGCCACTAAATTTAATTTGTTGAATCAATGTGTGCGTGTGGTGATTTAAAAATTAATATACCAACTACATGAGTTCGACTGCAATTGAGAGAGAGGATGGGCACCACTGATTTCAATGGAGCAGATATTTTGAATTCACTCAAACGATTCCCCTATATTATTGTTTTTATTTTACAATTCGAATTACCAAAACCAAAAGACTCAGAAAAAAACACATGTATCATACATATGTACATTCAAACATTATATTACCGCAATAATGTGGCCTTTTAATAAACACAAATATTAAGTACATATAATAATCATAATTATTTTATAAATAAAACAGAAGTTTGTTTGTAGCAAAACATATACATACATTCTTATTTTCGAAATAACAATTTTCCATGACATTAAACACGAATTGAAAAAATTTTTGAGGCGACATTTTTTGCTGACTTATGAAATAAATGTTGTTAGAAATTCTATTTACAGTAAAACAATAAAAATTAGATAAATTCCAGGTTAAATACAGCGGAAAGAGCAAATACGCAATATTGAATAAATTAAAGTAAGAAAGAAAGAATTTAAATTAAATATGAAACAAAAACATCATTTAAAGTATTTTTAAGGAACGATAAGAAAGAGTTTTAAAAGGAATTTCGTAGAAAACAAAACACAAAATATGACACAATGCCGCTTACAAACACGATTCTGGGAAGTATTAGTTTTAGAGGGAGAGATCTTAGTTGTAAACACATAACAGTTTTAATTAAAATTCATACTACCGAATTCAGCAATATCTTTGCAGTCTTGTGTGCTTTCTGTAAGCTCGATATGTGCAGACAAATATCAGTTAATGTTCGTTATCTGCTTTGAAAAATTTGGTATTTGTTGCACAGAAAACAATACAGCATCACCAAACACTTTAATCAATATTTAAAAAAAATATCCCTTAAAAAAAACAACTACATATTTTTAAAATGTACCCAAACCGCAACTTTATTCAAAAAATACTTTCTTAAGAATATATTTTTCCCGTTGTTAATTCGCTCCTAATTTACATTTTTTACAAAACGTTGCTGCTCCACACAAATTTTTTAGTCTTCTGGTTTTTTCTAAAATTCTTTTTTATGGAAATTTTTTTCACAAGTTTATTATTTTTGTTAAAAAAGTGACTGATGTGCTGTTTCCACAGCACAAACAAATGACTTGTGTAAAAGTTTTGTATGGGAATCATTCAAAAAACTGAGTGGTTTACATACAAATTTTCCACTCAAAGCACTTTAATCGAGGAGTATTCTCTTTAAATATTTTATTTTAATTAACACTGCAATTGCGCAATTAGTACTATTACAAAAAAAAAGTACTTTTTCAAGAGTGATTTGTCAAGTATTATAAAATACTTAATTTGAGTGATGTCTTTTCAGAAGGTAGTTTTTGAAAAAGATAATTTTTACGAATGTTTAAAAACGTATGTGTAATTCAAACAAATAAGTACTTCTTTTAAAAAGTACTTTTCTTGCTGTTTCCAGAGAATTCCTTTTACTAAAACTACTATTTTTAAAAGATGTTATTTTTTTAGAATGTTGCTTTTTTAAAAGAATACCATTTTTAAAACTTTACTTTTCTAAAAGTAACTTTTCCCGAAAAATTATTTTTCATACATTTGCTTTTTCTAACAGGTTCTTTTTCTAAAGGGCACTTTTTAAAAAGGATATTTTGGGAAACCTTATTTTTTTAAAAGATACATATTCTAAAAAGTACTTTTCCTAAAAAGAACTTTTTTATGTTTTATTTGTCATTTTTCTCAACGATAACTTTTCTAAAAAGTACTTTTTGTAAAAATTACTTTCCCTAAAAGGTTCTTATTCATCAATTGAATTTTTCTAACGAATTCTTTTTTAAAGCGAATTTTTCTAAAATGTACTCCTAAATTATAAATATAAATAAAATATATAAAATATAAATAAAATATAAATATTCCTAAATTCGTCTTTTGTAAGCATCTGCTTTTCCTTACAGGCTCTTTCTAACAAAAAAAGTTCTTTACTAAAACTTTCTGATTCTCTGATTCTCTGATTAAAAACATTTACGAACTTTAGCCTGTACAAATATTAATAATAAACAGTTCGTAGTAATTTAAAATAATTACAATTATTATACATATTCTAGAACTTAATTTTTCTAAAAAGTATTTTTTAAGACATATTTTTTCCAAAAGCTGCTTTTTTCTTAATGTTATTTTTTTTTCAAAGATAATTTTTCTAAAAAGTACTTTTTGTAATAAAAATTACTTTTCTTAGTTTTTTGCCAACAATTGACTTCTTCTAAAAGTTAATTTTTTAAAAGAAAATCTTGATGTGGCACTTTTACTAGAAGTATTTAACCCAAATGGTACTTTTTCCGAAAAATAGCCACGTGCTTTGAAAAGAATTTGTTCCATGTCAGTTTTTTAAACACAGTATTTTTGAAATTTTTTCCAAATCTTCTTTTAAAAATACAACTTTTTCCAAAATAGCTCTAGTCATAAGGTACTTTTTTATAGTACTTTTTCTTAAAAGGTGCATCTTACTTACATGGACGTAAACCTCCATGTAAGTAATTTTTTTAAAGGTACTTTTTTAAAAAGTGGTTTTTCTCACAGAAATTTTTCAAACAAAGCATTTTTTCTTAAAAGTGATTTTTTGAAATGTTCTTTTTCTCAAACGTATTTATTTTTTACATGCTTTCATAAGATCGATTTTGGAAAATAAAGTACTTTTTGCATTTCTGAAAAGAAATTTTCGTTCAAAATACTGAGTGCTTTTCATACAAAAGTACTTTTTCTTAAAAGTGATTTTTCTGAAATGTTCTGTTTCTCAAACGTATTTATGTTTTACATGCTTTCATAAGATCGGTTTTGGAAAATAAAGTACTTTTTGCATTTCTGAAAAGAAATTTTCGTTCAAAAAACTGAGTGCTTTTCATACAAAATTTACACTCACATCACTCGTTCGTCTTGTATAAACAGCACCTTAACTTTTACAACTTGAAAATTTTTTTGTTTATTATTGAAATTCAAAAATATATTTATGTTGAATAAAATTTTGTCAGTTCACTAGAGAGTTAATAAATTTTAGGAAATTTGTTACAAAAACAGAAAAGTGATGTTGAAGAGCAAAACTATTGTTCAATTCACAAGCTCGTATTAATGTCATATGTGTTGTCTAATCGTATAATTATACAATATTGTATTTTTATTGTTGGTAATTTTCATTCAAAAGTGTGTTATAATTATACGATTGAATTTTATATGTTTTTCAATTGTTATATTGAGGCCGGGTCTGGGAATATTCTATTTGTAAAAATATTTTATGTATGTGATAAGTAACACCAGAAAATACATTCTTCTTAATGATAAATATATACATGATTCATTTCAACTTAATTTTCAAACTAATTTAATCAAAATTGCTTGTCGCTAAAAAATAAAGTTATATTTCGCGTCAAATTATAATTCCCACACCTGGTTTCACTTTTCATGTTTTTGTTTTTTGACATAAACTATTTACTCATATGAATTGACAACATTAAACTGACATTTAAAATACGACAAAATAACGATACAACAAATTTGTCTGTTCACAAGCACATAAACAAATATCGTCTTTTTTTAAACCATAGACAGACGACTGAGCTTGTGAATTGAACATATGACTACACAAGCTGTTGTTTTTTTTTTTTTTTTTTTAATCTTCTATTTTTTATAATTTTGTTTATTGAATCATTTTGATAAACTAAAAATTCTTTATCTGTAAATTATAAATACAGGAAAAGGATCATAATAAAGGATTTCCGTTTATTGGTTGAATATATTTAAAATATTCATTTTGATGTTTGGCGATTCTTATCCGGGGTTTTTTATACGCATTGTTGGAGTCGTTTTAATAAAATCAAAATTGAAAAGTATATACAATAAATTAACTGAAATAGAGAAAAAAAGAATATATACGATGGTGGTTCAAATTTTTTTAGAAAGTGTATTTATCATTCAAGTACTTAGAAGTAGCGATTGATGGAAGTTTAGGGAAACTAGACTATTATTTTTGTTATTCTTATTTTACACTTAATATCAGTCGTGTTTTACGGAAACTGAGCTGCGGTTATCTTAAATATTTATCCTGGCTACCAGCATCGTTGTTTGATATTTTACTTATATAATTTTATTTTAGTATCAATTCCATAATAGTGCAGAAAAAATTGTTATTTTATTGTTATGGAAACAATAAATGTTGCACTGCAAATGTGTTTCATAAATATTTTATGTGTGATTTTTTTCGTACATATTTTTATAAGATTTCCAGAATATTTTTTTGTTTGTTTTTATATTTTTATTTGCATTCGGTTATTTAAGTCATACATTCGCAAATATTTTGATGTTTTTTATTCTTTTTTTTTTTTCTTGCTCAATATTCCCATTAGTTAGCCAACTGTTATACACATTCGTTAAAATTATTTATTGAATGGATGGGGAAGGATATGAATAAAATATTGAGTTTTCACATAAAAACGCTGCTGGGAAATTTGTGAATGAATTGATGTTTGTTTTTCACACAATTTGTGAAGCATGTTTTTCTTATATTTAATATTTTATTTATTTCATCATTTATTGTTTTTTCTTTCGTTTTGTTCTATATTTTTTATTAATTTAATTTTATCTATCATCCATTTGATTTGCTTCGATTTGATTTATTGGTTGCCAATCATTTGGGTGTATGCGGGCTTGTTTTTATATAAAATATTTTTTGGTAATTTGTTAGAAAGTTTTTTTTTTAATAGAAATATTTTTTATTAAAAAAAAAGCCCAGAGGCTTTAAAAAGTTACATTAAATTTATTTCAGATTTTGCAAAACACTCACTTTAAATGAGAAGTCAATATCGAATTACGAATGAAATTAAAACAACAGGACTCAGGGTATGATCCCTACTTATGCAATGCACTGTGCCAGAGCTTAGGAAAAAAGGATAAATAGGATAGAGAAGATAGCTGTTGAAAATATAGAAGACTAAATTATTTTACAACTCCGCCTATTTTTTGTTCATATTTAGAGCAGTGTTGCAGCGCCTTTAGTGTTAAGTGGACACATTAACTTGCTTAAGCGGTACGCGCAGCCATTTTGTTAATTGTTTTACTTCGCCGAAGATTTTGTCAACAAATGACGGAGGACGTTTTTGAACATGTTATCTTGGAATAGCAACAATCGCTGTCGGAGCAGTTTAAGTGACCAGTTCTATATTTTCGTCACTTCCACTGACCAGGGATTGAACCCACGTCCTATTTCTGCCAACATCTTAAAAAAATCCATATTGAATAAGGAATTTTTGAACTGAAATAGAAATTATGATTGCTTTTGATTGGTCGTTTGCTAGATAGACTTGTCTAATTATGTTAAATATCCTGCGATCATCAAGGACACAGTACAAAGTAGTCCTTTTGTTTTTCTTTTTGGTAAACTTTGCATTTATTTGTATAAATACTAAAAAATAACAAGACCTCAAAACGATAAACCCAAGAAGTACCCTTGTCCTTGAATTTAAATTTTTGGTCTTATTTTAACAAATCGTTTATTTAAAGTAGTTTTGACAAGAGAATATGACTTTTTGTTTTTGCTGGGTGTAACATGCAGCGGAGTTCATTTTTGCCAGACCAACCTCTCTTTAAATCTACAAACATTTGAGCATATGAATTTTCATATAAATTTTTAATCAACATTTTATTCACCACAGGATATTTTTATTTACAAAAAAAAAATCAGCACACGTGTGAATATATTTTATTTTGTCTTATAAAACATTTATTAGTTACAAATTAAAAGCACCGAATACTTTAGTGCAACCACGAAAGATTTTACCGGTGAATATGCACCAAAATGGCTTAATTAAATAGCGAGCAATAGTTTTAATAAATTTTAATTGCATTCATTTTTAATTCATCATCTTGTTAAATTCGATGGTGATTTCTTTTTATATAATATTGCAGAGATTTAATTAAAATCTCTTTAAAATTCTGTTTAATAAAAAAAACATATATTTTTTGATTGAATTGCTTGCAAATTTGCGAAATAAATTAAAAACTTTCTTTTAATAGACATTTTCTTCAATAAGTTTTTTATTTCTAATATTTTCCTTTTTTTTAACTAATAAATCGTGCAAAAGTTCGTGTTTAATTTCAAATTGAAAGAACTGATTTCTGAACTAATCACCAACTAATAGTTAGTAATTGAATATATATATAGAAAAAATTACATATCTAATGAGCTTATTTTTTGCTCTGTTTACCATTTCAAATAAAGGATACTTGGAAGGTAGACTTGTCTTTGTTTTGATTCAACTGATATTTCGCAAAAAAGCTTATTAGCATGATTTAGGAAGTTGTTGTCTCATTACTAAGTACTTAATTACAGCGAAAGTATTTTTATTTTTTATAATAAAAAATTTATAGAAAGTTTTAATATCCCTTAGCCAATTTAAATGAAATTTAACTAAAAATTTAGCCAAAGTCTAACATAAGCTAATAGTTATTAGTACATTCCAATTAAAATTAAAAGTAAAATATTTTTTTTTATAAAGGATATATGAGATGTAGGCACGTCCTTGGATCGGTTCCAATAAAATGTGTAATATGATTTGATGGCAAGTTTCTGCATGTATTTATAACTTATCGTAAAGCTGTGATTAAAATCAAAGCTAATATGTAATTTAATGTGTCAAGGATACATAGAAATCGGCCATATGGTTGCGTTAATGAATAGAAATTCTTGACATAGCTTAAACGCTTAATTCAACAAGTTGTTAGCAATTTCTACTAGATTTTGTCTACAAAATTACATAATTTACAACTACGGACATATGAGAGATAAAAATATCCTTGCAGCAATTGATGTTAAATTTATTCCAAAGTCTCCCAGTATTAAGTTTCAAACTTTATCTTGATTTTAAATCGCTAATAATGTTAATTTTTAAAGGAAGGATATATAAAAGTTACCCATGTCCTTGCTCCGATTGAAAACTCATTTTTCCTAGAGCAGAACATAAACAAAATCCATGCATTTCGTAGCATTTGAAATTTTTTAATAGTATAAAAATAAGGGACATATCCGTGTCCTTGCAGCGAATGAGTAGAAATTTGTTATATAGCCCAACCGCACGATTTTACAACTTGTTAACAATTTTTTCTGCATTCTAATCAAAGTTTCAGCTGAAATTTAATAAGTAATTTTAAATTGACAATTTTCGATAGATAGAAATTCCCATACTCCGATCCATGGAAAATAGAGCTTAAAACCTTTAAGCTTCATAAATAGCTTTCGTTCATACAAAATTGCTGATAATAAGTTTTCAAAATTAATGATATACGCGAGCTTATTTACAGAAGAAATTCATGAATTTTCAATTTTTCAATTTACAAAATATATATGGTATGTAGATATGTCTTTGCCCCTTTTTTTAAAAAATATTATCATTTTATTGAAACTTAAGCCTTTTGGGAGTATTTCAATATTTTTAGTATAATATAAAAATACAGGATACATATGTGAGGTGAGAGGTGCTTTCTTCGATTAAAATAATTTTTTTCTTAAAGCTAAATTTTTTAAGTATTTTTTTACAATTTCATTATTATGGATTCTAAGGAGGAAAGTATGTTGTTGCTTCTACTAAAATAAAATTTGCTATTAAAGCTAAAGCGTGTGATTTCACGAATATTTATTGATGTTTTCTATAATTTAATTGTAATTGGGACGTTGAAATGTCCTTGCACCGCTCGATATTACAAAATCACCCACATCTTAGAAGCATAAATATTTAAATTGCTAAAAAAAATTTGATTCCGGTAATATTTGTAAAAGTGGCTTAATTTAAAAAAAAAAGGATACATTAGAGGTAGCCATGTCCTTGCCGTGACTGAAGTGAAAGTAGCCATACTGAATACCGGCATAATTTTTTAACCATTTTCGTATTTTTATTGCAATCAGTTTATAATTGTAGTAGAAATTTAGTGACCAAAATAAAGGTTTTTTATTTTTTTAATTTAATATGCATAAGTTATTTTTTTCAACCCTTTTATGGCTACAAATTACTGTAGAAACAATAAATCTGCACAAAAAATAAGTCCAAGTTCCTATCCAAAAAATTTCGGCCGTAAAAAGTACTGAGATCAAAATAAGGACCAAGTTCTTGATAGGTACAATTCCATCTCATTTCTAGGCAACCTGTAAGCTTGGCAAAATTTTTCCAAGAATTCTTTCCCATATTATAAGTATTTTGCCAAGCTTATTTATGTTTTTGTGCGGATCTCTCTTCTTTTTTCTAAGTTGTTTTTGTATAAATATTTATATGTATTGCTTATCTGGGCGTACCTGTGTAGAAAATTTCAGCTTTCTAGCTATACTAGAAGTGCCCTATACAAAGAAGGGACACCATAGTCGCACCAGATGAAAAGTGCCGGTTTAAAAATCATCTTCGGTAATTTCTCATCACTACCTACCTGTATACGAAATTTCAGCTTTCTAGCTATACTAGAAGTGCCACGTACAAAGAAGGGGAATGAATGTCCCCCCAGATGAAAACTGCCCGTTAAAAAATGATTTTCGGTAATTTCTCATCACTACCTACCTGTGACGAAATTTCAGCTTTCTAGTTATATTAGAAGTGCCCCATACAAAGAAGGGGAATGATTGTCCCCCAGATGAAAAGTGCCCGTTAAAAAATAATTTTCGGTAATTTCTCATCACTACCTACCTGTGACGAAATTTCAGCTTTCTAGTTATATTAGAAGTGCCCCATACAAAGAAGGGGAATGATTGTCCCCCCAGATGAAAAGTGCCCGTTAAAAAATAATTTTCGGTAATTTCTCATCACTACCTACCTGTGACGAAATTTCAGCTTTCTAGTTATATTGGAAGTGCCCCATACAAAGAAGGGGAATGATTGTCCCCCAGATGAAAAGTGCCCGTTAAAAAATAATTTTCGGTAATTTCTCATCACTACCTACCTGTGACGAAATTTCAGCTTTCTAGTTATATTAGAAGTGCCCCATACAAAGAAGGGGAATGATTGTCCCCCAGATGAAAAGTGCCCGTTAAAAAATAATTTTCGGTAATTTCTCATCACTACCTACCTGTGACGAAATTTCAGCTTTCTAGTTATATTAGAAGTGCCCCATACAAAGAAGGGGAATGATTGTCCCCCAGATGAAAAGTGCCCGTTAAAAAATAATTTTCGGTAATTTTTCATCACTACCTACCTGTGACGAAATTTCAGCTTTCTAGTTATATTAGAAGTGCCCCATACAAAGAAGGGGAATGATTGTCCCCCAGATGAAAAGTGCCCGTTAAAAAATAATTTTCGGTAATTTCTCATCACTACCTACCTACCAAAATTCAGCTTTCTACCTATACTGGAAGTGCCCCATACAAAGAAGGGGAACCCTAGTCCCCCCCGGTTGGAAAGTGCCCGTTTTCAGATTTTTCTGGTTATTTTCTCACCAAGACCTACCTGTGTACCAAGTTTCAGCTCTCTAGATTTACTGGTAGTGCCCAATAATATTGATGAGTCAGTGAGTCAGTGAATATGTACTGAAATATGGATTATGTTTCAAGTTTCATTATATTATGATCAAGAGGAGCAAAGTTATGAGGGGGGTAAAAACAGCTCGAATGATTTCGTGTAAATATACACAGTGTGTGGCCGAACTTGGCCTGGCGCACTACCGTGCGCCTAGATATAACGCTAAGGGTTTTTGTTAACAATGACTTAAATTTCTTAATCTGAATCCCTTATTTGGAAGAGCTTAAGTTGCATCAGAATTCACTTAATAAAAATAATAAAGCATGTATAAATTTCTCTCAGTGACTTGTAAATATTGCTGAGCATTATTGCTTTAAATTGTCTTTGAAATGAAATCAATATAACAGCAATTATTACAGCCAATTAAATTTTTTTAATTATTTTTCATTAAAGTTTTAGTCATAATCTTACGCATGTCATTTATTTTGCACACATCTTATCAGACTTTTCATAACTTTCTTGGCTGTCAAATACATTTGTCACCACAACGCGTATGATTAATATTTATTTGATATATCAAAGGTTACGTATGATTAATATTTACTCGAAGATTTAGTATGCCACCCGTGGCAGCTGATAAATATTGTAAAAACTTTCAAGGCTAAAATATGTATATATTCATTTCATGATCTTAAGGACTTCCATGTCATGCAATATTTATTACAATTTGATATTTATTTTACAACTTTTTTTCACTTGCGAAATTGACAACTAAGTGTATAGAAAACCAATTTAATTTATCTTAAATGTCAAACCCTTTTTTTTTTTGGCACACCAAAAGGAAATTGAAAAATCTTATTCGCAAGTATTAGAAAACCACAAGAAACTACTTTGCGCCAGCAAAAAAATAAATGGAAAAAAATAATAAAAAAAAGTTGTATAAAATGGTTGGTAAAGAACATAAACATTTATACACCAAAATTTAATCAGAGTGTGGTAAAAGAAAATGCGTAACTTATGCATCAACACGCAAACATAAAAATTTATATTTTGGCACATACTTTTTATTTTGGCGTTAACACAGTTGATATTGTGTTTTTCTGCTGACGCTAAAACGTAGTATTTTTTCAAAATTACATGTAAAATAGATGAGAGTCTCTGTGTGTGTATGTGTATGTGTGTGCGTTTGCCCTTAGCTTGAGGGAATAAAATATCTTTGGCTTTTTATATTTTTTTTATAAAAATTTCTAACAGGAAAAGAAGTAGGAGGAAGAGGAGAAGGCTAAACCATGAACCATTTTATTGTATGTCATGATGTCACATATAATTTTTTCCGAGCTCTACCAGTATTAGAAATTAAATGAAAATTTTTGTTACAACAAACTGAAATTAGAAAAATTACGAGTATGTAAAGGAAAAGTTTTCAAATTCTCTTTCCACAAAATATCTTTTATAGAATTCCGTTTGTTTTTTATTTTTATTATCACTTTTTTTGCAGGAGGAAATTATGGCCGCTAGAGTGTGGCATGTCCGGAAAGAAATATTTTCTACAACTTTTGTTTTCACTCCATCTTTTCTTCAACGAAACGTAAATTTTTGCAGAAAATTTTTGTAATATTTTACGTGTCGAGGTGTGTGTGGCTAAAATAACTGCAAATGAATTTTTAATGTTAAAAATATACGTATATTTGGTTAAAAAGTAGACGTGGCAACAACAAATGCATTAATGAAACGTTAAAACTGAAAAGCGTACGCGTGTTAAATTAAAATGTATGAAATTTTGAAAGCCAGTCTAAATTTCTAGTGAGCAGTCAGTAATTTTTAGAATTTTGAATGATTTAAATGTTTATGAAATTTATTTCATTGCTAAAAACGCCATCAGCTTTCCACCATGAGACAAATTAAATTCAAATTTACAGTTTGTGTTCCTTAAGGGTACCGATAATATATTTTGTAGAATTTTTTTCATTTTCATATTGCAAAATATCTCTAAGTCTTGACTTTGCAGGGTCTCAGACATTTCAATAAGATAGAAGATAATGGTAGCTCTTGGAGAAATTTCTTAAGTGGCGTGGAATAATCCTCGGAAACTAGGCTAGGTTAGGAAGAGTAGTGTGAAACACATCCACTCGAAAACGCAATCGGATCCATTGTGATTCCCTTCATTTTGAATTTATTGACTAATTAGTCTCCTTACTGCCCAAGGAGAAACAAAGAGCCCTTATCATGCATCATTCAGCCACTTAATTCCCATGATAAAACCCCTGATATCCTCTAGTTTTCACTTCGCGATATCACTAATGCCCTCATGGAAACGTCTGCCCAGCCATCTTTGCCTATGGCGTTGCAGCCTCGGGCAATGACAGATGATATGTTCTATAGTTTCTGGCTCCTATTCATCCCCACACATCCTACATAAATCCGGAGTGCCATTTTCCCATATGCTGGTCTTCGCTCTAACTGAGCAAGGCCAATCAACGCACCTACTAAGGCTCTCAAAACCATTCTATTCATAATCAGCAGTATATCAGATTTACCTGAGTCTAGTTCTGTCCATATGGACCTCGAGACTCTACAACCTTCTCTATTTCTCCAGGAATGATTGGTTCTGCTAATTACCCAATTAGTAACCGATTGGAGGTTTAGCCGATCTTTCACTAACTGCCACACCCAATTCTGACCCTATTATTGCCAGCTCATCAGCGATTTCGTTTCAGAAATCCCTCAAAAACATCAAATTTGTATTTCCTAACATCACACAGAGAAAACAGTGCCTAATAACTACCTAATAAAATAGAACAAAATTAACAAGATATATCTACGGATTTTTTTCAAGAAGAAAGTCTTATTATTTTAATAAGGAAAACCTTTTCGAAAAAATCAAGAAGGAAACTTATGGTTTTTATTAGGTATTCTTATTGATTTTTTCAAAAAGGGTTTCCTTATTAAAATAATAAACTAGAAAAAAATCCGTAGAGATATCTTATTAATTTTGTTCTATTTTATTAGGTATTTATTAGGCACTGTTTTCTCTGTGTGATAAAGAGAGAGAGAGAGAGTGTGTGCATATTTCATAAGGTAAACAATGTATTTTAATTGTTACAATTAAAAATTTAATTATATTAATTAAACTATTTAACTTAAAATAATAGTTTTGTTAATTTCACACTATAATTGCACAATACTAAAGCACTTTGATCAAATTAGCCATCTTATTATTTCAAAAGTGTTTTTTTTTTATTATCTAGTTGTTAATTGTGAGCTTTCTAAAGCTTAAATATTCCACAATTAACAAGACTCTACTTAAAATAGTCGTAACTTCAAACCAATAACGGCACGAGCATTCAGCATTTGCAAATAATTTTTATAAACTGAAATTTTAATTTAAAATCAACATTAAATAACTGTGTGCGATCCAGAATACAAAATTCCATGGCAAAAACTTATACTAACTGCGCACACAAACGTATGGTTGGTTGGTTAGTGGTGTTGGTAACTAAACTACACATTCGAATACTCAACCACACACAGCCACACATACATTACCAAAATGTTTTCTTCGAAATATACTACAACGTACGTACATGCAGGTATTAATTAATTTTAACTACAGAGAATTGTACATGAAATTTTATAATGCAAAATATGTGAAACTATAAATTTGCATAGAAAATAATGTTGGAAGCTGAGAGCAAAACTTTTTTTATTATGAAAAATGCATTGTTTTTTTTTGTGTTGCTAAAGATATTCACAATAGTACACATGTTTGCACTCAATTAAGTATTCGTGTAAAGTAACACCAAGATTTATATAAAATAAACTTGTTATTTTAGTCATAAATATTTGAACAAAAATAAAGTGTAAACAGACACATGGAAAACTAAACCTTTAAAGCAACAACAATTAAATAAACACTCCCACAATATAAGTAAGGATGCATGCTTACGCATGCCAGTGTGCGGGTGTGTGTGTATGTGTGCATACATGAGTCTCTTGCCGTTGATGTTAAAAGCAAAAACCTTGAAATTCTTTTTAACGCACGTACTAAACTTCTTTTCTTTATTAATGTTGTGCATTTTGTTGCTTTTATTTTATAATGCATTTGATACTTTTACTACTAATTTCTTATTCTTAGCTATAGCAATAGCAACAACAACAACAGCAACAGCAACAAACCCTACTAAGAAGAAATGAGAAAAGCAAGAAAAAACTACATATGTAAAATATTGTACCCGCATACAAATAAACGATGAGTTTTACTACACTCCCCAATTTTGTTCCTTGTTTCTCAAGATCCAAGACTAAGAAAATAAAACTTAGTTTCATTTCACACGCAATTAATGTATTAAACAACCCAGCAAACATAGTTTTGTATCATTCAGCCAGAATTCCATTGAAATATTTGCTCACCCAAATTACCTGAGTATCTGTTAAGTTAATTAAAAGGCGTTTAGAAATAAATAATAAAAAGTGCAATTTAATTACAAAACTCGAAGATATTAATGAGTTTTGCACAAAATATGTAGCTTTAGCTTTAGAACATATTTAGAATTTTTCAATGAAAAATTTATTATTATAATTAAAAGATTTAATTGAATTTATTCTTGTGAAAGCAGGTAATTTTCTTAAAGCAGTGCCTCATACAGTTATCACACATACCAAATAAACTTGTATGTATTATATAAAATTATTTGTTAGAATATTCGATTAATAGATTGAAATTTTTCGAATATTCGAACAAAAACATATTTCTGTCTGAATGTGTGTACACTAGTGATGTTACGAATACTCTTATTCGTATCCGATTATTCGACCATTCGCCTATTTTAAGATATTCGTATTCGCCAAATTCAAGCGAATATTTCTCGAATAATTTGCACATACAAAAAAAAAATCATACAAAAAGTTTGAAAAGGTACACAATATGTAAAAAAAATATATTATTTTTTATAATAATTTTTATTAAAATAACGAAAGCCCTTTATCTTCACATCATGTTAAGTTAGTAAGCAATTCTCAGTAGGGGGATGTTGAACTTTAAAAATGCAAGAACTTAAATTTAATATTTGAAAGTCCACCGAGACATGTGGCTATGCTATCTGCGAAAATATGTTCTCCTATCAGCACTGAATTACTAATTAAAACTAATTAAAAGCGCAAACTGAGGGAGAAAAACGAAATCTGAAAGTAAAAATGTTCAGTAGAGGTCTTAAAATTCGGCATCTCAATGTCATAATAATGTTAAATATCTAAAGTAGTTGGACAGTTTTTTTTCAATTTATTGTTACTGACGCAAATGGAGGGATTTTGGCTCTAAACCTTACAAAGTATTCGTATTCGGCGAATATTGTTTCAAATATTCGTATTCGTATTCGCGAATACTAAAAATTGATATTCCTAACATCACTAGTGTGTACACTTCTCGAACTAGGGTTGCCAGATTAAATATGTACAAGAACTTGGCATTTAGTGTAAATGAGTTTGATTTTGAACACAGAACTTGACAAATTTTAGATTGTGCTTAAAAGCTGAAAATACGCAGTAATATTATGATTTTGTTAAAGATAATTAATTTTTTTTCTTGAATAATATTTTTTCACAAATGTCTTAGATTTTCTATACTAAAATTTGCTGTCAGTTTATGTGTGTTGGCACAAATTACCAGTGATGATATAAATTAAGTGTATTGCCATGAGTGTGTTGTGTGGGCTCCGGGAAAAATTAAATGTTGCCATCAATTTACCTTTACTGCTTAGGGGCTGTTCACATATTACGTAACGCTGTTTTCAGAGATTTATGGCGCTGCGCGTATGATTAATATCAAGTCAAATATTAAGTGTAATCATGGATGACCTTGAAATATATGGAATATTTTATTTCCTTTTTAATACGAACAAGATCCGCTTAAATAATATTCAGTCTAAAATAAACCTAGTGAACATATTTAGCTTCATTTTTCAAAATTTAGGTGTGCACTATGGGACTGAATTTTACCAAAATAGAGAAGAAAATTTAAGACTATGCCTCTTAATAAATTTGCCAAAAATTTAGTCTTGACCTCTAGGGGTCGTGTACTCTAAACTTTAAGGCTTTGAAATTTTGTTTTAAATTCGGACATAACATTAACATAAATGGGGTGTGGCTTGATAATTACATATTTTCACCACGTGAATTTTAGATAATCCTGCTACATATACACACACGCGTACAGCCTATCCCATATATAAAATCGAATTATTAATATTTTAATGATCGCAAAATTCTATCATGACGAGTTTTTTTTTTAACAGCACGCTATCATGATTTTATATATTGTAGAACTTTAAGATATTCATAAGGTCGTTTCCATAGAAAAGTAAACTTTTTGTGAAGTACCGTCGTTGAGTAATTAAATTTGTTTCTAAATGGAAAAAAAATTCTATATATAATTTTATTTGTTTGTATTTCGGCGTAGAGTGTAATTACCTCCACTTTTTGAAAAAGAGGAGGAAAATTCGAATAGCATGGCTTAATTGTTTGGTGAAGTTATGTGATAAGCAGCAAAATTTTCTGAGGAAATGCCAATTATTATTTAAATACATGTGACCATTTTTCCACACCAAATTTGTTTTTAATAAACAAAGTAATTATTCGTACGCAATATATCGTAAAACTTTCATTCTGAAAGTGTCAAGAGAATTATTAAAATAAATTAATTGCACAACCGTAATTTTCATTTAGGGATTTATACTAAAACAACAACAACAAAAGGGTAGTAAATTTATTTCAAATAATATACAGACTAGTCTCTTATTAATCGATTAAATTTTATTAGTACCTACTATTTGGCAAAAATATAATCTAAATTTTAAAAAAAAATTTATTGATAACACAAACACTATACTAAAATGTTCATTGGGTTTCTTCAAATTTTTGCTGGCTGTATGTATGCATGAATGTGCTTATGATGATAAGCAGGGGCGGCGAGAGTGTACATTAGTGCATATTGGAATCTTAAATCTTTGCAACTGTGTGCGAGTTTTTGTGTGTGTGTACATTAAAGGCAAACTTGACAATAACTGTTGTTATTCTATTATTACTCGTATTATTTCTTTTAGTTGTTGTACTTAGTAGCCTTGTACTCTACTCTAACACGGGCCAATCGAATACACAAAAAAAAGAAAACAAAAAAAAGTTAGAAACAGAAAATGGAGTAGTTGAAAATGCAACAAAAAACTTGAAGCTGTCGCTTTATTGTCATCAGCAATGTTGAGAGAGAGGGAGAGAGTGAGATAAAAAAATTTAACCTAAGCACTAAGTATGTGTTTATTATACATGAACATGTTTCATCAGGCTTCGACCAAAGCAGAGCGCCTACAAGAGCGAAGGGCAGCAAGTATTTGACATACAAAAATAAAAGCAAATCTTAACAAAGTGAAACTTATCCTTTATGTTCACAACTTTAAAAGGATTAAAATAGCTGCAGGTGATTGAATATATGGTGTGATGACAAAAGAAAAAACCTTGTGTTTTTAGGCTTTTTATTTTTTTTTTTATTAGTTTTCGGCAAATTATACAACATACAGAATTTATTTTTGCTCTAGGCGACGTAATAGTTAAAGACTTTTGATTTAATGCAGAAGAATTTTTTGATTGTATGTAAGAAGCAATTTCAATTGGAATGATTGCAATTTCATTAAGAAAAGACTTAACCTTAAAAATCCCAACTAATTTGTAATTTTATTACGCTTTTATGAGTCTTGCTGACTACGCTCGTTTTGTGTAAAGGAAAACAGAAAACTTCTTTGGATTGATTGAAAATATTTTAGTTTTTGTCCAAACAGAAGAAAATCTGATATAAGAAAAATTAATTTCAATTACATTTAATAATTTTCATATAATATTAAATTTCTAAAAATTAAACTTATCTAAAAAACGTTTTAAGTTAACTATTGTATGCACACTACATTCCGCAGTAGACACAAAAACGTAAATTCTATAAGGAAGCAAATATATACATAAGTAACATCGATTTTTTAAACTTTATTACAGAATATAATAAACATCTTTATTTTATTTAATTCACCAAAGAACTTTTATCCACCTTCTCAAAAATGTGGCTAGGAAAAATCAGATTTGCCAAAAAATTATATTAGGCCTATTCACGGTTTTTATTTGCAACATTTACAAAATGGTGTAACAAATGATTCAAAGACTATTTACCCAGTATTGAGAATAGAGCTGGTAAAAATTTTAATAAAATTTTATTTAAATAAACAAAAAACTGTACAAAAAAATCAAAATTTTAAAAACTAAAATTTTCTAATGCCATTTTCTGAGAAAAAGGATCAAAATATCTCACATGTGTGTTAGTGGAATCGCTAACGCCAGAATCTGAGAGAAAAATATTTCAATGATTCGTAAATTCTTTCTGTCGCCCGAAATGGGGGGGTTTCAACGATTATTATAGTGACAAAGGAAGTTTTTAACACTTTTAGGCATCAGAAATGTTTAGTATTTTTATTAACAACACTATGGGATATATTTCTGTAGAATATTTTAAAAGTCTAACTCATCGCTGGATGGGTGTTTGTCATCCCTTTCTAGTAACAAGGACACAAAACCTTTCATAATCAGCGATAGAGCAGCTTTAACTTTAAACATAACGAAGCTTAAAATTTTAAATTGAACAACAAAAATATGTTAACTCTTTATGTCGAGATTTCGCACAACAGGCGGTCAGCTCTTCTACACAATTGCTATGAATTTAGTTTTACAGGAACTTAAATATATTTTTTCAATCATGTCATCCATCCGTTATGTGATAACCGGTCAATTGTTCATTTTGTACTAATTCCCAGTTAATTTTAAAATATCCTACAAATTGAGATTTTCTGGGTCAACATTTTATTAACATTGATGAAGGGTTGGAACTTTTTAAGACTAACTGTCATGCTCAGAACTGAATCCTTAAAAGTCACTAGTATATCCTTAAGGTTAAGGTCCACACTACAGCCACATATTTTACGACCTACCAAAACTATGAAGCACTTTAACCAAACAAAGACAATTTGGGCTTAAGAAACTACATTAAAAATATTTTTTGTTTTTATAGTGAAAGACTAAAATTCTTAAAATCCTTTTTAAATTTCCATTAAGCACAAAGCCAAAAGTAGTTAGAAAAACTTTCTAAAAATTTCATCTATAAACTTATAATTTTCGTATGTCGAATTTAAATTATTATTTTTGAGTCATGTTTTACATGAAAAATGTTTATTGCAGTTTTACGCCAACCAAAAAATATATATAAATACATATTTCTTAAAAAGGATACTGGTGCCAAACAATAGATGATATGCAAACATCGTGCTTAATGAATGTTTGTACTTTGTTTTTTTGGCATTAATTCTTTTTCCTTCCACTTTTCTTAATATTTGTCTTTTCCAAAAAAAGAGTGCAAAACCCAAAAAATAAGAAAAAAAAAATATAAAAAAGGACGTACGGGGAAAGAATCTATATTGAATGTATGCGGCAATTGTTAGCAACGTGTTTGTTTGTTCATACGTTCGTTCCTTCGTTTGTTCGTTCGTATGTTCGCTGAGCACAAGGATGTGGTTACTTACATGTGTGTGTGAGTGTGCAGCACGTATGTGTCCCTTGGTGTGTTTTGTTTTTGTATGTGATATATTCTTGTGTAGTGAAAATGAAGATGTCTTCATTTGCCACAAAGAAAAACACTTGTAGTTGTAAATTTCTGTAAGCTGCTTAATAGTGCCACATGCAATAAACTAACACTCCGACTGAAGCGCATCAAGGATAGTGAAGGGCAAAAGGAAGGCACTTAACAAACAAGATATCGTTAGACACTTTATGCTTTTATCTCGGTAACACCTGCAAAAGTGCTAAATTTTTAAAAATCGTTTCTTCGTTGAAAGCGTGTGAGTGTTTTCCACTCTTTGCTGCTTGTTTCCTTAGGCAGTGTTAATCAATAAATTTTCTTTTTATACACTTGGATGGGGGCTTTACAATAATAAAAAATAAAAAGACATTAATTTACTTTTAAAAATTGTTCTTAAAAATTATGCTCTTAAGTACTTTTTTCTAGATGATATAGAAAAAATTACTGTGCAATTATTTAAAAAACTTTATTTCTTTTTTTAAATCTTATTTGTTATCTGCTATCTTTCAGAAAAAAGGGTTCGTCCTAGTACCGTTTCTTAATTCCGAAACACCCCATGCAGTGTTAGTTATTACAAATTATAAAATTTTACATTTATATGAGCATGTACTCAAGTATTTATGTTTTAAATTATATTTATTTGTTGCGGGTTAGCAATATCTAGATATATATTTCGTTGGTAGCTATACCAATTCATCAGTAGATGTAAATGGAATGATTTTTAATGGCAACCAGCGGTTGTCTAATTGTATAGGTGTAGAAAAGTAAACACATTCATAATGGAAAATTATTGTTGTTTGTGCTTGAAAAAATTTTTTTAAAGGCTATTTTTATGCTTTGTAATTCACAAAAAATATATTTGTGAGTTTTTGTATAAATAGATGAGCTTTGGAATTTTTTAAACATAAAGGGTAAAACATCTACTGATGAATTGGTATAGCTACCAACGAAATATATATCTAGATATTGCTAACCCGCAACAAATAAATATAATTTATTACAAATTATATTTTATAGTTTACCTTTTGGTACAATAATAAATTATTAGCAAACCCACACACACACAACATAACTATAAACACAACTATATCCCAAAGGCAAACTGGTGGCCTTTATTTATATGGCCTTTTGTAGGAACTTCCTTGACATTTTTTGAGAACCTTTAGAAGTAATCAAGGTTATTATGCAGCGCCTCTGGTGTGTGTGTAGGCACTTTATTAATATTTTAAGTTCGCCGACATACAGTGGCTCGTTTTGACTTTTTCCGTTGCAAAAATCATAACTTTTGAAATAATGAAGATATTTTAAAAATTCAAAAAGAAGTTGAAAGAAGACTTCTTTTCTTTACAGTTTAGTACATAAAGTATATCGGCAAACCTTTTTATATTCTTCAGATCCACACCAGTAATTTCAGCAGTCACATTATTAAAAAATGATCTCGCCGTATTTCTATCATTTGTATTTCTATATCCATACTTTGGGTAGACTACTTTCAGTCCATTTTTTCTTTTTTAATTCTTCTTGTACGAATTTTTTGCTTGTATTCTGTTTTTCCTTCTGTTTTTCCTTGCCTACGCCAGCTTCAAAGTAACCTCCATGCATCTAATTCTAGCATGCAGTAGGGAAATTACATATTCATAATTGTTGCCATCACTGGTTGAATCGTTCAAATTTTGAAAAGTTTTTCTGTGTCTTTTTGCAAATAGTACATTTCAAAGTTGACGAGTTGTTCGCAATTACATTCAAAACTTTACTATCAATCATTGTAAGAAAAAATTTATGACTGACAGTAACAATTTTCCCATTCCTTATTTCAAAAACAGAAGGATTAAGATTATCAATTTTTAATATTGTTTACTATAAACTTGATTACTTCTGAAGACTCTCTGGAATATTAAAAAAATATTGGGCGGCAAAATGGAAAGAAACTACATCTTAAAGGAACTACAGAAGTCATAAACATATTTGCATCATGTCATTTATGTTTATTACTTGCTTGTAGGCGCTTTGACCGGATGATCCATCACAACCCCATTAATTGAGTAATGTGAGTTTATCCGGGAGTAGTTCTGCCTGTTCTTCAGGTAAACTTTGAATTAGAAGTCTTGCAGTATGATCCAATAAAGATTGAAGTTTCATTTATCTCTTTCAAGCGCAATTGCTTTTTTTGCAGTAGTAATTTTACTGTGTGAAGGAAGTACATTAACATTATGATGCTTTAAAGAGCTTCGTTAAATAGAATATTTTTCCTTTGATTATCCCAAGTCCAAAAATATATCTAAGGCTTAAGGTATGCCCTCTTTTATCCTGTTCAGACGTTGTTGACGACCCAGCCTTTGTGAGGCCTGATTTTGCCTTTTCTTGGTCTTTTACGTATTTTATAAATAACGTTTCTGATAAATGTTCCGTTTTATTGTATGGTGCACAATCTTCAAGAGATTTTTCCGGTCTCCCTCTTGTTTGGCCAGTAGGGGTATTCAACTTCTTTAATTCTTGTGAATTCATCTAGCCAAGCAGATTTTCCGCCTCCGTGAAAGTACTTTCAGAAATGGAGATTGTAAATAACTGAAACAATTCTGAAATCTTTTGACTTCTGTGTAAAACAATTTACATTAACCCAGCTAAGAAAGTATATAAATCATTGCTTCCTAAAATTGAGGGTATATGATTCCATATATGTGTATATTTCAAATATGTTCTATGTTTTTGTCGAAAACTTATTTATTTTTAGAAAACAAAAAATACTAACTTTGAGCGGCTACAACCCACATAATTTTCAGACTTTTTAAGAACGGCTTTTTGACTTTTGATCAGTGAAACACCATCTTCAATATACTTTGACTTATTTCTCAAAATTTTATAGTCGAATTTTTGATTTTTGTCACGGATTTTTGCAAAATGAGAAACTGTGGGACATTTCTAGTAACCGATAAAGGAGGGCGCTATTTTTAACATTATCTTCGAACAGTATCAATCGCTTTTGGCAGAGATTTCAGTGACCAGTGTTATGCCATCATCAATAAAAGAGTTCAAAAAGAATTATTACAATGCTACACTAAGGCACATTAAAGAAATTTATGATGTTGATTGACTTGCCCTGATCAGGATGAACCTCAGGTCCTCAGTCATAATTTTGGTTAACAGTCGACCCGATAACTACATCATTCAACACCATCATCAAAATAGTTTAAAATATTTGTTGATATCAGCCAGGCTATAATTCATTGGCAAAACTGTAATGTTTATAAAAAAAAAAGCCACCAGCAAACATCAATTTTGTAGTGGAAAATCTCGTATTCTATTTGTATTCGTTATCTGTATAAATGGGAAATGTAATCACGTTCAACCAGAGCTACATATACAACAAATAGTGAAATCATTTACACATGAATACTGACGGGGTTTAGTGGCTTCTACCAAAACAACGTTTGTTCTATTCAGCCGTGTAGTCGAAATCTAAAGTGATGTTTAGATATTAAATTTTTCTTTCCTTTGTTGCTTGAAATATGTTAACAATGTCTAACTAATATTTCTCTGATTATTAAATATGCGAACTTTAGTCTGTATAAAATATCAACAAATATTAATAAAAATTATGTTCGTAGCAATTTAAAAAATTACACTCAGTATTCATAAAGTTTAAAATAGTTTTGCTTAAACACTCCAACAAAACGGTTGTGCGTTGTGTGATTGTTTTAAGTGGTAAATATTAAAATTTTTATTAAAAATGAATAAAAGATCGCTTAGACCTTTAAGAAAGTTATATTACTATGGAAGGCTTCTAATCAGGCCTCCTAAGGAAGGCCTACTACCAGGCCTATAGAAGAAGGGAACGCAGAAGGCCTTGGACATCGTTTGTAAAAAAATTTTTGAATATGGAATGGGGTAATAATGCCCTGTGTCTGACAAATAAGAGCTTCCAGAAGTTCTTCTTACTACTTCTTTCCGCCACTGGGATACGAAAAAGGCCAAACCGACTGTTAATAAATATTGAGGCAAACCAGGCAACTGTTTTGAAGTGAAAGAAAAAAAAAAACAAATCATGTGATGTTAAACAACTCGAAAGAAGTCAAAATATGAAAAGCATTTAGTCTCTATACACGCAGTTGGAATTATACGCTTACAATTACAAAGCCACAACAACAAAAAAGGAAGAAAAGTTAACTTGCTCCGTAGCAAAAAAAAAGAAGGATGATACACTTTATTTCACAAATAAAATAAGTATAAAGACAATTGTACACACACATACCCCCGCACGTGACCACATCAAGGAAATGTAAAATTGCACCAAAATATTTATTTTATCTACCACCACTACAAAATAACAGTAAACAAACAAAGAGCACTTTGTGCAGAGATGATAGTTCGACAGTGTGTATACAAGTGCGTGTTAAAGGGTTAAAGAGAGTCAGCCAGTTAGACACCCAGGCATCCAGTCAAGGAAAAACAATTTCTTTTGTATTAATGGCCGGTCATTGTATTTTATACACGCAATACGAATTTTACACGATACCCACTATTGTTGCCTTTTTTATTTAACTTATTTTTTTTTTCAGATTTCCAAAAAAAAATTTATTTGGTCTTGATGCTTGGCTCATTTTGTTTTAAAGTGTTGGTTGTAATTCTAAGTATTTGAGAAACTACAGTTCATGAGATTTGTGAAAACTAATGAAGTTAAATCACATTCGTTAAATGAAGTGGCATGAAATGAGAATATTATAAATTTCACGATCCATTTGTTAAATTATATTTTCTCTAACCTTCTGCATCTCTCATTCTCTCTCTCTCCCGGAATAGTCAAGAGATAATCTCTGTAATCAAGACCGAATAATTGCCAGCCAAAAATAATATTTAAATATATTTCCGCAATTATTTTTTTTTTTTGTTCAATTTTCTTTGTGACTGGTGTTAGCTGAAGTGTTTACCTTACGGCCTGGGTTCGATCCCTGGTCAGAGCAAATAATCAACAACATTACTTACTCTAATGTTCGCTAGTGTGGCGTTGTATTAATTGTTGTCGGAATATTTAAGTGATGAAGGCATAGCACTGGTCACTGAAATACATTTTCGACAGCAATTGATACCGTTCCAAGATAATGTACACCACAGCGCCCTCCTTCGTCAGCGATCTTAAGCAATAAATATAAGGACTGCACACACAGCAGAAGACAGTTAATGCCAGATGCGCTGCAATACTGATATAAAAAATTACAAAAACCCCCAAAAGCAGAGTTTTAAAAAGAATTAAGCTTTCTTCTATATTTCTACCATCGATCTTCTCTACGCCATCACTTTCTCTCTAGTTCTGGCACAATGCATTGCATAAATGCGGCTCTAACCCTGAGGGATGGTCTAAAAAAAACTCGCAAGCATACCGGTACTTTAAATTATTGCCCGCACTGTAATTAACAATAAACTTCCATATTTTATCTCAATAAATTTATTTATGCAAAAATATTTACAACGCGTAACAATAACGTAGTTAATAAAGGAAAATATCTTTAAGCCGGTATTGTTTTACTTCTAAGTGGTTGACGGTGTTAAGAGCTTTTAATAAAATTTACAGCACTTTTTCCTTTATAATTATGTAAGTAAATCTTTTTATCATTCCTTTTAAATTGTATAAAATATTAACATTGGAAAATATTATTTAAATTATGCAGAAGGTTTACAATAATGGCCAACTGGTAGCAGAACAATAGACTGAAGCAGGTAGAAAATACACTTGCATTTGCAAAGAAACATAAGTTTTACTTCGAAATTAAATTTGTTAAAAATATATTTAAAATTTGTTGCGGGCACTGGAGTAGCTAGACAAGAATTTTCCCGGGGTTAGGGAGCATGTTTAGGTGTTACTTACGTCCTAAAATAAACATTTCAATTGAGTTTTTTCCACTTATATCCAAGGTTTCAGTAATTTTCGTAATTCAAAAAAGTCATTTGTATAATAGTAATTGTCAGGCCTAAAATTTTTTTGGAATAGATTTTCTAGACTGGCTCGATGTAGAAAAGCTTTCAAGTGTACAAATATGAAATTCATTTGTAATAATCGCGGAAACTGGAAAAAGGCCTGTAAACATATGCTTTAAACGCATTAAAAAAGGCTCTTAAAAAGGTACATAAAGGCACGGGACAATATTAGCAACATCTTTTCTCTATCCGAATTGAAAAATATTTGACCTTAATATATCCTAAATAACACAGTTCAACAGCTAAAAAAAAACATACGTTTGTCGGTGTTTTGAAAGATCACACAGTTTCCTAGCGCTGGCATGTTCTGGCAGCATAACAGCATATAAAACTATGTTTTCTTTACATCTGAAGTGTAGAGTATGATCAGCAGTTTTGTAAAATATTTTATGGCCAACATTTTAGTAGAATACTTTATACCCGCCCACCCCATTTCCGTGGTAAACTATGTAATCTATGCAAAAATATGCAAAAATATGCACAAAAAAATTAATGCCAAAGTTATTAAAAAGTTTTAAAACATATAAATATTTTACTTGCGTCTACATTTAACGCACAGAAAAATAAAAGGTTTTTCAATAGGGATGATATGATTTCGAAGTGACGTTTCGGCCATTTGTAATATGTCATGATATGTCATTTGTTTTTCATTGTATTCAGTATTGTTTACTATTTTATCATGAAGAGATATACGCAAGAACAACCTTTACAAATTACTCAGTCTTATTATCAAAATAATCGTTCTTCAATTGCAACTTTTCGTGCGCTTTTGCCATTTTATGGTCGTAATAATCGTCCAAGTGTGTTTGAGCTTACATTTTCTTTACATAATGTTCAAGTGCCAATAAGACAAAGAACCGCTCGCAGTAATGCAAATATTGCTGCCGTTCAGGCAAGTGTTGCTGAAGAGTTGTCGATTCCAAGACGTTCTCAACAATTGGGAGTGTCTTAATTCACAACCTGGCGAATTTTTAGAAAGGATTTGGGTTTGCATCCGTATAAAATTGGAAGAAGTTGATCTTGACAACATTTGGTTCCAACAAGACGGGGCTACGTACCACAAAGCAAATGCAACAGTTGAATTATTGCGAAAAAGTTTTGGAGATTCGATTATTTCATGAAATTGTGATATTGAATGACCTTCAAGAAGTTGTGATTTAACACCATTAGACTATTTCTTGTGGGGTTATTTGAAGTGATTGGTCTTTCGAAATAAACCAGACTCTCTTCAAGCTTTACAAGTCAACATTGAGCGCGCCATTCATGACATACGACTTGATTTAGTGGAAAAAGTGCTCGAAAATTGGGTTCATCGAATTCGTTCCTGCAGAAGAAGCCGTGGAGCCCATTTGAATGACGTTTTATTTAGATTGCACTTCACATTAAATAAAAAACTTTTGAATTTCCTTAACAATAAGTGTGTTTTTTTAAGAAATCATATCACTCTTATTAGAAAACCTTATATGTACATGCATGCAATTGTATATTTTTGGTTACCCTGGTAATAATGTAATTAACGAAGATCGTGGCGATTTCAAAACAATTTTTCCAAAATCGAGTTTCACAACAAAAACAACAGAAAAAAATCAAATTCTAATCTTTCACTTGTTCTGTACGCCTGACAAACCATCATCATTTCGAATGAATTTTTACTGATTTTACGGGGATTGTGTTTAATGATTTGAAAATGATTTACACTGATAATTTTGCATTCTTTGATTAAAAACAATGAAGAAAAAATGACTTTAAGCAATTTCCAAGGATATTAGATTTTTTGCTGAACAAAACAAACACAATTTGTGTTTCTACTGCAAAGCAAACAACAAAATTAATAGAAAATATAAATATTTAACAGTGAAACAGTGCTACACTGATGTCTTGAAAGACGGCTACAACTGCGGAGTATAAATATTTTAATAAGAATATTTTATCAGATATTTCTCCAATTTAATTTAAGAAAAAAATTTTATTCGCTGTTGTGCCTGCATTTCTTTCTTTGAAAATTTTCATATCCTTCTGGGTTATGCTGTAACTTTTGAAAATCATTTAAGATGGACTTAGAAATTTACAAAAGAAAATACGAATCCATTTTTGTTATATTTCATAGGCCGTCCAACCAGTCTGTCTACTCAGTAATTAAGTGTATCTTTGGTTGTTGCGAGAATATTCATGCGTAAATAAATGAAAACCAAAGAAAAAAAAGTGAATAAAATCAACTTGTACACTTTTAATCTAAAATGTAAGAATTAATATTTTATAATGCATTTCAATAACGAACAAGAAGGCAACACGGCATTAAAAAATACAAGGATCTTAGCAATATTTCTTTTTATTCTTTCTATTACTTTTCTATAATAAATGTTGGTTTTTTTTTCCTAAATATTCATGACACTGCAAATGGGAATTACTGACACATAAATATTTTATACTTTATGGGAATATTATTTTTTTAATGTTTTATGTGACAAAAATAAGAACTACTGATGGAGAAGATTTTTTTTATTTGAAACAAGGGATTTCTGAAGAGAAGGACTTTGAAACTTTAAAATATTTTAATAAACAATCAAAAGTCTGGTTTGAATTTTCTATTAATCGAAAATGAATTGAACTGAATATAAAAAGTTCCAATGTTTCTCGTATTCTATTTCGATATAAAAAAATTTGTGATAAAAAAAAAATTTGTGATAAAAAAAAATTTTAAAATTTTGAAAAATTGTTTAATGTTTTAAGAGAGTCCCTTCTCTTTATCTGATTAATAGATTAGTTCTATTTTGATTAAGTATTTGCGCTATTTTTTGGATACTAAATATTCAAAAGTATTTTCTCAACACTTTCAGAGTTGTATTTTTATAATAAAATCGAATAAAAATATAAAGCTCGAATGCAACATTGTAAGAAAAGATCTGTAACTTTGACTAAGAGTTCACCTTGTTGTGAGTATCAAGTAGTATTGAGTATTTATTTGCACATTTTAAGGCATATTTTTGGTGCATTCTATTGTACTTTTTTGTATTTCTAGCATATTTTCCTTATCTTTTGGCAACACTGGTTATAATCAAAATTACTCTTACATTGTGTTAACTGAGCTGTAATTCATTATCATAAAATTTAAAAACAAAAAAATATAAAATTTATAGAGAATTTTCATAAAGCACTGCTTTCGGTTATTTTCATCATTTAATTTTCCAGTATCTCTTTACAAGATAAAATCAAAAAACTTCTCTGTCTGATGTTTGGTATTCACCACGTGTGTTTCATTTATTTGGTTTTAAATTAACTTTTTCTCAAAACAAAAAAAAATATTTTAAAATGCTGGTAACGTCAGGTGGATATAGAAAATAAGAAGAAGAACTATGTGAAAATTTATTTAAATTAAATTCATATTAAACCAGTTACTTTGACTTTTGGCTTAAACAGTCAGAGACGCAAACACTCACACAGACACACACTCGCACAACTTCCCTGATCCTTGTGAATTTTTAAAATAAAATTTCTAAATTTTTACATACGAGTACAAGAAATGAACTCTGCATGTAATGAATTTTAATGCGAAATAATATAAAAAGTAAATCACCAACGATTTGAAATTATCACAGGATGTAACAAGTTTTTTTTTTTATTTAATTTTAAAAGCTGGTGATAATAAAATCTTGTGTACAACAACAAGGTGGCTGGAAAATGTATCGCCTTTTGTAAAACGCAACCAGTATCGGGGTAGTTTTTAAATTCTTTAAGTCAATAGAGAGGAGATGTATGGCGATATTTTAAAGAAAATCTCCGGTTTATTTTTTAACCGGAATCTCATAAGTTCTCCATACAAAATGGACTATGATTTTAACTAGGGATGCAACCGATACCGATACCGATATATCGGCGATACTTCTGATTTTCCGATATATCAATATCGGCGATATTTTACTGTCGATACGCCGATACTTCTTATATTTTTCTTTAGAGTTTTTTGAACAAAATATTCAATTTTCAACTCTTTTTTTTGGATGACAACTATGAGAAATAACATATTAAAAGCAGAACATAAAATCAAAACAGAATACATAATGAAATTGTTTCTTCTATTTTGCTTTGCACCATAGTAATGAAATGTTCTCTCAATGTTAAATCTTGTATGTGTTTGTATGTTTTAAGATTTTTTTCAAGGCGCATTAATACAAGTGGTGGTAATTCTACAACAATTACAACTTAAAATAACAACTGACATCTCAGCCCCTATGTCCTAACCTATTATTTATCTACAATTCTTAACCCTCGATACAAAGCTCGAATATTTCAAAGACAATCGACTTTAATCCTATCGAAAAAATGTCTTATTGAGCTGCTTAACATAACTCTACATTCCGAAAGTGTTGAAGACACAGTCCACCCTACACCTCGCAAAAGTTCTGTAAAGTCTACGAGAAGTACTCGCCTTTGGAGCGTATGTGAAGAAATTATAAAAGAATCCAAGGAGGATGAGCCTCTATTCATCCTAAGCTGTGGTTCTGCTAACGAAGAAGTCGAGAGATACCTTAGATCTCCTAATATTCCTAGAGACGCAGACCGTCTTGCTTACTGGCGCAATGACATATCCTACTCAAACTTAAAGAAAATGGCGCAGAAATACTTAAGTTTTCAAATGAGTTCTGTCGCATCTGAGAGACTATTTTCCAGGTCTGCTTCAAACGGATTTGAGAAATCGTCTACTTCCGCAAAATTTGAGAACACTTTGTTTTTTAAACAAAAATCTTATTAATATCAATTTTAAATATTAATTTTTTGCAATGTTGTTTTTATAATTTTAATTTAATTTTAACATGATCTCAAATTCAATTCTTTCTTTTTTAAGTCTTATTAATATCAATTTTAAATCTTGAGCCAATCTAAACTGAATGCCATCGTTTATTTTATAAAATCATAAATATTGCAGACGTTTTGTAGTTTGAATATTTGAATTTTAGAAACTGAAATGTATTGAATGATTGATGATTTCAATGGCTCATTAATAAACACTGTTATTTTGTATAATAGAAGAATTACCCTACTTGAGTTTTGTTAATTTTTACTTGAGCTCAATTTCAATATGCGTATCGGTATCGGCGATATTTATTTTTGAGTATCGGTATCGGATCGGCGAAATGGCGTATCGTTACATCCCTAATTTTAACTAAAATCCCATGTACCTGAAAGTACGGACTTAATCCTGTGCGAAAATACTACAATTGAACTGAAGCAATTTGCTATCCCCCAATCTGTCTTTTTTTTTTGGAAATATTTCAAAGTAGGAAACCAGTTTGTAGCTCTTCATGTTTGCTTTTGTCATATTTTTATGACTTGTGACAGAAAAAAAATTACCAAAAAAAGCCAGCAATAAAAACAACAAGAGCAACATAATGGAAGCCATTTCATTGCTGCCTGGGAATTGTTTTTAGATTTTAGTAATTTGTGTAGTTTTTTTTTATTGTTGCATTTTGATTAAAGTCCTTAATTCATATTTGTAGTGCAACTTTTGTTGCTGAGCATCATCGAGAGACTGCAGTAGCTGTCTCGGTCGTAGTTGGCAGTTAATTTTTGTTTAAACAAATTTTTAATGTTTTCTGTGGTTGTGTGTGTGTGCGTTTTTGTCATTTTGTAAAATAAGTTATTTAACAACAAAAAATAAAAACAATGTTTTTGCTTCTCTGCATTGCTAAATACTAATGGAAATAAATGGGGTTCAAAAGAAAACAGATTGTTTTTAATCTCCGAAAAATGCAGAAAGTCAGTCATAAATGAGAAAAATTTTAATTAATAATTCATCTCTCGTAAAGTATCCATAAAAAAAAACTACACTGTGAAACAAAGTTAAAACATCGAAAATAGCAACTCGAACTACCGATCTTACCGGGAAGAAACAAAAAAAAAAACATCGCCATGTAAAATGACACATTAACTGTGTTTAGTCAAGACCAATGATCGGCAATTTGTGCTGGTAACACAAAGAAAAAGAAAACAACTACAGAAATCCGAAAAACTAAGCGCATTACTCGTAAATGAAATAAAGTTTACATCTATGGTTATACAAAATGCCAAAGGCCCTAAAATTATGTTTCTAAAAATGTTATCTCCTGAAAACTTAAACGAGAGAAACTTATTTATTGTATCTACACTCAATCAAAAAAGCATTTAAATTCAAGGAATTAAATTCATTGATTCAACGAATTTATTACTTATTTTTCACCCAAGGAACAGGTTCAACGTACCAGTTCGTTAAAGTCGAGAAACCATATTTTTAAACCGTACGAAAATTCATTGAAACTATATGTTGAATACAACGAAGTTATTTCGTGACCCAACGTATTCATACTTTGAATTTAAGGAAAGTGTTCTTCGAATTTAAGAAACCTATTCCTTGATCCAATTTTATCTATGAATTTTAACCCAAATTAAAAAAAAAATATATATGTACTTTAATTATATAAAATATGACATTTATTCGAGCAAATACTCAAGAATTTATATTTTTAAAAAATTTTATTTATTTGTTGTGGGTTGCTCAATACCAACTCATCAGTAGATCTTTACCATTTATAATTGAAAAGTTCCAAAACGCATTTACTCATATAAAAACTCACAAATACAATGGCGAATTACAAAGCACAAGCAAAATAATTTACAAACTTTACAAACATTACAAACAACAATCGTTTCACCTTTGAGTTCATAAATACATAAAATTTTACTTTTGATTTTAAGGAACATTTTACTGAAACAACGTATAATACGTCCAATTTCAAAGAATTTATTTCAAAGAACGGAAGTTCTTGTTACCAGCCAAACTTGCCGGTCACTTCTCTTGGCTAAACACAGAAGTCTTGTAACCTTCGCAAACCACAACCTATGCCGGAATTTTACTCATCAATTTTGTCAAACTATTTATTTTCACACAAAAAAATGTCCATTAGGAAACAGCAAAGTTGATATTAAATTGATGAATTAAAGCAAACAAAATACAACAGTATACCTCAAGGCGTGTTATAATAAATTTAATGTAAAGCATATTATAAGGCAAGTAAGAGAAAAATATGTTTTTTAAAGATAACATTTAAACAACATCCGAACACCATTTTTAATTATATTTGTCGTAATTTTCTGATTTACTGTGTGTCACATGTTGTTGACTGACATCGCTGAAACGATTAATAAATAAACTTTAAAACATTCTAATTATTTAAGACTTTATTGTCATAAACAATTTGTCTTTTTGAAACATTTTAAGCCGAACACATAAAGACGGCTTTAGAACTTTTTGTTTTTAACTCTTTTTTTTTCTATTATGACTGCTTGTGTTCTTGCTGTCTATTGCTGTCTAATGTTCAAGCACTTTAAATGAACTGTCATTTTAGATAAACGTTGACGATATTTTCAAACATTGTCATTGTTATTGTAACTGTGTTTCTACCTCATGTTGCAATAGCTATTACATACACAGTTGGAAGCAGTTCACTTCTACTTTTATCCTATGTAAAAAATAAGTAAAATTTTGCAGTTTTTAACTGATACTTTTTTATAAAAACTATTTTGAAAATTGTCAATATGTCACTCACTGTCTTCAACGAAACATCATTTATGCCACATTTCAAACTGCCAAAGAATGTCGCACTGAGCTTAATGACTTTTGAGGCAATTTCATGATTTTGATGATTAGAAAAAATTTATGTTTGAGCCTAATTCGTAACGCTTTCACATAAAGAAAAAAATTGAGATAAAAACTCATACAAAAGGACAACTTTTTATGCCAAAGTATTGAGTAGAAATGCTAATAAGCACTTTCACAAATTATTTTAGAATAGTGAATAGTCATTAGAGACAAGTGCTTATCAATTTGGCATATAAAGAATAATTTGAGAATTCAAATATTTAGAAGTTATTGAATACACACAACATTAGGATATATTAAATATCTCTGCTGGGCATTGAATTCATGCCATTTTCGATTATTGTTGTATTTTATTGCAGGAATTTTTTTCTCACAAGTCTAAGGCACAACTATTTTATAGCGAACTTAAAACTTCTTTATGCGAGCAAGAACAGAATTTGAAAAAAAAATAAAAAATTCTTTCGTCAAGTATTGAACTACTGATCGTCTGTATGATAAACACATGCACTACCACTATGCCAATAAAATTATAACACAGTTGTTTTATCTACTGCAGAGTGTAGAACTCCAGATGCAGATGGTATGTACTAGGCTTTTGCAAAAGTACAAAAAACAAATACTTAAATGCATTCTCTTTTTTTCGTGTATTTGTTTTATTATACCCTCTCTTTACTATACCTTCTTCTGTTCTCTATTATAAGAAACAAACACAATAAATACTGTTCTTGTACGAAATAAATACAGCAAGTATTAAAGCATGTAAGAACTAAGCATAATAAGAACCAAGCACATTAAGTAAAGACAACCACTACTTAAACTATTTACTAAAATACTCGAGTATTTTTGTAAGTTTTATTTGGTTTGTATGAAATTTCGCTTTTATTTAATTTGATGTTAAGATCAAATTATCAACATATCAATAGTTGTATATACTTAGATAGGTATGTACATATGTATATTTCATAAAATTAACTGCTAAATTAATGCTAAAAATAAAAACCAAGAAAATACTTAAAATACCCACATGGTAAAATAAGAACCTTGCAAAATACTTACAGAATATTAGCAAAAAAAATGTTTACTTTACTCTACTTATAGTGAATAAGAATGAGTAAATACAAATACTCTGAGCGTATAAAGAGAATAAATGTTGTGTTTGTTTATTTTTCGTTTTGTATTTACTTGCTTTGATCCCCTTTTGTACTTGGATTTACTCTGAGAATTTTTAAAAAAGCAAATGTGTTTGAATTTAAATGTACTTAGTGCAAAAGCCTAGTATGTACTTTATGTTAAAACATACTTATATATATGTTGTATGTTGCTTGCAACATATTACCCATCTTACGGTCGATATTTTTAAATAAAAAAACTAAAAGTTTATAAATGTAATAAAATTTATTGTTTTATTCAATACATGTTCTGTTCCGGTTTTTCTTCCTTTTCTATTCCTTAGGGAAATATTAATGAAAATTTATGTTTTTTATATTTAAAAAAAAAGGTCAAACTAAATGGAATTTTTTCCCATATAGAAAACAAAAGTGAAAAGTTGCCGTTAGCCTCACTGCGCCCCTCTCCCCCCCTCACCACTCACCCAGGCACTCATGAGCACAGATTTAATAAACATAAAAATTCAATTCAGAGAAAAAATTTATTATTTCGTTGTTAATTAGAGAAAACATTTATTTATCTTATTCTGGCCGATAAAAATGGCAGTAAATAAAGGGAAACTTTATGTAGCAAATAAACCATATAAAAATGTAGTCTCCCTTCCGCATTAAAGCAATATTGAAATCAATGAAAAAGAAAACAAATTAAAATTAGAAGAAATAAAACTTTGGATTAAATATGGCTTTAAAATATTTTAAAACATATTAACATACTACAACAATAAAAGAAATTCAGGAAGGAATACAATAAAATAAAACGATACTAAACAACAGCAATAAATCGCAAGACATTAAAACTTTAGGGCATATTTTAGGGATGAGCCAATAAATTGTGTAAAATCTAGAATGAGGAAGTAAATAGCAAATGGATACATTCGATTTAAATATTCTAAGGGCCAATAATTGACTTCCTATTTAAATACTCATTCAGCTAATTTTCATTTAAATTTATGTTGCATTTAAATAAGATTCCATTTTTTCAGTGAGTAGTTCTTATTTAATTACGATGAAACTATGGTAGCACTGCGTAAAATAAAAAATTTCCCACAAATTTCCCTAAAGAACAGCTTACATAATCTACCTTCTCTAAAGGGTTAAGAGATCAACCCTCGCTCATTAGGCATCAAAGTAGCATATCTCAAACATTTGCTTTAACATTTATATAAAAACTTTTATCTTAAAATTCACGAAACTCCGTAGTTACAAGTTTTGCAAACTCTTTAATCAAAATATAACCATTTTATCAATATAAAGAATAGTCTCACACAATAAATTTCAAAAGAGAAAAAAAAAAACAACTCTAATAAACAATGGCAAAAAAAACTTACTTCAAAACCCAAACAATAAAGGCAGGAACAAGGGGATATTATTTTTATTCACAATTCCGCCACAAAAATAAAAAGTGTGTCATGTTTGCAACAGAAAAAAAGTTGCCAAAAAAAGAAAACATAGATGAAATATGAACATAAAAAGTAATTTACAACATAAAATGGAAAAACAATAGAAAGTTGGAAAATATCTTGCCATCCAACAAAATAATAAAAATAAAAATAAGCCTAAATTTTTCAAGAAAAAAAGAAAAATAACTAAATTAGAATATCATTTAAAATATGAAACAGTTACTTTAGCTACAGCTTCCACAGATTACAACAGTATTTTGCCTGTTCTGTTTTTCTTTCGTCCTTGTTGATGGCAAAACGAAGCCAAAGACTGAAAATAAATTAAAAAATAAAATAAATCATAAAATAGCCTAAAATTATGCATTACAAAACGGAAATAATAAAAGCTTTAAAGTATGTTATAGTCTTTGAAATATTATGAAATTCTTAGTGTAAAATTATTTAGATTTTTCACTTTTTATGAAGACTTTTTCATTTTAAATGTCGAGAAGACATTTAAGTGGCAAAAAATTTCCAAAAATATATCTGTCAACAAAAAAAAATACATACGAGTATTTCGTCTGCATTAATTTGCAGTCGTGGTGATGCTGGTATTGGCCGAAGTCGTTAGCGCGTTTAATACTAAGGAACCAATGGCTTTGGAGCCTGGTTTCAAACTCTGGCCAGAGCAAGTCTTTTTTCAACATCATTAATTTCTCTGATATTGTATTAATTGTTGTCGGACTATTTAAGTGATGAAGGCATAGCAGGGGTCACTAAAAAACTATTCTTACAGCGATTGATGCTGTTCCAAGCTACTATACACAATAACGACCTCCTTCGTCTGCTAGCAGAAACATCGGCGAAGTAACGCCCTCCTTCGTCGGCTAGCAGAAACAAAATAATTAATAAAATGCCTGCTAATACAGCTTAACAAAGTTAATGAATCTACTTAACACCGGAGGCGCCTCAACACTGCCTTAAAAATTAACATAACACACAAAATTTATGAATTACAAAAGCACAAGCAAAACAGCTTTTCAAAAAAATTACAAAAATCACAACAAACAATTTTCTTCATTCAAGATGAATGTGTTTACTTTTCTACAAACCTACACAAGTATATACAATTAGACAACCGTTGGTTGCCAATAAAAGAATTTCTAAGGCAAAATGAAAAGAAAACCTCTCCTTTACAAAATGTAATTCACAAAATGTATTTGCGAGTTTATATATGTATGAGTAAATGAGTTTTGGAACTTTTTAAACATAAATGGTAAAGATCTACTGATGAGTTGGTATTTATCAACCAACGAAATGCATATAGATTTGCTAGCCCACAACAAATAATTAAATTAATTTTACTCGAATAGTTAAGCCTACAACTCCACCACCATAGTCTTCCAGCGTTTGGGAACCATCACTGATGGTTTCTGATGGTGACAGTTCAAAAGGAATATCGGTTTGCCATGGCCCGCCATTTCTTACTGGTGATTAGAAAAAAACGCTTTGTTCATCTCATCAGAGGTTTGAGCCAATATGGGCAATTGTCTTCCCAGGGATGGTTTGTCCCGTTGGCCAATTATACTATCCATTCCTGTGCCTTTTCCCGCGATACTAATTACTCTTTGCCTTGCAGCACTCTCTAACACAATCAGTAAAGGCGTGAGTTCAATGAGGGCTTCCATATCCGCCGTCCTCATGGCCTCTGTTATACAGAGATATGGTAGTTTCCTCTGTAGTTTCTTCAATTGATCTGTGGATGTATATTAATAAATCACTATTGTAACCAACGGCCGACACGTATTTTAAATGTAAATTATTTTTTTAATGTTCATAGAAAAATCATCTAAAAATAAACTCTTCTGAATGGAAAAACAAAATATCTTCCATTGATATAAATCAATTTATTCGACTCTCTCATCTTTTATCATAGAATTTTTCCGCATTTTAGTATAGCTATCAAGTTCTTGTTACTCTCTTTGCAGTCGAAATGTATGTTTTTTTTTTTTTTTTTTTTCTGAACTTCCATGCATGACTAATATACGTGCAAATGTTTAGTAACAATTTTAAATGCTTATAACTGCTAAAATACTGAACCGACAATAATCCACAGTAACGTGTTCACTTCTGTGAACAAATATTTAAAATAAAGAAAGGAAACGCAATTAAAGTGCTCGGTACGTCCTTGGACAATATTTTGGTTGCTGGTGGCGATAGGTCTAGATATCTGGTAGAATACTTATTCTTGGAAGTTGCTTGTGAGGGAAAAAAACTAGTCTTAGGCTGCATCTATAGACCTAATGATCGGATTTGTTTGGAAAGATTTATGAACACACTGGAAACATATACTGTCACATACGAAGATGTTATTATTGCAGGCGATTTTAATTCGAATATTCTTGTGAACTCTAATTTAACTGACAATATGATTCGCCTTGGCCTTAATACACCTAACACAGTTAATGCTACACATTTCACCAGTACCAACAACACACTTCTTGATCTTTTCTTTGTGAGTGAAATTTCGAAGGTGTTGCTTTATGACTATCTGCACCTTGCTTCTCACGTCACGATCTAATTTTCATGACCTATAATTTTCAGTCAAATGTACAAGAACATTGACTATCTTAGGTTAGGAGAGGAATTCTCAAACATCGACTGGAGTGTGGTTTATAATTTAATTTCTGTTGATGATCAACTATCTTTTCTGCAATACAATATAAACTACTTATACGATCTTGTGGTTCCAATAAGAAGAAAAATCATTAATAGACATAGCAAGCCCTGGTTCACTCGCGATGTCGAACAGGCAATAAACCGTTGAGATATTCTATATGCTCGATGAAAGCGCTTCAAAAGCACAGAACTGTATGACGAATATCGTGTATCACGTAGGATAACCAACAGTTTAATCAAAAAAGCCAAATGTGACTTCTATGCCTCAAAATTCTCTACTGCTGTAGACTCCAAGAAAACTTGGCAAACGATCCGTGAAATCGGCATTGGGAAAAGCAATAACCAAGAATTTAGTGTTGTGGACGCAAATATATTAAATGACCAATTTTTAAACACCCCTAATGTTCAACCAAATCCTGATTACTACCACTTTACTAATGATAATTTAAACAACCACTTTAATTTTGTAAACGTCAATCAATGTGATGTGTTATACAACCTGCTATCGATCAAATCTAATGCAGTTGGTGTTGATGGATTAGACCCTAGGTTTTTAAAAATACTTATTCCCAAACTTCTTCCTTTAATAACATTCGCCTTCAATAAAGTTTTCACTACCAACTGCTATCCAAAAATTTGGAAAGTTGCTAAGATTATTCCCATTCCGAAATCGAATTCCGACCACAGACCCATTGCAATATTGCCATTTTTATCGAAAGTCTTTGAAAGATTAATTCACAACCAAGTTACGCAGTTTCTTGAAACCAATAACATGCTTTCTGACCGGCAATCTGGTTTTCGCAAACACCACAGTTGTATAACGGCTCTCTTAGATGTCGCTGAGGATATTAGACAACAGGTTGACTGCGGTAACGTCACATTTTTAGTGCTCTTGGATCATTCTCGTGCATTCGACACGGTTGACCATGAAATGCTGTGCCTTAAACTTAGGCATATGTTTAGTTTTTCATCAACTGCCGTAGATCTTATACATTCATATCTAATTGATAGACACCAATACGTTGAAACTCCTACCTCAGTTTCTAGCTCTTTGCCCTTAAGACGAGGTGTACCACAAGGTTCGATAATAGGCCCTCTTTTATTTTCATTATATGTGAATGATCTTCAAGAAAAACTTGAACACTGTAAGCTTAGGCTGTATGCAGATGATGTTCAGCTTTATATAAGTTGCAGAAGCACCGCGGTTGATGAATGTGTTAGGAGTTTAAATCAGGAGTTAGGTATTGTTTACGAATGGGCCACTGCTAATGGGCTTGTAATTAATCCTAATAAGTCCAAGTGTTTGGTCATTAAAAAGAAGTTATTAAAACTTGAAAACAATCCCATTGTATTTCTAAATAACCAGCCTATAGATGTTGTAGAATCTGCCAAAAATCTTGGCATTTATTTTAATAACACACTTACTTGGTCTAATCACATAAACTTTGCATGCGGTCGAACGTTCGGAATCTTTGGCAAACCCAATATTGTACTCCTATTAAAATAAGAATACTTCTTGCAAAATCTTACTTAATACCAATGTTATTGTATGGCTGTGAGCTATATGCCAGCTGTGATGGGAAAAGCAAACGAAAACTTAATGTGGCGTTCAATAACATTACTCGGTATGTATTTGGTCTAAGAAGATACGACCATATATCACACTTTGTGACCCGGCTTTACGGCATTGATCTTGATGATTATCTTAGAATGCGTACTTTATTGTTTTTACACAAAATTATATATAAACAGCTGCCAATACATCTCCATGAGCGTATAAGATTTTCAACACTTAATAGAGGTAAAAGAATTCTTTCATTTGGCCATCGCACACGGATTTCGAAGTACCATTTTTTCATTCATGCTATCAGTCTCTGGAACGGAATCCCCTTTAGATTACAAAACATTAGTAACGCACGTCAGTTCAAGAAGTGTATTTTTTGTTATTTTACACGATGAATATGTGTTATATAAATTCCAATTGTATAGAAATGTCTTGTTTTCACTTTGCTGGTTAAACTTTTTTTATCATTTTAATTTAATTAACTTCTGTTAACTATTCGAAATCAGACTTAATTGAAATTCGGGTATTAATTTAATTTATATATTATCATAATTTGCCACACATAATAGACTTAATCTAACAAAATTTATATAATATAATTATTATTTTTTGTAATTTATTGTTTTTACATATGCTTAGTTCCATGCTGCAATATATAAGTCTTGTGTATGGGACATCGAAATAAATAAATAAATAAATAAATAAATATTTTTAATTCATAATAAGTTTTGCCAAAATCGGTTTTGTATTGTGTTCATAGTATCGATCACAAAAAACCTTATTGCCTATTAATTATATTGAAGATTATGGGCCCGATTATGGCTTACAACACTTAAATGTTGTGTTGTCTCAGCTACAACACAACATTAATCTGTTTTGCGATTATGGTTTACAACAGCTACCTGTTGTGCATGTCACATAGTTGGATTTAAATAGTAGCACACATTTCCGCAAAATTCCAACGATGTTTGCAAAAAGCGATCAAGTTGAAAAATAAATATGTACATAAAAACTGTTAAGAGATGCATATACATACATTTTTGTTGTGTTACAAATAAGTAAAATAAAGTACATATAAATAATTATGGATGTTAATGTCGATTTATTTTTTGATAATTGTGATGAAGGCACAGCTAAAACGCATATGGAACGTCTACGGAAAAGAATTCGGGATAGTTCGAACCCATTGGATCTCACAAGTACTAAGTATGTTATATTTTTTAATGCAGAACATGAATACAAATTTTTCAGTTTTATAAAATTTTTCCGCATAAACAACGATGGGTTCTTATTCTTGCTGCAGGAAGTAAGCATTTTTTTAAAACCTTCAAATCGGTGTTCTGCCATTCCTCCTATTTTAAAATAGAATTGCTCATTGATTTTTTTGCTGATGGTAGCCATTAAAGAAGTAGCGGTAATGATTTTAATATTGGAGTTTCACAACCAACAATTTTCTGTATTTTAGGAGTAAACGGATTTGCTTCCATCACCTCCACCAGTTTTTCTATTTGTTTTTTATTTCATATTTTTCTTATAAATACTAAAGCAGCTATAAACGTTTTGCGGAAAACTGAAATTTTATATGTATATGTACTTAAAAATTTTTCTCCATATTAATTTTTCAACTTGCAATGACAATCAGACAACAGCTAATGAGCAGTTGTAAGATTTTCTCAGTTGTAACAACACTTAAGAACACATGTTGTGAACCATAATCGCAGTAAATGAACATAGACAACTGAACTTACAACACTAAAGCTAAAATGTTTGATGTTGTAAACCATAATCGAGCCCAATATTTAGGTAAATTTATTCATAGTAAACGAACTTGTAACAGTTATTGTTTTAATTTAAAAAATATCCTAAAAGTATGCAATATATTTTCGATAAGTCAATCAATAATCAAATTTTCTTAATATTTTTCTTTAAGAAAAATTCAAATATATGCACTTTTTTCTACTACATTTTCAACGTACCGGCACATAATTTTATATGTGTGCTTTATTTTTTTTCAAATTTAAGTCTACATTTTATTTTAAATTACCTTAAACAGAAACCTGCTTAAAAAAATTAACTTGGTGAAAAAAATACCCCTTTTTTAAATCCACATTAGCTACAACACACGAGTATTTATGTTTCAAATGAAAACACTACAAAACGACCGCTTTCATTTGATTGTAAGTCTTTAGACAAGACTCTTATGTACCAGCAAAACAAAACTTTTTTTATTTTCTGCTAAACTTGATTTAACACAATACGTTTTAATGACGTTTGTTTTAGACGCAGAGGTTTTGTTTTTTTTCTGAAGCATACTTAAAAGGGCGTTACATTTCGAAATCAAAATTTCCCCAAACCCCATTCCAACCGGCACACTACCATTTGCGCTCTCCTTTTCTTTTGCTTTATTTATCATTTGCACAAGTAATGTATTTTTCCCCCTCGTTTATTTAGGTTAGTAGCGTAGCATAGGCCCAGGCGCATTTCCTGCGTAACAAACGTCATAGAAAAACTTAAGGATATAAAATGAACTGAAATGAAATCATGAAAAAACAGAAACTAAAATAAACTAAATATGCAAAGGATTTTCATGTTTAATATGCTCACTCATACAAATGGATGATATTTAAATATTTTTCATTCATTTTTTTCTGGCAGCTGCTTTTACTTTCCTTTACTTTTAAAAATAAAAAATGTTAAAACATTTACTTTTTTTCAGTTTTATTTTGTAACTGAATACACAATTGTTGTAGGCAAAATAAGAAAAAAAAATTCACACGTACGAGATATACCGCACCACCAGAGTACATCCGTTTGTAGGCCCATGCATTTTAAAATGGCCAGCTACTACGAGTATTATAAAGGCACAAAAAATAGAACCAAAACAACTATGTTTTGGTACACTGGTAGAACGAATTCGTGTCTCAAAAAAAAAGCAAACAGGTCTGTTTCCAAATAAAATTTATAATTGTGTTGGCATGATTGCGCCAGCAATGTCATTTTTAGTTTATGATTGTAGTAAAGAAATCACTTAATTAGGTTTACCATAAACAAATTTATGTTTGTATTCAATCACTTAATTATTATGCATGAAAATTGCAGCAAGGTTGCATTTAACAATATATATTGTTGAAAAAAATTCTGCAATCATATTTGATATGAAAATGTTTAATCTAACCAATTTTAGTGGTTAATAACCTGTTAATGTAAATTGTTGTTGTAATTTTCTTTGTCATACTATTGCTATTGGTTAAATTAACCATGTCACAGCAGTAACTGAACTACTTCTGCAAATTGTTTTTGGAATTTACATACATAAACATAAAAATACTCAGTTGAGCTGCTTGTTTGCTTTTTAACAAAAACAGCAACAACAACAACATGCTTGTTGATAAGCAATCATACGAATTGAGTTACAATTATACTTTGTTACGCTCTTTTTACTGTAGCTCGCTAACAGTCCTGTTGTCAGCATTGTCAACTTGGTGCGTTTCGCACCTTTTTTGGTGCTTTTCTAAATGTTTTGTGCGAAAAATATCCGAGTTGGTGCGTGGTGCGCTTTTTCTTTAATTTTGGTGCGTTTTTTTAATTTTGGGTGGTTCCAAATCATATTAAACACAATCTTTTGTTTCAGTATGAGAAAAAAGAATTTTGTACAAAAAATATGTACAACTGTTTCAATTCCATTTCATTAAATTTGTGTACAATTTTTACATTCGATTTTACAGATGTTTAAGAGGTACCAAAACGCATTCACAAAAACCGTTAAACCGTCTTGTTGTTACAGATAATTTGTAACATTTCAATACAAGAAATTTGTTGTCCCTTTTAGATTTTCAGAGTACATAATTGTTTTTTGTCGTAAAAGTTGTTGTCAAGTTTGTTAAAGAGCTTGCAAAAACAAAGTATTCTTGCGACTTGCGATCATTGTTGGTTTTTTATAAAATGCGTAAAAGTTTACATAAAGGGTTGTAACACTAAAATTAATAAAATTTATATTTACTAAAAGAAATATTTAAAGTTAGTGTCAAGAATGGAGTCTATAAAAGGAGATCATAAGCGAAATACAAAAGGATTTGGGAATCACAATGTGAGTTTAAGCAATGGATTCGGCCTTGACCAAATAATAACACAAAAGCAAGATGTTGTTATTGCAAATGCGATATCACGCTTAAATATCCAACCTTGTTCGGCATGCTGGAATACGGAAACACAACAACCAGCATTGTACAAAATGTTTTATCCCATTGCAAATATGATATCATGCCATTAGCAGTACAATTTTAATCCGATGTCGAAATATTATCTAGTACTGAAAAACGGTGTAGAATGATTCACTTCATGCATTGGCACAATATTATATCAACATTAGAATTTAAGACTAAAGTTAAATGTTGTAAAGACGCAAAATTAATTCAATAAAAATTTTCATTAAAAAATCTGAACTTGGTGCGTTTTTTGTTAAATGGTGCGTTTTTTTCTCCATTTTGGTGCCTTTTGAAATTTCAAAGTTGACAACGCTGCCTGTTGTGTATGTGAAAATTACGAAAAGTGCTTCGGACCCACACACAATGTTAATATACAAACATCTTTGTATTTGCTTTTATTTGTTTATTGTTCTACTGTGGCTGAGTTGTGAGTAAACAAACTTAATATATTTTTATATTATTATTATTACGAATAAACGTAATTATTATTTGAACTTATATTGATGTATATATGAAAAGTAATATTATCAGGCTCAAGTTCAGTTTTATTGAATTAATAAAAATTCAAAATTACTAAGAATTTTTTTATGTTGGAAAATATTATTATTAGTGCTGGCAAAGTATTGAGTAGTGGGTACCGAGTATCGAGTATTTGCCCTTTTTTTGGATACTCAATACTCAAAAGTAGTTACTCGATACTTTCAGAGTTGTATTTTGAAGCATGTTGATTGGCTAAAATAGTGTATAAAAATACATAAAAATACAGAAAGACAACAATGTGTAAGCTACAAAATTAAACCTACCGCCGAAATAAAGCTGTCAATAAAATAGAACAACCACATGTGATAAATTACATTTTAAGGGTACTTAAAAATGTATATTAGTTAAATATGTACATATACATGTAAATATTATATTTTAATTTTTATATACATGCACTGTCATATGTATGTTCACGCATATGTAAATATTTTCAATCCTTTAATAAAATCAAAACAATAATTTTCCAATGAACCCTTATATGCATAACTAAATTTTTTTTTTAATAATTTTTGAAGAAACTACTTCAATTTGCAGATAAAAACTATGCGTTTCAAATTCAAAATATCCGTTAAAAGTATCGAGTAGTATTGAGTACCCAAATGAAAAGTATTGAATATTATTGAGTAATGAAAAGTAGTAGAATTTGCCAGCACTAATTATTATTTATATCCAATCAGTTTTTTAGCAGAACGTATCAGTACTGATTTCAAGATTTCGTTATAATAATAATATAAAAATATTAATTCCGCTTGGGCACGAGCTATAAATACCCTAATAACAAGGGTCACAGTATTATGTGAATATCCCTAATATAGAGTAAAAACAACAAAAACGTTAAATTACAAAGTAGAATACTTTGATGATAACGGACTATGAGTTTGTGTTGATTATTAGTTCCAAACAGTAATGAGGGAATTTCGTACTAACCAGCACTGTTTCATTGTAGAATAAAACTTAAATTAAAAATTAATTCTCATATTCTATTTCTCTTGAAAACTGGTTAAATAGTTGATATTCTTCTCAACTAGTATCCACTTTACGAAAATTGTAAAGATGGACAATTGAACGCTGATGAGAGGTGTAGCAGCCTTGAAATCACTACTGATACGTTCTGCTAAAAAACTGATTGGATATAAATAATAATATTTTCCAACATAAAAAAACTCTTAGTAATTTTGAATTTTCATTAATTCAATGAAACTGAACTTGAGCCTGATAATATTACTTTTCATATAAACTTAATATAGTTAAGTATTAAAAATGTCATTGGGGGCGTTCAGCAGAAAAACCTGCTACTAAACACTTTAGATGTAGCAGCTTTTGATTTGATTAATTTTTCTGAACGATCTGCTCACTTTTTTGTCAAAAATATCAAAAAATTTGACTTTTCAATAAAAATTATTCAATTTTATTTTGTAAAAATGTGTCATAATATTGATTTGTGAATTTAAATTAATTAAAATTTAAAAATATTTTATGAAATTTTATTCAAAAGTCAAACTGGGCTGAAATTTCGTAGTTTGATGAAATGTATCGTACTTTTTCTTTGCTACCAAAACCAGTGAGCGCTCAATCAACATGTTCGCTCATCGCTTAGTAATCAAAGCGTTCAGCAGATTGTTGAGCAACAGTTGTGTATCAAACTGTGTGTGCTGAACGCACCCATTGTGTTCCACATTATGTTCCAGAAAAAATACCACAAAAAGTGTGCATTTTCCATAACTTTTGTAAAATACGAGTAATGTCATTTTAAAATTTTTATTAGTTGTTTTTACTATTTTCATTGGTTGGTGCAATTCTAACCAACAAAATTGGTTAGATCTACCCACTTTTTTTGTGTGCATGCTACAACAATAAAATATAACATAATATAATAATATTTTAGGCCCGTTAGTTTAAAATCAAACTATGATTATAAAATATACATAATGGGCTACTGGTTAAACGTTTTTTTTTTCAATCTTGGGTGAATGTTTTGTAAAAAAAATATTATTCGACTTTTTTACAATTTTTTAATTTAATATTTAATATTAAGAAGATTAGATTAGATTAGATTAGATAAGTGGATAGATCTGGCCCAAGGACCGGCACTGCGACACCTATTGGATCTTTTGTGCCATGGATCTCTAAAATTAAACCAAGCTCTGAATGACTCTCCTTAAGAAAGTCAGCACAGAGCTTGGAGAAGCCCGCCTAATATCATCCGAACATACAAATTCAGAAAGAAAAACACGCCTTCTATTATTACATAAGACTATACATTCACAGAGAATGTTTGCCGTTGTCTCATCCTCATCCATGCATAAACGGCACAAGGGTGAGCGAACTAGTTTACTTTTCCAAAGATGATAGTTCAGTCCAAAATGACCGGAGAGGAAACCAGTAACTAGCCGTAAGTCATTCCTGCTGAAATTCAGGATGCCACTGTATGAAAATGGCTGTAATATTAAGAAAGAATTTAAAAGGTTATATATATAAAATTCACACTTTTCACTCTAAATATATAATTTTTCTAATAAAAATATGGTTAAGAAAAGCATAATCATAATTAACAAATATATGATGATCAAATTAAATAATAATAAATTTGCTGCGATTTAGATATGACGTTTTCTGATATTATTTTATATGTACTTATTTACATAAAACAAAAATAGCATATTAAAAAAATATGTTTAGTATGATAATAGTGTGATTAGAATACAACCATAGTATTCTTCTCTTAGGTTATGGTAATCCCAATTAAGTTTTTTTATCCTCATCTGTACGAATTTTTTTAAATATTTTCATACGCGAATTGCACCAACACAATAATAATTAATATTTATCACTAAAACTGCCAGTGTTACCAGTGCATTATTTTGGTTTCATTTTTATACTTGACTGCAAATAATTTGACGTTGTAAAATATAAATATTTTTTACATTAAAATCACAATAAATCTTTCTCTCTGTGTATCTACCAGCCATACAATAAAACATTATGTCTGTTACCCAAAAAGATTTATTTTATCATCATCATTATCATGAAAAACCATAATAATGATAATTCTGCAGCACTAATGCTAAAGCAAGAGAAAAAAGTGAAATCTCTGCTAGTAGAAGCATTCTGCATTCATTCGTTACTATGAATTCTTAAATATCCTTTTTCCTGAGTTTGTGTCTAAAATAAAATATTGTCATAGGATTGTAACTGAAGGCAAAACAGAAAAACTAAAAATTCTTACTACAAAAAAAAAAAAAAGTGATGACTCAAAAAAAAAAACAACCAAACAAACAGAAAAAGAACAATAAATGAAACGAAATGAAAACATTCATAAAATCATCAACATTCATATATTTTGTCATACTTCTGTTTGGGCTGTTTACTTGCGCTCTTCCTCCTCCCTTGTCCCTTGTACAAAGTGACGCACTTCATTTCCAAAAAAAAAAGAAAACAAAAAACCTGCAAAATTTATGTTTGTTTTATGGATTTGAATTATGTTTGTGCTGTTTGTGTTTGCGTAAGTGAGGAGAGTTTGTTTAAAACAAAACTTTAAAGCACATTTTCAGGGTTTTATATTTCTTTGTTTGTTTTTTAATTGTTTTTTTTTTATATTTTTTTTTTTGGGAATTATGGGACAGTGTGCCAATTTAAAGAAATGTTTTTTTTGGGGTGTGCTGAAAAATAAACTAAAACTAAAATTTGCTTTAAATTAAAAATTTTATAAATTGAAATTTTAGCAGATGGCCTTACAGATGACCCATATTAAGAGTGAAATTTTTGTCTCTTGATTTTTTTATAATTAAATTGTAATAAACATTTTTTGATTAGGTATGCACTGAAGGATATATGAAATAAAATGCTTTTGACATTAAATGTTTCATTCTCGCTTGAATTTCTATTTTTTTTTTAATGCTTTAATAGATTTACATTGGTAGTGAACTGGAAATACCTCACATTTTGCCAATTGCCTATGGAGCACAGTGCAATTATTTTCACAGAATTGTTAACTGCTTTTGAATTTGCAAAAGTTATATATAAACATTTATTATCCTCTCAATTTTCGTAAGGTAATATATAAAATTTTTAAAAAATATTGCCAACTAATTAATACCCACTCTTTAGAATCTTGTTACAGACTTTACTTGAGCGTAAATGCACTTTAAATTAAAAATCAAAATATTTAAAAAAAAAACTTCGCTATCGTTTACCATCAAAAGAGCACACACAAATATTATAACAGACACAAACATATTTTTTTATTAATGGTTATTTATCCACAAACTCAAACCGAAAAAAAATTAAATCTCTTTTAACTTAAAATTAGTACTTAAAAATTTCGTTATCATTAAATAAAGCCGAAAACAACAACAAAACATAAACAATACCCACAACAGATAACGAATACAATGAAACAACTCCTAAAAGTATGCCAAGAAAATCTTTAACAATTTAAACCTGGTGAAAAGTATAGAAAAAAAATCCCAAAAAAACAAAAACTATAAAAAGCTTACATAACACGTGCACAAATATATATATACCGACATATCTGTGTGTACTGTTAGCATGGGTATGTGGATGGGTATTAGTGCTCTTAAATTTATTTCTATGGGAGTGTCTTTCTGTCCAACTTTGTTTATTTGTAATAAAGTCTACATTAAGAACTTAAAATTCTTGAAAAAAAAACAAAAGATTTTTAGTAACAATAAACAGCTTAAGTAGTGTTACACCATGTGCTAGCACACATACATATTCATAAATACAAAAGCACAGAATCCATAGCATGTGGCACAACACACACAATATGAGAGATGAAAATATTTTTAGTGCACTTGAACCAGTTACTAATTTAGTACCTTTTAAATTTTACTATCGTCACGTGTTCTTCATAAAATGATTTTTGAATCTTAGTCGTGTATAGAATTAAGGTTAATCTAAAATTACTATTTAATGTTACGCTATGATCTTTTCAGTTGGAAAGGCTAAAAGCTTAATTCCTTATGAAATTATTTACAAACAATAACGATCTTTTAAATGTTATTTTCCCCTCCAGCTCTGCCTTGGGGAAAACTTTTAGGAAACTAATGAAGTGGAAAAAACAAATAAGATTGTTTTTTTTTTTCTTTTCTTACCTTTCATATTCTCAATACTTTTATCACTTTAATGAGAAAAGTTTTTTTTTTTTTTGCTTATTTTTGGAACAACAATTGTTTGCTAGTGAAAGCATTGAAAAGTAGACACCGTTTCTAATCGGGTTAAATGAAACGAAACTACTAGTGTCCAAAAAAAAAATTGTGTGCAGTTTCTAAGAAAGTATGTATTTAGTTTGAAAAAGTTTTATTTTAAGATTTTATATCACTTTTAGGAATAAACGTAGCATGACAACTATTTAACCAAGTTTTCAAAAGAAATAGAATTGAAGAATTTTTTGTAATATTTTAATTCTATTAAGTTTTTACAAGACGGAACAATTTTCGGTTACTCTGAAATAGCTCAACTTCTAATATTCCAATAAACACTCAAGTCCATTATTTTCATGGTAAGTAACTTTGTAATTTAACGTATTATTGTTCATTCTATTGTAAGCTAATTCACGTCTGTGATGTGATGCTGCAAAGCAATGGGTAGTACCGATGTTGAATTAATATTTTACTACTATAACCAGAAGCCGACATAATCGATCGAATTCTAGATGTAAATAAATCTCTTTGATCATTAAAATTAATTATCATCATGCAAAAATTAAAATACCTTCCAATGAGCTAAATCTAATCATCAGCTGGCACAGTTTGGTACACAACTGTTGCACGATGAGCGAACATGTTCAGTGAGCGCTCTCTATTTTTGGTAGCAAAGAAAAAGTACGATACATTTTATCCAAAGTATATCAATATCAAGTATAAGCTTCGCGGCAACAACAGAAAAAATAAAAAAAAAAATAACAGGCTTTTTGTTTGTGTAAAATAAATTTACAATTTTCAAAAAAAGCTCAGTAGCAGAGCTGTAAAGGAATGATTCCTTTTTGAAAGAATCTACGAATCTAAAACGCTTTTGAAATATATAAAAATAAAAAAAAACACGGCCAGCTATGCTCCTGCATATACATACTTGTATAAATATACTTTGATTTCATCAAATTACGATATTCCAGTCGAGTTTTACTTTTGAATATAATTTTATAATATATTTTTAAATTTTAATTCATTTAAATTCACAAATAAATATTATAAAATCTTTTTACAAAATAAAATTCAATAATTTTAATTGAAAAGTCAAATTTTTTACAAAATATGACATTTATTCGAGCAAATACTCAAGAATTTATGTTTTTAAAAAATGTTTATTTATTATTTATTTATTTATTATCCATTTTTCAAGGATATATACCGATATCTCAAAAACTGGAGCCAATCTGACACTTCCAAATGTACTTTCGAACTCAGGGGACTTGTAGCATGTGGCCAACAGTTTTAAAGTTCAACGAGTGCATACTTAAAAGCAACAGATACTTTGTGTAGCTTATATCTACAATCAAACTAATACAGTTAATAAATGTGATTCATTTAAGTGCATTGTGCTGCTGCACTTAATTAACTGTACAAGTGTCAAATTACCGACACACACAAAATATCTTGCTTGCAGTTTGTCAATGCTTGCGTGTTGCGGTACTATTGAATCGCAATGCATACCACACACTGTTGGCCACATGCTACAGACTCCCCCCTAATAGTTCGAAAAGGATTCATCGAAGTTCATTTTTTTTTTCGGGTCAAAAACTATCACAGTGTTTTTTATAACTTTTGTCAAAATCGGTTTTATAATATGGCCAGAATTTCTCTCACAAACAATGGTATTGTCTATTAATTATAAAGATATTAATTTGTATTACCTTTTTTACATTAGGTCCGTTTGTTTACTTTTCCAGTAAAATCCAGTAGTTGAGTAAATTTTGGCCAACTTGAAAATTTTACTCTCAATAATGGCTCTTGCACAAAGAAGTACGCAAACGAAAATTTCAAAAAAGTACGCAAACGGAAAAATTACAAAAAATAGCAGTTTATTCAAAACAGCTGATCACTAAATAGCTTAGCGTTGTGAAATATGTATATGTTGTTTTGACTACCCAACTTTTGGTAGTTGATTCAATGCGTTTTAATAATTAAAAATTCGTAAATGAACTTCTGTAAAAGCTTTCACATGTGTTTATTTTTTAGATGACAATTAATTTTTTTCTGGTTAAATAATACACGAAAATACATCAATATTTGATATTTGGTACTCTAAATAATATGCAGTCATAAGTATTCATATAAATGTATGTGAACCTTACATCTCTAAAACATAAGTGTAAATAAAACAATAAAAAGACAAAATTTACTATGTTCTCCTGGAACCTTTCGGAACATATGTAGAAACTAATTATTTTCAGTTTTTGCTGCACTTTTAATTTAGCTTTTGAACTTTTAAATGTCTCTATTAAAATTTTATACATTTTTTGTTTGTTAACTTTATTTTGTTTACTTTATTGAATCATATGGTTTTGTTTTCTATTGGATTTTACTGGACAGTAAAATATTGCAGGCTCGTAGTGAGACAACTGTCACTTTACTCTCTCAATTGATGCACTTTTTGTACAAATTCCGCAGTGATTTTAATTTCAACATGTATTATTTTCAAGAACAGACAAGAACTTTGTAAATGGAGTTTTTTATAGAGTGTCACAACATTGAGTTGGAACAACTGTTTTAATTGAGTACTCATTTAACAGCTGATGGCTGATTTTTGTTTAGTTTGCTTTGAAATTTCATTAAGAATCGACTTACATCAGAGCAACGCGTGCAAATTGTTGAAATTTTTAATAAAAATAAATGTTCTATTCGTCAAACTCATCGTGTTGCGGTCTCTACAATTGATTTACGCAAAGAAACTTTTGATGAAAAAATAACTTCAACTAAAGATCGTGTGATTTAACCCCATTAGATTATTTTCAGAAACCATATTCGAACATTAATTTCTTAAAATTTTCTTTCCAATAAAGCCCATTTCATTGATATTAACAATATATTTCCTTATTTTATTATGATTTAAACTTGTGTCACTCTTTATAATGCAAACACAATTAATCAATCAAACAAAAGTGTATGAATTTGCAAATATTAAAAATAAAAATCAAGTTAAATCAATTTATTAAACTATATTATCTCTCATCCTACAATTCTCCCACATCTTAGTCATGGTCCGATTATAAGGTCTGTGCATTTGTACAACAACAAAATTCAAAATGCATTTTGTTTGTGTAAAAACATGCTGGTGATGTTAAAAACAGCTGCCCACAATAGAAAGAAAATTTCACTACATTTTGCCCTTTCAACTGGCTCTTTTGGTAAATTAAATAATGTAGCTTTCACTTTCAGTTGAAAGATTTTTTTTTCACGCAGCACAATAAGAAATATTAAAAATATATTTTTGTTGTTTATTTAAATTTTCACTTCAAATTCAACGATTTTCACAATTAGAATACAAATTGCTTAAAAAACCAAGAAGCACAATAAAAACATAAGCAAACATATTCGTGATGGCAGCCGAAAAAGTAAACAACTTTTGACATCTTTAGCATGTTGTTGACGATATCTGGCGATTTGCACAGACCTTATAATTGGACCATGATCTTAGTATAGATGTCTTGTTATTGTTGTTACTCTCTTTAAGATCCGAATGTAAAAAACATACGTTTGGTTTGTTCATTTGTTTTTTCCACGTACTTTCTTTTTGAACTACAACTAAATGCATGAAAGGATTTAGTAGCCATTTTAAACGCCGACAACTTCCAAAATAATTAACCGATTTTAACAAAATAAAAATTGTGCACATCAATTCAGAAATATCTTGAATATGACGTAAAGTGTATCAAAATCAGTGAAATATTATGAGCATAAGATGCATCACAAAACATAGACTCGCCTATTAATTATTTCGACAACTTTTGCTAAAAAATTTTTTCGCTTGTTTTCTTATTTTTGTTATGCCGGACTGCAGAAAATATGTTTTGTTGCCAAATAAAAAAAACAATTTGCACGAATTCACAAAAGCTAATAATTTCCTCAACAGAATGCCGGAATGACAAAAAATTCAATTATAAATTTTATTGCCATCTCCTTTCTTCCAAACATACGAGTACATTTTCATTATCGTTATCTACTCTTCAATATGATTTCTTTTTTGTATATTTAGCTTTATAAACTTTCTAAATACTTTAAAGCTGCAGTTCTTAACTAACTTAGCAACTTCAAATACTTTGTGTAATCAAAATTATTGTTGCTGCAACTATTTAAGCTTTTTTAAAATTGCTGACAATTTGCAAAGCAAAAACATATTAAAATGAAAACATAAAAATAATTGTATTAAATATTTACAGAGATTAGACATTTGAGAGATTCTTTTACATATTTTTCTTTACACGGATACGTTGGCTTACAAAGGCAGCTCTAAGATACACTGTTGGTTGACTGTTGTCACAAGCAGGCTTAAAACTCTGAAGCTGTTTTTTTTTTTTGCATTTATGCTCGAGTTGTTAAAAATATCATTAAAATCAAATGGACACAAAATTTAGAAAATACAAATTATTGTACACGCGTTTAGCAATAAAATAAATATGTATTTATTTTAGTAGTTTATTTTTTCAAATAGAGAAATAATTACAAGGAAAACTTAATGGGCAAAAAGGGGTAGACCTCAATAAGTATTTTTAAAACGCTTTCAGCTTAATGAAATTTATGGCTCTTTAAGGTGATAGTAAAGTATTTTTTAAAGAAAAAACAATTTGTATTAAACGAATGCTGGCAGATGTTGTTACGCTACTCTCTTACACAAAAAACACATAAAATGTATTAAATTGTAGATCCTTAAAAATATTAAAACCTAAAAGTATGCTTTACTTTTTTCATGTATTAAATTTTACTACTGCTGCTGCAATTTATTTTTTGCATTTCTTTTTTTTTTTCCTTTCTCTTCTTTTCACTATACAACTCAAGGTTGGGGTTATTGTGTTTTATTTTTCTTAGCATTTTACCAAATAAAAAGAATACATTTTAATTATGTAAAGAGAGAGTAAAAATAAATTAAAGAATGCAAGAAGAAGGAAAAAAATGTTGTGGTAATATTTATAAATGTAAGTAAGAGAAAAAGTGGAGGTTAAATTACGTTAATTACTAACTGCTCCGTATTCGTAATGAAAACAACAGGGAATTCATATGCCAACAAATGTATACCGCAGGGCAAAGTGTTTGAAAAAATGGTCTGCTTTCTCTAAAAAAAATATATATATAATAATGAGCCTGTCAAATAAAAAAAAATACACCTACAAAGAGTCACTCAAGGTTAAAGAAAAACTCTATAATTAAAGGGCATTAGGAAGAAAATATTTAGAAAGTAATAGTTTTACAGCGACCATACATACAGTGTCAGAGAACTCAGTTCCGATCGAAAGTGACTTCAATACTGAATGTTGAGTCTTCAGAAAACGAAAATTTTGTTTGTAATCAAATCCCTTTTAAAAGTCATAATGAAATTATTAATGAATTTACCAACTAACTTTATTTGTAATAATATATAAAAAACTGCATACTTTTAGGCGCGAAACTAAAATTAATTTTGTATGTCAAAATAAAAAGATTAATGAACTCTCCAAGTAAAAACAAAAAAACTTTGTCGATGTAAAATCGAAATACAAAATAAAAGGAATCTGAAGACTGCAAATCAAAAATAACCGGAATACAGTTACGGAATGGAAAACATTCCAATAGCAGTGTGTGACATTCAATGATCGTACAATTGACTTTTCTCCCCAGGATGCACTATTTTACTTTTATTCCATAAAATTAATGCTAAAATATCTTAAAAAAAAACTTAAAGGCAAAACTAACTTTAATTCAAAAGTTTTAATTATATAATTTTCTGATTTACTCAAATAACTTTTAAGCACAACGGAATATTTATGTTGCATTAAAAACAAACAAAAAATAGAAATTAAAAGTCATTGTATATTTATGGGCTGCACTAAATTATTTTGCATACAAAGACCGTGCAGCAGTTTCTTGTATATATTTTCCTTGATTTTTTTCCCTCAAACTCGTAATAAATTAAACCAAGACGTGTTACTGTTGTAAAGTTTAATTTGAATTTTAATATTTTAGTTTTCTACGAGCAACAAAAACAAGGCCACATACAGAAGATATACAAACAACGTAACAAAAACATAAAATTACCATGATAAAAATCACGAGGTAAAACTCTTTTTGTTTTATATTAATAGAGAAAAATGATCTGCAGTGGCCAGCGAAACAAAATATATAAATAGAGTGGCAAAACAACAAGGAAGGCTAAAAATTAAAATGAAACGAATAAAAAAAAATCCAGCATATTGGCTTTTATCATAATAACGAGTAAAAACTATGGGGTAATTTTCACAGGCACACACAGGTACACACTCATATACGAACACAAAATTAAAAGCATCATTTTTAGAACACTCATATTTTTCAAGTTAAGCACAAAAGCCAACTAAAATACTAGTAGCTTTATATATCATTATGCATAATTAAATAAGGCAATACACTAATTAAAACTGAATGAGTTATGTTCTTTTATAAAGCATACTTTTAGGTAGCTGCTTTTCTTTTTGCAGCAAAAATAGTTTGGCAAACTAAATAGCTTTTAATTAAATTTGAGGAATTTTTAGACAAGAAAAAACATAAAAAGCTTTTATAGTTTAAGATTAAATTGTAATCTATTTTATTTTTTTCGAGCAGAAATCTTCTGGAAAGCAGGCATCGTTTTTTTTTTTTGTTGCTATAATTAAGCTTAAAAGATTTTCTAAATTAGTTCGACCTTTTTATTCAAATTTTATAATAATAAAAAGACCTGGTGCTTGTATTATTTTTTATATAATTAAACTTAATAGTGCATACTTTTAGGATTACTTAATTGAAGTATACTTTTGAGTGCTTACGGTTTTATTACCTTTTACTAATTTATGCCTTTAGATTTATTATATTTTATATCAAATGTTTGCTCTTATAAAGTCATGTTAAATTAAACACATTTGAAACATTTCACACAAATTAGTAACAACACTTCTCTTTGATATGATTTGCTTGGAAAATAAATGAAATAAAATTACCCAGCAAATAATAAACAATAGAACTTTAGGTTTGAGCCAATATTTATAAAATAATATAAGTATAGAAGAGAATGGAAAGAAATAATTAAATCAAAATTCAGTAAACAATTTTATTGGGAGTCTAGTTCAAACTTTTGGCCACTACCGGAAGGAAATGTTTTTCTTATTTGTTTATTTTAAGGCAGGCTCATGCATATATTTTGTCAAATATCCGACAGTTTTAAGCATTTCACTCATATTTTTTTTTTTTTTTTAAAGCCCAGTATTCTGTTCAGTATTCCACGCGGAATGCTGTCAAAATGCATGTATAAAAAATTTGCTTGGAAAATTCGTGAAAAAATTTTGCAAGAGTAGTACTCTGTTTTTTCGTGGATAAACATATAACACACATATAAACACGATGGCTTTATTTCATAAGGAATTTTGACAGCTGAACATACAATACAAATTTATACACCACATTTTAAATGTCATATTCTCCAAGTAAAATAATCAATGTTGCTTAACAAGAGATTAAACATTAATTACCAACAACATTTGCTGGGTTAATGTATTGACACATTTCACTTTGAAGTTGTTTTGTAAAATAAATGTTCTATTATTCTACATATCGTAAATACAATAAAGTCAAAATAAAAAAAAAACCCATCAATCAAATAGCTCCAGATTACAGTAAACCACTTTTCTAAGGTAAAAGTTTATAATTTAATTGAGACATCATTTTGAATATAATTGTAGTTCATTTAGAAAACCGATTGTCAGTTACAAGAATTTGCACTTTAACCAACGAGAAGCTTATTTTATTACATATGGTAAAACATTTTGTGACACATTTCTGTGTACGGTTCAAATATAATCTAAAATACTGCGTAAGAAAAAACCACGTTTGATAAACGTTAACACGTATTTGGTTAGCTGACAGCGTTTGGAAACACTACTTCCTTGAGTGAGAGGCAATATAGTTTTTAAGATTAAAAGTCATTAAAGATATTTACGAGTTTATCTTAATTTGCTTACTATATTTGAATACGATATTTAATGTAGAAGGCAATTTTTGTTACTCCTTTTACACCCATAATACTCTGCGGATTTATACAATCAAAATATCATTTGAAAGGTAACTACTTATAGATGAGCACAATATTTATATTATTAAAATCGGTTAAGGATGTTTGAAGTTATAAACGATTGAAAATTTTACTATTACACACAAACTTATTATTATCAAAACATAAATGTGTGTCTAACGCACATTTGCTTTTCCAACGAGAATAGAAAAATATTTCGCCATTGCTTCATGTTATTGTTTCATGAAAAAATGAGACCAGAAATGGAGAGTGGTTTTTTTAGAGCTATGCTGTTTATGGCGCGATGAGGGCTGAATTTTATTTTTCGTAACATAAATAATCGACACTATTACAGTTATATTTTTCTTTTTGTTTTGATTTGCTTGTCCTTTAAAAGCGACTTTTTTGTTGTTTTTTTTTTTTTTTTTTGTAATCAAGACGAGAATATATGTATGGATGTATATGGCGTGTTACTCACATTCAACTGCAATAACAAAAACAAAATATTAAATATTAAATATACTCATATGAATATGTTAGTGTTTCGGTTTTGTTTTGCTTTGTGTTGCTGAGTTGCCGAACTACCCACCAAACAAAACGTCAAGCGATGGAACTATTATGCTTTGATGAATGTAGTACATTCAAAATTAATTGAAAATAATGTTTTTTTTTTCTATAAAAAATAAATATATTATTTAAAAACAACTAAAATTTTTAAATTACGGATTAAATTTCTAAAAACAATGTCATAAATTCAGAAAAATTATTAAATCTTCACATGTAGGTATATACTGTGAACTCGCAGAAACGTGAACTAATTTTTACCGAGGGTGTTCACGTTTTCGATTTTGTTCACGTTTTAGATTGCATTTTTGATCACTTTTTGCAGTCTCTTTTGTCGTTTGTTTTATATTAGAATAAAGTATGTGGTGTTTTAGCTATGAAACATTTTTCGATTCTACTTTTTGTAAGAAATATAAATAATTTCTCAAAATAAATGTTCATGTTTTTGGGTAGTTCATGTTACTGGATGTTCACATTTCTGCGAGTTCACTGTACCTAATGAGCATAGCTCTAACTGGGTGTCCTAAGACACCTCTCTTCTTTTTTTATTCCTCAAATTGGCAAATATTTATTTCTCTTATAATGGTGCTAAGTTTTTTTTTTAATTTGTTAAAAACAAAGATTAAGGAAAATAAAATTTAACACATATGAGATAAATTGCTAAAAAAAAAATATATCCTTTCTCTCAACCATATAAAGGATATTTTCACACTTTTCATTAGTAATTAGACATAAAAATTAACATGTAATATCTATTGCAGTTATATTTTTCATTGGCGTTATTCAGTGTTCGATGAAAATGGTCTTGCGAAAAATCTAGAGCAAAATAATGTCACATTTTTGTAAAACCCTACCGCAAAACATACAGAGCCAGTAAAATTTTACATGGATTTCATAGCGCCAACCATGGAAGTTATTTTATTGACTACAAATTTTAAATTTAAAAATAACAAGAAACGGAATATTGATAAAAATTAAATTGTGTGAAATCACTCCCATTTGCACCACGTTGCAAACAAAGTACAAAATGTATCAATACTAAACTTTTAATTATAACAGGATTTCCATTCCTGCACAAGATTGAAGGAGAAACACATTCAATAAATATAATTAACTAAAGTCTGGTGTTATGTTCAGTATTTCAAGCGGAATTCGGTCAAAATGGGTTTGAACCCAGGCCCCAAGTCATTGTTTACTTAGTAGTCAACGCGCTAACCACTTCAGCCAAGACCACCCTCAAAAAATTGTAAAAAGTTTTACGTAGAATTGTGTGACCAAGTTTTATTGAGATTTCACTTTGAAGACAATACAAAGGTGTTGTAAAATGAATAATACTATCATCATTTTTAATTTAAACGCAAATTGTATCACTAATTTCTCTAAAAATTTAAACTTGCTAATATTTTTTGGATATGGTATGTAGGTATTGTATTAAAAAATACACAAAACACCTGATTATACTTTGTTTCAACAGTTGATCTCTTTATTGATAAGAATTTGCTTCATTTTTTATAAAAACCTTTGAATTTTATTTGTAATGTGTAATGTACAGCAACTTTTTAGAACGATTGTGGATAGGCAAACCTCAAAACAAGAGTAGAAAATTAAAACTAGAGCTTTCTCTATATTAGTTTAACTATTGTTCTTCATATATAAAAGGTGTTAAGTATTCAGAAACGGACGAAATGATGGGAGCCATTAATTGCCACTAGCGGTCAGTCGATTGTCGGGGTTCTTGTTCGCTACGTTTCTAATTTTTATATGATAGTCTACATTCATAAATATTATTGTAGACTCCCGATACTACAAAAAAATACATATACGTAGATATGGAACAGGTTGAATGGACAATAGATGTTAGTCAAACCCGTTTTATTATCAACCTAACGATTTGATCAAAAGCATATAAAAACATATTTGCATCTCCCTGATGGAATGGAGATAATATGCCTCATTACCCACCCTACCTTTTGATCTTAATAGCTAATATTATTAAGATCCCAACTTCGGCCAAACACTTACATTCTCACACGACGAAAACTTTTAAAAAAGAAGATTTAGCAATTCATTTTGATTTCACTTTTTATTCCCTATACAAATTTCTTCATCTTATGTTAAATTAGTAAATATAAAAGAAGTATTCACTAAAATTCTACGCGTCTTACTAAGATAATAAACAAGTAATATTCATTTCAGAGCTCTAGAGTTAATTCAGTAATAATTCACTTGCTCAAATAAAATTAAATTTAACTTATACTATTTGGCGATATTGAAAAAAAACTAACTAAAAAAATAATTCATCAGTATTTCCAATGGATTGAGTAATGATAATTAAGTTTATAATAATGATTTACTGGGTACAAAAAAATGTTAAAAAAAAAACAAAGAAAAAAAAGTAAACAAACAATTATGTATTAAGACTTCTACTCATAATGAACAAAAGTACATCGTTCCCTCGAAAGACGCAAATTAGCACATAATGCGGGTTATTTACAAAAAAAATATAAACTAATTTAATTAACTAACTTGTTTTAAATAATAGTTAATTATGCAAAACAAAATATCGATATATTTTACTCACCAATAATACATAGCTGGAACAGTTGAGGCCTCGACGCTCCGACTTATACTCTTGGTTGACACTGAATGCTGAGAATTAGAGATTGTTTTGCATTTACAAATACCATATTCTTAACCCTAATGTTACCTGCATGATAATGTAAATTTTTTCCTTTTTAAATTTTTTATAATATAGATATTAATTAAATGATAAAATTCGCAAGGTTAATGCTTGTTAAGGTTTCCAAAACATAATGTAGACTGAAAATGTGGTAATTGAAATTTTTTATATTTGATAACTTTTACTTTAATTTATTGCATTTATTGGATGCTTCTGGATTTTTCTTTACTCTATGTAAATATGATAATAAGTGAAATTATGGTTTGGAAACTCTCAACACTTACGTTCGCAAAACTTATATTTACACCATTGGGTTCCAACTTAAGATTTTGTGATTGGCTTGAATGCCGTGGACATGCTTATGCAATTATAGATTTTACATATATGTATCGGTCTATTTGTTTTAAAATTTGTATATTTGATTGTTTTATGTGATTCCTTTCTGTTATGCTTGGTATCCAAATTTGTCTCGTGGATTCCTTTCCTGGTCTGTTGGAGATTAACAAGTTACAGTGGTGGCCAGGCCTTAAAGCCCACTATGGCCCAATAGTTATGACTATGCTCCTTAAATGTATTTAAATGTTACTTTATACGGTCACGTTGCTAGGTGATGGATTCCGATTTAGAAATTTGAGGTTATGTTAACCGTTGCGGCTAAATTACACAAATTGTGTAAAACTTCTGGTATTGAATCCAGAAGATTTTAAAATGTTTTTATAAATTATTTTGTTACCTTAATTTTGGGTAACTTATTAAAATAAACTTTTGTTTAGAGTAAAAAAAGTACATATGTCAATATGTGTATAACAATATACTTTGATATATGCCTGTTACTAATTATGTATATCACTTAGTCTTGACTTAATTATTGGTTTACGTTCTTGTCGCTATCAAGACTAAATTGAAAAAAAAGAACAATACAGAGTTTTATCATCTAAAACTCCGCTAAAAATCACGTTATTATTCGGACAGTAAAAAAAAACCTACGCAGTTAGTAGTGTACGTATGCATGTACTTTATTCCGAAAAATGCAACAACAAAATAATAGATACTGCACTTACATGGCTGCTACGATATCATCCGTAATAAATGCAGCATTGTGAGGTGAAATTAAACATAACTAACTTTAGCCGTTAATATTTAAACTGGTGATATAAATATCTCCGTTAAATAGCTGATATTTTTTTTTCTTCAACTGGGGTAAAGTAGAGTGGTGTGTCGAAAGAGGGATGCATTATATACATATATGTTAAGTTATGTATAATGTATGTATGTATTACAGTTTTTCCCTAATTTTGTTAACCTAAACAAACTGTTTGTTACAAACCTGATAATTCTAGTTTATTTAAACTACTGAATTAGATGGAACGACTATACCTGTGTAACGTCCAACAAATTTTTTTTTTTTTTTTTTTTTTTTTTTTTTATGGACGGATATCCTTAGCATGGAAAGTTCCGATAAGTTTCCCATCAGTATCTTCCAACACATAACAATTATTACCCGTTTTCTCGCGGATTTTCGCCTTTATAAAAAGCGGTGCTAATTTTGCATTGTACTTTTTATTAAAACTACTTTGAGAAAAGTTTCGGCGGTAAACTTCTTGTCCTATTTTATATTGTATTGGTCTGGCCCTTAAATTATACGTATGCCTATGGGTTTCATATGATTCTCGAATATTTTTCCTAATATTTTTTCGTAGTAGATTTAACTCATCTCCTTTCGACAGCGGATTTACGGGTTCATCTAAAAGTTTTAAAGTTCTCAGTAATGGATAGGAGGATCCATGAGTAATCATATCTACGCCAAACAAGGCATAGTAAGGTGAACATTTAATAGTTTGATGATATGAATTCCTCAGAGAGCAACTAATTGAACTAATGTTCTCATCCCACGTTTGGTGGTCATTTTTTACAAAGATACGAATTCCCGCGATTAAGGAACGATTTATGCGTTCTGATGCATTTGCTTGTGGTGAATACAAAGCCGTATAGGTGTGAGTAATACCTAATTTTGTTAGAAAAATTTCAAAATCGTTTGAACGGAATTGCGACCCATTATCACTTACAATAACTTCCGGGACTCCATATATATGAAATATATTGCTTAAAAGGAAGTTTTGAATACATTTTGCGGTAAACTTACGGAGTGGACAAAGCCAGTGGAACTTAGATAAATGGTCCAGCACAATTAAAAGTCCTATATGACCATTTTTACTTCTTGGATACGGTCCCAGTATATCGATGTACAGCCGTTGAAACGGTCTTGTCGAAATAACTAGCTTTCCCATTTCCGGTCTGAGAATTGCATTTGGTGCTTTAGTCTGTTTGCACATTTCACAGTCACGCACAAAATCACGCACCTGACTAACTATACCTGGCCAATAAAAGTTTCTTCTGATTACATCTAGCGTTTTCGCCATTCCTCCGTGAATACTAATACACTCATGAGCATTTTTGATTATATCTAACCTCAACTGTAAGGGAACCCATAACTTCCAAGCCTTTTGATCCGCATCGTCATTGCCTGTATAATGATCTGTACGTATATACACAAAATTCTCTATCGTTTTGATGTCAGGATATTTATCTTTATTTTCTGCAATTTTCTCCTTGAGTTCCTGGTACTCGCGGTCATTAAAATGGGAAGAGTTTAAATCTATTTCAGGTTCAAAAAGGTGTATATCAGAAACTTCTGGGCAGTGAACCCTACTTAAGACATCCGGTACAATGTGGTCTTTACCTTTTCGGTGGCTTACTGTAAACTTAAAAGATTGCAACTTCAATACCCATCGAGCTAGTCTACCTGAGACATCTGTCTGCTTCATGAGCCATACAAGGGAAGAATGATCAGTAATGACCTCAAATTCCTGCATTTCTAGGTAACAGCGAAATTTTTTTATAGCTTCTAACGCCGCGAGGCACTCCCTCTCAGTTACGCTATAATTTCTTTGCGCGGTATTAAGTTTTTTTGACATAAACGCTATCGGTTTCTCTGCTCCATTGTCATCTAATTGTACTAGTACTGCACCAATCCCGTAGTCACTCGCATCGCACTGTACATAGAATTTTTTTGAAAAGTCCGGGTTTGATAGAACTGGGGCACTGGTAAGCAAATACTTAACCCTATCAAATGCTTGTTGAGCCTCCGGCGTCCAATTAAATTTGCGTTTTGATGATAATACTTCGGTTATTTGAAAGACTTCCGTTGAGAAATTTTCTATAAATCTCCGGTACCATCCAGCAATTCCTAAGAATCCACGAACTTGCTTAATATTTTTCGGAGTTGGCCATTTTAAAATTGCCTCCACTTTCTCGGGATCGGTTTTGATTCCTCCATGTCCTATAACAAATCCTAAGTATTTTACTTGTGTTACACAAAAAACACTCTTCGAGATATTAAGGGTTAAATTAGCCTTTCTAAATTGATCTGCAATTCTGACGAGGATTGCCAAATGAGTCTGGAAGTCTTCTGAGACAATAACGAGATCATCCAGATAGCCGAAAACACAATGACGAAGATCTGGGGGTATTAGCTGGTCCATAAGACGGCACATAGTTTGCGGTGCTGTACAAAGTCCAAATGGCATGACCACGAACTGGTACAGGGGTCTACCTGGTACTGTGAATGCTGTAAATGCCTTCGACTCTTCGGACAGCTCCACCTGCCAATATGCGTCTTTTAAGTCGAGCTTAGAAATAATGTTAGCTCGAGGAAGTCTAGAAAATATGCCTTCAATATTCGGCAATGGATACGCGTCTTTTGTGGTAACCTGATTTAGTTTTCTCGCATCTAAACAGAGTCTTATTTTGTTCGGTTTTATGACTAATCTCATCGGAGAACTCCAAGCTGAGGTAGATTCTTCAATCACTCCTAGTTCAATCATTCTATCTATTTCTTTATACATTACCTTTTCAACTGCAGGAGATACGGGGTAAAATCTTTGTTTAATGGGTTTTCCCTCACCTACATCTATTTCGTGTTTAATTAAACTTGTTCTACCTAACCCTTGTTTTTCAAAGTTCGGAAATAGGTTTATTATCGTATTTAGCTGTTGCACCTGGTTTGGTGTTAGTGGGTACTTGAATTCATCCGCTGGCATTGGTGTATTTACCGTTTCGACTAAACCATTAGATTGTTCTTCTATCATTGCTAAAGCTCGTCCAGAATTAATCGTGCTTGTTACTATTGACGAATCAAAAACTTCTGAAGCAAGTTTAAATATCTTCCAAAAATCTAATCCTAATATTACTCGTTGCGTGATAGTAGGGACTATTAAAAATTTAACCTTTTCTACTTGGTCTTTAAATGTCACATCCACTTCTAATACTCCTCTAGTTGGTTGAACTTTCCCATCGGCAGTTCTTACAAAAGTTTTAACAGTATGGAAGTTAGGAAAGTCAGAAAAATTGTAAGTTGCAAGGTCTGAGCCAATACACGATACATTAGCCCCAGTATCGAGTAGACCGTACTCTTCAAATTTCAAGAATTTTATTTTAGCATAAAACCGTTTATCGTTTTCATTATTAATTATGGCAGAAATTATACAATTTGCTATTAGTTTCCGACGCTCAAAAAAATGTCTTAAGCGAAGTGTTGATCGTTTCGTTTTTTTCTTTGGAATTACAGACAATGAAGCCAGATCAAAAATTTTATTGCGTTTATCAATATAATCTTTTAACCTTTCATGATACGGTCGTTTTGGATAAATAATTTGATTTAGAGGTAATTTGTTCTCTTCTGAACGGTGTAAAATTTGATAGTTTTGATGAATAGGGTGAGTTTTTTTCGAATTCGTAACATCTGAGCGGTTGGAATCTTGGTGGTGTATTAGTTTTTTGGAACTGACAACTTCTTTTGCGAACAGCGTGCACACTGTGGTTTATATATATTTTTTAATCCACAACCATAACAGAAAACAATTCTATCTTTAATACAATCCTCCCAGTGATGGCCTACATCATCGCAATTCCAACACTTGGATAAAAATGTACCTTTACTAATTGCATCAACCGCAGTTTCGTAAACCTTAGCGCTATTATCTGATAACTCTTCTTCCAAATCCACTCCTGCTACAGTGCGTCTAGAAATTATGCCTTGACCAGGTTTTGTATGTGCCTGACGTCTAAAATAATCATCTACTAAAAGGTTTTCCCTCATTTGAACTAATTTTCTCAAATGGGCTAGTGAATATATCGGGACATATAACAGTTCATGCCTAATATCTGGTCGCAAATTCCTAGTAAGAATTTCTACAAGTTCTACTTCGGGAATAGGTGTTTCTAATCTGTCTAACATAGAACATATGTTTTCGTAAAAAACCTCAAAGGATTCTCCGGCTCGCATTTTTCTATTCCGAACTTCTTCTTGTACATCAAAATTAGACCTGAAGTCTTTGTACTGGTATTTCAAAGCGGCGCAGAATTCATTCCACTCCACTCGGTTTACCTGCTTGTGGTACCGCCAATACCAGTCGCGTGCCTTCCCCGTCAAAAGCATCGGTAAGTTTTTACAAATTATATTGAAATTCCCATTGAAGTTTTCTGCAGTAAGAGATCTAACCCTGTACAAGAACTCCTCTACCGTTAATCCATTAGAAGACCCATCAAATTTAAGGTTCCAATTTTGCATTATAGCCGTGATTTTATCTACTTTTAAACTATATGTCGGATCTACATATTGCGTTGCTGGTATATTTACGCGATTAGGTTCAGCCGGTCTATATGGTGGCAGTTGAAAATACCTATTGCTAGGTTCAGGGATTGGTTGTGCTAACCCTGCGCGGTTGGTATTTCTCGTATCCTGATTGGAATTGTTCAAGTTAAGGTTCAAATTGGCTAACAAACGCGATACTGAACTCTCAATCAGTTGATTAATTTGAGCGTAGTCTATGACATTGAGTGAATTAGAATTGATATTATTAGATGATTGCAATGATTGTTGCAATGAAGGTTCGATATCAATAAGATTATTACCGTTCTGAGCTGATTGGGAATCAATCTGTATATCGTAATTTCTATAATCATTTTGTGCCATTTGCACAACAGCACTAGCTTCCTCAAGTTCTGCCGAAGACAATTGAGAAGCTTGTGGATCTAAATTTTTGGTAAAATTTCTGGTATAATGTTTTTTTGCCATAGCCCCTCTAGGTTTACTGCGAGAAACATTACTAGGCTTTACCTTGGGACTATTCCTAGCAGGCTGTGTCTCTCGTCTTTTAACGATTAGATCAGACAACTGACAATTATTTTTGCATCGCGGACATTCAGATGTCTGAGAAAGTATACGTTCAATGCACTCTCTATGAAACTCGTGACTACATGTGTTAATAATAAGGATATCTTGCGAGTCTAATATAATTTCATTGCATATTGCACATTGATTCTCGTCTTTTGCAGCATTAAGAGAACCTTGGGCTTGTTTTTGTGATTGCTGTGGTGAATACAAGAAGGACATTTTGGAAGAAATAAAAAAAATTTTTTTTTTTTTTTTAGCAAAGAGAAAACAATATCCTGATTAGAATAAAATCTGATAGGACGGCTTGCCCAATTTCTGTTAGGAAATAATTCAAATTAAGCAAAAAAAAAATCTATGTGTTATACAGAATGTAATTATATATGAAGGTATAAATAACTGGTAATCCTACAGTTCAAAGTCTTCAACTATATTATTATTTAGTATTATCTTAATTTTTCGATATATTTACAGTTTTCGTATTTATGTGAGATTTAGTAAGTGTGGCTGAGCCAAAACTTTTGATCAAATTAAATAAAAATTTTCGGAGCTCTTATATCAGTATCTCCTCATTAACATATTTAGACACCATTATGCGACTAAATTTAACAAAGAACCAATGTTATCGGACATTGAAATGCGATCTGCCAAATCTATGTTTTCCATTATAACATCAGGATAATGATAGCTACTCCAAATTAATATTTATGTGGAAACACTTCTACAAGATCTATGTAGAAAAAAAATTAAAGCTTCAGAAATCCGGAGAAGTCATTACAAAAAATTCCTAAATTACTACCTGGTCAACCAATTCGGACTTTATTGCCAAATTGTCGAAAATCCTACGGAGCTTTAAGAAGAATTGTAGCGAAACAAAAACGAAATTTGTAATTTTAAGTTTTTCTCTAAAATTGAAATTTTTCTATTTTTTTAAAACTACGTATAAATTAGAGGCAAAATGCTTAATGTCTTGATCTTCAGATGTTGTTAAAGATTTCTTGAAGTAAATGTTTAAGCTCTTCGGCCCCACGTTGGGCGCCAATTTATGTGATGTACAGCAACTTTTTAGAACGATTGTGGATAGGCAAACCTCAAAACAAGAGTAGAAAATTAAAACTAGAGCTTTCTCTATATTAGTTTAACTATTGTTCTTCATATATAAAAGGTGTTAAGTATTCAGAAACGGACGAAATGATGGGAGCCATTAATTGCCACTAGCGGTCAGTCGATTGTCGGGGTTCTTGTTCGCTACGTTTCTAATTTTTATATGATAGTCTACATTCATAAATATTATTGTAGACTCCCGATACTACAAAAAAATACATATACGTAGATATGGAACAGGTTGAATGGACAATAGATGTTAGTCAAACCCGTTTTATTATCAACCTAACGATTTGATCAAAAGCATAAAAAAACATATTTGCATCTCCCTGATGGAATGGAGATAATATGCCTCATTACCCACCCTACCTTTTGATCTTAATAGCTAATATTATTAAGATCCCAACTTCGGCCAAACACTTACATTCTCACACGACGAAAACTTTTAAAAAAGAAGATTTAGCAATTCATTTTGATTTCACTTTTTATTCCCTATACAAATTTCTTCATCTTATGTTAAATTAGTAAATATAAAAGAAGTATTCACTAAAATTCTACGCGTCTTACTAAGATAATAAACAAGTAATATTCATTTCAGAGCTCTAGAGTTAATTCAGTAATAATTCACTTGCTCAAATAAAATTAAATTTAACTTATACTATTTGGCGATATTGAAAAAAAACTAACTAAAAAAATAATTCATCAGTATTTCCAATGGATTGAGTAATGATAATTAAGTTTATAATAATGATTTACTGGGTACAAAAAAATGTTAAAAAAAAAACAAAGAAAAAAAAGTAAACAAACAATTATGTATTAAGACTTCTACTCATAATGAACAAAAGTACATCGTTCCCTCGAAAGACGCAAATTAGCACATAATGCGGGTTATTTACAAAAAAAATATAAACTAATTTAATTAACTAACTTGTTTTAAATAATAGTTAATTATGCAAAACAAAATATCGATATATTTTACTCACCAATAATACATAGCTGGAACAGTTGAGGCCTCGACGCTCCGACTTATACTCTTGGTTGACACTGAATGCTGAGAATTAGAGATTGTTTTGCATTTACAAATACCATATTCTTAACCCTAATGTTACCTGCATGATAATGTAAATTTTTTCCTTTTTAAATTTTTTATAATATAGATATTAATTAAATGATAAAATTCGCAAGGTTAATGCTTGTTAAGGTTTCCAAAACATAATGTAGACTGAAAATGTGGTAATTGAAATTTTTTATATTTGATAACTTTTACTTTAATTTATTGCATTTATTGGATGCTTCTGGATTTTTCTTTACTCTATGTAAATATGATAATAAGTGAAATTATGGTTTGGAAACTCTCAACACTTACGTTCGCAAAACTTATATTTACACCATTGGGTTCCAACTTAAGATTTTGTGATTGGCTTGAATGCCGTGGACATGCTTATGCAATTATAGATTTTACATATATGTATCGGTCTATTTGTTTTAAAATTTGTATATTTGATTGTTTTATGTGATTCCTTTCTGTTATGCTTGGTATCCAAATTTGTCTCGTGGATTCCTTTCCTGGTCTGTTGGAGATTAACAAGTTACAGTGGTGGCCAGGCCTTAAAGCCCACTATGGCCCAATAGTTATGACTATGCTCCTTAAATGTATTTAAATGTTACTTTATACGGTCACGTTGCTAGGTGATGGATTCCGATTTAGAAATTTGAGGTTATGTTAACCGTTGCGGCTAAATTACACAAATTGTGTAAAACTTCTGGTATTGAATCCAGAAGATTTTAAAATGTTTTTATAAATTATTTTGTTACCTTAATTTTGGGTAACTTATTAAAATAAACTTTTGTTTAGAGTAAAAAAAGTACATATGTCAATATGTGTATAACAATATACTTTGATATATGCCTGTTACTAATTATGTATATCACTTAGTCTTGACTTAATTATTGGTTTACGTTCTTGTCGCTATCAAGACTAAATTGAAAAAAAAGAACAATACAGAGTTTTATCATCTAAAACTCCGCTAAAAATCACGTTATTATTCGGACAGTAAAAAAAAACCTACGCAGTTAGTAGTGTACGTATGCATGTACTTTATTCCGAAAAATGCAACAACAAAATAATAGATACTGCACTTACATGGCTGCTACGATATCATCCGTAATAAATGCAGCATTGTGAGGTGAAATTAAACATAACTAACTTTAGCCGTTAATATTTAAACTGGTGATATAAATATCTCCGTTAAATAGCTGATATTTTTTTTTCTTCAACTGGGGTAAAGTAGAGTGGTGTGTCGAAAGAGGGATGCATTATATACATATATGTTAAGTTATGTATAATGTATGTATGTATTACAGTTTTTCCCTAATTTTGTTAACCTAAACAAACTGTTTGTTACAAATGTTATGTTTTGTTAAATAAAATAAATGTTTTGTTTGAAAAAATTTTGTTTTTATATTCGACGATTTATTGACGACTTCGGAAAACTGTTTTGACGATTTAGACGATTTTACACTAAAAATTTGACGAATTCGGACCCATTTTATCTGGCAACTATGGCTGCGAAATACATCAATACATCAATGGCCATTATTTCATATGGAATTTTGACAGCTGATTAACAACAATCAAAACGTTATAACTTTCAAAAAAACTTCTAGATATACACCACATTTTATATGTCATATTTTCCAAGTGAAATTATCAATGGGTCACAAATTTTTATGTTTCATGTTCAGTGTGGGTTTTTTTTCATCCTCTGAAGACGAGGATAAATGCAGTGCACTAGAAATGAACATCGCAAGGAAAAATTTGAGACAGCAAACAAATTTATTCACATATTTTTTTCTTATGTTCGGACGCAGACGAAGTACATGGTTGGTCAATTTCTTTCAGGCTTTCATTTGAGGTTTTATTTGGCACAGGATCAGGGGATACTACCCGTGGTCTTTTTATTCCAAAAGCATTTTTATGTTTTATCATCGAATGCATGTCCAATAAATTAACTCCTGCCTCCTCAGCTGGTGATAAAATAAATTGCTTATAAGTGCCCCCACCTGTTGCATGGCTTTTAGCTTTGTTGTGAGCGAGTGGAAGGGAGGTCTAATGCAATTTTAGAATTCGGATATGGTATTCCACTCTTCTTTAATGTTAATTTTTTGGCCGCCTTTGTGAAACCCTTTTGCCAAATATGATTTTTCCTCCATTTCACCAGCTTTGAGAATCGTGCGGCAGTTGTGACCTTTATTCTAAAATGTTTTTTGGAGACTTACACTTTATTTCCCTCCATTTTAATTAAAACTTCACTTTAGTAACGTTTGTGTCGTGATTAAAATTATAAACGCCTGTTTTAGCAATTTTAGCAAAAACGCCAAACACGATACCGTTGTAACGGCGTTCTTTTAATAGATTTTTATACAGTGTCGTGTATTTGTCGTTTTTTGCTAATCACGTTACCACTTTTAAAAAACGCGGAGTTTTGGCAATGCAAACGCCAAACACGATAAGAGTGATTATTTCCATATTGAATTGAAGTGTTGCTGACACATTTCACATATTCTTATACACAGAGTGGAAATACCGCAACACTTTTTAATAAACAATTAACAGTATTTTTAAGCTATTGCATAGCTTTTATCGCGGGCTTTGAGCGCGGCGACCGAATCAAGAAATTCCGTAACGAAAAAAACCTAAAACTAAGTTTTTTTCTTAATACTATGTTCACACGACAAGATGAAGCATTTGCTTCGCTTTCTGAAGCATGTTTATGAATCTAGCTGTTCACACGACTCATGTACTTGCTTCGATTTGAGAGTTCTCTTTTTAATAACATATAAAATCTAAAATGGACAAAAAAATAAGTTAAAATTATTACGCATTTTTAAAAATTCTCAAACATATTTTTTGTTTCCATTGTTGTTTTATCTTTATAGTTTTAATTCACTTTTTCACTTTTAATTAAATTTTTTGTTGTGTTTTTATAAAATATAGAGAAGACAGCAATTTTTCATGCTTCGCAAGTAGATTCAATACGAATCTACATGCTTCGCTCTCAAAATTTTGTATGGCGAAGCATGTTGCTTCGCTCATGATTGGGGTGTGAAGCATGAATAGAGAGCGAAGCATGTTCCGTGTGAACGTAGTATAAGTCATTAATTTTTTATTTAAGTATTTGAATCACCCATGCTATTGATTCATTCTTGGAAAAATATTACCAACCTTATAGGTTGCCTAGAAATTAAATGGAATTGTACCTATCAAGAACTTGGTCCTTATTTTGAGCTCAGTACTTGATAAAAAATGCTACCGCTGCCGTCCCCGAGTGCCACACTTCTTTTTTATTTGTTGAATTTATGGCCAGTTTTTTACTTGTAGCATGTGGCCAACAGTGTCTAGTATGCATTGCGATTCAATAGTACCGCAACATGCAAGCATTGACAAACTGCAAGCAAGATATTTTGTGTGACTGTAATTTGACACTTGTACGTTTAATCAAGTGCAGCTGCACAATGCACTTAAATGAATAACATTTATTTACTGCATTTGTTTAATTGTAAATATAAGCAACCCAAAGTATCTGTTGCTTTTAAGTATGCACTCGTTTAACTCTAAAACTGTTGAACACATGCCATACATAAATAGTTGGAAGCTAAATATGCTTACCCAACAATAATATATATTTCTATTCTTTTACTCTTATGTTAAGGTACCCCCTAAGAATTATTCTCATAATTAGTATATAAGCCAATGTTAATTAGTTTAAGCAATCAATTAATACTTTGCCTTCAATCGGCATTACTAATTCATACTGGCATTCATCTGCCTTTTACTTTTATTTGCCAGTGGCGTTTATTAGCGCCGGCAATTTAAATACTTCCAAGTACTATAAAAATACTACCCAAACACTAAGAATAACTAAATTGTTTTAATCATATTACATACTTTATATTTAAGAATATAATTAGTTAATTTTTATTTAAATTTATGTGGTATTTAAACAAGGTTCCATTTTTTCAGTGAGTAATTAAAGTTCTTATTTAATTACGATGGAAATATGGTATGCTAAAAATAAGAATAAATAAGAACTGCTGAAATGTTTTGAAAGAATAACAGCAACTTTTGAAATGATTAAAAGGTTAATAGCGACAAAACAGGACAAAATTTTAAGCAGCTACAAATATTTTATTGGCTTTATTTTATATATAACAAGAACAAGCAGTCAAAAACATATGGAAATTCGTAAATCTTAATTATTATTTAAATACGCAAGGTTGTTCATTTAATTATTAATTCAGTACTTTTTTAAAATATGCATTCCAAAAACACAATTTGGTATTTAATTATAACTTAAAAATAATTATAACTTAAATATCAAGTGAAAAATTTGCCCTTAGTACCAGGCTAAATATAAAATTATATTCAAACTCAACATGTGCTCATAATCTCTAGCAACAATGTCTGTATCTCAACAAGCCAAAGACGAAATAAAACAATGAAAAATGGCCAAGACATACATATCTAAGAAATTTGCACAGGGTCTTTAACATGCCTTCCGACGGCCTTGGGACGTGTTTTACATATTCACTCATGATTTATTTCACTCAATTAATTTGCATATTTTCATTAAAATGTAACAAGAAGATGAAGAAAAGAATAGCAAATTTAAAACAGAGTAATAGATATCATGTTCTTTTAATTTAAAATCCTAAGAAATTTTATATCATCTCAAAATTAAAGCGAAGAAAGCGTTAAGCAACATGATACGGTGTGTGTGTGTGTAAATAAAATAAACATCTTAATTTTTTGCACTTCTTCTTCTCTTACGTTAGTTGTTTAAAAGCAAATATTTATAATAATTAAAGAAATGAGCAAAGAAATTAACAGGAATTTTACTTTATACGATACGTTCTTCTTTCCTTTTTACTTCTTTATTTTATTTTTCGTAAGTGAAGCAAAAGTTTAAACAAATATTGACAATTCTTTTGCATTCTTCCAATTTTTTTTTTCGTTTTAGCTGGATTTACAATTGCAAGATGAGGCTGGCGGTGATATTTCAAGTTTTATTACCAACGGTGAATGGGATCTATTGGGTATGTTGAAATTAAATGTTTATTAAACAACTTAATGAGCAAAAAGAAAAAAGAAAATACAAAAAAGAATACTGCAAGGCCAAGTACGAGGAGACAAAATTTTGAAAGCAAAAAAAAAGCAGAGATATTTTGCAAAATACCAACAATTGTTAAAAAATAAATTCAGAGAAAGACGAAAATTTTAATGATTATTTGGCAGCTAATTGGAAAATTTTTGTAACAACAATGCAGCTAGAATTTTTTTTGGAAAATTTAATTAAATCATTTAGAATTATAAATTATAGAAATACCTTTTCTTTAATATGCTGGCACGAGGGATGGTAATAGAGCAAACTTTTATTCAGTTTAATTTTGATTAAAGTTTTATTTAATTTTATTGAATTAAATATATCAATAATTTTATTGAAATAAAAGAGCGCATTTCCATAAAATATTTATATATTCATTAAAATTTTCTGTCTGACATCATCATTGGAGTTTCTAAGACCCTTCTTCCATTGCCATCCCATCGTCGCATTGAGACGCGCCTCAGACTCTTGCTGTTCAATAGTATAAACAATTATCTTAGTAGATGTCGGCACTATTGCAGGTTAAAAATCTCCAAGACCCTCTATAAAAATCTGATAGTTTTCGGGTTCTTCATGAGTACGCAATCCAAGTCCATTCTGGCACAATGGTGCTACATCACTGGTATAATGGTCAAAACCAGAAAGCACCTGCCGCTCAATTACATAAATCACTTGCGACAAATTTCTCTCCAAAGTACTTTTCATATTCGTCGAAGATATTTACTCCATGCAATTCCTGGACCTTCTCAGATATTAATAAACGAGTCTCAGGACTGACGTAATCTAGTATATACACACTTCTTTCAAGGGCAAAGTCAAATTCATTATCTAATTCAACATACATAGTTGGAACAGTGTTGATTCCGGTACGATTAATATTCAGTATCAACTCTCGCAGTGTACAGACTCGTTTAATAATCGTCGCAACTGAATATTAAAAACACTGTGATAGTCGAAAAAATGAAATTCGATGAATCCTTTTCGAACTATTAGGGTGGAGTCCCCTGAGTGCGAAAGTACATTTTGAAGTGTCAGATTGGCTCCAGTTTTTGAGAAATCGGTATATATCCATTTTTCATGGGCATATACTTTCGCACTCAGGGGACTCCCCCCTAATAGTCCGAAAAGGATTCATCGAAGTTCATTTTTTTTTCGGGTCAAAAACTATCACAGTGAAATTATCAAAAATTTAAAGTCACAAGAAAATACAAAAGCAATACGTTTATTAAACAGTTATTAGACTGGTTTTATATATTTTTTTTTTGCTTGTGTGTAATACATAAATATTTGCATACACAAACTCTTATAAGTGAACAAAAAAAAAGAGAACTCTAAATGAGTTCATCTTCTGGCAACAACAACAACAATAAACCTACAAGCAGTAGGAATATTTATTTAACTTTGATTGTTGATGACGACAATAAAAAAAATGAATTAAACACAAACCTTAATTCTACACAAAACACAATTACTCGTGCGCGATCATGCTCACCGTACATGTTAAATAGTGATCAAGAAGCAACAACAATTGCAAACTTGTCAGCTTGGCTGTACAAACAAACAAACAAACAATAAATAACAAGGTGACCAACGTGCACAAAATTGTCGATGCAGTGAGTGAAAATGGTGATGGTAAAATTCAAACAGGTATGGATAGATACATAACCGTGTTAAAAATGCACAAATTGCGTCAACGGCAAAAGTTCCCAAAGATGGAAAAAATATTAAAAATTCCGAAAATCGGTTGTGATGCTTTGTTCAAACACAAAGCAATTGACGTTTTGGAAGTCAGCCATAATCAAGCATACTTTAAAGAAGAAAATCAAACATATTATACACGTCACATGTTTTATATGAAAAACAAAGAGTTTATAAACATTTTCACAAATCTTAGTACTAGACTGTATGTATACTGCAAATTATTGTTGACAGGTAGCAAAAAATAACAATATTTTTTATTAGTAAAAGCTGATAGTAAATTAGGGCCATACATCTTAATGATATTGCAACATATTTTGAACCTAATATTGACTGGGTTCGGTTCAATTCTCTTCCGAGGATGCATCTAACAAAGAGATTATAAATCTTTTTGCAAAGAAAGTTTAATTTATTTTTCATAAACAAAATTACTTGGCCTTGCAAATATTCCTTAATCTTAATTTTCATTTCTTTTAATTTTATTTTATAGTTTTTGTTTAATATTTGCTTTATTTAAAATATCTAATTTGATAATATTATTAATATATAAATAATTCTCTCTTTTTATAAAAAAAAAAAAAAAAAACAAAAAAAACAAAACAAATATTTCCTCTGATTGTTTTTCCTCAACCTCCTACTCCAATACCACCAACCACCACCCTCCCTCCAATTGAAAATTTTGTATAACAATTTATATACAAATAAACCTCGCCTTCGCTTCCGCACCCCATCCCCCATTTTCTCAACCCCTCAACTCTCAAACACACAAATGAAAATGAATGAAATGAAAAACACACAAAATGATAAAAAACTGTAGGTGTACCTGGTAAACGAAATGAAATCTACTATAATTGCTGCCCAGAACCTTATATTGACATAACATTCGCCATTTTGATACGACGTAAAACTTTGTATTATTTTTTCAATTTAATTGTGCCCTGTGTACTGATTGCCTCAATGGCACTGCTAGGTTTTACACTGCCACCAGATTCTGGTGAAAAACTATCGCTGGGTAAGTTTTCAAAGCAAAACAAAATTTATACAAAATTTCAAAACAGACAAAGAACTCTTTAAATTAGAAGAAAATAACAGAAAATAACAGAAAAAACGATATTATACGACACTTTATTAGACAATTAAAGAAGAACAAGAAGATGAAGAAGAACAGAAAGTTTTTTAAAAAATTAAAAAACTAACACATACTCAAACACACAGAGATAAAACAAAACTGAAATGAAATAAAAACTACAACAATAAAAACTCGAAATATATTAAATGAAGAACTTCCTTAGGAAATACTTGAAAGTTAAAACTTGAACAAAATACGAAATACGAGAACATATTGAAAAATTTAAGAAATTTTATCTTTTTTTCAAAATGAAATGAAGCAGTGTTTAAGGTATTTTTAAAGAATTACAAGCAAAATTAGTCTTGTTTAAAATAAGAAGTGTGTGTGTGTGTTTTAAAAATCTTTATATCCTTATTATTGACACTAAATTTGTATTTGTATTTTGACGGCCAAAAAATTTCTAGTTTAAAAATCTTTATTGCACACAGCCAGGCCGAAAGTAAAAAAAAAAAAAAAATTATTACAAAACTTGATCACACTTCCGGCCTCAAACGCACTTTCATGGGGCCAAGTGTGACACAACCTCAAAAATTAAAGCAACTTTTTCTGTTGATTTAACTTAAACTAATTTTATAATTTTCAGAATTATTCTTATGAAAATGAAAATATCAATAATTTTAATTTTTAAGTAATTTTTTTTTTTTTTTTTGTTGAGGCTAAAAAATTAAACAAATAAATTTTTTTGACTTTAATTTTTACTCTAATTTAATTCTAATGGAAAGAGGGATGCGTTTAATAATTTGAAGAGGGCGTTTTTATTTTTGTTGAACATATTAAAAGATGTCGAGAATTTGTATACAAAATAAATTGTTTATAATCAATGATTCTTTTCAAGGCGAACTCATTGTAAGGTGTTTGTCATTGATGAACTCAATTCGCCATAGTCAATGCACTTGGAACGTAGCGACCGCATTTAGACACGTAAAGTCTTGAGTTTATAGGCGAGAGTCAACGAGAGAGTGACGGGAAGTACACACTTTGAATTATTCGCAAAGTTTCGTCACTCATTCAGAGTTGTATTTATATATATATGGTTGGATGTACATATGTATGTACGTATATATATACGTATGTATAGAGATATAATAAAATATATAATACAAAACATGAAAAACTTGTAAAACAAAACTTTTTGTGTCTGATCACCAAACAAAGTTTAAAACAGAAATTTAAAAAACTTTGCTTGTCTAAATGCGGTCATACATGTGAAAAAGCATAGAAAATATGTTTGGATGTATTTGAAAAAAGTTTAACATGTGTGCGGTCCAAATAATCAGCTGATTGCATATTCGCCTTGAATTGTTTTATTTTCCAGGTTGCATTTTATAGTTTGTTTTCGTTATTATTGATAATATTTTACAATTTGTTTTTATTTTGGCACAAAACATTCCGACGATGGTTGTGACAGTTACTTGAATAAAATTCGATACTTAAAAAAATCTAATTGGGCATCGGAGACAACTTCTGTTTACTTGAAGTGCGAGTTTATAATGGCCGCTCTCTTTCGATCGTTTCTCAAGTGTTATAAAAATGTCAACAAGGAGGTTCTTCCAAGCTTTGAAAATATTGTTGACTTATATCTCACGCGTCTTCTCCAGGATTTGTAGTAGTGTAAACATCAGTACGCACGACAAAAATTTTAGCAATTACTGCAACAATAAATCTGTGGTATTCGTGAATAGCCGCGTATGTCGCAAAGCAATTTTTTGTGTAAATAAAATTCATTTAGTGTTCAAGCGAAAATAAAGCAAGACTAAAATTTTAAATGACTACGAAAAAAAAAATTATTTATGGTTGTTAAGTAAAGCGTGTACAAATAAAACAACGTATGTCGCCATAGGTGATTTTTATATAATAAATCCTTGCATTAGATATATTAATGGCATGTTTAAAAAATTCATTTAGTTTCTATAATTTAAGCCAGAGAAATAATGATAATTACAGCTTTTTTCAATTAATGGTATTGTTTGAAATAGTATCGACATCTAATTAAGTTTATAATTGATTTAATTATATTCTTAAATGAAAACCCAAAAAATCAAATTTAATAACTTATTACAAGTCAATATTTTACTAAAATTTTAATTGTATGAATCAAATGTTCAATTAACTAATTGATTAATTCATTAAATTATTTTATTGATTCAACTAATTAATCTGGATTGACTGTTTGAATATGAGCATCCTGCAGATTAAAGAAGAAAAAAACAAAACTACGATAAGATGCTGGTGAAAAACCACCACCATTTTGTACTCCTTGGTAGAGTTTCAAATTATAAAGAAAAGGATAATATTCTTATTCGATAGAAAACCAGTTCAGATAGTGGACAATGATTTTCAATTATGCTGGTTAATTTAATTAATCAATAAATATATTTAATTGAATTTAATTAAAAATCTTATTAATGAGTTGCTTAAGCCCATTAATATAATAATTAATTTCCGTCGTATTATATTTGATCAAGTAAAATAAGTGAAGCAAATAATATGGTAATATTTGGGGTTAATTTATTTTTGGTGAAGTACATGAAATAAAAAATAATATAAATTAATTCGAAAAAATTTGTCTACATTTAAGTTTTAACAATCTATCCGGATTTTGTGGTAATTATTTTAGTAATAAATACAGAGTTAAAAAAATTTTTGATTGTTTCAATTATTTTAGTAATTAAAACCACCTTTTCAATAATTGCTGGTTTTTTAAAAGTGCTTTTCTTTGTATCTATATAACATAACTGTTCCCATAGAATTTGAAACAACATAATATGTCTGCAGCATGCTAGCAAGATATCTCGTACAGGCCTTTAGTATATATTAGAAATTATAGTCCAACCGGGTTCAAACTTTTGGGACATCAACGAAGATTCAATTGAAAAATTTATTATTTCTCAATTGATATTAACTCAACCAAATGTCTTGAGAATTGCCTAAAAATTTTATTTACAAAGAAAAAAAATGTATATCAATTAAAAATTTAATCGAAATATTTAAAAGAAAGCAATTAATTTCCATAAAACAATGTGTCATACTCATAAGCAATTGACATTTGGAAATCTTGTGGTGTCTTGATTTCAATTCTATTGAAAAGAAAGTAAAATCAATTAAAATAATTGTTGATTTAATTGAAATATTAATTATAAATTTATTTATTTTCTGAGTAACCATTTAATTTGAAAAAATACACAATATATTTTTCTGTGTACGTTTTTAATATTAAGTAGAGAGGTGTTGGCTGAAGTAGTTAGCGCGTTGGCAACAAAATATGACTTAGGCCCTGGGTTCCAACACTGGTCAGAGCAAGTCAATCGAAATCATTGAATTAATTGCTGTTGGACTGTTTAAGTAGTGAAGGCATAGCTCTGGTCACTAAAACTATTCCGGCAGCGATTGATACTGTTCCAAGCTAATGTACACAACATCGCCCTCCTTCGTCGGTTAGCGGAATCGTCGGCGAAGTAAAACAATTATAAAAATGACTACTCACACAGTTCAAGAAATGTACTGCGTCTACTTAACACCAGAGGCGCTACAACACTGCTCTAAAAAGGAACAAAACGTGCAGTAGCAGAGTTGTAAATGAATTAAGTCTTCTTCTACATTTTCACCATCTGTACCCTATCCCTTTCTCCCCAGTTCTGGCACAATGCATTGCATAAGTAGGGATTATCTTCTGAGTGCTGGTCATACAAAAGAAAAATAAGAGCAAGTACTCGAAAACTACAGTGTACTTAATATACTCGTACATTGTCATCATTAATACGACAACGTCCTGCTATAAAATCATGGTGGCAGAAACAAATGACATACGTGGCTATTTTTGAAATCCATAGCGTCTTATCTTTGTTCTAACAAGTTTTGCAGAATTTAACATAATTTTGTTAATTTAACCGATTTTTATTATCACGAAAAAAACAATTCGGTTGAGAATTTTTTTCAGACAATTATCCGATATAAATTTAAATGAAACGTCACCCAACCGTTTAAATTTTTCATGCGGAAACGTTGCTACGAATATATCTTCTAATTACAGATTCACTTTGGAATTAATTATTTTGGTTGAAGTTCGACATAAAAGAATTAAACTTAGTATTAAATAGAAAATAATGTTCGAAGGACCACAAACTAAATAGGTTGTAATCTTTACTATTTATTGTATTTTAGCGTTTATTATTTATGTTCTAAAATTAAACTATATAATTAATTACAAAATCTATTTTTGAATTTAAAAAAGATTTCCTGTGTAAGAGGTTTACCGATAGAAGCAGGTCGGTATTGAAAGAGACTAACTCAAATTGTGCATATCAATTAAAAAGCTCGTCGTGGATGACACGACAACGTCCCCTGAACATTCACCAGTGCTTTAGGACTTGGTACAGATAAGATATGTTAAATTTGGCAAATATAAAAGACACATTCATATAGAATAAAAATTGTGGTTTTTACTAAGGGGATGTAGAGTTTACAAACCAAATTATTGGAAGCGAGCTTATTGTATTCAGAGTTTCCTTTTCTGAGCGCTAATTATACTTGTATGTCAAGCTGTCAAAGTTGTTAACATTATCAGCTTTAAAATAGGCATTTTCCGACGTTTATGTGATTGGAAATGATGGCGCACAGATGTGTTCCAAGTGGCTTATCATCAAGTTGAATTGTTGCTGTCTCGTATTTTTTCTAACCGACTTTATATTCTTATACACTATTTTTTATTTTAATATCTAGAAGACTCGAAAAAATTTCGACATCAGGCAAAGCATTTTCTACAATGTTGCACAAAATTGTTAACATGGCTTAAAAAAGCGCTGATATTTTTAAATGTTGCTTCGAAAAAATATTCATTACACAGAATAGATTCTCAATGATAAATGACAACCATTTTATGGGACTGCTAGGAACGCGTTGCGATCTACATGCGACAACTCGGGAGGTGCTAAGAGTTACTTTTGTAAGGATGAGATTGTATTAGCCACCAACGAAATGCAGCATATACATTAGCTAGCATATAACAAATAAATCAAATATAAATGCAAAATTAAATTCTCATTTAGTATCGCATTAATAATTATCAAAATAAATTAATATGATTATATGGAAGTATCTAAACATTTTCCCCTTAAATAGTTATAAAATTTAAAATTTTAAATTAAAACTAGCTGATAGTTATATTTAAAACAGAAAGGTGGCAATTGTACTAAACCTATAATGTGACAGATTCTATTTGAAAAGAATTTGTCATTAAGTGTCATGTCAGTAACATTTTTTTTTTTTTTTTCAAAAACAACAACTTTTTCCCAAATTAGACAGATCAGATCTAATAAAACTAAACAGGTAAAGTTGTTAGTGTATATTCTCCTAATATCCTCATCCTAACCAACATTATCATTTATATTCAAATAAAACATTTCCAATTTTATTATTATAAAACTATACGTATAAAACTTTTTAAATGTTTTCACTTAAAATATTATTAAATGTTTGGCACTGAATATATTTTGATTGCAATTTTAATTCTATAAAATATGTTTTGTTTTGAATTATACATTTTTAAAATTAAATATAATAAATCTTTTTATATAATGAATAATTTTTAACAGATTTGATCAAATATTTATGCTTAAAAAACGGAAATAAAATCGGAAATGACGTTGTTTACATCATTTTACCCATTAAACTACAGGGTTTATAGATTTCTTTAGTCGAATGCATACTTTTTAAACATTAACAAATCACTCATTTACAAAAAGTGTAACTGCAATTACTTGAACAATTTATAAATATCCAAGCGAACATTTTTTAAGTAAAGAAAAAACATGATTGAGGTGACCATTCTCGGATCCATGCCAGTTCCTAAACTCACCAGATCCGATTTAAAAAAAAATTAAAATTCACCACACTCTTTAAAATATTTGTATCGAAATTAATGATTTTGCGATAAAAGATCGCGTATTTTCCAAACAATCAAAATTCACCACACTCGAGAAAAACCTCTCCGAAATTGTTTTAATACAAATAAATTTAAAAAGCAACTTAAGATATTCAAAAATTATCAATTTCAATTAGTTAAATGTGTAAAACAAAACTCACCTCAACTGAAGAGTTCGAACAAATATAATTTTAAGCATTTATTTAACATTTCCGGAAAACACAAGGGTGCGGTGGTGAAACTGAAGGTATTAAATATACCGAAAGTATGGTTTAAGAACAAAGAAAACTATCGCAATCGACAAAATAAAAATTCACTACAACAAAAAGTCCAACGTTTCTCGACTAGTTTCTAGGCTTCAGAAAAATTTACCACAAAATTAATTTACAAATAGTCTAAATTCAACACATTTTCAACATCTCAATAAATCTGTTTGAATATACTGTTTAGGATTTTAATTAAATAATCTCACATCTAAGAAAATATTCTAAATTCAACATGCTGTCAAAGATTCAATAGTTCAAAATTCACCACATTCTTCATTGTGACATGTGTAGTCAAAATTCACCACACTTTCAAAACTTTAACGATTCTGCTTAAATAACATTTTATGAATCTACGACTTTATCTGATGCTTGGTAAAAAAAATTTTTCTTTTCACCACACTCTAAAAGTTTTCATGGATCGAAATACTACATATTAATTTCTGTTTGAAAATGGCGAGCGAAATTCCCCACCCTTTCAAAAATTCAGCTTAACTATTTAAGTTTACAGAATATTTGAATTTTATGGAAATATGTATCTAATTCTCCAAAAAAAATTTCAAAACTCAACACATTTTGAAAGATATATACAACACAATATCATAAATATACATATGCATGTAGATTTTATAACATCAAGATCGAACATGCCACATTTTTCCATACTCTTAACTTTAAAATAGCCAAAATACACCACCACCACCTTTTAAAAGTCGAGCAAAAACTGTTTGCTTCTACTGAATATCAGTATAGGAAATTTAAGTACTTTAGTACTATTTTCAGTACTGTTTTATCTTGAAGATACCTTCGTACCGCCATAATTGACATAAATTATGTTATTCTTTGCCTTTTTTCCAACTTTTATATGTTAGCAACATTGACAACATGTCAATCAACCAAAAATTTGTAACGGATGTAATCACTTCGATATTAAACTTTGTTAACCATGCGTTTGTGAGTAAATTTTATGCTGGTATTGACAGAAATGCCGCTAATTTCTTAATTGGAATATTAATAAAACGTGCCAATTCAAAATTTCCGTACCATATCAAAATTTCAATTTTCCATCACTGCTGTATATTAAGATTTTATAGAGCGATTAATTATCTTCGAAAATAAAAACTCCGAATGCTCTTTGCGAACGCAAGAATTTCATAAAACTCGTTGCAAAGTCAATTAAAAGCTGAAAGAGTTAGAGGCTTTGAACGTAGTATATAAAAAAATTTAAAAATAGTAGTAAAAATACATTTTTCTTAAGAAGAAAAGGAAATAATGGCATTGCTCTAGTAAATAAATAAAATCGAATGAAAATTCTAAAATGGAAAATACTTTCACTGACTGCCATCAACACCAGAAATTGAATAAGGAGTAGAAGTAACAGCAACACAAACATTTGTGTGGTACCCGTAAAAGAAACACAAGTGCTGAAGCACCATGAATGCGAGTATCATCATCACCGTTGTCGTTGTCGCCGTCGTCAACACTACAACCAACAACACAACCTTGACCCAGACAATCATACAACGAAGCTACCAACAGCAACACCAGCATTAAATCATTTAAATAGAACCAAAGACTGGCAGAAAATCAACAAACAAGCTCAGAACATCAAGGAGAATTTTCATTCACACACACACACATACACGCAGCGAAAGAAAAAAGTGGAACGGAAGAAAAGAAACCAACAACAAAAGATAAACTACTCTGCCATTCGAGTTGCTATAAAAAGAAACACACACACACACACGCTCTCATCCAACTAGCAGTGGCATAAAATTTAAGTAAATATTGAAAATTATTACGCTTATTTATCTTTTTAAGACATGCTTGGGTAGAAAACGCAATGACAGAAGAAAAAACTCAATCTATCCATATCACAGAAGTCATAAAGAAGGCAAAAGGACGGACATCTTTGCACATTAACCTTAAACGGTGAAGTTTATTTAAGAATGAAACAAAGTTTTTATTTTTTTGATACCATCCTACCATCGCACTCGCACTGAAACTCGCACTTGATCATATATGTATTCATGTGTGAATGTACTTGTAAAAAGGACACTTTGGCAAATTTATAAGAGAAATAGAACGAAAGAAAATTTCAGAGCAACGATAACAAAAACAATTATAGCTACATGGAACATGGTAGGAAAAATATCAGCTTTTGGTTGGTTGTATGTTGTTTGTGGCGTGTCATTGAAATCAAGAAAAGTAAATTAAAAATGTATTCCTTGCTACGAATATTTAGTAGATATTTATTTTATATTTAATATTTACAGATGTTTACAGTCAAAAAGTAGCATACAATTTTTACACAAAAAAACTATAAAGGTCAAATTAAATATTTTTGTGGTTTTAATTGATTCGCCGTAAAATTTGTTTAAGAAAATTGAAGAATTTAAGAAAATTGAATTAGGAATTAATTTGATGGCGAAGGTTAACATGAGAAAATAAGTAGAAGTAGTAGGCCATTTGGTGTCATGTCAGAGTCGTGCAGTGGCAGAGGGTCTAATTCGGCTTAAGAAAGTTAATGCGTCCAATTAACACCAGAGTCGCTGCAATACTGCTTTAAAAATTACCAAAACCCGCAATAGCAGAGTTGTAAATAAATATTTCTTCTACATTTCCAACATCTATCTTCTCTATTATATTATCCCTTTCTCTCGGTAGTTCATTGCAAGAGCAGGCGTCATCCCGTAACTCTGGTCCCACAAAAAAAAAAAACTCTGGAGCTTAAGCGCCGTATTTATCGCCGCTGCCGACTTCTTTCTGAATTTATTGTTGCCATTCTGGACAGATAATTTTTTTTAATAAAAACGCAATTAATTTTTTAACGCAGCATGACCTAGTAATGATCATCACGATCAAGATTTTTTTTAGCAGGAAAGTTTCCACACTGGAAAAGATTTATTTAGACCATACATGGGACATGACTAATTAATTGTCGATTTCATTGGCATTGACTTATAAACAATGCCAATGAAATTTTTAGCATTATACATTTTTTGAACAATGCTAATGATTTTCAATGAAATAATTTCATTATTAGTTATATAAAAAGTAAAAGCATCACAAATAATCAATGCTAAAGTTTTTCAAAAGCATTATCAGTATTAAATGTCAATATTATTTCACATATTTATTTACATATGTATGTGTGTATGTGTATGTATTAAATATATGTACATAGCTTGGTTTGTATTCTAATTTATAATTTTATTTTTTCAAAAGCTGATGTGACCATATTTTGTTTTTATACAGATAGTATTAATTATTTTTTTATCAATTGTAATTAGTATTTCAAAGCTATCATTGCTTTTTTACTATATATAGTTGAAAAATTATATATAAAAAAAAGCAATGGCATTTATTGGTACTAATTTTTTTTTCATTGTAAATGTTCAAAATAATGCCAATGAAAATTCAATGCCAATGAAAAAGTCCCATGTATGATTTAGACCCATACTCTAGACCTGACAACACAAAATTTATCTACACCCTTTAAGCTGTAAAACAGTACTACGCATTTCACGTCATCTTAAATAATACATTTTCTCTGTAACATTTGCATTAATTCCTACTATGCGATTCTCAAAATTCCATAAAAGCCCTAACTTACAATATTCTGTTCCGTCTTTAGCGTGAGCTATTGGCTTTTTCAAATTCTAACTAAATTTAATCTATAATTATGTGTATGTGTATGTATTTTTCTTTGCTCATCTAAGTAAGGGTAGGTTACGAGGACCATCACAACTTAGGTAGTGACGCACTTGGGCGTCCGTTACTTCGGTACCTGTGTGATAACACCCTAAGCAGACTAAGTATAGTCAATTGGGTGTTCAATTTCCTGTAAATGATGTGCCGCGCAGATCTACTGCTGACCAACTATTTTGTTACGGTCTTAAAAGTTGTTTTTTTTTTTTCAACCACGCATAAAATTATAATAAATCCATTTTGCTTCACCTGGGAATTGAAGTGCTGATCGTGTGTGTAATAGGCGCAGGCACTAGCACTATGCCAATAAAAGAAATTATGTTTCTGTAGTTACTGGGGTGGTATAAATTTAACAACTATAAAAAAAACTTCTATGAATTCATAGTTTTGCTCTCAAAGAAATATGTTTGTATGAAAATACAATTATCATGTTTTATTTTTTCGTTTTGAATTGAAACCAAACTATAAACAGCAGCATATTTAAACAGCAGCAGCCCTTTAAAGAAAAACTCTGAAACCAAGAACATTTCCTAAATATCTTACATTCAATCTTAAATCTTGTGATATTTGGACAGTTTTTTGTTTCTTTCTTCTATTCATTGTTGTACACATTATTTGACAAAAGTTTTCCCATTTTTATTTAAAACATTTTCTTTTATTTTGCATACCAGCAAAATGCAATTACCAGAATAACATTAAAAAGAATAAAAATAAAAATATTGTCAAGAAATATTTACATTTATTGTTATTTATTGCGTTGTACTCGCATAACCTGGCAACATATTGTACGGCGTATAAAAGAAGCTGAACAAAAAATTTCTCTACTATTTTTAAGTTAAGTTGCTTGCTTGCCTTTCATATTGTTATGAGGAAAATTTTGAAATATATTAAGTTTATTATATATATGTACATACGAGTATGTGGGTGTGTCTATGTGTTGGTGATATTTAAAAAAAAAGAAAAAACCCTAGAAAAACTTAAACAAAAAGTTTCATCTTTTCAGAAATTCATACAAAACTCTCGTATATTTCACTAGTTTGTATTTATTTTCTATTTTACATGTTTAAGTTTAAAAACAATAAGGAAAATGTCTTTTGACGTTGGGTTTAGTTTTTAAAGTCACTTCAACTACATGCCACAATACGTTACATTTTAAACACATTCCACGTCCCTTTGCGTAACATCAACCCGTTCTCTTTACACTTTCAAACAATACAGCGGGATTTGAAACTTTTTTTCTGTAAGATACGTACCCATGTTGGAGTTCCATTCTTTCTTTAGATGTGCTTTACGGGACAAAAACAAAACTAATAAAAACAATTCCATATAAAACATGTTGTTTGAGTCGAAAGTTTTTTCGCTCTTGTTTTTTTTTTTTTTTGTTTTTTTTTCCAACATTATAGTTTATGAAAAAAGTCTTTTGCACATTTACAAAAATGTTTGCTAAACTTTAAGTAACTTTTGATAGCCAAAGAAGCACAACAGCAGCAAATATGAAAGAACGAAAAAAAAAATTGGGAATAGTAGAGCTACAAGATACAAGAAAAATTGCAATAGAAAAGTTTTCTCTATTATGCAAACTATTCTAAAAATGAAGTGTTAATAAATGTTGTAGTTTAAAGTTTATCGTTATTTTTACCAGTCGTTGGCTCAATGCCCTGTAGGATAAAGTGATTCGATTTTAGATCAGTAAATTATTAAGACGAGCAGTGAAAGAGTAATCATACACGTGTTTAACCCTGCTGCAAAAATGGCGAAATAGACGGCAATACCCGATTGATTTATACTGCTTAGCTGGAATAATAAATTTCGGAGAACCGTACAATGCACCAAAATTCTTAAATAAAACACAAAACAAAAAGAAACAGGGAATGCCACAAAATCCCCAAACAGTAAATCCCCAACCTAAAAAAATTCCCAAGCACAAAATCCCTAAAAACAAAATCCCCAAATTCAAAATCCCTAAATTCAAAATCCCCATGGTCAGAATCCCCAAAATCCAACTTTAGCGAAAGTTCCAAAAAATCCCCAAACAGGAAACCCCCAAACTGAAATTAAAATTCAAATATAATTTTATGATAAATTATCGTACTGTGTAATATTTGTAGTTTTTTGTATTATATTTTCATAAGTTAACTATTTGTTCCATTTACATACTCGTACCTAATAAATATTTGTAAATTTAATAAAATTTATTTTAAGTTTTAATGTCAGAAAGAACTACAAACACAAAATCCCCATTTTCAGAAAATGGGGATTTTGTATTTGGGGATTTTGTGCTTGGGGATTTTGTGTTTGGGGATTTTATTTTTGGGGATTATGTGGTACACCCAAAGAAACAGTTATGTTTTAAAATGTCAGCAACTTCTGCCGTCTTATTACGTTACATTGCATGTTAAAACTTAAAGAACTTCCTAATTTCTATAGAGTTTCTAGCATAAACTTTCGAAAATGATAAACATATTAAGCAAACAGATTCCCCAAAGGGGCATCACAATTTAAGAAAAACTAATTTTGAGTTTTATACTATTTTACCAAATTTATTTTTATTTAAAAACATGTTAAATACTATTTGATATTAGAAGTTTTGCTTCATTGTTTTCAAACTATTGCTTGTAATAAATTACCTGACATTATAAATGTTTCAAATATAGAATTTAACATTGTGTATGTGTGTGTCTGTGTGTAGGAATAATATAATAAATAAAATATCCTGAACCACGTAGATGGATGGGATAGCGACTGACTATCAGTGTGTCTTTTCGAACTTTCTATTTGACACAATTTTACAATCACTTTAAGACAGAGTGAAAATATTGTGAAATATCTCAAAACTATTTATTTATTCAGACTTAATTTTTTTCGTTTTATTTTCACATCTAAACTATTTTTTACTGAGATTTTTAGATAATTTTTAAAGAGTGACTTGTCATATAAGCGGCAAACGAAGTGCAATTTCAGTAATTAAAACTAGCAATGAAGCATTCTAAGAAAGACTAACATTCAAGACACCAAACTGCACAGAACCACATAAGAATTTATACGAGTATTTCAGAATTCTTTTAAAGCTGTAAAACTGTCTAAAAGTATGCATTTCTGAAGTGTTTTTTTTTTAACTATTCAATATTATTCAATATTATTTACTATTAATTAACGTATTAAGAAATTTATTATATACAACCCTGTCACCTATAAACACACAATAATAAATCTATTTTTATGACCCTTAAAGTATACCATAAAATCTTTTTGTTTTTCAATACTTTGACACTGCTTCATTTTTAAGTTTTCCAAAACAAATAAAAATGAAAACCAACAAAAAAAAACAACAAATAAATAAATAATTAAATATGATTCAAACTGACAGTTCATTTTTTGTGTTACCTTGATGTTTAATTGACTCTTCTAAGTAAATATGTATGCATGTACATACATATGTTTATTTGTATGTGCTTATATAGAAAAATGTCATTTGTAAATGTCCTTAAAACGGGGAAACTATCAATATAAACAAACCTTTAGCTTTACAAGCAGCACAGAAAACAAAAGGACATCTCAAACGAAGTTTTTCAGAAAAACACTTTTTCACAAAAATTAAATCTAAACTAAATTAAAAAAAAATGAGTTTGGCATCACAAACAATCACTGCTTCACCAACATATTCGTTTGCAAAAAATTAAAATAGAAACTGGAAGAAATATGTGTGCATTCGTCCATTAAATCAAATCAATTTCACGTCATACATATGCCACCGCCATAAATTCAAATGATAATGACATTCTGAGGTTCAGCGCAGAGAATATGGTAGTAGTTTTTTATTTGACCCCTGCCTCTATCACTCTCTTGCCCCCTCGGTCCCTAAAAAGGACAAACAAATTTAGAGAAATATGTAACAAAAAAAAAAAAAAAACAAAAATATAAACAGAACAAATAACGAAACAACAATCTAAACCAAACCTGTTTTATGGAGGACTAAAAAATTATTCTGGCCAAAAAGTACAGCATCTGCAAGAGCTATAAGTACAACAACAGTATTCAAACACTTTAAAACTAACAAAAAGAAATTTTCTATAAAATATTTGTTTAAAAGAAAAAACCAAAATAATATCTTTCAGATAAGTAATGCATTTTTTTTTTGTGAAACATGTTCAAATCTCTTCTCTTCTAAGCTTTCTTATATTTTATAATAATCACATTTTATTTTTCTTTACTTTTCTTCATTCTGTTTGAATGATTTTTTAGGAGTTACAATTTTACTATCACTTACTGTGTTCCTTAATATGGTGGCCGAAACAATGCCGGCTACTTCAGATGCAGTGCCACTATTGGGTAAGTTTCGTCGACAACAATATTTGTTGCAAAACGTTTGTAGTGTAACAAAGCGGAATAGTGAGTAAAAGTTTTTTATATAAGCCTAAAAATAGGCTTTAAAAAGGTTAAGTTAGATTTTAAGTACTACGAAGTAAAAATCTAATGCCGTTTTTGTTTCTATATAAAAATTTTTCATACTTTTTTAGCATTTTCTGCAAAAATTTACAATATAATTATATTTTATTAAAATGTGAGATTACTATATATTTAACTATAAAAATTTCAAAAAATTAAGAAAACGCCCAAACTTTCCAGTACCTCGTTTCTGTAACTTATGAAAAGTTCGCACATCGAAAAAAAATGTGAGTTTATACTTGTCACTGAATCTTTTTTAGGATGACTCATATAATATCAGTAGGATTTTTATATGAGCCACCCTGCAAACCTAATAAAATTACGATAATTAACAATTTTCATCTCACTCATCCTGTTTTTCACAGAATGATAATAAACTTTTCGATTCCAAAAACTCTCACATTCGTTACAGAAACGAGGGTTGTATAAGAAAATCTTAAAATATGTATTTACAGCAAAAGGCGCATTTATTAACATGAATAAATAGTTTTATGATTAATAAAGAATAAATGAAAATTTAGTGGGTTTTGTTGTGTATTTAGCGGAGGCAGAAAAATAACCTTCCAATACTTATGCGATTATCCTTAATAATCCGTAGGCCAGTTCTAATAACTTTTCACAAATTTCAGACAGAGGTTTAATTGTTACCATGATTAACTTTAAGCTAAAACTGGCAGATAAGCTGAAGGAAAATCGGGAAAAATTTTTAATTCTTCAAGTTACGAAGAAAGTATTTAAAAAAATAAAACATAAATCAATACAGTGTTGGAGGAACAATTAAATATTTTTTATAAAAAGACTCTTTAAGATATCGAAGTTATTTAAATCAATTAAAAAAAAAATATGTTGGCATACTTTTAGGGTTAAAATTAAATATTTTGTAACACAAAGTTTGTGCGATTGAAATTATTTGTAATAATAATAGAAGGCATTAATTGGCATCTGCCCCATGTAGTTCCATCTTTTCAAAATTAAAGTCCCATATTAATGGCCGGAGAAAAGTATTCTTTAAAATTTAGAAAGTACTCAATTAAAAAAAAAATTTTATACGGATTTTTCGGCATAGTTTTAGACGCAAAGTTGTATTATTATTATTTATTTATTTATTTATTTATTGAGACTTCATTATTTCATATTACAAGGTTTGCTAACGTACATTTTATAAAAGAGATCTTAAAACTATAAAGTATTATTTTAATTACATTGTTTTTACTTGATTATGCGTCTTGCTTATCAAAACTTAGGAAATAACATTAGCAAAAAAGCTAATTATTGTGATTGTTGTTATAAACAGCGCTTGCTCCCGGCATTTGGCGTCATATATAGAGTTATATCTACATTGTATAAACTTAATACTAAATCTTACAGCTAAAATTTAAACTAAATTAAAAAAAAAAAAAAATACAGAAAAAGAAAAAGGAAAAGAAGAAAAAAAATGAATTATAAAAAATAATTAAATTTGTTTTTTACCCTCTATGAATGCCGGGAGTAATACATGAGTAAAAGTTTTCACCAGGATAACTATTGGTATTCTCCTTTAAAATTCCAATACTGGAAATATATTGTGTATTTGACCAACTAAACTCTTGCTCTCGAGATAAAATATCTTTAATAACACTGCCTTCAAACCAAGACAGTTTCTCGACAAATTTTTTTAATAAATCAATGGCGTAAAAAGATAAAGGGGACAAATTCGCCTTTTCGTACACAAAGTTATTTGAAAGTCTTCTGTTTAAAGATTTAAAATTCTTTTCTATGCATTTCCGAACAATATGACGCTCGAAAATTGCCATTATTTTCATAACTGTTTTGGAAACACTAAACCATATTGGAAATGCATACAGAAGAATCGGCCTTATGCTTACTTTGTACAAAAGTAATTTAGTCTTCACTGACAAAAATGTACTATTAAATAGACTCGAAAAAGCGCCTTTGACCACCCTATTGGCCTTATCCAAGTTGTAAAATACATGATTATTAAATTTTAGAAGCTTATGAAAATTGACTCCAAGGTATTTAATACTATCTTTAAATTCAATTGCATTACCATTTAATGTTAATTTCAAGTTTTTGCTTTCCGGAACAACCGTATATTTACACTTCCCGGAAGCATTTCGAAGACAAATTGCATTACTTTTGGCGGCGTTAATTTTTATCCCCCAATGAGAGTAAAATTCTTCAACACTCATGAGGTGCGATGAAACATGTTGTAGTGCAACAAGTGGAGACTCATCATGAGCGTAAAGAAGGGAGTCGTCAGCAAAAAGTAAACCCTTTGAATTATTAAAATCATGAGGAAAATCATGCATAAAAATGTTATATAAATGAGGAGCCAGCACTGAACCTTGTGGAACACCACAAGTAATCTCACCCTGACATGATAACACATCTTCAGTTTGTACGCAGAATCTCCTGCCATTGAAAAAGCTTTGAAAGAGTTTTATAGCAGAAGGATCAAAACATATTCTTATCATTTTGTATAAAATGCCATCATGATAAGCTTTATCAAAAGCTTTTTCAACGTCAAAAGATACAGCTACAGTACACCTTCCTTCTCTCAAATTTTTAATGACATCAGAATGAAGTTTTAAAAGAGCATGCAGAGTAGCGTTACCTTTTTTGAATCCAAATTGCTCCTGAGGAATATACAAACCATTTAAACCTATATCCATTTTTTCGCGGATAATTCTCTCAAATAACTTTCCAAGATTTGAGAGTAAAGAAATCGGCCTAAAGCTATTTATGTCGCATGTATCTCCCCGTTTAGGAATAGGGATGATTTTAGCAATTTTCCATTCCCGCGGAAAATAAGAATTCGCAAACTTGTATTTTTTATAGCACATCACAATATAAGACTTCTATGTTTTTTTTAATAAACGGCAGATGATTTTTTCCGGCATACATTTAGGGGAAAAATTAAATGTTTTTTATCACAAAATTTGTTAGTTTTAAATTATTTATATTCTCTTACATTAAGATGCTAATTTATTTCTATTCGTATCATTATATTTTCAAAAATACAAGGTTTTCCAATAAGAGTGATGTGATTTCTTTAAAAAAAATACACTTATTAAGGAAATTCAAAAGTTTTTTTATTTAATGTGAAGTACAATCGATACAATTAAGTTTAAAACGTCATTCAAATGGCCTCCAGGAACGAATTCAATGAACCCAATTTTCGAGCACTTTTTCCACTAAATCAAGTCGTATGTCATGAATGGCACGTTCAACATTGACTTGTAAAGCTTGAAGAGCTTATTTCGAAAGACCAATGACTTCAAATAACCCCACAAAAAATAGTCTAATGGTGTTTAATCACAACTTCTTGGAGGCCATTCAATATCACAATTTCTTGAAATAATCGAATCTCCAAACTTTTCTCGCAATAATGCAATTGTTGCATTTGCTGTGTAGCACGTAGCCCCGTCTTGTTGGACCTAAATGTTGTCAAGATCAACTTCTTCCAATTTCCGCCATAAAAAGTTGATTATCACCGATCTATACCGATCTCCATTGACAGTAACGGTGTTACTAGCTTTATTTCGAAAGAAGTACAGACCGATGATTCTACCAGACCAAAAACCACACCAAACTGTCAATTTAGGTGAATTTAATGGTTTTCCATGAATAATTTGTGGATTTTCTTCGCACCAGAATCGACAGTTTTGTTTATTTACCGAAACACTGAGATGAAAGTGAGCCTCATCGAAGAAGATGATTTTCTTAAAAAAGACGTCATCGTTTTCATCTTGATCCAAGGAAAAATCAGCAACGTTGTTCTTGCGTAATCTCTTCATGATGAAATTGTAAACACTACTGAATACAATGAAAAACAAATGACAGATCACGATTTATTACAAATGGCCGAAACGTCACTTCAAAATCATATCATCCCTTTCCACCAAACCAAACCTTTTATTTTTTTATAATCATATTTATAAAAAGTTATTGTAAGATTTCTAAAGTGTTTAAGGTGCAGTTTATACAAGCTGAACGATTGGTTTCAGTGTAAAATTTGTATGAAAAGCACTCAGTTTTTTTATTGGTTTCCATACAAAATTTACACTCAAATCACTCGTTCGGCTTGTATAAACCGCACCAAAATAAAATCCTAAAATAATAATTCGTCAGCGTACTTCTTAGGGAAAAATTATGTTAAAAAGTACTGAGCTGCAACAAGTATATTCGAGCCTACTTATTCCCTCCCTAACTTTAAATTTTAAGAACAACTCAAACAAGTATTATTTAATCTTATACTCGTTCGCTTTTTATGCACAAGCAGAAAATTCATCAACAAGTGTAAATCATTTCGATCATTTGACGCAACTGTGCATGCTCTGATTGCATGATACAATGAATAAAAAGGCATATGCAGAAATACAAAAAACACCAACACTATGTATTTTGTTGGTAGAAAATTTGATTTCGGAACTCAAAAATATAAATATGTATGTGTGCATGTTTCAAACTGTGATAAAAATATTAAAAAAAAATATTTATTCAAATACGAGTACAAAATTACTTTAACAACTGAATAAAACACTTCTTCCGCTAACAACACCTTGGCTTCGATTCAAAATGAGTTTCATGCTCTTAACGAAACAGTCAGAACATACATGTTAGCACAAAACAACAAGTGAATAAAACTGAATGTTTGAAACGAACGGTTTCGTAAACAAGTGTTTTTTTTTTGCTTTTGAACGAAAACGATTAGATCATAAAAATCAATGTGCATAATCAAGTATACCCGAAAATTAAGCACTTGCTGCAGCTCACTTTTAAAAAGTACTTTTTAGAATTTCTAAATTACATACTTAAATAATATGATTTGTAGCATGGATTTAGGGGCTAAAATATATATTTTGCAAAAAACTAAGTAAAGCAAACATAGAAAAAAATTTCCGGCATACTTTTAGGCGCAAAATTATGTATCTTTTCCAATAGTACTCTTTAAATTTTTTAAAGTACTTACATAAAATGCTTCACATAGTTTGTGAGATTAAAATAATTCTAATGGAACATGAAGTCATTATTTGGTTCCCATTATAGGTTACAATCGATTGAATTGGTTAGATTCCGTAATTGCCATTTCAAAAGAGTTCAGTTTTGGTACTTTGGATTTCATTAGTGAAAAAATATCGAAATATAATCGAAAAATAATATTGTAATATTTTTACATCAAGAATATGACTATATAATTTTGTAGCAGCATTTTGTGACACAATTTTAGGTGCTTTAATTGGTTTAGTATTTACTTCAGAGCCACTATGAGTTCTTCTGTTACAAATTCAAACAATACGACAAAACTGAATTGTTTAAGTTAAATAAAACTTTTCCAAGATCTCAGGTTTCGAAAACCAATAAAAATTTTACATTTTTATTTACAAAAAGAATACATCTTACAAATAAAACTTTCAAAAGAAATTGGATTCTATCAAATCCAAATCAAAAAACTTTTTGGTCTAATCAAAAAAATTTTATCGCCACAACTTAATTTTAATTCTTTTAACAATTTATGCTTTACAACCGTAACGAAATAAAAGGTTTTCAAAAACTATTCAAACACATGATCCTTCGTAATATTTTTTTTTTTTCATGTCTACATCTCAATAATTTTTTTAGACAAATGATTTCATAAAAAATCACTACAAAGTTGCATACATTTTCCTATTTCTTTCTTATTACGCACATTAACATCAAACTTTTAAGAGATGTTTGTAGAAAATATTTCCACTTTTGCTGAAAGAATTGACTTATCCTGCAACTTATAATCAATAGCACAAAAGCAATGAAAGTTGCTGAGAGTAAGCAAGCAAACCATTTGCACTAAAATATTTAATCGAAAGTCATTTAAAGGAAATTAGCTATAAATTCAAATTACTTTGCAAGCACATGCATGCTCGTAAAACATATAAAAAGCCAAAGCCAATTCTAATATACAATAGTGTCATTTACAATAACCAACCACTAAAGAAATAAATGCTTCTTAAATAGTGAAATAACAAAACAAATGGAAAACAAAAACAGACAACCTCGAAAAAACCATCACGAACATTTCGTTTTTCAAATTTAGACTTTTTTCCCCACTGAAAAAAAACAACACATAAACGACACTAAAATATTCACTTTTATTCAAACTTATTTTCGTATGTGATGTTTTCTCATTCTTGTCTTGCAAATTTTTTTTTGCCAAAAAATCTTTTATGATTGTTGGTATTGTTGGAGAACAACAAAGAAAAAACTATTTGGCCACAAATTTTTATGGCACCTCATTTATATATTCGAACGAAAACACACACATACAGAAGAAGTGTTAGAATTTCACCAAGACGACTTTTTTATTTTGTTTATGATGATAAAGAAAGTGCAAAAGAAACACGGTAATGAAATTTGTTAAGACACCCTACAGTTTTCCATAAAAAGTACTTTATTTAAATGGTATTTTTTAATAGATACTTGTGTTAAAAATTACTTTTTTCAAGCCTGCATTTATTACATGTACTTTCTTAAAAAATATATTTTTTCTTAATTTATTTTTTTTTAAAAAATACTTGATACATCAAAAGGTACTTTTCCAGAAGTATTTTTTTTTATAAACGTACTTTTTTAAATGTGCTAATAGTTTTTTTAAAATACTTGTTTTTTAAACGGTACTATTTTTAGATGTACTTGATTTAAGAGATACTTATTTTAAAAAGTACTTGTTTTAAAGGTACAGTTTTCAAAAAATACTTTTTTTAAAAGATACTTTTTAAAAGGATAGTTTTTTATAAGACATCTACTACTTTTAAAAGTACTTTTTTAAGAAGTACATTTTTATAGGTGTTGTTTTCAAAGAAATATTTTCTAACGACATTTTTTGAAAAAGGTACTTTTTTATATGTATTTACATATTTTAAAGTCATATTTGTAAAGGTACTTTTTTCTTAGTGATCTGTTTGGAAAAGGAAACTTTTACAAAAGGTACTTTTTTAAAAAGTACTTTTATATACCCTGTATTTTTTTAAGGGAAAAATATGTAGAGATATAATATTTTGAAAATTGTACTCGCCCAAAGGTTTTTTGGTAAATGGTACTTTTGTCACAAGCTACATACGGTTTTAAAAAGTACTTATTTTAATGTTATTTTTACAACGGACTTTTAAAAAAAATGCATTACTTTTAGAATTACTTAAGAAGTACTTAAAAGTACTTTTTCAAACGTTTCGTTTTTCTATATGTGCTTTTTCAATATTTAGTGAAATTTTAAATATGTGAAAAGCGTGTCTTCCTGATAGTTTTTTAATACGAATTTTTGGAAAAGTGATTGTTAACGTTGTTTTTTTAGAGATTGATTTATGAAAATTTATTTTATTAAAAGAAAAATTTTTTAAGGAACCTCTGCCTGAAGTCATTTTAGTGTAGTGCACAGTGCTCTAAGAAATATTGTATACAAAAAAAAAAAAAAAAAAAACAAAACAAAACCTACTAAAAATCAGACAATGTGTTGATAATGACACTTTGGGGAATTGATATTTGGTTTTCTTATACAACCGGGTGTTTCCTTTAAAAACCATTTATACTCTGATATTGTATAACTTTTTTGTCTACTCTTTACAAATTTTTATAGTCTCTATGAAACATGTTATTGTTCGGAAATGTGATGACGACAATTTAAATGTCATAAACACGTAGATCTTATTTAAATTTAAAATGTTCTATAAAATAAATTTTGATTTTAAGTTGTATTCAAATAAATTTTTATAGGCATTTTTATAGGCTTTCAAGATGTCAATAATAATGAAATTTTTATACTAATGATTTTTTTATTAGTCAAAAAACAACTAAATTAATTAAAAATAGCAGAAAAAAGGTAAGTTCAGTTTAGTACCTTCAATTGTAATCCAATCCTTATTAAGTAAAGCCGCATATTGATTATAAAATTTTTTTTAAAAAAACATTTAGCATTCATAAATAATATTTCATAGAAATATTTGCAAATGTTAACTAAACTATTGTGCAGTAGTAGAGATCCAGCATAAAATAGAAATACTTAATTAATTAACAGTTATTTGCCAAAATGTTTTTAAAACTGAATTAGATATTTATGAAAAATGTACATATTTATTTGTTAGATATTTTAGTAAAGCTAATGGAAATAATAGTATTAAAATAAATCATATCATAAATGCCATTGTATGCACATAAATAAATAACCAAAGTCACTTTGCATTTGACTCATATTCAACACCACACATAAAAAAGTTGCACGTTTTTTAGCATAAAACATTTAATTAAATTCAGTAAAATGAAAATTAGACAATGCTCGCATTTTCAAAGCCAACTTTTAAATTTTTTAGAAATCAATTAGTTGTATTTTATTTAAAGGTACTTTTTAAAGAGTTAAAAAATATTTCTTTTCCTTAAACCGGATTTTTTTAGCGTACCACTCTTAAAAAATACTTTTTTAAACAAAGGTACTTATTCAAAATGTACTTTTTCAAAAGAGACTTTTTTAAAAGGTACATTTTTAAAAGGTAGTTTTTTAAAAGGTACTTTTTGAAAGGTACTTTTACCACAAGTTTCTTTTTTTTAAAAGGTACTTTTTAAAAGGTACCTTTTAAAAGGTTTTTTTTTAAATACTTTTTTAAAGGGACTTTCAAAACAAGATATTTTTGATACATAGTTGAAACGTATTAATGTCAAAACGTACTTTTTTCGAATTTACTTTATTAAGACTTAAATTTTTTTAAAAGCCTTTTTTTTTAAATTGTGGTTTTCTAAGGCACTTTCTCTGAAAATACATCCTTATTATAAAAGGTAGTTTTTTAAAAGATTATTATTTTAATAAGAGTTTTCCCTAAATTTTGTTTTTTTAAAAGATACTGTTGTTAAAATCGTTTTCTTCAAAAAATGATTTTTCTAATTTAAAATTAAATTGTTAAGTTTTAAAAGGTTATTTATTTTAAAATACTTTCTTAAAGGATAGTTTCTTAAATAAGATATTTTTCAATAAAGTAACTTTTTCAAAAAGCTACTTTTTCGGAAAGGTAGCTTTTTAAATGTAAAACTAAAGACCGTTTATAACTTCTTTTTTTAAAGGTACTTTTTGAAATTGGATTTGTATTAATATGTACTTTTTTTAATACTTACCTATTTCAATAGGAAATTTCTTTAAAAGTTAGTTTCTTAAAAGATAACTTTTTTAAAAAGTAATTGGTTAAAAGGTAATTTTTTTAAAAAAATTACTTTTATAAAAGATACTGTTTTTAAAAGATACTCTTTTTTAAAGTAACTTTTTGTATAATGTACTTTTTCAAAAGGTATTTATTTTAAAAGGTACTTATTTTATGAGGTACTATTTTTAAAAGCTACTTGTTGCAAAAGCTATTTTTTTTAAAGATACTTGTTTAAAATGTACTTTTGTAAAAAGGTACTTTTGTAAAATTTTATTTTGTAAAAAGTTATTTTGTAAAAAGATATTATGCATTACGTACTTTTGAAAAATAGAATATGTTAAAAAAATTTTAAATTTACATTTTTATAATGTACTTTATTAAAATTCTTTTTTAAGGGCCTTTTTTTTAAGTATATCTTTAAAAGTTACATACTTGTTTTTAAAGGTACTTGTTTTAAAAGGTACTTTTATTGAAAGTACTTTTGTAAAAAGGTATTTTTGGAAAAAATGTAATACATATTTAAAAAAAAAAGTTTTAAATGTAAGTTTTTAAAATGTCTTTTTTAGTTACTTTTTTAAAAGGTCCTTTTTTTATAAAGTATATCATTATTAGGTACATGCTTGTTTTTAAAGGTACTTTTTTTAAAAGGTACTTTTATAGACAGGTACTTTTGCAGAAAGTAATTTTGTTAAAAGTTATTTTGTTAAAAGTTATTTTGTAAAAACTTATTTTGTATACAGGTACTTTTGTAAAAATGTATTATTTAAAAAAAAATTTAAATGTAAGTTTTTAAAATGTACTTTATTTTAGTTACTTTTTTAAAAGGTCCTTTTTTTATAAAGTATATCTTTAAAAGGTACATATTTGTTTTTAAAGGTATTTTTTAAAAGGTACTTTTGTAGAAAGGTACTCTATAAAGTACTTGTTTTGATTGGCGAAAAAGTTTTCTTTTCATAAGTTTCTTGTATAAAGGTCGCTTTTTATGAAGCTGAAATTAAAGGACTTAATGTAACAATTTAAAACTTGTTTTTATTTTATACGATAAATAAAAAGGAACAATTTTTCATGTGTAAAAATAATATTTAACAGCAATTGCTAATTTAAAGTTTTAATTTTCATTTTACTTGAAAAATTAATAATCATAAAATTTTTTACATTATGAACTTCCTTATTTGAGTTTTAGAATTATAAATTCTTGGAAATAAAGTTTTGAACTTACTTTAGAGTAGATATATTTTTAATTTAATGTAATTATTTATTATCAAATTAATGCACTTGGCAACCTGTTGCAAGAATTTGCTAGAAACTAACTTTAAATTATTATTTTCATTTTTCATTTGCATAAATACTGTTTTTCATGTAACATTTTTGAAATTAATGCATGAACATAAATAATTCAGCATAAAGAAGTCACTTACAAAAACATGACAAAATAAAATAAAATACACTTGAAATTAGCAAAATGTAAATGTGAATTGTAAAAAAAATGATGTTGATTCATTTTACGAATGAACAATTAAAGACACGCATCCACTCTCCTCACTCACGCACAAACACATGTTTACGGATTAAACACTTAACACACAAACATATGTGCAACAAGCGATAACATACACACACATAAAAACATATATACAAGTATTAGGATAACATTAGTTTATCATTTTTATGATTTTTATTTAAAAATAATAAGTAAAGAATTTTTAAAGTTAAAATGAAGATGCTGCATTTCACTTGAGAAAAAAGCAACTTTGATTCAACTACGAATTCAAATTAAAAATTATTTAAACGTCGTACCTTATTTAGCAAGATTCATACATACACGATAGCGGTAGCAAAATGTCCTTTCAAAATAATATAAATAATATCTTTTATTAAGCCAAAATTAAGCTCACAAAACAATGTTAGTATGCTCTGCCGTGTAGGCTGGAATTAATTAACGTTTAATATTCATATATTATGTGAATATTAGATATTATTTTTAGATTTTGAAAAGACTTTTCGCACTGCTCTCCTACATTTGACATTTCAGATCACATCTTCAATGAATGTATGTGAATGTATTCGTATATGTATTTATTTATTTATCATAGTGTGTGTATGAAGTAGAATTTTTATAAATTAAAAGAAAGACTTTTTTAATTTAAAACTCTTTTGTTATCTAGTTGATTTAATTTTTAAAAATTCTCTGTGAAAGAAATTTAATTTAAAAAAAACATAAATGATTCATGATAGAACAAATAGAAAAATTACAATAATTAATTCAGATAACAACGGCTCCTGCTGATTTTTGAATGATATGAAGGCGAACAACAAAAAGCGTAGAAAGAAAATTAACGAAAACTACTAAGAAAGAGAAACCAAAACCACCACATAATGTAAAAGAAAAAATGTTCTTGTTGGCATACAAGAACACAAATGTCTTTTGCCAAAAAGGAAAACCAACGACTCCTTTTTTATTTTTTGTAAAAAAAAAAACTTGATAATATTTTTTTCTTTCTTTCTCTGCTTAATTTCACTGTGTAACTGTTGCAATAAGTGCAAGTTTCTTTTCTTTCAGTGTCTTGAAATGTGTAATTAATTTGTTTAATTGCACCATGTCTCTGGCATGATTTAATAAAATTAACTATTTTGTTTAAACTTCTGGTTTTTGGTTTTTGTTTTATAACTCATTTCACTTGTGGAATTTGTATAAAATAAAAGTGTTGTGCCATTAACTTGGTTCTTCTTTTTTTTTCTTTGCCTTAAACAAAACTAAAATTTAAAAAAATTCGTGCAGCATGATTTTTACTTTGTCCAAATTGTCTTACGTTCTCTCTATGACTGTCTCTCTCTCTTTCTTTTACTCTCAGTGTATGTGTGAGTGGTGCATCATAATGTGTTTTTCTACTTCAATATCAGTGATTTGTTTTAAGTTTTTCAAATTTATTTTTTTAATTTTTATAATTAATCTTATCATTCATAGTCATCTGATCATTCATTTTGTATCATACACTTTTCATATTTTGTAAATAATTTTAGATAATTGATTATTTTAGTAGTTTATTTGGAAAATTTAATATAATTTCTGTTGGTTGTAGTTGTAATAAAGATATTTGAAAAGAGAAATTATATTCTTGTTTGGTTTATTTTCTTTTTTAAATAAGAAATTTAGCAAAGCCACAGACCATTGAATATTTGAAGTCGGTGAAAGTTTTCGATTTTTTGTTAATTCTTCTGCTTTGAATTCGTGCAAGTTTTTAAAATTTGAAAGTTATTAATACACAAATGTGCACAATGAATATCGTATTTAAATTGGTTCGGTATCTTGGAAGCTAAAGGCATTTTAATATTTTAATAGTACTCGCACATACGGGGAACATATTCACATATAAATGAAGCGAAATATGAAATTAAAAAATTTTTTCTTAGCTCCGAGATCAATAACACTGCTCAGCAGCAAAATCCTCCTTTAAATAAAACTATGTATGTGGACTATATGGATTCTGATGTCTTAAACTCAAATCCATTTTCGGTTTTTCTCCATCACGTACGGTCTTTTTTTATGGGTGTGGCAACTTTTTCCCCCTAAATTAGTCAGGTACGAAGACATATTTCAGCCTAACTCGAGAACGACTCATCCGATTTTCATAAAAAAAAAACACCAAACGATGCGTAATTATGTTAAATTTAATTCAATATAGTTTTTTTTTTTCTATATCTTATCGTTTTGGAATTATTCTAAAATATTAGAAGGGAAAACATTTTTTTCTTGCAAAATTTGTTATTTTTTCCAGTTTAAAACTGCAATAAAATAAAAGAAAAAGCCAATATTTTTTATTTTACACATTTTTTTGAGAGCTAAATACCTCAAGAATAAAATAAGGTATAAATCATGAAAATAGATTAACAAATGCCGATTTTATTCTCAATTTACCGCAGGTACTCAATCAGCCTGATTATGGGTGGCGTAATCGAAATACGCCACCCGTAATCAGGCTGAATATTGAACGAAAAAAATTTCTTTCACGTGTTCTATTAGGAACCCTCAGATTTTAATACCAATGATAAATACTGTTCTTGATGAAAGTCGTTTGTTTTTAGGGTAGCCCGGTATTGGAACTATTTACCTTTGGACCTAAGGACTTTCTCCCATTACAATAATGCATTCCGCCTAAAACTAATTAGATACCTTTCAAACCTGAACATTAAATATTTAGCGCAATTTGCCGTTAAATTTCATATATTTTATCATATAATAGTGTTTTCTCTACTTGCACCGCGCCTTAATTTAACTGAAGGCAACAATTAAGTGTGGTTTGTGTCTTTGCTAAATAGTTGAATATTTATTTTTTATAAACACAAATTATTGTTGTATTTAAAATTGTATATAACTAGTATATAAAATTATTGCGTTATTTATGTGTAAATAACTTTAAAAATAAAATTTCATTTTTATATTATTTGTACATATCCAAATATGTATTTTATCTTAAATAATTTTTATATTAAAATATTTTCAACAGTCAGGTAATTATGTATGTTTTTCTTTGTTAAATTTTTCTCCAAAAATGTTTGATACATAGTTAAATACATAGATACATATATACATATATGTATTATGTAAATATATAATTTAATGTTATAATAATACAATTCGTAATGTAGAGTTTTTTGTTCGGCTTAGCCGAATTTACGAACATGTCCTTCACCAAATTCTTAAAAAATAAAAATATTTGTTTGAAGTACAATAATTGGACTTGGACATGGAACAAACCATGACAGGATAGATATTATGAGTTTAAATCTTAAACCTATTACATACTTGGTATCATAATTATATCACGTCTATAATTCATTGGCAATGCCATGTAAAAATGGCAGGGCTTTTGCGTATAAATGTATGAAACTAACATCAGTTGGTAGTCCTTAGCAATCAGTGATTAGCTGGCTTTAAATATTGCTTATGGATATATTTCATAACAAAAAACAACACAAACCTTTTATTCGTATGAATAATCAAACAACGTAATATCTCAAAAGATTACATTTTTGCGTTAAGAACGCTGAATTAATATTATGAATAAATTTCGTAGAAAAATCATGATAGAAGAATTGAATTCCAATTTTCGATTGATTGATTTGTATGTAAACAAAAAAATATAGCAGTTTTCTGCAAAACTTGTGTGTTGTTTTAGTTACGATGTGTTGTTAGAACGAAATATTACATAGACTTTCGTGCACCGTAACGTATGAGCAATATTAACTTGAATATTTTAATATATCGCTCATACGCAAATATCTAAATAAAATAAGCATTGCATACCCTGAAGGAAGCATTCAGTTAAGTGTATCCTTGTCAACATTTTTGTCAATAATTATGGTGAGTTTTTGGTGACACTGTCAACAAATTGCTTTTTTTTTGTCTTTTGTTTTTGATTAATAGAGAAAATATTTGACGGTTAAAAAGAAATGATCATGCTGATGGGCTCAAAATCGGTATAATTTTACTATTGCCATTTCCTGCAGATCGTGATAGCGTCTACAGTAAATCAGTACAGTTTTACTACGGACATTTCCCACAGTGTAGTGATATCGTCAATAGTAGTCGAAAGTCAGTACAATTTTATTATGGACATTTGCTCCATATGGTCCTACACGAACTACCTTGTCAGTATTGACGCAGTCTACTGGTAGATTTCGTAGGAAACGCTTGTGTTAAATGTCAATAGTTGATAGCATTAGTTGGGGTATAATTTGTCAGTAGTACTGGTGACATCGTCAATAAAGAATCATTATAATTTTACTATTGACATTTCCTGCAGAGTAGTTATTGTAGTTTTTAAATGAGTATTTACTTATTTCTATGCAGACCAAATTAGTAATATATTATTAATGGCTTCAAATAAGAGAATAAAAAAATCATTTTACTATTTTCTTTATCTTTCTCATTATATATATTGTATATTTTGTCCGTCCAGCTGTTCGCTCCTTATTTTCTCAGGACGATTATTTTTGGAATGTATTTAAACTGCAATTTAAATTGACCAGATAAATGGGTGAAGGGCAAACTAAATAACTATTTATATAATATTTAAAAATGCATTAATTAATTTTGAAATTAACCCACCCGAATACAATTAACAAAATGATCACTTAGGCACAATAAATCCCAGCAAAAAAAAATTTTATGGATTTATAAATTAAGGCTTTGTATATGCTTCCACATATAGCCCTTATATACTCTGTATATTATCATAAACATACATACATAACTGCATACATGATGTTATAGATATGCCTTAAAGAAATACGTATGGGTCATATTTGGAACATATACAGTAAATTTTCGAATTAAATAAATTAAAATCCATACAAAATTTTTACCACTTATTTATAGCAACCTCTATTTTATATACTAAACAAATGAATATTAATTTTAGCAATAATCCCTGCCTATAGAAAATTCCCACTGTAGATGTAAAAAACCTCTGGCCGAAATACCAACCAACAAAGAAAACAATTACTCAAAAATCTTAAAAAAAAAAAAAAAAAACACTTCCCTTAGCTCAAGAAACAACACAAAACACTCCATCTTTCTCTCTCTCTTTGAAAATCCCCTCAAAGAATTTAATAATTCTTTTCCTAATTTACAGGTGACAACAACAATATTCAACAATTGATTAAGAAACAAACCAAAAATCCAATTTAACTTCCCAACAAAATCTCGATTTTTACCAAAAAAAAAAAAGAAATTTAAAAAAAATAACAATGATGATTGCGGATAATTGGTTGTGCACAAATCATGTTTAGCAAAATTTCAATTTTAAAACTATAAATTAATTAGCTTACAAGAGAAAGCGCCGGGTTCAAATCAATTTAGAATAAAATTTTCGATTTTTCTTTACGACTTAAATCCTAAATTTTGTAAACTTTTGAATTGAGCCTGAAAGTTGTTTTCTCAATGTCACACATTGTTTTATAAGGGCTACGTATTTGTTAAATATTAGTTTTTTTTCTCTCTCTCTCTCTCTCTCTGTTTTTTTCAAAATTAATCTTTTTACGATTTTTAAGTATATCTGTATAAAATTTACTCATCTCTTTATAAATATATCAAATGCCTAAATGTTTTCTTTAACTAAATATTGAAATTTATGAATAAATACATATAAATATTTCTTAAATTATTCTTGTGTAAGATAAATCAAAAGAAATTTTAAACAATTTTTTTACAATATTTTTGTCTGCTTTCTTACAAAAGTAATAAATATTTCAATAAACTTGTATTTAAAAATAATTTATTTTGAATATATTTATACTCGGTATTTGGTTGTGTAATTTTTTTTCTCTAGAATTTAAAACTTATAACCTTTTTACTTAATTATTGTAATTTATCGGGTGATATAATAAAGATTTCTGAAAATCTTTGTTTCATTAAGGATATTTACTTCAACTAGAACAAAGTTTCCTTTTTTTTCTGAATGATAATTTTTACTAGATTTTACTTACAGACAGCTACATGAATTAGGAGATTAATAGATTGATTAAAGCATTAATTGTATTGATCATTAAATAATTGATTAACTTGTTACTTATCTAATTGATTAATTTTGCTAATTGGTTAAATGATTAATTACTTTTTTTAGTAATCTATCGATTAGTTGACTGATTATCTGATTATCGTTTAATTCATTTCCTCATTAAAAGATAAATTGAATTACATAAATAATTAATTATTTGATTAACGTTAATTACTCAGATGGCTAATTGGTTAATTAATTCTTCTTAATTGAATAATTGATTTAGTTCACTACTAAAGTAATTCATTTAAATGAATGATGATTTTAAAGATTAATCGTACAATTGATTAGTTCATTGATTCTTTACATATTTGACGAGTTAACCAAATGCTAACATGAGTAATTTGTTAATTAATTAAGTAGTTAATTGGCTAATTAGTTAACTAATTGCCTGTTTATTTCTTTAATACATTTATTGTAGCATTATCTAATTTAACTGATCAATTAATTAAATTAATAAGTAATTATTTTATGGAAAAATAATTTAATTAATTAAATGTTTAATAGATCAATTAATTCATAAATTCGTTAACTATTTCATTGATAAATATATGATATGTATTCATTATTAATACTGTATTAATTTTTTTATTGCTCAATTAGCCAAAGTATTAATTAATTAATTAATGAATTAAGCACTTGATTGATCAATTGACAAATTGTTTAATCATGTAATTATTTAATTAAATTAAATCATTAATTCCATAGATTTGATTGCATTACCAATAAAGTACTTTCTCAACAGCTGAATCGATTAATTTGTGAGCTGATTAATTGATTACTTAATAATTTATTTTATAAGTTAAATAAAGGACTTGAAAACCATTGTAGATAATTTATTGATTATAAAATTAATTTATTCCTTGCTAAAATAGGTAGCTGGCGTAGAAGAGCGATAGTGTTCGATTCTCAACATTCGAAATTTTGCAAAATATTTAGGAAATTTTCATACAATCTCAAAGTTAATTTTCAAACATTTATTTAGTTTTCCAAGTTTCAGCTCTATGATAAAATATACGATAAACTGAAGTAAATATCCTTAATTTTTGTACATAAGCAATTTTAATTTTTAACAACACAACTTTTAAATTGAAGGTAATAAGACTCAGAGAAAATTAATGGTAAAACAAAATTATTTCTCATAGTTTAGAGAATGCTTCATTTAGAAAACAATTTGTGGAAGTAAATATTTATATACAGTGGGCAATTCTTTTCAACAAAGAAGTTTTTCCCCCACTATTTATGTTTTGCTTTCTGTTGTCATTTTTACACAATCAAAAGAACTACGTAACTACTATCGTAAAATACTGAAAAATCTAAAGAATTCATTCGAATAACCGCAAAATTTTGTTTTTTTAAACTCTTGAAAAAACGTAGTAAGTACAATATTTGTGTCATTTTTGTGTCCTTCTAGGAACTTATTTCAATTGCATTATGTTTATGGTGGCTTCATCAGTTGTGTCAACCATACTTATCCTCAATTATCATCATAGAAATCCAGATACGCATGAAATGAGTGAATGGGTAATAAAATTAAAAAAAAAAAAAACACAAAATAAAACCAAACAAAATATAAGAACTTTAACTAACATTTTTTTTTTTTGAAAATTACACATAACAAAATACACATAAACACACACAAAAATACACACTAACTAAAAAATATCCAGCTACACTTGATTCTTTTAGATACATATCTAAATATTTATATATATAAAAACATACTTTATATACTTTTCTAACAATTAATATTTTATATAAAAAATATACTTTAAAAAACACTTGCTTAATTAAATTATGAAAAATGCTTAAAAATTAATTGCAAAATGAACATTTGAAATGCATGCAGATGGATAAAAGAACGAAATTTTTTTAATTAAAGAAAAAAGAAAATTGTAAAATAAACATTTTCCTAAGACACTTTTTTTACATACAAAAGTACTTGATATAATATAAATTTTTTAATAAACAACAATAATTTAACATGAATTTTCTTTTTCTTTTTTTGGAACATTTTTATGGTTTCATTTAAATCAATTGAAAACTGGCAACTAAAAAAAAAACAAACGTTTACATTTTTCCAAACGTTTATTTTTTCAAAACCCTCTTCAAAAAATAAACCAAATCTACTCTCACTGAACTTGCTACTACTCTACTATTACTACAACTCCTACTACTATTATAACTACTACTACTACTACTACTACTCCTACCAAAAAAAAACCACAACTTTGCTACAACTCTGCTACAACAACTACTACATTCAATATATCATTATTTTAACTCTCTTCTTTGTGGGTTTCATGTGGCTCAATTTAAAAATTTTTCTTTGCAATAATTAAAATGATAACAATTAAATAATTTATTAAATTAATTCAAACTTAAAAAATAAACTTCCACTCCAACAACCAATAAATAACAAACACTTTATTACTCTTAATCTGCTTAAATCGAAATCAATTAAAAAAAAACAATTTTAAAACAACAACAATAAAAAACGAACAACAACCAAAAAAAATCAAATCAAATCAATTGATTGTTTTCCATACCATCATCATTTAACAACCCAAACAAACCATCATGTACCAACCAGATAAGAGTAATATTCCTTTATTGGTTACCTTGCATATTGCGCATGCAAAGACCTGGACAGGTTGGCTATGAATGCCCACCGCCTCCCTCATCATCGGCATCCTCGACAAATGGCGATAAAAAGCAACACATACAAAATGTTGAATTGAAGGAAAGGTAATTAAAAACTAATTAATGCAACTTATTACTATCTTGCTGTTTCTCTCTCCATCTCTCTCTCTCTCTTTCGCTCACTGTACGTACGTACATATGTTGTATATGTGTATGTAACTCTCGAACACTATTTTTTCGCTGCAATTTTCATCATCTTGTGTCTGCGCGCCAAGTTCCAATGTCGAAAATTTTTAATACTTGTTTTCTACTTTCAATTGGATGTTGAGAATATAATATTGTTTTACTTTTTTCATTTTTTTTTTTTAAATTTGGTTTTAATTGCCCCTCTCTTTTAGATCATCAAAGTCTTTGCTGGCCAATGTTTTGGATATTGATGATGATTTCCGTTGCAATCATCGCTGTGCTAGCGCCACTTTACCGCATCAACCAACTTATTATCGAACTATGTACAGGTGGGTGTTCTTAGTTTTCTATTAAGTTTTTTTTTTAAAAGAATTTTAGTTAATTAATTTATTTGTGCACAGTTTCATAAGGGTCGCCTAAGTAGCAGCACTATCTACTTTTCTAATTGAAAAATTGGCAAAGAATATCAGTATGTGTATGATAAAATTTATCAGAATCGTTCTACTCGATTTAGCATTAAAATAATATTTGCAGATAAATCTAATCTGTTTTCTTAAATACATTTTTTAAAAATTGTTATTAAAAAAATCATTGTCATTTGTTAATTGTTATCCTGAAGCTTGAAGTATTTTTCATTAAAAATTTTTTAAAATATTAATATTATTTGCTTATTATAGGCGTGGCACTTCCCTCAATTGTATTGGCTGAATTCATAATATGGTGGTAAAAACTGAACAGTTAGGCAAAGTTTTATAACAAGCAATTAAGCAGAAGTAGTTCGAAAAACATTTTGAATTATTATGGGCGAAGCACTTAAGACTTCATTACGTCAGCTTAATGTGTGTAAAAACTTCCATAAGACTCACTTAACTAGAAATATTTGATAGAGAACATATACTTTGTATGGTTGTGTCACTTCTTATCTCTCTAATTATAAAATTACATTGTATGGGGATAAAGCGCTTAGCTTAAAAAGAAATATATCGGTATATATGTAGGTGTGATATACTTTCGTATGAATCACTTACATAAGCAGAAGAAAAACAAAACTTGGCAGCATGAGAAAAAGTAAAGCCAAAATAAGTCATTCTGTCAAAAACAAAAACACAAAAAACACAATTATTACATGGATTGGCGGTGCCAGCTGGTTTAATACGCCTTGGGCATGAGTTTGCATAAATAAAATAATATTGTAAAGGAAAGTCAATGTCAGAAAGATTTCATACGAGTCTATGTCTTCGTAAGATCGTGGGGCTGCATAATCGTACTTTTGCTTTTATTAAGTATTAATTATTGTAGTGTCATCATTGCGAAGACAACAATTATATTAGCTATCATATAAAAATTCATCATCGGAGTGATGACATCAATCTAATGACAAACGTCATCTTGAATTCTTTCATATGTTTAATGTCATCTACGCCCTGACTACAGCTGATGTTACATTTTCTATACTATTATACACAGACAAAAAGGTAAAGGAACGATAGTAAATACATCTCATATTCATTTTGATGACACTTTGTCATCATATGTACGAATATCGTATGAACCTGCTAAAATAATTTTTTAATGTTGACTTTGGAAAAAAAAATAAATGAAAAAAATCAGAAAATATTTTTAATCATTTAATCAAAGAAATTTTTAATTTTTCAGGCTTAAGTTCGTTTTCTCTAAATATGATAGAGGATCTTTAACTAATGTGATTGCAGCTGCCGTGGTGGCAGTGAGGTCTAAGAGGTAGACAACTCTGATGATGAGACTGTGGTTAGTCTCGAAACATCGATGTCAGTTCAACCCTCCGCGCAGTCTAATTTTTCTTTGTCTGTTCAAATATTAAGAGCCACTAGATTTTTCTTTCTAATTTAAATAATAATTTAATTTATAACAAAATTATATTTAGAGAAAACGAACTTAAGCCTGAAAAATTAAAAATTTCTTTGATTAAATATCCCTCAGTTCGAATAAAAAATTCACAACTTAATAATTTTTAATCATTTCATTGATGACATAATTGTCATCATTGTCATTGATACCGAGTCAAAAGTTGACAAAGTAATTATGACTTATTACATTACTTCCTTGCAGGAAATGTCAATAATGAAACTGTACTGATTCACAACTGACATTGTCACCAGTACAAGTGAATTATTATATCCCAGACAATGCTATTTACTATAGACATTTTACATAGGTACTATTGACTAGGTAGTTCTTTTGGGATCATATGTAGACATTAGAACCAGTGATTCACTAGTTCATTTTAGTAATTATAGTCAAAACTTGTGGTACTTTTCTAAAGCATAAGTCGATAATGAATATGTATATTTTGTTACCTTAACCGACCCATTATCAGCCATCTTCCGCCGACACAAATTTCTTTTTTGTCATCAAAGCCAAAGTAAAAAATGTAGACGCTTTATTGACAATGTCGATTAGTAGTCATCAAAATTGTAGACAAAAGTGGTGACTTGGCGACACTTGCCCCCAGATTTTCTTCGGGGTTAATTTTTCTGTCAGTGTTTGTACATATACACATATATTCGAAATCTCTTATATAAGCTCACATATTTAATAAAATGTCTCTATGTTTTATAAATTTAATGTTTTTCTCTACTTTCATAATTAAAACACTCTTTTTTCATTTTTTAATAAGACTATCTTCTAACCAAAAACTATCATTTATATTCGAATACTAAAAGCTTTCGAAATTGAATAGAATCTTTAAAATTCAATAACAAGTTTAACGCCCTTGAGCGCTTTACAGTCTACATATAATAACTACGATATTGCTGCATTCATCTAATATGACTTTGTTTTTGTGCTTTTTTATCTCGAAATTTTTATTGCAATCTGAATTGCAAAAGTGCTTCAATAGCGGAGAAATCACAGCAATCAATTGCCAAGAAACGATAATGATAATATTACCCATATTACATCCGTTTATTTTCATTTTCCTTCGTTTTTTTTTTTTGCATTTTATAAAGTAACGCTCCAAATGACAAAAATAATAATATTTGTAATGATGACGAAGTTATATATTTACAACTTGTGCAATCATGTTGGCAACTTGGCCAAGCAAAGTTTACATGGGCGAATATATGTGTGTGAAAGTGTGTGTGTGTATAGCGATGTTGTACAAGTATTAAGGTATAAACACATTCGCCACAGCAGACTACACGAACACACGAACACAAATGCTGCTAGCTACCGTTGTAGCCGTTTAGCCAGCTACTTAATTATTTTGAAAACGACAGATACACAGTAAACGGCTGATCCTCAATTGTTGACACGATTCATTTATGTATATTATAGTGGTGCATATTTAGCGCTTTTACTTTTTTTAAGTTCGCTGGGGCGAATTGAATATGGCGAATTGAATTCGCCACTCACATCACTTTGTATGGATTCGCTTTGACCGAAAAAATTCATCTCATGGATCTCTTTTGGCTCCGGAGTTACGGGGTTCAACTTATTTTTTATTGGCCATAGCTTCTGGCATATGGAACGGATATAAGCAATGTGGATATCACTCTAAACTTCTCTAAAATACCTTTATACTGTTATATAAATTTTTTTAAAACAATTTACCCATTGCGAGTGAAATTCAATTTTAAAATTTTTTTTATCTGACTTTTCACTTTTACAGAGAACTTACCATGCTTTTATTTGGTGTATACTTGAAAGCTGTCACCGATGACATACGTAAGATATGCTTCTTTAATGCTGATTTTAAGAATTAAATGAGTTATTTAGAGCATTTTGAAGTGATACCTATGTCGTTTATATTCGTTCTATATTGTAGGACTTATGATCAATAATATATTGAATTATTGAAACCCGTAACTGCGGAATCAAGAAACAGCGCCGAAAAATATTACAAAAAAGTTTTTGTGCATATGAAAAGTAATATTATCAGGCTCAAATTCAGTTTTATTGAATTAATGAAAATTCAAAATTCCTATGACTTTTTTTATGTTAAAAAATATTAATAATATTAATAACAATACTTTGATGATAACGGACTATGAGTGTGTTGATTATTAGTAAGTTCCAAACAGTGATGAGGGAATTTCGTACAAACCAGAATTGTCTCAATATGTAGAATAAAAAATGAATTAAAAATAATTCTCGTATTCTAATTCTGTTGAAAACTTAGTTAAATAGTTGATATTCTTTCCAATTAGTATCTACTTTACGAAAAGATGAACAATTGAACGCTGATGAGAGGTGTAGCGGCCTTGAAATCAGTACTGATACGTTCTGCTAAAAACTGATTGGATATAAATAATAATATTTTTCAACATAAAAAACTCTTAGGAATTTTGAATTTTCATTAATTCAATAAAACTGAACTTGAGCCTGATAATATTACTATTCATATGTACATCAATATAAGTTCGAATAATAATTACGTTTATTCGTAAAAATAATAATATAAAAATAAAAAAAAAAATATTTAGGTAGAAAAGGGCTATAATCCTGTGAGTTTTTTTAATCTTTAACAATGTTGGTATTTTTGACTCAAGTCAATATTCTATATAACAATAAAGCTAATAAAAATTCTTGATGCATATATAATATAACATTTCAATTTTGTAATTTTCTTTTTTATTTTACAATAAAAAAATATTTCTAATCACTAATTTGCATTACATATTTTTTTATATTGTCAACATTGTTTTGGTTTTGTGGCCATCAGAAATAGAAATTAGTTTAATTCGACTACACGACAAAAGTAGCATGGACAAAAACCTGTTGCCGTGTTGCCTTGCTGTCTTCAATATAATCATTCTCATATGTACACATGTATTCTAATTTTGATAGGTGGTAGTCGGTAGTCGGTAGTCTGCTGTGGCGAATGTGTTTAGTGCTTTATACCTTGTATACCGTTTCCCATACACGGTTCTTCTCATAAGACATAAATACCTTTCAAGTTGAAACATTGAAAGCAGCATGTAAGAAAACGTTCTTTTATAATAAAATATTTAATAACAGTGACAGCAAATTGAAAAGTAATAATAAAAACCAAGTGGAAAATTTATATAGCAAAATGTACGTGTTAGAAGGGAAGGGTTTGGGTGGAAATGATTCAAAATGTCAGGTAAAGTTGTTAGCATAATCGCCTTTTATACGATAAATGTGTTTATCAAAGGATTTGAAAAAATGGAATGGAAAATGGAAAATTTCTAGTTAAAATTTTTATATGCAATTAACTGATGAAAAAAAAATATTTTATACTTTCAAACAGCTTAATATTTTACGTAGCATACAAAATGAAATATTATTTTTCATTGCCATCAAAATATTTTCTGGGAGTCTCTGCATAATATTTTGCACTTACAAATTTGTTAGTTTCCTGTTTTAAGTTTCTTGTAATTGTAAAATATTTAGCAATACAAATGTGGGAAATAAAAAATACCCAAAAACAAGTAAGAGTGCTATATTCGGCTGTGCCGAACCTTATATAACCTTCAATAATGCATAAATATGTGATTCACTGAATATAATACAAGGTTTCCTTTCTCTTATAAATATATCATTTCAAACAATATAAAAAGTAATTTTGAACTGCATACTTGAACACACAGCCATACAAAAATACAATTACAATTTGTAATTTTCCATCCCTCAGTGAACAATAAGGGAGTTTGTACGAAAATATACATAAAGTTATTATAAAGTTAATATACACATAACACTAACAAGCCTCAGTAGCACGATGGTTCGTGCGTTGAATTATAATCGAAAGATTCCATATTCAATACTGGGGCAACTCATGTATTTATAAATTTATTTCTGAAAGGTTTATTTGTATATTTAATTCAATATCAGAACCGATATTTTATTTTAGCTGATTTTCAATTCGAATCATCTTAAGAAAAATCCTTACATTTCAGTCCAAGCTCCAAGTCTCTAGCTCGTCTGGTGTCTTTGGAAAATCGATTTCACGTCCATACAGCCGGACAGCCGGATAGATGGACATGGATCATTAAACATCCCTATCTATAAGGATTTAGAATATATATATTATATGATCCTCATGTAAATATTGTGGAAATACACACGTAATGACAAACCTATAAATACCCTTACCATTTTTGTTGAAGGATATAAAAACTATAGCAATATTTCTCACTCTCTGCCGATATCACAATGTAGCAAAAATATGTTTTGCAAAATATATATAGATATGCATATTTGTTAGAAATATTTTTTGGAAATATTTTTCTGAAATATTGCAGTTTTTGTTCACATCATTACGCCATATTTCCGGAAGTGGTTAAGGCCAAGTCAACAATAAAATGTGTATTTAGTACATAATAGTATTGTTGTGTACAGCACACGTACACACACATCATTACATTGATGGGGCACACGTGCAGTAAATACTTAAAAAGCAAAGTGTTAATGTGCACATCCATACAACTGCTGCATATAAATACATAGTATGGTATACATATGTATGTAAATACAAACTATGTATTTACAATGTTCAATTATACATATGTGTGTATATACATACATATGTATATATATTTGAAATACATACATATTAATATTAAATATGTTCATACAATTTACAATTTTCAGACAAGGAGACGATGGTAGTGTTGGCCCTATCGGTCATGTATCTGATACAAGAATGCAGGAAGCCATATCGCACACCTGTCTAAGTTCATCTGCTGAATATGAATTGGCTTTAATATTGAAAGAGCTAAGATGGATAACGGATCAGGTAAGCTTAAGAATATAAATATTGTATCAAAGAAAATATGTAATATAAGTAAAATATAAGAAACAAATCTATGTACATCCTATGTAGTGACAACTTAACAACACATACTTGTATACATTTTTTTTTTAAACTTTAAAGAAAGGAATAACACAGCAAAGTTTTTATTTTTGTATAAAATAAAAGAGAAAACGATCAAGGGGTATTAAACAAAAAACTTCTGAATATATTTTGTATTTCAAAGAACTCTTTCAATTTCCATAAATGCAATTGCAGTGCCACAGTAACAGATCCTGAAGCTTTTCTTTAATTTAAGTTTAATGTTTGTTTCTCTCTCTCACACTCTCTCTTTCTCTCTCTCTGAAAGCTCTTTGACGCTTCAAAGATGGTAATTTTGTTAAATAGATGACAAAAACATTAGGACAGACCATATAAAAATTTAAGAGATATTGGGAGAAAGTCATTCGGACCAATATATAAACACCCAAGACAAAGAGCAAAATCGACGTCAAAGAGAAACATTCATTGGTGGATGAAGCTAGAACAAATCTGTTCTAATCTAATTTCAAAGCTAATCAGAAGTGATTGTGACTGGAGATATTAATGAAAAACGTTGGAAGTATGATAGTAAATGGGAAATTCAAATTTTCCACAGTCCCAAGTCTAGTCCTATAAAACAATAGAGAGCGGAAAATGGGACATTTAACAACCCCTCCCCCATTAAAGACCACAACTTGACCCGTTTGGCTATTAGCTGTTTTCCATTATAGCACAAGATTGCTGAGACCCAGACACTTTCAATTTATATGTCACATGATCAACCGGGCCACTATTGTGCCAATCGATCTACAGGAAATTAAATGAAAATAATCAAACTTTGCTGGGTTACGCCTGAAATTTAATCTGACTTTTATAACTAACAAAAAAAAAACAAAAATTTTCTTACAAACAATTTAAGTTAAAAAAAGAAGATGAAGTTGGTGAGGTAACAAGAGATTGGAAATTTGCTGCCATGGTAGTGGATCGTTTGTGCCTTATTGTTTTTACGTTATTTACCATAATTGCCACATTGGCCGTATTATTTTCAGCGCCTCATTTTATTGTAAGTGTATTTCAAATTCCTACAAAGCAAAATGATGCCTTGCAATAAAAATAATTTCATTTTTTGTTTTTTTATTTCTCTTTTCAAATAATTATTTTGATATTTCCTTTTTGATTTGCTTGAGTTTTTTTAATAAATTTCATTTTGCTTTAATTCCTGTTAATTCATTGTGAACTCTTTAACATTTTACAGTTCCCATAACTTTATGGCGATTGGTTTACATTATATTATGCGTATGCGTTACGAGATCTTTTGCTAAAATATTTTAACAAGAATAATAGATGTAGTAGTACAACAAAACCAACAACAACACGAACAACAATATATCCGCTTGACATCAGCAAGTTTTATATTAAGTTTTGCCATTGGAATTTTTACGAAGAAGAAAAAACAAATCATTTTTTTTTTTTTCATTTTAAGCACATGTGCCTGGTCAACGAAAACAAAATTATAAATTATATTAATTAAAACAACAACAACAAGATGATGAACTACAATGCAATAATTAAACGTAATAAAAGAAAACTAATTACAATTTAATTAAGCTTAGGTTAGCTAAAACATACCGATAACAAAAAACAAGTAAATTTAATTCAAGTTATGAAAAAGCGCGTAAAAATATTTTAATTTTAACCAGCTTCTTTAAGCTTTAAAGCATACAGTAATTAGTTGTTTCTGAAACAAATAAAATGAAAGCAATAGTTATGTAAAGTTTTAGATTTGTATTGGCTAAGACGCGAACCGAAATTTATCAAAAATAAACACAAAAGCTTTAAAGATAGACAAACTAAATAAATATAATATCAAAAAGCTTAGTCCATTTCCATTAAATGACTTAGAAAACCATAAAATTTTTAAAGATTTCACTTAAGAAATAATTAAAGCATCTGAAGTTTTAGAAGTTAAAATGGTTTTTATGTGGTTAATGGCATGTAGCTTAAATTGAATTGTTTAATGTATAAAGAAGATTTACCACTGCAAGTCTTAGATTTCTAAAACCTTCCAGTTTAAAAAAAAAAATTAAAAAAGCTTTTAAAAGCCTTCACCATGAGCATTGCATTAATATAAAATTGACACTATTACATCAACAGCTTTAAAAAAAAAGTTTAATTAAGCTTAGAGGAAAATATTTAAGCTTCCACCTTCTGCTTAATATTTTTAAAGTCTTAAGTGGCAAAATTCAGTAAAAACTTACACAAATTAAATTTTTTTAGCTAATAAATTTTTAGCTTTTTGCATAAGTTTAAGCCTACAACAATAATAGCAGATTATTGCATTTAAAGCTTTAAGGATTCAAAGTAAAACTTTAAGTAAGCAACTTAAGCTTAAAGCTTTGACCCATCCTTTCAATTCTAGACATACTTATTGTTAAGAATTTTAAAGAAAAAAATGTATAAAAGCTTTCATTGACAACAAAGCTTTCAATACCGAAATATTTAAGTTGCTAATTTCCAAAAGCATTTATCTGAAAATTCCGCCACTATCAATATTAATATTTTTATACTACATAGCAGATTAAAAAGAGTTTCATTAGATAACTTTAAGTTCGAAGAGCTTTACTAAAAATACCGAGTATAGTCGCAAGCCATTAGCCTGATTGTGACGCTCAGAAGACAATATTCTTAGTATTTATTATTAAAGCTTTAAAAAGTTTTTTTATCAAATATTCAAGATTCTAATCTATTTTCGTAGTAATTTTGGAATTTAAGAACACATGTTTCCGCTGTTACAAGGATATTTAATATCATACTTACAATTTTTGTTGGAAAAGCTACACTTAGCTATTCAGGCATTTAAATCAAAACTCGTTTTGTTTTATTTCCAAGCTGATCTTACAATTTATCTAATCGAATGTAGTATTAAATATTTCATATAAAATGAAACAACATGCAAATTTCCCATTCTATGAATTCATGGATAGATATTCGTCGAAAATAATTGTTTGTTTGCGATTCATGACATGAAGTGGTTTTTCTGTGTCACTCTAAGATATAGAAATTTCATAGAAGGATTTTGTTTACTGTATGCATAACAAAAGCTTTTAATAAAAGCATATGTTTGATAAATATTGCAACGTTTTAAATAAAACTTCGCAAATTTAAATACCGTTGATTTAGAGCTTTTCCGCATAAAAGTGCTTTTGCATTAAGCTTTGGTAAAACATTTAAAAACAAATCGTAGATATTTTTATTTAAATTTTGATTCAATTAAGTTTAACTGAAAGATATAGAACGAAAGCTTTAGCAAAAATAAGTTAACAAGCCAAAATAATGCATTCACCGAGTCGAGTTATTAACATTTAAAAAGACAAAGAAAATTGATCTCGTATACCGAAAGGATTTTTTTTTATAATTTCTGTAAAATGTTTTTTGTTTTCTTTTTCTATTGTTTTATTTTTGAATTCGAATTTTCATTTTTAAGTCTAACCATCTCGAAAATTTCTGAATCTCTTACTACTGCATCGCGTTAAGTCTTTGCTATTTTCAGCACAGGCAATAGTTCAGAAACTGAAGTATTTTTCTTTATTTGTTAACAATAAATAAAAATATTTCAGACTTTGAGCGATAAGTAATAATTTACTAAAAACAATTTAAAGAAAAAGAAATACTTTACACAAGTATTGTGAAATAAATGAAAATTCTTTACCATAGGTTACGAATTTCCAACACTGAAATCTTAACCATCACTTTAATCATAAAGTATTTTTAAATCGTTACATTTAATGATTTAAAAAAATAAAACAAGAAATGAAATGAAATAATTGGGGAACAGGTGGATGTGTAAGTGAAAATAATATTTTTTGTTTATGAATATTATTTTATCATATTAATAAAGGAAAGTATTTATTGTTATTAACACTTGAAAATTATATGTATGTACATGATATGTTGCAACTTGACTTGTTGAGATTTCTTAGTTTTCTTCTATTTGCAAATGAGAGAAAGAGATAGATGCAGTAATAACATATTTGTGTGAGAAATTAAAATATTTAAATAAAAACATAACTTCATCTGGAAAATTGATACACAGAAATTGCAGCTTTAAAGTCATGGATCAGATCAGCAACTTGACAAAAATCTACACTACAAACTCTATTCTAAGCGTGAATTATTCAAAATCAACATTGTAGTAAATCAATTTATAGCGATCTAATATGCTTTCTCTTCAGCTTTGCATCGGTACTATATCTGATCCAGCTGATCTTGCTAGAAGCTCCAGGAAGTCAATCTGTTTTTTTTTTTTTAATTATTTTTATGATATTTTTCTCAAAGCAAACACAGCCCATGAAGCAGAAAAGGCTCAGGATCTTTGGACTGAAGAATCGAACCGGCAATCCCAAGACTGAGAGGACAGTATTGCAACATATCAGCTTTTGTGTGACTGTCATCAATCAATAATAACTTGTCATGGGAGAATCCAATCTAAGACGGATTTAATTTAGAAATCAGTTTCTTTGTCATGCCACTTCATTTGAATATATCCTCATAACAGCAGTTTCTCTTTCATCTTAAACTCTCACATTTAGTCAGTTATCCTTAAAGGACATCTATTCTATTTTTGGGTTCAAGATCTGTAAATAAATTTCTTGCAATCGCCACCCATTTCGAAATTATGGTTAAAGGTTTTTTTGCGATTTCGTTTCCCTTCATCGTTACGTCTTGGTAGCTTTCGTAGTTGTGCTGACTAGGAGCTGCCAAATCTGCAATTATTTAACATTTTATCGATATTTGCGATTTTGGATCGTTTTCAGTATTGGACTTAGCTCGTCTATTTGAATTCAGTGATCTCTTGTCAAGCCTACTCATGTAATCCTCATCACAGATTGCGGCTAAAATCTCCTTTCGTTACTCATCTGAATCGCTGAATCAAAAACTTGTTTTTGGCATATGATGAGTCTACAACCTTCTTGTTTTCTATTATTCTCTTCACAATGGGCGAATTTCTTTCATGTAGTTCTTTATTTTCTGATTTTGGCAATATTTCTGGACCATTAGAAAATTCGCTGCCTTCTGCTGCATTTAAATTTCTATTCAAACTGCACTAAATACAAATTCTAGATGCAAATATTTTATTATTGTAAAGATTAGAGGAGTTCTTTTGAATACACTGGATCGTATTTTTTAAACATTAAAGAGTCTTCTCATTTTCAATTCAGCTTAAAGTGGAATACAGCTAAATAGTATAGATTTATATAGTCTTTGATATTATGTACGAGTAATTATAACAACCTGGGTTCGTCGATTGGTTTATGCTTTGTGAATTGGCTAAAACTTTATCTAAAATGGATCATAATCTTAAGCAAAATGTATTCATTGTTAATTTATTTGAAAAACTTTCAATTAGAAATTTAGAGTTTGATAGAAAAATAAAATGAAATGTTTGTTGCTGTGATAGGATCAATTTGAATACATAAGCCCCGAATAAAAATGAAGTAAAAATAAATCAAAGTTTGTACAAAAAATAAAAGAATTAATTGAAATAAACACTCTTTACAAAAACACACAGATACTATAGGAGCAAAAGCTTACGTAATGGTAGAAAAGTTTAAACAGCAAATTGAAAATAAAACTTGAAAATAATACTCAAAACATGTACGAGTATTAAGCGTAAGGAGTCTCTCCAATTCAATGCAAACTCACACAAACAAGCAAACAAATCTATATGATAAAAAATTTTGTCTGAAAAGACTAAACAGTATAAAGTTAACTATTTTTTAAAAGACGAATATTTAAAAGTAAATACCAAAAAAAAAAAAAAACAAAAACTAAACTGAGTATAAGAAAAAATGCCAAATTATTAAAGAAAATTTAAAAAGCAAACTAGTTACGTAGTTGTAAATGAAAACCAATAAAAATAAAATATTTGAATCATAAACAACAAAAAAAAAAAAATATACAAACAAACAAACAAACAATTATTATCCGAGTAGTTAATTTAAAAAATATTAATTTAAAATTAAGATTCCTCTCCAAATAATGATGAAAATATACAGTAAAAAGTTAACATGGCATAATTCGTAAAAGTAAAATTTAGGTTTAAACTAACAAAATATTATTACTAGAATTTCACCAAATTTCCCATTTAGGCTTAAAATCGTACACAAAATGAGTTGAAAATTTTTTATTTGAAAAATTTCATCAAACCAAAAAAATAAAAAATAATGTTATAAGAAGTAAATAATAGTTATTTGTGTCACATTGACATGCTTGTTTTCACAAGATTTTCTTTTATATAAGTGCATACATACATATATAGTAAATACAATTACATACTCGATATAGATTTGAAAACAATCCAATAGTATAAATTCTTATCTGACCAACTGTTAATGTTAAGAAGTAAGGCTAAAAGGACTTTAAAGCTCAATTCAAATGGAGTTTAATTTGGAAATTTTGTCTATAAATTTCAAGCTTCTGTACAGATATGAAATCCGACTTAATGCTGATGCAATTTGATAGAAATACATATAATGTTTACATTAGGTAGTCATCTTGTCATCCATAATAATGATGACAATTTTGTCATTAACACAAGTCATTAGTATCCAAGTAATAATGACGAGAAAACTGTCATGTATATAAATGTCTTAGTTTTTCACTCCATGACACTTATCATTATTGCGATGTAAGCCATTTATAAAGTTAGTCATATTGTCATCAACAACATTGATTACAATTTTGATATGTCAGTGCAATGCTTAAAAATATTAAATTTAAATTGTCTTAACTTTTCAGTTAATCGTATATTGGGAAACAAATTCACCAACTCGAGCACGTCAAGCACGTTGTCATTGCGATGGAAACTTTACATTAGTTAACCATATTGTCATCAGTAAAAATTATGAAAAAAGTTATCCCAAATGCAAGTCTCTTAGTCTTTGACTTTGTCCATACTTTGAATCGATGCCAATGTCATCAATAACAGTGTTGACATTGTTGTCATCAATCAATGTATATTGTTTAACGTATTTATGAGCTGGGGCAAGACAAACCCGTCATCATTGTGATAGAAGCATATACATCAGTTAGTCATTTTGTCATCAATAACAATGATGACAAAATGCTCCTAAATGCAAGTGTCTTAGACTTTCACTCTATAAATCTGCTTGTCATGCAAATGAAAACCTTTTACTTTAGTTAGTCATTTTGTTATCAGAAACAATGATGACAATGTTGTCATCAGTACAGTTTTACAAAATATATTTAATTAAATTTGTAAACTGTATTTTTCTTGTAAAATAATACCTAACACCAATTTAGGCGATGCTTTTCTTTAGTTGTAACAAAGGTTAACTCCTCAAAAATCCTTTATGTCATCTCTTTCGTTGCAGTACTTTAATGCACAGTTTAAGCCATTAAACTTTGCTGGTATTATAAGGATAATTTTCGCCTTTCTTACTTTTGTTCTAAAAATAAACTTTATGCTTAATAGAAACATTTGATTGGAAAGAAAGATTTACAGGAATAAACTCAAAAATATTTAACTTTGCAATCCTTGCAATTTCGTTAAAATATCCTCGAATGTATATAAACGAAATTATATTGAAAATAAAAATAATTTTTTGTTGACAAATAACCTAGAAAACGTTTTTTGTTAAATTTAAAGTCCCGTTTGTAATAAATAAATATAAAACGCGATACAATAAACAACAATATGTTACAATCTAGAACGAATCAAAATAAACTGAAGACAGTGTTGATAATGATATCGATTATAGTCTTTGTGCGCCACAAAACTCAACAATGTTTTGATATAATTGTATAGAGTCTCATTTCCTTGCATGCTGGTTCTTGGTCATGCTAAGCACTTCCTTCCCTTTGTCGTGTTTTTCCGTGAACAGTCCAGTGACACAACAAAGCTGTTGATGTCATTAGAGCTTTGGAAAGTTCGGGGCTGCTTCTCTACAGGTAGACCTGGCTGGAATGAGCGGAATTGAACGCCTTTTAAAAAAATTCGAAGTCCATTAGAACCACGATATTTCGGTTTCGTAGATAGATAAAGTAACCATCACAAGAAATAAAATATTTTCATACGTTTGACAAAATTTCCTTAAACTCGGTAAAAAAAAGTCTTATCTTTGGAAAATGCTGCTCTCAAATTTAAATAAACATTTCCTTGAAAGAAAGATTTGAAATACAAAGACTATTTACATATAAAGAATTTTTTTAATGATATAAAATTTTTAAAATTTTAATAAAATTTAACGGAATAAGTGTCTGCACACAATGTAGCGATAATTTACTGCGGTGCGGTTTTTCATACGATTTTGAAGTAAGAAACCGCAGTGCGGATCGGCATAAAATTAAAATTTTCATTACGGACTTTCTTATTCTGTCAATTTTTGATACTCTTTCTCTTTCTGATGTTGCCATAGTTTTTGAATAACTGGCGATGTTCACAACATTGAGTCTGAACACAATGTAACGATAATTTATTGCGGTCCGGTTTTTCATACCATTTTGAAGTATGCACAAATAAATTAATAAAAATAAGGGTAATCACGATGGTGATTGCGCAAATATGCATTTTGCAAATTTGCTGTGCATATTAGTGTACTTCGTGAGCGTACTTTTAAATTTATTGCATTTTTGTGAAGAGCATGTAATTTTGTTCACAAAAATGTGGCAGCCCATCAAAAATTCTGGCAACACTGACATCAGATGTCAAGTTACAAATGCATAAGTTTATTACTTACTAATAAATTAAAAAAAGAAGACTAAAACTTTTTAAATTAAATTAAAATTAGTTACAAAATTAAATTTTCTTTTTCTAAACATAAAAATATGATAGTCTGTATGTCACAAGTTATTGTTTATTTTCGTTTGCAATTGATAAAATATGCACTACTATCTTTGCTCATGGTTTTTTTAGTGCAAACGAAGCAAAATTAAGCAAATTGCAAATACATACATTTTGTTGTTATGTTGTGCAAATGTGTGTATATTTGCACACATTTGCATCGTTTGCACACTTTGCACTACCCATCGTGATTACCCTTAATGTAAACAAACAATGACAAGTATTGCCGTCGCCGTCTTCCATTCTATTATGTTTATTTTTCTTTCCCGCACCGTAAACATTGTGTTCAGACATTAATGCGCCGCCGACTTATAGATAGTCAGGGTCCAGTGTCTGGTATGTTAATTTATTTTCAAACTATTTTTCACTCAAATTTAGAACTGTTTTGTTTTTGGTGTAAAAAACAGTTTGAAGATTAATTTCATAAAATTTTTTTCTGAATCGTTCTGAATTTGCAAAACTTACAGTGAGTCTGATTAAGTTTTCTAACGTGAACCCACGTACGAGATTGAGCTAAAAACACAAGATCATTTGGAAGATCGCACTTTTTCATTTCTAATAAAAAGTGATGCTTAAAAATAAATTTGATATATTCTCAATTGGGTTTCAGTACTAAAATGTAAAGAGTACAATCCCTTAATATAAATTTCGCCATTGTTTACAATTTTAAGCTTCATAAAGTCTTTAGAAACCCCAACTTTACTTAACCAGTTGGTCACACTAAAAATTATCTTTTCTATAGACTTGTGTATGTAAATTGTTTTCACAATACAAATTAACAATGACCTATTAACATCCTTTACTTAAGCTCTCATAAACTATAATGTCACTCATATCTAATTTAAATATATTAGCAATTTTCTTAAACTATAAGCATACTTTCAATATGTTAAATTTAACACACAAAAAAAGACACAAAGAAAAACAAACATCTATACACATTTAAGCCAGACAACATATGGCAAAAACCAGCAACAACAACACAAGAAACTATTACTATAATAACAACAACAACAAAAAGAGACAGAAAATACAAAATACTATTATAAAAATTCTTTAACTAAACTCATACTTATGCTATTTATGAAAATAATCATTAGTTTTATGGATAAGTTCTAAAAAAAAAAATACTATTTATCAAAAATATACATCATACAAACATACTTAAATACACACATATACATATAAAGTTACATATGCAGTATATGTATATGCTATATAGCATAGCAGGTATAATGCATATATAGTAGATACATACATACATATATGCTATGTATCTGTGAATTGATTGCATATACAGGGTACGTGTAAACACATACATACTTAGGTTCATACTCGTACACGTACTTACGCAGAGTAATTTATAACTTATTATCTTTTAATCTTAACTAGAATAATTACAAAACGTTAAACGAAATAAAGCAAAAAAAAAAAAAGAAAGGTCTTCCTTAAATATTAAAAATCAACAACAACAAACAACAACAGCCAAATATAACAAATTAAATACATAAATAATAATAAAATATAAGAAATTTAATAAAAATCATTAAATTAAATGGTATATGATCATCCGGCTAATATTCATATTCATACACTCACATGAACACACACACACTCATACATATATGCACACGCAAATGCATACAAATAGTCCTTAACAAGAGTCGAGGGGAGAGTATTAGTGAAACGCAGCGTATGAGTAACATTTGTTTTTATTTATTTAGAGTAGCATTTTTATGTACGCAATTAAAGACTAAGTTAAATTTACTCTCTGACTTAATGGTTTTATAGTTATTTTTTTTTTCTACTTTAGCGGCCGTTGATGTTGGTTTAATCTTTAATTAGCAAAAAAAAATTAAAAATACGTTAACTTCAAAGAGGAAATAAACTTATAAAAATTAACTTAATCTCTGATCTTATATTTAAAAATACCCTCTTAGAACTAAGTTTTTTAAGTCTTTATCAAGGACGATGGTTTAACTAACGATGTCTAGATGAAAACCCATTGATTAAACCACACCCATGGCATTTTCATAGTTAACCAAAGACAGTAAATTTCAACCTAATTACAAAAAAGATTTTGCATTATTTCTGCTATACTAACGACTGCGAAAAAAAAAGACTAAAACCTTTCATAGTAGACTACGAGTAACTAAATATATTTAAAAAATATTTACTTCTTACATACATACATAGATACATACATAAGTATATGTATGTGACAGTAAATATTTTATACAAACTACGCTTTTGACTTTGTCGCCTGTACTACTCTCTATACACAAACACACAATTTTTTGTGCTATAGACATTTAGCATGTGCCTGTCATTGATGTACTAGCAACTTTAAGGCTGTAGTGGTTATGTAGTTCTCATGGCACCATATGGAGACATTCGTACCAGAAATTTACTAATACATTTCTATAATTTATATCTACCTATTAAAACAAACTAAAAAGTGTAGACGTATCGTTGACAATGTCATCAAAAAGAAGAAGCACTAGTCAACAAAAGTGGTGAATTGGAGAAAATTGGCCCCGAGTTTACTACAAGTTACTTAATACTTTCTATAGCATACAAAACACATATCGCATTAAATCAATATTTTAAAATTTTCAAAAAACTTTTTAAGCTATTGCAGAGCTTCTATCGAGGGCTTTGAGGCGACCGAATCAAGAATTTTTGAAACGTTTGTTTCTTAAGTCTTTTGTTTTTGAAACGAAAGAACCTGACGACGAAACAACCTGACACAAAGTTTTTTTCTTAAGTCTTTTGTTTTTTTTTAAGTGTTTAACTGCCTGTTTTTAGAAAATGAAAACAAAAATGTGAGTGACAATTTATATTGAAAACAACAATAAAATACGAAAATTTGTTTTTGTTTTCAATATAAATTCTCACTCACTATTTTGTTTTCATTTTCTAAAAACAGGCAGTAAATCGCCCAATGTATGTTAACCCCTAAAGTATGCTATTGATTTTTTTTTTTTTTTTTTTTGATAAATTTTAAAAAAAAAAAAAAAAAAAAAAAAAATTTCATTAACATACAGCATTGCCAAAATGACAACGGAGTTATTAAACAAAACGTAATAATATAATTGCATAAGTTGATAAAAAATGCTATACAATAGCTTTACCGCGGCAGTCCCTGAGTGCCACATGTCTTTTTTTTACTACATACTACTCTTCTATCACAAAGAGAGATACAACTATATTTTTCTTTGCTTAAAGAGTGGAGAAAATAGTGTAAACTTTTTTGCAGTGTTTAGATATGAATGACCACTGTACATCAATTTCTTGCAAAATATGAAATTTTAAAAATTTTGTTGATCAAGTGCGATATACATATTTATGTCTTCGTGATAATATACATATTTCATATATATGTATATGCCACAGCAAGAGTATTCTTTGGTTTTCATATTTAGGTCAGTTATTTTCTTGTTGTGGCAAAATATGAGAATTAATAAATACTAAAAACTAACAGTCAAATATATGCAAGTTCAAAAATATGTAACATATACTTCGAGAAATATGGCAATTTAATATATACGAAAGATATTTGAGAGAAATGTACTCAATATATTCAGTGTTTGTTGTGGAATCTGATTGATGTCAGAATCAGAATAAATTGGTTTTGGTGTTACAGAAATCGATTATATGTTCGAATCAGAATTATGTCAGAATTAGGTGTTATAGAATCGAATGTTATCGTTTTTTTGACAGAAATAAGCCGATCAGCTGCAAGTTGCCAAAATTACATTTTTGTATTGTGGTTATTTTTTGCTTTAAGCTGTTAAAAATTGGCGCACAATGTAATTAAAATTAAATATGCTTGCACTACAATCCCAATAAATAAAATAAATAAAAATATTTTAAAAAAATTGTTTTGTTTTATGTTTATTTTTGATTTAAGTTGTTTAAAAATGGTGCACAATGTAAGTAAAATAAGTTCATACATTTGAATGATAACAAAATAAAGTAGTATTTACATAAAATAAAACTAATTTTACACCAAATAGGGGGAAACGTAAAAACCAAACACTTTGGTAGGAACTGGCGGTGTCTTTAAATGCAACTGGTTCTCGGAATAAAGATGTAAATGCGTAGAAAAAAGTATTTTCGCAATTAAATTGTTCAATTTATGCTTAAAATAAATATATTTTTTTTAAATGTCTCACTTGTTAATAAATTGTTCAATTTGTGCAGAAAAAATGGTAGAAAAAATTTAAAAAAAGCAGAACAGCTGATTCGAACATGGGTTTTGTTTATTATCGAATCAAGACAAAACCAAGACGTTTTCGTAACACCATTTGAAATCAGAATCGATTTCTATTCTGATAAATCGCAATTCTGACTTTGTTTTCATAACCACCCTGATTATTGGTGTTTGAGAAATTTTTACTCAATATATTTAGGAATGTCTACATAACAAATAGGGTTAAAAAAATCATACATTTACTCAGCATAATGAGACAAAAATATGTTTCCCATATAGTATGTGCTTGTATGTCCATTACTTCTTATAAACATATTTTGGAACGCCAATATTTCTTGCCAAAGTTTGAACAAAATATGTATGCATATTTTTTTAAAAATATTTAAATTTTCTCATATTTATTTTGCTATAGTGTTTTTTATTTTTTCTATTAAATTTATATGACGTGTATGAAAAGAAAAAGCATGGTAAATGGAATTTACTGAATTTTCGCTGCGAAAAAATTGCAGCATTTTGCCACAATTTCAACTTTTTAGCAATAGTTGAAACATTTCTTAATTCATAATATAACAAATAAAACTCCAACGCCTGCCTAAAGTTCTACTCTCTTTCGAAAAAACAGCCTAAAGCTCTTGTTTTTTTTTTTTTTTTTCAATGACAAAATTTTAACAAACCACTTGCCACATCATGTATTGAATAAAATAGCAAATAAATAATTAAAAAAATTAATTAATGTAATAAAATCAATTATAAGATCTGAATAAATCGTAATCAAAAAAGGGTAATTTTTTTATATTTCAATTGCATGACTTTATTTTTACAACAACAAGAAGAAGAAAAAGAAAAAGAGCAAAAGCAAAAGCAAAACTAAAAACTACACATCCTCTTTATGGTTTCAAATGTTATACAAAATTTTTTGGGAAAATTCTTAGCAAAAATTCAAGCAATATACACACATACACATATACATAAAGCGATTTTTTGACAATCGATTTAAGGCAAAAAAAAACACACACACAAATAAATAAAGAAAAAATAATAACAAAATTAAGATGGATACAAAAACGTTTGAAAAATCAAATTAAAATTATGAAACATAAAAAAGTGAAAGATTAGTATTAAACGAGAATTTTTAGATTTTGTTTTAGAAAAATTTTATGAAAATTTTAGATTCATTTTATATGTACGTTTGGATGTTTGGATGTGTGTGTGTGTGTGTGCGAAGAGGCATTTTATTGGTAGATTGGTTTTGCGTGCAGTTTGTCCACTACAATTTTTTCGAAAATAAGGGAAAAGTTCCCCCCCCCCTTCACCACCTAAAGTATTGGTTATCGTACAACTCCACCAATTACTTTTTTTGTTTGAACAGGTTTGCTGACAATTTGGTCAAATTAAAATCTTTTGGAAATCGAGGGGCACTTTGCTCCCGCCCCACCCCCTTTCGAAAGTGTTCATTCGTCCATAACTTCTCAATATATACATATATTGACCGATTTGTTAAATTCTCTTTTTGTGAGATAACGTTTGCTTGCAATTTGTTTTGGAAAAACCAGGGGACAAGTTTCCCCACCTCCTACTGAAGTTTTATTTATAGTATTTTTAAAATCCTTTTTTTGAAGTTTTATCCTACAATAATATATTTTTGGAAACTCAGAGCCCAAGTCACCCTTCCCCGTCCGGATATATCGATTATCGCATTTATTCGCTATTTACGAACCGATTTTGAATATTTTTTATTCTAGATGGTACGTTAATCTCTCGAAGGGCTGAAAAATATGGATGAATTCGATTATGTTGGGCTTGCGTTAATTTTGTAATCTGTTCACTTGACTTTCTGAAATCCGTTTTTTTTTTGTTGCAAGAATTATTTACAGTAGGATTCCTGCTTTGCAAATGACTTGAAATTATTATGAAATTGATTTTCTCTAAATTTTGTATACAGCGAAATTTCTTATTATCAAAAGTTTTGGAGAAAGAAAGGAGTAGAAAGGGGTGCTCTCCTTAAAATCTAGACCTTTTGAAAATTAAAGAAACTATTTAAGAGCTCTACTAGAGTGCTGCAAAATAAATATTTTGTCCTAGTGATTCACTTTAAAATTGCAAAGTTCCAAAATATTCCATTCAATTGGCCGGTCTCATTAGAAAATGCAGTGAAATGACTTTCGATCAATATAAAAAACAAATTTAATATCCCATTGCAACATTTTCGCTGTTTTTATCTCCTCCTCATTGCCTTAAGCTGTGATATAAAAGGATGAAGTGTCCCACGATGATCCGATTTGACATTAATGTTATGTCAAGTGTCATCGTTTTTGTTCCCATGACACTTTTCATCAATGTGATGTAAGCTGTTACATCAGGTGTCCATCAATGCCAATGATGTCAAATCTGTCATCAATTCAATTACACACTGACATTAAGAAAATGACTAATTGACATCAATTTAATGACAATATGTCACTAATATGTTGTCGATAATTAAAAAAGTGTCATAACACAGATGTAGTACGTATAGTAAACTTTTAGCTACGATATACTTTTAATGCAGACTAGCCTCACAAAATCCAATTTTGTCAAATATTTCTGTTCTAATTTGGCACAAAAGTATAAAATTAACCCTTAAAGACATTTGAAGCTTTCAATGATATCTGACGTTCAAGTTAAGTTTAGAGATTTGATGGCCTTGATGATGATAACCTACAATAGAATTTCTGTTTGTTTGTTTCTGAATGTTTTCTAGGACATTTTAGTTTGCATTTGGCGTTACTCGTTGTGTTTTATACATAATTGTTAAAATATAAGAACTACAAGATCGTTACAAGATAAATGTTAGAAGTTATTACTTTTAACTAAAATCAAAACTTAAGGTCTTTGTTATTTGTAAGATTATTTTAAAATCGCTTTTATTTGCTGTAATGCTTCTAATGCCTCTATTCTCAAACGCACGATCAGTTTCGTAAGGATCTGTGGAACTATTTTTTAAGTATAAAACGAGTTACAAGTGGGGTGTATAAGATCACCGAAAACAGCGTTACGTAATTTGTGAAAGGCCCCTTATGTATCTACTAGTTTTCAAATACACACACACACACAACCACACACACAAACATATTTTTTTTAGAAAATATTAGAATTTTTGAAACCCATAAAAACACACTAACTAAGATTACGAAATTTTAATAAAAACTCTTAACAAACAACTACAACAACAACAGATGAAATGGCGAATTTAATAAAAACTTAAACCGAACAGAAGAATTCAAAAAAATTTAAATATATTTAATAAACAAAAACCTCAAACTATTTCGGTTTCTTATTAAAAAAAAACAAAAACCAATGAAAAAACGTAAACTAAATACACAGAAATAAAATACTAATAAAACACTTGACAAATTTATTTATTAAAAAATAATTTAAATGAAAACAAAATAAACTTAAATAAACAAAAAAATATTTGGCCAGATAAAATTATTAAACTCGTAAATATCAAAAAAGAAAAACGAAAACAACACACTTTAACTAAATACTCGCTTGCTTAAATTTTACAAAGATTATAAATTAATATTTAAAAATCTAAACTTAACAAATACACATTTATGAATAAATAAAAACAACAACAAATACATATTTCTTAAAACAATAATTAAACAAGCAGAACTCTCTTAAAACGCTAGAGAGCTGGTGAATTGTGTAAAGCAGAGGATCTAAATTAATTCATAAGTTAAACCCTCCCAACAACAAAAACAAAATTAAATAATAGAAAACAAAAACTAAAATAGGAAAATAACTTAAACTTATTTGAAAATAAACAATGAAGTAAAGGAGGTCGATTGGTTGATCGTATGATCGGTCGGTCGGTCGATCACCCTTAACCCCTTACGCTGTAAGTTTTAACTTTTAAGTTTAAGTATTTAAACGTTAGTTAAATAAGCCGCCAAAAACCACTCTCTCTCTCTCTATCCCAAAAGACAAGAAAAAACCAAATCCTAAAATCCTAAACAACTTAACAAACACACAAGCAAACAAGCAAACAAACAAACAAAAACCGGTGCATAATCAATTAAAAATTTTAATTTTAAGTTACAAAAATATAAACCAACAAAAATATAAATTAGAGAAAAACAAAAACTGATCGAGTTAATTTTAGCCAGTATCTAAATAAATAAATATAACAAATTTTTTTATGTAGTTTTTAGTTTAGTTCTTAAAACATTTAGTGACACTGACAGTGACAGTGACAGTGACACAGACAGCGATTATGTGAATCTTTAAATAATGTATTTCCATTCGAAATCTGAATATTCAAAAGAAATTGATAGAATTAAGTAGAAATAATAAAAACGCAATTGAAATAAATTATTTTCATAACGAAATAAACAACAAAAATAATGCAGTCATGTAGAATAAATTATTACAACAAAAATAAAGTTTACAAAAGATAAAAGCTAATTATTAATAAAACAAAAACTCAACATAAATAAAATAAATATAAAAGTTATTTAAAATCAAATGAAATGAAATAAATTTTAATTTAAAATTTTTAAAAAAAATAAATTTCATTTGCGTTTTTTTTGCTTTTGTTTTTAAAGTCCAAATATTTTCATATAAATAAATCATAAATCAAATATCAATCTTTAATAGTCTAAAATAAAATTTTACAGGCGGACAAAAGCATTTATAACATATTTTCCGATGAATTCAGATGATCATAAGTTATCGATTTTAGTGTAAATATTGACCTTTATTGTCGCAAGCAGATACAGAAGCCAAAAATTTCTTTGGGATCAGCTGATAGGCATTTGCCAGCCCTGGTTAAAAAGCTGCTATGAGGTCATATTAATTTTATCTCAAGCAATCATTTTCAAAACTGAGACCGTATGGCAATAAAGTGGGACTGTATGACAGATTTTTCAGACAGGTCTGTCCGATTTGAATCATCATCATCTTCGCAATTAGAGTTGCATTTTGATTGTGTGCCACCGGCAGCAAACTTTTGCTGCTGCAATCAATAGCAGCAATAAATGTATTTGAATATATACTCGTATTGATAATTTGTTTTGGTAGAGCGCCAACTAAAACTCCCAATGATTAGATTAAGGTTTATTATCCACAAGACGGACGAATAATTTGAGTGGATAATTTGTGTGGAAAAAATCAATCAAAAAAGTAAGTGGTTTTCATTAAAATTTTTTACTCAAATCGTTATTCCGTCTTGTGGGAACAGCAACCAAGAATTTTTCATGAACGGAACTGCACGCGACAATGTTTCGCTTTCGTTATTTTCCAAACTTTTTAAACATTCGCTATCCTTATGTGAAGATTATCCATTAGATCGATTTCCAACGAAGAACTATTCATCGTCCGTGTTTAAGCTGTGTGAGATCTGTTTGCTCTTAAAATGTTTGACTATGAAATCTCCTCAACAGTCATTTAACGTACAGAGATTGTTTTTTATTTCAACTCCTCAATTTTCGTCATTCTTCTTTGATGTTTTTGGTACGACTTTCTTTCTCCATTTTTAACAGAACACGAACCTATTGAATTACTCAAAAAATAACATTGATTTTATATGAACCACGGTGTTGATCTCTTACTTCTCGTCTTTTTGTGCTCTCAAGACGATAACAGTTTTGCCCCCCTCCCCCACACAATTCCCCTAAAATATACATCTAATATCGATCCAGGGTCTTATTTTGTCTTTTTATATCAATTATTATTGGCTGCTAATTATAATAAATTCATAGTCCATTATTAAGAAGTTCAGTGTGTTTCCCAGGAAACTATTTACTCCTTACTGATTTCTATAAACCACAACTCTTCAAAAAGCCTCGCGGATTAATAAGTTAGTACAGTTATTGAAGGAATCGATTAAGAACTAACTGTGTAATGCTGCGTATTTCTTCATCGCATAATTCAGAGAGAGATAGATAATTCCGGACTGATTCGTCTGTTATCTATGATAACAATCTAGATTTCATTTGAAACTTTTTTTAAAAAGATTGGGAGTCGTTTAGTCGTATATTTTCTTAGTGAGTGCCAAAGAATTTTCAATATTCTACCAGTGAAAACTTCAGACCATCTGATTGGTGTCTTCTTTGCCAACAACAAGTCTGCACTAACCATAAAAGACTAGGGACTGATGCATTACTAGTATCGTCCATTTCTTCAAGAAACCAAATGTGTTCATGTGTTCCTAAGATTTTCGGAACTTTATTTTAAACGTTAACGAATCGTTAGTCATATTTCACACGTGAAAATTTCAGACCTGTTTAACAGTTCAGTCAGTAACGCATCCCCCCATTTTCTGTATATAAATATAGAGCCCAAATATAGAGCCCGTAGAGCCCAACAATCATAGCGAAAATGTTTAGCTGTATCTTCTCTCAATTGGAAAAATCTAGACTTTATAGTCAGAACTTTATTTCGTGAACTGGGAGCTGCCTTATCATATCTATTCTATTTTTTTTTTTTTAATTAGGACCAGCACTACGTATGCAAAGCATTGAGCCGGAACTAGGAAAATAGGTTTTTTGAAGAAGGATAAAGGGAGTAGTATTTGTGGACATTCGATTTGAAGCTTAACATACTGAAAGTGGTGGGAAAGACCTCAGCGGGGAGTTTATTCCACATACAAACAGTTCGGCTAAAGTACGAATTCTCTCTGTAATGCGTAGTGCAGTTCACTGGCATATCGACCACAAAGGGATGTGCTCTTAATGAAGATCGTGTTGTTCGTGAAAAGTGACGGGTTCCAGGAACAAGTTCCCTCATTTCATTGGAACACATTCCGTTGTAGTAGCGATTGAACAATGAAACACACCCAACATTGCGTCAATAGAGTTGGCCGCATAGCTTCTTCGCCCTATCTTGTACGCGATCGAGTAACTTCAAATAGATTTTGAAGCACCGGCCCATACATGAGAGTAATATTGCATTTTCGGTCGGATGAAGGTGGTATAAATATTAAGGAGATCAGATGGAGTGAAGTATGTCCTACACCTTCATAAAAAACCGAATGCTTGTTTTGAGACATGAAAAATGTGATGATTCCATCGAACATCACAATGAATTTTCATATCAAGAGCTTCTGATTCCTCAATATCTGACCATCCATATTTACAGATGGAGCTGCATGTCCGTTCACATTAGGTCTTTCGTGCATTAAAATTGCCCCTATTAGCATAACCCCAATTTTAAATTATCAGGAGATCGCGTCAGTCATATTTTACCGCATTGCCCGGATCTCCGACGGGTTTGGCCTATTACTGAATGAATACGAATGAACTAAGCTGCTGTCATCTGCAAAAGAGTAGATAGGATTGGAAGTTTGACATAGAAGGTCACTAAGAAATATAGTAAAAAGGGTAGGAGAAAGAACGTAGCCTTGCGGTACCCCTGAACTTATCTTGAACTCGTTTGATGAGATTCCATCTATAACAACTCTATAATCCGATCTCTGAGAAAACTCGATACAAATCGAGTGAAGTCATCACCGACACCAAAAGCAATTAGTTTTGACCAGGGCTGTGGAGTCGTGAAAAAATAGTTGCGACTCCGACTCCGACTCCAGCCGCCAACATTTTTAAAGTACGACTCCGACTCCGACTCCGACTCCAACTCCAATGCTAAATGTATATGGACATTCCCGATAATTGAATCGCGAAATGTTCAACAACTTTTTTTTGAGGGTACTATGGACCTCTAAACGCGATTGAAGTTTGGGATTTCGCGAAAAAACATAAAAATAAATATTACAAAATAAAGCTGAATCAAAAGTTGTTTGTTTTTCACAAAACATTTCTGTATTGTTTGGTGAAATAGTGGTCATTAAAAGAAAAATTACAAACAACGATTGCTTGAAATTTTTCCTTTAATGAGCACTATTTTACCAAAAAATTCAGCATTAATTTGTAAAAAACTAACAACTTTTTTTCGCGAAATTTTAGTCCGGGTTTACATAGTGAAATATTTCTTATGATTTTTTTTTATTCTCTTCTACACTTTCATCCGTGTCTGTACACAGAAATTTTTGTAATGAAATTTCACTGTGTGAATCGTGACTTTTCAAAATTGCTTTTACTTGGGAGAGAACGTTAATGCTTTTGTTTGCTTCGGTTTCTTCTCAATCATGAGAAAATAAAAGCACAAGTTTATGAGTGACAAATAGGGTTAATGTTGAAGTTTTTTAAACGAAAAGTCTCACATTTTTACGTTTTTATTTAATCAAACACACAACAAAAAATCAACAAAATTAATAATTCAAATTAAATAAACTAAAAAATAATTCATTAAAAAGATTAAGTCAACTTCTGAAAAAAGGCAAATATTTGAAAATAGAAAATATTAAAAAAAAAAAAAAATTCCCAGAATTTTTATTATGGAAAATATTTAAAAATTCTTTGTCGGAGTCGGAGTCGCGACTTTTTTTAGTGACTCCGACTCCGACTCCGGCAAAAACAGTGCAACTCCGACTCTTCGACTCCGACTCCGACTCCACAGCCCTGGTTTTGACAAATGTGCTCTATACCACACTCTATCAAATGCCTTGGAAATATGTAGAGCCACCACTTTACTTTCGCCAAAGTGATGTATGCTATTACACCACTTTTCCGAATGGAAAGCCAGTAGGTCCCCCGTAGAGCGGCCCTACTTTTCATTTCTTTGGAAAGCGCAGAACAAATTGCAATTGGGCGGTATTTTTCATGGTCGTTGGCCTCCCCCTTTTTAGGGATCGGCGTACCATTGCAAGCTTCCTACACTTTGAAAAGTCACCAGAATGCTACAAAGTGCTGAACGGGCGTGCCAATGGGACGTGCTAACGTCGAAAAGCAATGTTTCAAGACCAGCGCTGGAATACCATCCGGCCCAGGAGCACGTGCTCGAAAAAATATTTTTGGAATAGTTGCAGATACTCCTCCGAGAACGTGGTAGTGGTTAGCTTTATCAACCGGGTCAGTGAATACATGGTCGTCCTTTAAAAGAGAAGTCTTCGATATCCTGCAAGTTTAAATTCCTTACAATCTCTACCCGCTATTTAATATCATTGGATAATTTAATCCAAGAAATATAAATATTAACTTTCTTATTCATAAACGATTATTTTCAACATATAGCTGAAGTCTACTGATGATTTGACATAACCCAGCAAAAAATAATCAAGTTTCTGGAAGCAGTACATACTTTTTCTGCCTTAAGAACGTGCTTCGTACTAAGCAGATATGTATTATCTTAACAAATGCAGAAATGTATGGCAGAAAATGTAAAATTTTTTGATAACTTTATTTAATCAATGTAGAAACAAAAACAAATAACACTAAAGCAAATAATCTCTATACATGCTCCCTTACACTAGGGCATACTAGAAAGCTCTATTGTAAGGCAATGATTAAAATTGTAAATTGTACGAAGTGTTACGAACAAAATAAGACGACAGTACGAATGTTTGGATGATGCAATAAAAATTAAATATAATTAATTCAGTTGATATTGTTTTCGTTTCATGAATTTACTTCATACTCACTGCTCACAAATAAGCACTTAAAACGAAATGCTCCAAAGTGGGACATTGCGAACAAGTATCATGCCATACGTAAGCAGGTTTGTAAGCAATATCAGGTGATATTAGGCGAAGCAGTAATTTTTTCTGGGAAGCGCCAATGAAATGGATATAATTAATCCTTTGTAATAATAAATCCTTTGTCTGCCAGTTCCGTTATTTTCGTTTCTAAAGTTGACGATTTAATGCTGGCAGTACCGTACCACAGACATGACTTTGCCACTGTTGTATTTTCGTTCGTTATATTTGAATCTGCATTTTAATTTTGTAAAACAAGACGATTTTCGAATACTCTTATCCTGATTCATCGTTTTGAATACTTGTCTCACAAGACAGTAACGCTGACTAAAATGTTTTCATTGATTCTTGCTTATTGAGGTTTAATATCAATCCAGGTACTTTGATTGCTATTTCTGTTTCTGATTGTTTCTTTTTCTCAGTACTTAATCGACATTCTCGGTTTCTTCTTCTGTACTTGAGTTTGGTGGAAATCTAATCAAAAAAATTTTATAGGAAAATGATCGGATAATAAATCACATAAGTTTAGTAGTTATTAAACAGCCAGTGCTAATGTGGGCAGGCAAACGACCTTTTAGTCCTATTCAATTTCGCCTTAGAATACTCCTACGATATTTGTTGACTGATTTCCTGTATTTGGATTATTTTTAAAAATTCTTTAGTTTTCCTATTTTTCTTTAATACTAAACTATAATATTTATTTATAACAAAACAATTTCCAATTTAAGGCAATAAATAATGTTTAAGCTTGAATGAAAAAAAATTTGTATGTTTAAAGGATTTTTTTTTTTTCAAAACGGTTGTAAGATAGAGTATTAATTTAAAAAAAAAACTTTGCATAAATATTTTGTAAAATTGAAAATATAATAAAAATGAATTTAAAGTTATGCTGAATTAATAAAGAATAAAAGAAATATTAGGAATAAAAAAAATTAAGTTTTTAATATCGATATTTATATTATTTTTATTTAGTTTCTTAAGAACTTTATTATGAAGTAAATTTAAACTACAGATTAATAATTAAACAACAACAACAACAATATTTAAAGCAAAAATTGTAAAGAAAATACCTAAAAATCAATTGTATTGATTAGTTGCGAGTTAAAAAAGAAAATAACAAAAAACAATTTAACTAAAATGTAATTAAATGAAATAAAACAAAATTTAAATAAAAATTACTTAAACACATTGTTAATGTTTAATAAATAAAATGCAAATATTGTAATAAAGTTAATTATACCAACAACATACAAAATGAAGACAAACGTATAAACTGAAATGAAATTTAATAAAAATCAAATAATGAAAATTTTGAAAATACGTTAAAGATTTTGTGTTTCTTTCATCGTTTCTGTGAGAAAGTGTTGGTAAGTATTTTATTATTTTATATATGACTTCGTTCACACTTCACGTTAATGTAAGCAATAAACTAGCTGTACACCAATACCCCGGTTTGCGTGGATAATTGCGACCGGCGGATCGCGACGCAAACCGAAGTATGATTTTCAATACATTTGTATTGATTTTTATTTAACTGGTTCCGATATTCATAATTTTACCTTAAAAAATTTACCGTGAAAAAAATATTTTTCATCTAAATACCTTTTTTTTTTTGTAAATATCTGATATTTCGTAATTTTTAAGAATATACTTAAGAGTCTGAAAAGTCTGAGAGAAAAATAAACATAATACAACGGAAGACGGCGACGGCAATACTTTTACATTTTTATTAATTTATATGTGTATACATCAGTGATGCCAACTCTTGCAACATCAAAAGCACTGTGAGCCCATGGAAATAGGGTAAAAAAGCATAAAATTTCGGGTACAAAAGCACTAACCTAGTTTTGTTTTGGGTCTGGTGGATCAAAAGACATATCTATTGCTTTTTCATGGCTTTTTGTGTGACTTTGTCGGAGTAAATCGCTTTATCGTGCATTTATTTCACAATTACAACAAATAATATTTTAGTTCATCTTTTGCTGATCTAAGCCACCTTTTAAAAGCTGGATCATTATCCCAAGCTTTTCTATGCATTTGTTTTTCGATCTAAAGGAAAGCCATTGTTAGATGATCAACTTTAACACGTATGAACTTTAACATCAATGAAGAACTTACTTTTCATAACTGAAAAAACTAAAAATTTCTGCACGAATTTAAAAAAAAAAAGATGCTTGAGAAATTCTAGAATTCAAACTCTTAACAGTTTGCGAGTACTAATTAAAATATAGATGCAAATTATACGTCGTTGGTTAAAAAAAGTATTAGGTGTGTTTAAGGAATAGTAGGAAAATGGCTCAGTGCCAAAAATGTTGATTATTTAAAACGCACCTAAAAGCACTGTGAGAAATTGTGAAAAGCACTATAAATACCCGCTTTTCAAAAACGGGTATTTAACAAAATTTCGGGTATCGCTTAAGTAAAAAAGCACCAAAAAATACCCGAAAAGCACCAAAATGGCAACGCTGGTATACATTCAAACATACTTCAAAATCATATTTTTTGTTTTCAATAATGTTGTGAACATCACCAATTATTCAAAAACTATGCCAAAATCAGAAAGAGAAAGAGTAACAAAAATTGACAGAATAAGAAAGTCCGCAATGAAAATAAAACAGATTTTAATTTTATGCGGATCCGCACTGCGGTTTTTTACTTCAAAATCGTATGAAAAACCGCACCACAATAAATTAACATTGTGTTCAGACTCTAATCAAGGCATATTTATAGAAGGTTTATTTATCCCTCCAATTTTCGTTCAAAATTTCTACCTGGGATATTAAAAAAAAATACTGAATAATGTGTTCTGACACATCTGGAAGAGAGGCCACTTGGTATGAAATCGCCTTCGTACTTGATAAAATAAATCTGTTGATCATACGACAAGTTTTAAATTCGATTGTAAAGGTCATGTCAGATAAAACTTTTGCTTCGCGTTGCGTTGTAGATTCGCTTTGACATCTATATATATAAAAGAGGATGTGTGTATGTATGTAAGAAATGGACTCGAAAACGGCTGGGCCGATTTTGATGAAATTTTCAGAGAATCTTCAGAATATTCAGGCGGGTGACATAGGCTATATGAAGTTTCGATTGGACAAAGAGGCGTGGCACCGCCCATATAACCCAAAAATTTAAATCGCCATATTTTGAGCATTTTTTGACCTACGTCGATGGTATTTGGTACATATGGTACTAGCACAATTTGGAATATGTACCATTAGAAAAGTGGGTGGGACCACGCCCCTTTTTAGAAAAATTAAAAATCGTAATATAGTCTTAACTACTGGACCGATCGTCATTAAATTTTCACAATAGGAATTTTATTTTATAAAGAGGGGGTAGCGAAGCGCACCGGGTATATCTAGTCTAAGATAAAATGTAGGTACTTATATGAAACATGTCACATAAAGCACTTTTAACGCAAGTTAGGCAACTCTCAACTTTTTGTGCGCTTTGACAATTAAATGTAAAAACTACCAACACTTTTTATAGGTAAAGTGAGTGTTGTCAAAGTTTTTATTGTGTCATACAGCTTTTGCTTTACGCTTTTTCATTAAAGTTAGAAACGTCACGCAAAGCGACGAAGTTGTATCTGACACGGCCTTAAGTCTTTTCGATTTTCAGCTCAACTTAAGTAAGCGCTCTTATCCGCACAATTCTGTAAAATGAACTAGTTCAGTATTTTAGTTCAATTAAGCTGTTTTTTGCAGTTAAACGCATTGGCTGTATATGGCTTCAGCTCAGTCTATGAATTTAACTAAGCAGCACCGAATATGAAAATGTAAAACGTGACGTGGAAAAATAAACAAAACGAAAAATAAAAATTCTTTAGAAATTCCAAAAAAAAAGGAAAGATATCCAGCAAAATATAACTGAAGAAGTTCAAAAAGTTTGTCATATTCAGCCCTTCTTAATTATAACAAGACAGAAATTCATATTCAACGCTTTCCTAAATTCGATTAAATTCGTAAATAAACAGTCAAAAGTTCTAAATAATAATATTATTTTAACCCATGAAAAATTTTCTTCGAATAACGGAAAATTTATTAATTTTAATGAAAAGCAAATTATTTTATTTCCCTCACAAACACATGATCTTTTTTAGGGCCAGCAATGCATTTTGGGAGAACTAGAGAGAGAAAGGGATGATAGGGTAGAGAAGAAAGATGTTGGCATGGCAGGCAGCGCTACGACAGCTGACTATTTTTTGGCCTACGTATGTTTTAGCTGAAAATGTCAAAGAGCTGTTTTCTGGTTAAAATTTTGACAGCTTCAGTTATTTGGGCTTTACTTTTTCTCGTGATGCCAAGTTATTGTTTTTCCCGCTACCACCTGGTTTATTACGCTATGGATGTTGGAAATGTTTTTTTTTTTTTTTATAATTTTATTATTTATTGAATCTTCAATTATAAATTGAAACATCAATAAGTATATAACAAAAATAAAAATAAAGTTTAATATAAGTTTAGCCAATGCTAAACAAAATTTTTAATTTCAACGGCTAATTAATGTTGTTTTACATCTCTCGTGTACGGCTGAGAAAAAGAGTATCCCTCCTTTTCAGCCGGGTGTGGCCTCTATAATTTAAAATATTGGGTGCAAGTACATTTGGGTGCACCTCAAGTTTTTTTATATATTTTTTAGCGTTTTTTGAAAATACTGTCTTCACCAACGGAACATCTAGATTTTTATGAATTCGATGATTTCTGACATACCAGGGGGCTGCTGTAATTGTACGTAGAATTTTATTCTGTCGCCTTTGAATTTTTTCGACATTTGATGCTGAGGCAGTGCCCCATAACTGGATTCCATAGAACCATATTGGTTTCAGGATCGCGTTGTATAAAAGTAGTTTACAGTCTAGGCTTAGTATAGAATTTCTTCCAATAAGCCAATTCATTTGGGCTGCCTTTAATTTCATTTGTATTAACTTTGCGTCTATATGCCATTACCATGTTAAACGACGATCAAGATGAACGCCTAGATATTTGACAACATTGTGTTGTGGTATAGTCTCGGTTTTAATTTTTATAGGCGGGCATGTTTCCCTGCGCAACGTAAAAGTGACGTGTGCACATTTCTGCTCGTTAACTTTTATACGCCATTGTTTGAGCCATTTTTCCAGTTTGGATATATATTCTTGTAAGTTGCGGGAAGCTTCTACAGGATTTTCGTGAACGCTTAGAAAAGCTGTATCATCCGCAAATGTAGATGTATGAATGTTACTGCTTAACGGTAAGTCAGAGGCATATATTAAATAAAGTAAGGGTCCGAAGATACTACCTTGAGGGACTCCGGCTTCAATCGACTGCGGAGGGCTTAAAAAATTGCCTTCCTTACCTACAAATTTTCGTTCCTCTAGATAGCTTTTTAAAAGCTTTACGATGTTTGCTGGTAGATTTTGTGTTAATTTGTTGATAAGACCTTCGTGCATACTTTATCGAAAGCTTGTGAGACATCAATGAAGAGTGCGGAGCAGTATTTCTTTTTTTTTCAAAAGTGTCTATCAACATTCACAAGTCTGTGAGTTTGTTCAATAGTGTTATGCTGTCTGCGAAAACCGAATTGATGATCTGGAATACATCCATTACTAGTCACTAGTAGTAGTAGTAGTAGTAGTTCTTTCTTTATTTACAATAGAGTAACTAATAAATTACATATGTGTGTATAAATCTTATTGTAGAAAAGAAAGTAAAGGAAGTATAGTTTGACAATGTTACAAAGAACGTCTGTCAATTAAACGTAAAAAAAATTTTTGAAAACGATTTTACAAGGCTTTTAATTAAATTCTTGTATGAGAAGTTTTCTATATTTTAGCGATGAAGTTAAATACTGGGTCAATTTTTTCCAATCTGATGTGTTATCTCCGTTTAGAATTTGAATCATTTTCCGTTCATCCAATCTCGTGCTTCCAAAACAAGCCAACCGAAACTCTTTTAAGATAGGACATTCGCCTAAGAAATGTTCCATATTCTCTACAACCCGAAGATTACATAGTTTGCATAGCTTATCTGCCTCTGATGCCGAAAAAGTATTACCATTTAAAGAAATTAGACCACACCTTGCCTTAAAAATCCAAGTTATTTTCTCTAGATTTGTTTGATCTTTAAAATAGTAGTACGCTCTTGTATGGTCCAAATTTTTGTATATTCTAGAGCTTATTTCTTTGTGGTGCAAGTACTCACATTGTTGATGTTCCCATATTGCTTTTAAAAGTTGATTGCTCTGATCTCTCCAGCGATGTTTGTTGGACTGCATATGCGACCATGTTGTACCATAATTGTTCGACATTATTTGTAACTCTTTAAGCAAAAGCATTTGTGTAATTTGAAACGGAAGTCTATTAGTATTATATTCAAACATAACTCTTTCTATATACTGCAAGTGCAATTGCAGGGTGTAAAAACTATTACTAATAATACCAGTTTCAAGCATAAGGGCATAGTTGGGTGTATGTTCTGGCAGCCTTAAAACTTTTTTTAAAAAATATCTCTGCAGCTTGTTTACTTCCTCAAAATGCCCGAAACCCCACACCTGCGCTCCATAGGACTGAATCGATCTGCATATAGATAGAAAAACGTTCCATTTTTGCTGGAGTTGAATTTGATGATTTGAAATAAATTGTTTCCATGTTGTGTGCATAGCAGTTTTTGCGAGATTATTTCTTTTTTCCACATGTTTGGTAAACTTCATTTTTGGGGTAAGAATTACACCAAGATAGTTGTATTCACTGACGATTTTTATATCATTCCCTTTAAAACTCCATTTCTCTTGGTTTTTTAGTCGTCCACCATTTCTAAATACCAGTATTTCTGACTTGGTTAAGTTGACCTCAAGATTCCATAAGTTACAGTACTCTTCCAAATTGTTTATCATTCTTTGAAGCTTGTGTACATCGTCTGACAGGATCACTATATCATCCGCATACATTAATAGCCGTACACTTATATCACCAATCTGTATACCTCCTCCCAGCCAATCATGTAAATCATTTATGTACAATGAAAATAAGAGCGGTGACATTAAACATCCTTGTTTTACGCCTGAACTTGTCTGAAAATACTCTGAAAGTTCACTACCACTCCAGACCGCATAATTTGTGTTCGTGTAAATTTGTTCTATCAATTTAACAAATTTGTATGATATACCGATTGAATAAAGTTTATATATCAGTGATTTTCTGGCTACCGTATCAAATGCTGCTTTAAAATCGACAAAAAATGCATATACCTTCTATTTTTCAGCTAATTTTATGTTTACAATTCCTGTTAGGTTGTATAAGTTATCATGTGTCGAGTAACCCTTACGAAAACCAGCCTGAAATTCGGTCATAGCACTATTTGTGTCAACCCAGTCATACAGTCTATTGTTTAAAATACCCATCATTAGTTTTGCAACGCAGTTCATGAAAGATATGCCTCTATAGTTTTTCGGCATGTTAGGATCTCCTTTTTTATATATTGGAAATACAACAGTTTTCGAAAATGCTTCATCTACTTTACAACTATTATACATTTTATTATATGAATTTACCAGTAGAGCTTTGAATTGTTCTGTTGCGTTAATAAAAAATTCATATGGGACTCCATCTTCTCCAGGCGCTTTATTTAATTTACACTTTTTCAATACTAGATTTAATTCCTCTGTAGTAATATCTTTGTCGAGATTTTCATCTTTATTTAGCATAGGCGCATAAAGAAACTCAGATGTAGATTGAGGTGGATTCAGAAGATTTGAGAAATGCATCTTAAACGCGGCAGCTGATATTTCAGTCCCAATTATAAGGTTCTGTCCTCGTACCTCTCTTGCGAACTTCCACCATTCTTTGCTATCACATATTTGGTTTACTTTATTTGCAAGATTTTGGAGATATTTTTCTTTGCTCTGCATACATATGGCTCTATATTTTACTTGCTTACTTAAAAACCATTGTTTATCGACTATGTTTCCTGTTAATCTGTACTTGTTTAAGTGTTCCATAACAGTTATTCTGGCCCTATTACATTCGTTATTATACCATTTATTTTTTGGTTCAAATTGTGCGACTTTTGTTTGTATAACTGAAGATTTTATAAATTTAGTTAAAGTTGAGGTATTGGTATCATCGCTATTTCTAATCTTTATATTTTCGTTGAGCCTTTCTTGGTAGCGTAGCTTTTCTTTTTCATTCCATCTTAGTTTTGGAAGTAATTTTAAATTTTTTGATGATTCCCCGGATTTACTGAATTGTAGCATTAACTTTATGAGTAAGTGGTCTGACCATATTTTGTTATCCACATAGAATTGTTTAATGTATTGCAAATTCTCTACATGTACCGCACAGATGTCTTTTACCGATTCTCCTACAGAGCTTAAGTATGTCAGGAAGCCTTCCTCATCGCCTTCAGTTTGTCCATTTAGTATAAACAAGCTCTCATCCAAGCAAAACTTCATAAACTGCGTTCCTTTTGAGTTCACAATATTATCTCTTGACTTCCGTAAATCTTTTCCAGCTTTGAATACTTCCCTGTACAGGTCATCAATCTCTTGTTGCATATTCCCAATACGGATATTAAGATCGCCTATTATAATTGGAATTGTAATTAAATTTTCCTCAAAAAGTTTCGTAACATTATTGAAATCGTTATTCCAGTTATTTCCTCTAAGATACAGAGGTATAAATGTAATTTGTGTTGACTGTATACATACTTAGCTTTACTATTTTAACAACATTGTTTTCAATTATATCGAATTTTATGCCATATTGTCTTAAGCTATTTTTGAACCCATATAAACTTCCACCTATTGCTCTACCAAATCTGCTAACCTTAATTCCCGGAATGGAATATATTGTGTAACCTGGGAAAAAGTTTTTAATAACGTCCATTTTTTCTTCGACTAAATGGGTTTCAATTAAAAAGAAAACATCTGATTGCCTTAGATAGTTAAATAGCGAAGTAAATAATAATTTATTTTCAATTCCATTGATATTATATGCTACTACCGTAATATTTCGATTTTCAACTATATTATCATTATTATTATTGGATTTTGAGTGTGATTTTTTTAGTTTTTTGAAAATGTTTTAATGTTTAATGTTAATATTTAGTGCTTTCACATTCGCCCCATATACTAGTTCTTCTAATATTTGTAATCCATTTTCTTTACCACGCACTAATTTACCCTCAGCGTTCCAAGTAAACCATTTGTCTTTGACTCTCAACTTATCATCTCTGACCATCACTTTATAACTTTGGCTTAAGTTTAACAGCATTTTCTTTAATTGTAGAACTACTTTTTTCTTCTCTTGTTTCAATGGGATAAGATCACGTTCGACATAAATGGATGAGCCCGCTAGTTTTTTTTGTATTTTTAAAAATTTTAGAAATATCAGCCGTCGATTCTAATTCCGCTGATACATTCATTTTTCCATCTTTTTCGAAAATTTTATTTGCTGACCGAACATTTGCATCTATTTTTAGTATGTCTTTACAAGTCTTTTGAACGGCAATCTGTGGGTTATTCTCCTTTGTTAAGCCTTTAAATATTAATTTTCTGTTACAAGTTTGTCGTTCCATCCAGATGAAATTTTTCTTGCATTCGATATTTTCCTTTTTCTAATTTTCCACTTCTGCTCTAAGTTGTGAATTTTCAGCTCGTAAAACACCTACTTCGCTATTTAGTCACTATAGGCATCAGCTTGCACACATACAGCTTTTCAAATAGTTTTGAAATGTTAGACAATAAACTAATAGGCCGATAGGATTCAACCTTTGTATGATCCTTGCCGGGCTTTGGTATCATAGTAATTAGCGAAACCTTCCATTCTTTAGGATAGTGTTCTAGGCGTAGAATACTGTTAAAAATGAATAGTATTATTCTTTTTGCAATATATGGCAATTCTTGAAGCATTTTGTTGCTTATTTTTTCGACACCTGGGGCTTTTCTGGTGTTAAGACTAGTAATAGCCTTTTCATTTTCAACGATGTTGAATTTTAGCGATATTTCTGGTAAAGAGACGACTGGTGGCAGTTCAACAATATCAGCAGAAATATTCGGAGTGAATACTTTTTCTAAGCGTTTAACAAAAAGTGCACCTTTTTCAGCATCAGTTTTTGCCCAGTCACCATTAGGGGCTCGTAATGGGGGTTTGCATATCACCGGCCTTTTAAGTCCTCTGGCCACAGCGAATAATCTGTTTGTGGTGTTGCATCTGGCTCTTGAAGGAATTTTTGAAGGGAAGCTGTTTTTTGAGTGTGCAAAACTTTCCTAAGCTGCTTGGTACACTCCTTAAGCCTTAATTTTAGCTGGGGCGATCTGTAGCGCTGCCATTTTCGTCGAGCTCTCCGTTTTTCAGTCAATAGCCTTTCTATATCTACAGAAAAAATATTGTTAAATCTCACTGGTTGGTTTATTTCATTTGAAGTAGCATTAAAAGCAGCTTGTTTAACATGCGCTTCAAACAACCTGAGAGAATCGTCTATGTCTGAAAGTGTTCTCAGCGGCATTTTTCCGAGCAATGAGCACTCAGATATTTTCTGTATTTCAGCCAGTTAATACGTGCAGATGTCATCGGTAAATCACATGTTGTGTGTGAGTAAATAGTGACAATTGTAGGCGAGTGGTCTGAAGATAAGTCCAAATATGCTTCAACTTCAACCATCTCGCTGGGCACACCTTTCACAATTCCAAAGCCGATAACATCAGGAATTTTTTGTCGATCTGTTGGCCAATATGTTGGCTGACCACTTGAAACAACAGTCAAACCCATTTTAGATATTGTGTCGAACAAAACTCGTCCCTTAGGAGTGATTAAACGTGAACCTCAGAATGTGTGTTTAGCATTGTAGTCGCCAGCTGCTAGGAAACGAAGGCCCAGTGATTTATAAAAAGCCGTATAGTGACTCTCGGTAATTGAGAATCTGGGGGGCGAATAGTAAGTTTCGATGCAGATGTTCGTTGCTTGAAGATAATCTTCACAAAAATCATTCAACAGGTGGTGTTTTATTCGCGTTTTTATTAGGATTCCCGAACCACCACATGCTCTGCCTCGAGGATCCTTGGTGTCGTAAAAACTATATCCACTAATTCTGAAACAGCTTCGAGATGTCAAATGAGTTTCTGAGATAAGCATAACATCGATTTGTTTATCCTGAAGAAAATATTCTATTTCGTTTTTATGTTGGCAGATGCCGTTTGCGTTCCAAAAACAGATTCTTAAGTTCATGGTTTCTTCAATACAGCCTGCAACAAGGTAGACTGCATTTTCAACATTTCCTGCATCATACAGGACTTGTTGAGAGTAAATGTATTTGCTGTTTGTATTAAGCTCTCAATTGAGGCTTCAATACGACTAAAATTATAGCCCGAATCTTCATTTACATTTACGGTTTTTTGGGCCGTACTCTGATGGCTTTTTAAAATAGTAGCGTATGAAAATTTTGTTGTTAGCTTGTTGTTGAGCACTAGTCGCGTTAGACTTGAAAATGTTTGAATATTGATTTTGGCTGGTGGACGGTTGAGGCAACTGTGGATAGTTAATAGGGGTTTTAGGCTGAGCGGGAGTAGCATTGATTTTTTTGTTTGATGAATTCTTAAAAAACGAGTAAAGGGGGCAGCCTCTATAGTTGGCAGTGTGATTTCCGCCGCAATTGCCACATTTTTTCGCCTTGGTATCACCTTTTATTTTATCACAGTTAGCAGTATTGTGTAATTCACCACATACAAAGCAGACTGTAGGCAACTTGCAATAAGTCTTCGTTTGCCCAAATTCTTGGCAGTTCAGGTTTCGAACAGGTCCAGCTCTTTTATGTGGAAGCTCAACGGTAACTCTTCGATGCAACAAGTACTTTAAGTCATATATTGGATGTGCTTCATTCTTTTTTATTTTTATGCCAGCTGGCTGTAACTCGACTCTAAATATTGGTTGGGGGATTTTTTCTCTATTTTTAATGTTTGAGACATTTTTCACCTTGCAGCCACTATTTTCAAGGCCAGACTTGACCTCTTCTGGATCCACGCTAGAGTCTTTACCTTTTATTACGACTGTTAGACCTTTAGCACTCTTTAATTGGTACGTATAACGGTTTTTATTTTTAGATTCTAAATCTGAAACAATTTTTCGGTAATTATTTTCATGAGCTTGTTGGAAATGTAAAAGAAATCTTTTTTTTAAAACTCTGCTATTGCGCATTTTGTTAATTTTTAGAGCAGTGTTGCAGAGCAAAAAAATCGGAAGCATTCAATTGTCTCGGTTTTCTAAGACGGTGTAGGACATACTTCACTCCATCTGATCTCCTTAATATTTATACGACCTTTATCCGACCGAAAATTGAATACAACTCTCATGTGTGGGCCAGAGCTTCAAAATCTATTTTGAAGTTACTCGATCGTGTACAAGATAGGGCGAAGAAGCTTATCGGTGACAGTATTGGAGTTGACTCACTGGAGCATCGACGCAATGTTGGGTGTATTTCATTGTTCTATCGCTACTACAACGGAATGTGTTCTAATGAAATCAGGGAACTTGTGCCCAAACCCGTCACTTTACACGATCTTCATTAAGATCACATCCCTTTGTGGTCGATATGCCAGTGGACTGCACTACGCATTACAGAGAGAATTCGTCCTTTAGCCGAACTGTTCTTATGTGGAATAAAATCCCCGCAGAGGTCTGTCCAGCCACTTTTAGTGTGTTAGGGTTAAAATTTAATATCCACAAACACTACTCCCTTTATCGTCCTTCCCAAAACTTATTTTCCTAGTTTCGGCTCATTGCTTTGCATACGTACGGGTTATCCCCCAGAGTGCTGGTCCTAATTAAAAAAAAAAAAAAACATTTTAAAACAAAACATGAGTTGTAAAAAACGGTTCATAAATGGTCAGAGTTATGAAGGTTGAAATATGTATGAAGTTCTGATTTGAAGTCGGTTAAAAACAAATACGAATGTTTTCTTGAAAAAGAAACTAGTGTAAAATATTTACAACGTTAAGGGCCAATAAATTGGTGGATGATAATGTTTCATATATTTTTAAAACTCGTTTAAATATAAAATTTTATTTTTCATTGCAATATTAAATCAACATTAAATAGCCAACGTTGTGTATTTAAACACTACATAAGTTTTACGAATTTCCATATGTTTTCGACTGCTTGTTCTTCTTGTTTGAAAAAAAGCAAATAAAATATTTGTGGCTGCTCACAAGCTGCATAAAATTTTGGCATCTTTTTTCACTATTACCCTTTTAATCGTTCTGAAAGTTGCTCTTATTATTTTAAAACATTTCAGGAGTTCTTAATTATTCTTATTTATAGCTAAAATAATAATATATTTTTTTTAGATTTTTCTTTATTTGCTCTAGTCAGCTGTTTTTTTGGGAAATTTTCGGGAAATTTTTTATATTACGTAGTGCTACCATATTTTCATCGTAATTAAATAAGAACTTTAATAAGGGCCAATAATTGACTTCCTATTTAAATACTCATTCAGCTAATTTTCATTTAAATTTATGTTGCATTTAAATAAGATTCCATTTTTTCAGTGAGTAATTAAAGTTCTTATTTAATTACGATGAAAATATGGTAGCACTGCGTAAAATAAAAAATTTCCCACAAATTTCCCTAAAGAACAGCTGACTAGAACAAATAAAGAAAAATCCAAAAAAATATATTATTATTTTAGCTAAAAATAAGAATAATTAAGAACTGCTGAAATGTTTTTAAAGAATAAAAGCAACTTTCAATAGGATTAAAAGGTTAATAGCGACAAAACAAGACAAAATTTTATGCAGTTTGCCAGCAGCCACAAATATTTTATTGGCTTTATTTTATATAAGAAGAACAAGCAGTCAAAAACATATGGAAATTCGTAAAACTTATGTAGTATTTAAATGCACAATGTTGGCTATTTAATGTTGACTTAATTTTGCAGTGAAAAACTTAATTTTGTATATAAATAGCATTTAAAAATAAATGACATATAAATCAGTACTGAATTATTGGCCCTAAGTTTGACTGAAAAAATGAAAGTATGTTTAAACGAATTTTAAATTTTTATGAAAATTAACTAAAATTATAATTAAATATCCACTCATTTATTGGCCATAAATGTGGATTTTATATGTATGTATTATTAATATTTCGATATAACCCAAAAATGCGATTTGAAAAATAAATTAGTTATGGCCATTTCAAGTCAAAATTATCTTAGAAATAGAAATAAAAAAATTACTCAAAAAGTTAAGAAACACACAGTCCCGTGTGTTGACTGAATGCTGCTTCACTTTTGTGAGACTCCACCACCAATCTACGAAATTCTAAATTTTAGTTATTTTATTTTTATATTATTATTATTACGAATAAACGTAATTATTATTTGAACTTATATTGATGTATACATATATGAAAAGTAATATTATCAGGCTCAAGTTCAGTTTTATTGAATTACTGAAAATTCAAAATTACTAACTGCCTGTTCGCCGATATCGAAGAAGTTCTTTCTTTCGAACAATTATATTTGAAACAAAAACAAAATTTTTGAATTTGTTTTTGTTTCAAATGTAATTGCTCGAACGAAAGAACTTCTTCGATATCGGCGAACAGGCAGTAAGAGTTTTTTATGTTGGAAAATATTATTATTTATGTATATCCAATCAGTTTTTTTTTCTTATTTTTTTTTTTAAAGTCAATCAACATCATTAATTTCTATAATGTACATGAGTGTATTAATTGTTGTCGGACTATTTAAGTGATGAAACCATAGCACTGGTCACCAAAAAACTGTTCCGACAGCGATTGATGATGTTCTAAGCTAATGTACACAACATCGCCCTCCTTTGTCGGTTAGCAGAAACATCGGCGAAGTAAAACAATTAATAAAATGCCTGCCAATACAGCTTAACAAAGTTAATGCGTCTACCTAACACCGGAGACGCCTCAACACTGCTATAAAAATTAACATAACGCGCAAAGCAGAGTTGTAAAAGAGTTAAGCCTTCTACATTTTCAACATCTATCTTCTCTACTCTATCCATCTCTCTGAGTTCCGGCACAATGCACTGCATACGTAGGGTCATCCCCTGAGTGCTGGTCCTAATTAAAAAAAAAAAAGAAAAAAATATATGTCTATAACCAAGGCAAATTCATATCAGGTAGTTTCAACAGCCCGGATGATTATTTTCGGCTTGATTCTCCCCTTGTATTTGTGCGCCATTTACTTTGTCAAATGCTTTGTTGACAAAATTTTCGGTACATTTTTTGACAGCGAATTGAGCCGAGTCAACCCGGTATCAAAGCAAATTCATTACCAGGTATATCCACGACTACAACAATTCAACAACAAAACAAACAACAGGCATTTTTTTGTCTAACCGGCGAATTCATTATCTACACTGTCAAAATTCTCCATGCATAAAAAATTACATAAAAATGGCGCCGGTAATAATGTACCAAATTTGACAGTGTTGGTTTTGGAATAATTCGCCACTGCATCCACCTTATAATTAAATCGCTTTGCCTGGTATGAATTTGAAGAAACTGCCATACTGAATAAAAAATGGCAGCACTATACTTATTTCAAATGGCAATGCTTCTTTTAAGCAACATTGCATCTTATGCAAAATTTGAATTTTAATGAGTTTTATATCCTAAAAGAAAATTGAGTTCATAGAAAAGATTAAAAAAACAATAATAAAATTTAAAAGAATCTTTTATATTATTATTACGAATAAACGTTTTTTATCATTTGAACCATATTAATGTAGATATAAATAATAATTACGTTTATTCGGAATAATAATATATTGTTATAATTGTAAAAAGGTAGTTTCTTTGTTGATTTATTTAACATTGTCAAATATATGTAATTTATTTATATGTTAACATTTTATTTAAGTTCTGGACAGCCGCTTGTGCGACTGTCCAGTTTGGTGCACAATTATGAACTTGATTATAATTTCTTAATTAATCTAAATAATGCTACAATATTCTATGTCTTAAAACTAACACATACACAAAGTATGTGTGGGAATATGCATGATCAGCATAATACATTCTGATCATACAATTGGAATGTGGACAATAACAAAAGTGTTATGTTTCACTTGCTGCATGCAGACGGCATGCAGTAGTGGTTAGTCAAACACACTACACCTCCCTTTTTCAGAAAGAATAATCAATACTGAGTTGATTATTCTTACTAGTAATAAAAATTATAAAATTAAAAATTGCAGGGATTTTTAGGGAATATACCTTCCCTCCCTTTTTAGAAAATGTTAATTCATATATTATTAAAAATTTTAATATAAAAAATTATAGGATTATTACTAATAATTGTGGGCTTAATATAGCTGGTAAGATGTTGTACAGTTTAAGAATAATCATAAAAATTTATATAAAAAATTAAAGTAAGGGTTATATATTTTAATTAATATGTAATATTTATAAAGATAAAGAACTTTGCATATAACAAAATTATGAAAATAGAGTAAAAATTATATATTTAAAAAAATTAAAGTAAATATAATATATGTATTATTTTATTTGTTGGATATATTTTAATGTTTAATTGGGGATATATTAATGATTATTTGGCGCCAATTTTTTTTTTTTATACATATGCATATGCTAAAAATAAAAATTACTTTATTATAAAATTGTATTTTTATCTTAAAAAAAATATCTTAACTATTCATTCACTTTGTTTATATTAATTATTTATTATGCAATTAAAAAAATTTTCAAAAATTTGTTGCACTAATGCAAAAACAAAATTCATTTTAAACAATATACTTTGATTCTAAATGTATCATACTTCGATTTTACCTTTATTTATTTCTTTTCTAAATTCAAAATTATTCGAAAACAGGACAAAAAAAAAATTTAATTCTTACTTCTATTCATTTACTTTCTTCTTTTTTTTTTTTTTGATCGGTGGTGATTTTATTTATTTTTTTTTTTGTGTGAGCACAATAGTTAGTTATATCTGCATCTTGCAAGATTTCAATACCTTTCTCTTTGAAGGTTTCTATATTCATTCCTAGGTTATTAAGCGTACGATCATCTAGTGAAAGTCGCAATGTTGTCAGAGCAATATTATCAGCTACTTTTTCAAGCTTTAGAAAGTGGTGACCTAAGTCTACATTTCTATTTATAATTTTGTCGTTCAACTCAAATTTAGAAAGTACTCGCTTTCCCTTTTTATATTTTCATTATTAATTTAGTGAAGTAGTCTAGGTACTTCACAGTGCTCATGGGCATTTATCGCCTCATATATTGATTTCTAAACCAACCGATAATAATTATATTTGAAAAATTTTTCAAAATTCGAAGTATGTATATTGAAGTATTACTTTATATTAAAAAATCATGGCATTACCAAAAGAAAGAAAATCTGTTATTAGGTTCTCAAAAAAAAATTCTATATTTTTATGGAATATTTCACCATATTATTTTTCAAAATTCGAAGCATGATCATCAAAATTATTTCATTAATATCAATGGCTAGTGAATCAATTTATTTTTATTAAATATTATTATGTTAATAATTTTATTAATTCTTACATTTTGTAGAATAAATTTATTTATATTTTATTTATTTCTTGAAAGAAGTTTAATTCCTACATTATTTTTTAAAGTAAAAAATGTTTCTGATACAAAATATATATATCAACTGGAGGGACTCGTGAGTTTCTCAGTGACATACATATTAGTTATAATTTTATTTAATTTATTTTTGATGTTATCGACTGGAGGGACTCGTAAGTATCTCAGCGATAAATCTTATATGTATATTTTCTTTAAAGCGAAAAAAAAAATAAAAGACAAAACATAGCCCTATATTTTTTTTTTTTTTTTTTGAGAAAAAATATTACATTATTTAAAAATATATGTATGTATATTTAAATTAAAAGATCAAACATAGAGCACAAAATCATATTTAGAAAAGTGTCGTTTGAATCTTTAATTCTTTATGCTTTTAGTTATATGGATTTTTCAACATACGACATTTCTTTCATTTTTACAGTAAACACATTATATTAAAATGGTGACTTTTTATCTGTTTTATTATTCGTATGTGTTTTTCTTTTTCATTATTTACTTTATCAAAAAATTTCAACTTCCAATTACTTCATTTTATTCTTATAAAAATTTCTGTTTATATTTTTTTTTCAATTTTCAATTATTTCATTTCACTAAAAAATTTCAATTTACAATTATTTCATTTCATTAAAAAATTTAATTTCTTCAAAACTTTTCAAATTTAATCCATGCTTACATTCCATTTGTGTATGCTACTTTAAAATACATTCGTCACTTACAAACATTGGGATAAAATGCACCTTCAGTCCTTTGGACAATCTTCCCAAACACTACACGAACACAAATCCAACGATGTAACACCAAATCATGTAGTCATATAGATTTTAGTTGATTTCTTTTTGATTGCTGTATTCATTGCCGTTAATAATTAAAGTTGATCTGCTCGTTGCTGCAATATGTTTATAAAATATGGAGCAGGATACAATTGCTTGAGATGTTGGACTATATTTGGATGTGTGGCATGGTCTTGTTTCTTGGGGTTTGTTTGTTTGTTATTTTATTATTATTCTTGTTCGCAAACTTGTTCAATTAAAATGCACATTTTAATTTAATTTTAATTTAATTTAATGGCAGGATCGCCATGTTATAATTGTAAAAAGGTAGTTTCTTTGTTGATTTATTTAACATTGTCAAATATATGTAATTTATTTATATGTTAACATTTTATTTAAGTTCTGGACAGCCGCTTGTGCGACTGTCCAGTTTGGTGCACAATTATGAACTTGATTATAATTTCTTAATTAATCTAAATAATGCTACAATATTCTATGTCTTAAAACTAACACATACACAAAGTATGTGTGGGAATATGCATGATCAGCATAATACATTCTGATCATACAATTGGAATGTGGACAATAACAAAAGTGTTATGTTTCACTTGCTGCATGCAGACGGCATGCAGTAGTGGTTAGTCAAACACACTACAATATGTAGAAATATTAATTCAGCTTGGACACGAGCTATTTCCTAATAATAGGGGGACACTCTATGAAGTTCATGTGAACAACACTACTATAGACTGAAAAAACAATACGTTAAATTGCAAAGTAGACTACTTTGAATATAACAGATTATGAGTGTTTGTTCAATATTAGTAATAAACAATCATAAATAGGGAATATCCTACTAATAGAATAGAAATAAATTACAGTGAAACTTCGATATAACGAACTTCGTTATAACGAAAAACTCAATACAACGTATGTTTTATTGAGTCCCTTGAGAAAACCTCTTTATTGCAAAGCTTTTCATACAAAATTGCACTATAGCTATAACGAATAAATTCTGAGCAAAACAGGCTCTATATAGCGAAATATTATTCAAATACCTCAATATAACGAAATGAGAATATATCCTAAATGGTAAAGTCCCGTTATAAAAACAGCGAAGTCTAAATGTATTTATAAGCACATTTTAAGGCCCCTATAGAACGAAGTACTCGTACAAAAGCCTCTATACAACGAAGTAAGATTAAAATTTAAAGCAAAATGGTAAAATGCCGTTATCAAAAGAACGAATTCTAAATGTGTTTGCAAATGTAATCCATTAGAAACGTATGTATGTATGTATGTAATCAATATTGACTTGATTATTGTCAAAATGTGTAAAGTAAAGCGTAAATCAATATCTTTATTAAATATATTTGAATAAAGAAAACTATAGTTATAACGAATTTTTTTTTTCGTATTTCTTCAAATTTCGTTATATCAAGGCATTGCTGGTTATATTTATAGCGAAGCAATAGCTATAACGAATTATTTTCGGATCCCCTTGGAATTCGTTATATCGAAGTTTCACTGTATAATGAAATCTATGAATACATTAAGAACGCGTTATAAAAAATACATTCTTAAGAAGTCATGAAAAATCACTTCATTTAGGACCCATTCAATTTTATTTTGCTGGGTATCGTATTATATTTTTCTTGGAAACTTGGTTAAATAGTTGATATTCTTCCCAATTAGTATCCACTTTACGAAAATTGTAAAGATGGACAAAGGAACGATGATGAGAGGTGTAGCGGCCTTGAAATCGGTATACTGATACGTTCTGCTTGTCTGATTGCACATGCTAATGTTTTCAAAATAAAAATTCTTACAGCCATATTCATAAAAAAATCTTCATTCAGGTTTCAAATACATTTTAGTTAAACAACATTTTAAGGCTAAAAAACGTTTGTTAAAAACTCGTATTCATAATCAGTATTTTAACTAAAACACGATTAAAGGTTTTTTAAAAACGAAGTTGGTAACACTATATTTTTGAGGAGTCCTTGACTCTAATAAAGGCCAAGACATATAGAATCCGTCATACGTTATTCGTCGCCTTTTTCAACTGCTTAAATTGGTTATCCGGAATGGAAAACGGGAAAGTTCTCTTTTTGTAAATTTTTGTTTCGGCAATATTTTCTATTATAAATAATATATAATTAAAAATATAAATATTTTAAGTAACAATTCTCTTGATCAAATATAGCGTGTCAATTTTTTACTAAAAAATCAACTAATGCTTAGATCCAACTATCGGCACAATGTACTGATTTTCGTCGGCTATGTTCTTATATACTTTTTATTTATAAAAATTTTTATTTATTTGTTGTGGGTTAGCAAATCTATATGCACTTCGTTGGTTGCTAAATACCAACTCATCAGTATATCTTTACCAAAGTAAACACATTCATAACAACACATAATAACACATTCACTTTTTAGTCATTATTAATATTAATAGTTAATAGAAATTTGTTGCGAAAACCACGTCATTTTATTCTGCCGTGTACATATGTATGTATGTATGTAAATTTAACACTAAATTGATGATGATATAATAACATTTACTAAATTTATGCTAATGGAATCAGCACTTTATATATTCTCTTTATTGTTTTTATAACTTTATTATAAGATTTTGTAATAAATTATATAAGAATTTTTCTCTCAATAAGCTAAGGATAGAACAGGGGTTGAAATTTCTTTCTGCTCTTAGGACCTTCGGGCCGAATTCTACGCGGTATATAGACCTTTTGATGTTGATCTAAGGTGCGTTTCCAGGGGTCAATAAATAACTCAAAGTAACGACGTCTAGCTTCAAGAGGACGAGTTTTGTTGTCGATTTTATATATTTTTTCCCACAAATAAATTTCAGGCAAAGCCAAATGGCGAGGACGATTAGAGACCATATGTTTAAAAACTTTTTCTAAAAATTCACGTTTGTCGTCTTCTTTGTAATCAGCTATTCGTTTATAATTTTTATCTAAAAATGGTTGCAGCTCTTGTGCGGAACGTTGTATATGGGGTTTATTCGTATAAAAGTAAACTAAATATTTCAGCGCTTGATCATTAAACCCAACGACTTTTCCCTTGTCATCGACTTCCTGATAAAGAGTTAACTCTGGAGTTCCGCGACAATAATTTACACGAGGATTTTTATCAATTTGAATAACGTTCAACAACAAAGTATTTAATTGATACTCATAGAATGACCAGGTTTTACCATCAGTCAAAATAGTTTGTGTGTTCATAGGGTAAGTCAATTCGGAATATGTATTGAAGCCATTATAATTAGCTTGGGCAAGAAGCCAAGCGAAGCTGGATTGTATGGCATGAGCATGAAGGCTGTCATTATGATCTTCAGCATTATGGCCTTGTGGTCGTATATGGAAGCCAGCGCGCGATTGATAAGATAGAAATCCAAAGTTCGATAAATTACTGGGCCAATAACCTATTATAGAAATAATTGCATATAAAATTTATGTACTTAAATAGTAACCACCTTATTCATAAACGATCGGTAATGTTAAGAGTGAACTATAAAATTCTTTTTTCCAAACAAAATTTTTACAATCATGCCACAATAACTTTAATAACCGTTAATGAAGAATTTTTTAAGACTATTATATATTCACCTGGAATATTTGTAACATGTTGGTAGCCAGTTGAAAATCCTAAAGTTCTTGGATCATGTTCTAAGCGCGGCGATTGTTTGACCTTTTCAAAATCGTTATATTCGGCATCAGTTTTCCATGTGGGTAATTGTAAATTATGTCTTATGGCCAACATTGGATTGCTTTTATATTGCATAAAGCGATCGACTGGCTGTTTCGCAAAGGGCTTTTGCCATACTTTGCCCTCTTTAGCTCTAACAATATTCTTCGGCGTTGCTATACCTCCAACTGCCCAAAAAGCTTCATGTCTGGGGTTGTAGTCTACTTCAACATCAAGCAAATGTTGATATTCGGAACAGAGGCCATTTATTAATACACGATTTATTTGTTCAACAACAATTTGAGATAATATACGTTCCCGTTCTTGGGGCTCTAATTCTGAAGCATTAGGATAATGCAGACTAAATGCAATAAAAAATTAAGCAAATACTCTCACTTCTATCCATCAATATTTACCTGAAAAAATCATATGACAATTCCAATGATTCCTGAACATCTCCTTTTAGAGCATCTACGTGAGCACATATCCTCTCGTTTTGTTCTAACTCACTGGGCATTGTCTCATACAATGTTCTGGTGTAGTGCTGTATGGCAGGCATACAATTATAAGGCAGACGTTCATCGTGTAGCTGCACCACTTTGTAACCATAATATCGAGGCATGTTGATTTTAATCATTTTTTCTTCAACAGTAGGTGCTTTCTGTACCTGCTCCTGCCAGGACATGGCTTCACGCTTCTTACGTGCAATAAATGAAAGGTCCTTTATTTCTGGGTAGTGTGCAACTGCATTATACTCATCTTCCTCTATTGCAGTAGATTGAACAGCAATTGACTGCGAATTTTTCGGAGTGGGAATATAGTGTCGCTTAACTTTAACATATTGTGAGTTTAGCGAACTGGCACGACGCATTAACAACATTTTAAAGGCGTAAAAATTGAGTTTTAATATATACTTTTAATTAGATTTATTCATTGATAACTGGGTATAGAAAAAGTAACATTAAAGGTTATGAAATAACAGCTGTAGAAGACGACAAGTGTAAATCACTCATTATGCCGCCGTTATTATTAACAAATAATACCGTCGCCGATATCAAATCATGTATGGGGTTCCGCACACGAGATGAATTTTAAAGTCGCATAATTTTTGTTCTCTTTTTTACACACCAGACTAATTAATCTGGCATAAAATGTATACGTGTACTCAGCTTTGTGTGTGTTAGTGTTTATTGTATTGTATAAGTGTGTATGTATTAGTTTTGTGCTGCTTGTGCGGGTATGAGGCTGGTTGAAAAATTGTTCCAACGAAAAACCGCTCACTTCACCCCTCTCGCCTAAGAACTATCATGTTATGCCAGCATAATTAGACTCGTCTGCGGAACACCTATTAAACAAAGTTTTATTCAAAGTATATTTATGCAAGTATATGCAGTAGAGTTGTGTCGTTCCGGAACGACCTAGTTCCTTGGAACGATTCCCTTATTGGAACGGTTCGGATTGATCCAGCGATTCCTATTTAATCGTTCATCGTTCCGTAATTGCAAACCGTATTGCGGAGCATTTATTTGTATTTGATAAACGTCAAAATCTACATACATACATATAAAAAGTCCACAACACTATTATAAATTTTTCTTATGCTCGTATACTATGTTAGACATATATATATAAGAATAAACCTTCACAGTCGCACTTTAATTAATGACACATTCAATTTATTATAGGTATATATTTTTATTTAAATTCCATATTTTATCAGGTTTCATTAATTAAAATCTATTTATTCCTATTTACTGAATCATGTTTTGTAGCTTTTTATTATTGATATCATTCTTGTTAGTTTTTTAATGTTGTGTTAGTGCATATACATTGTTTATTATATCAAGGTCCAAAGTAAGCAACAGGAACGATGAACGAAAGGAACGACCTAGTTCCTTTAATCTTTCGGTCCGGTCGGAACGATTCCGCAAATGGAACGATTTTGCCCAATTCTAATATGCAGGAGCACAGCTGGCCGTGTTTTTTTTTATACATATTTTCATTGCCTATTGTCAAAAATTTTTCATTTTCTTTCTACACAATTTTCTTTAAGTTCTGCTGAGCAGAGATGTAAAGGAATGATTAAAATTTGGTTTTTAATTCAAAATGATTTACAAAAAGATTAATTGATTAATTTTACAAAAAAAATGAATTGAATTAAAATACGAATGCATTCCTCATGAATTAAAAATTCTCGCATGCATTTACATCTCTAAAGAGATTAATTGAATTAAAGTTTGAGTGAATTCATTGGTGATTTAAAGAAAATCGATTTTGAAACTAAACATTTTTATATTTTTAATTTGATATGAATTGTCAACACACTACAACAAATGTACGTGTTGACAATTACGAACTACAAAATAAAACAGAATTTCAGAATTGTGTCCCCGACACCATTCGTCTCTCACCAACAAAGACCACTTCCATGAAAAAAAATTTTCATATTGCGAACCGAGACTTATGTACATACTAAATATGATAAAGAACTTGTTAATTTGTAATATGTATGTATGTGCCGATTTCTTTTAGCTCCCGCTACAAGAAACTTTTCGATGGAAACGTGTTCATCAAGGCAATTTCATAACAGGAAGTCTCGAGAGCCCAAGTGATTTCGCCTTGTTTCGCCCCTTGTAAATGTACACCAGTTACTTTAGCGGAAATCACTCTTGGTTGAAAACTACTCTTACAACCGTTTCAGGTCTAGCTTTACATATTTTATTATCGCATTGCTGCAAACTGATGAAAATAAGCCAGACTTGCAAGATCTGCAATTATTAAAATACTAAGAGTGATTTCCCCTTTTGTCAAATGTTTTGTTTATACATTTTTCGGTACATTTTTTGACAAAGTGGAGGTTTTTCAATGCAAATTGAACCGAGTCTACCTGTTATGAAATTGCCTTGGTGTTTATGAAATAAAAATGTCATAAATAGAAACAAACAGCTAGTTTTCTCACTAAAAAAATTTTTTTGTACTTAGAGATAAGGTAGAAAAGATAGATTTAGAAAATGTGGAAGGCGTAATTCTTTTACAACTCTGCTATTGCCCGTGTTGTTTATTTGATCCCTTTTGCACACGCAAAGTTTACTCTTCAAAGTCTTGATTTTGTGCGAGAGAAGGGGAAGAAGAATGGGGGTGAGTACAGACCATGGTGGAATTAATAAGGTGCGCGCAAGAAGGAATATGGTTTTTTGTAGGGTGGTGTTTTGACCGTTAAATAATCTGCAAAAATATGGTAAGTTACTTCAGTCTTGTCAAAAGTTATTTATATTTTTGGCCGCTATCATGAATATTTTTGTTTACGTTATGATTTTTTTTTGCATAACCACTATGTATATTATGTATACAGCTTTTTTTGACAACATTGGCTAATTTTTACACAAAAAATATGGATGTCGTTTTTCGTTGTTGCGTTGATAAGCGCACCTTATTAATTCCACCATGGTACAGACTTTGATGTTCTCGCAAAGTTGCTTTGTTCTTCGTTCATCGTTTATACATAGGTTTATTTTTATATGTATGTATGTATGTACGTATACAAAGAGAAATAAAAACAAAAACCAAGAAGAACAAAGGAAGGAAACCGAATTTGCAAAACAAAACTTTGTGTGTATGAAAACCAAACAAAGTTTAAAAGAAAACTGAAAAAACTTTGACAAAGTAAACTTTGCGTGTTCAAAAGGGTTCTTTATAAAGTAGAATTGCAGCGCCTCTGGTGTTAATTGGCCACATGAACTTTCTATATCCAAAGTAAATTTATACCAAGTATATGCATCTAAACAGCTGATTAATTTTTTTTTCAAGTTTAGTGGTAATGTATGACTGTCAAAAGCTGTTTACAACTTTCTTCCGCCATTTTGGTTTCTTTTGCTTTGTGGGTGTGGGTGCCGCCGTGGCTGATAGGTAGCAATGCTAGCCTAGTAGTACGGAGGTTGTCGGTTCGATTCCGGCCATAGATCCTGGGTGTTTTCTGCAGACAAGCTAATCGCTTTGCGGATTGTGTTTGTTTTAAAAAATTTTTACACAAACAAAAGGCTTGTTGTTGTTGTATTTTCTTAGTGTAGTACACTTACATATACGCGTCCGCTAACCGACGAAGGAGAGCGATTGTCTGCTATAACTCCATGTGTCTGTTATTGTGAATAAAACAGTAAAATTTATAAAACACAATAATTATTTTATTTGCATAATAAAAGTCAAGGCGAATGCAGTATTACGTGGATGCAGTGGCGAAGTCGGGCGAACCGACGTTATTGCACGCATATAAATACAAGGCACTCCAGCAGAATATCTTTTTTTGCAATTTTTGTTTGTTTGATCATGATATAATAATCAAGGTATATGCACAGCAATTCAACACTAAAAAATCAATAGGCATTTTGTTTGTGTAAAAAGGGAATTCTTCACTTAAGCTGTCAAAATTCTCCATGCATAATATATTACGCAAAAATCGAGGCGGAAAATATGTACCAAATTTGACAGTATAGGTGGTGGATAAATTCGCCCGAATTTGCCACTGCAACCACCTGATTATGAATTAGCCTTGAACTGGCAACGCAGTTGAATTTGGTAATAATATTTTAGTTGTCTAATGGTTACCCTAAGGGAGCTAGCAAAAAAAAAAATGATTATAAATTAATTACATTCTTTACTCGGAAAATAATTGATTTGCCATAATATTAAATAAACGAGCAGCTGTAAAATAAGTGGAATATGTGTTTAATGAAGGCCTACATCGCATAAAGACTCCAAAAAATAAGTGAAATATTTATTTAAAAAAATTAAATGTGAAAAGCCAACTATCAAAAATTAGACAGTTTCTGTAAAAGTAGTCAAATAGATATTAAAATCTCCAAAACTAGTTGTTTTATTCCCTTATTTGCTTTCAAGAAAGACTAAATACAGAAGAAACCGGAAAAAAGGCGCGTTAAGTGTACATAATCCCGTGAAGGTATTGTCGATTTGTGACTTAAAGCCGTAGATAAATGTTAATTCCTGTGTAATATTGTAATAAAAAAAAGCTTATGTAAAGATACCAAGGAGTTTTCGGTTGGAGATATTTTTAGTTGGTGTAAGATTATCATAAAATTACCACGAGGTTAGTACTAAGAACACACATGCATATGTGTGAATGCACATATATGTACTTATTTTTTTTATTTAGTAGTATGTGATGTGTTTAGATGGAACATGAAAAAACCTAGACAGATATGGCGCACTTTTTTTTATAAAACATAACAAAACAAAAAAAGTCCCGTTTTTCTTGTTTCCAAAAAATGTACTCTTGTCATAAATTTTTTTGGAAACTTAATTTTTGTTGTAATTTACCGTTCTTTTAGTTGCATTTTAATAAAAAGGATGATTTATCTGTACGTATGTATGTAAGTATGTAAATACCCTGTAGGAAATCTATAGGGTAGATTAAATATGCAATATAATTTTCAAAATTTAATAATGTGATACATGTAAGCATACTGTTTGTATGTATGTATATGCATATGTTCATACATACCACAGATACTGTGATACATACATACATATACAAAGTTTAGTTATACATATGTATGTAATTCGATCCAAATAAAATTTAGTTGGATTTATTTATTGGCTACTTCGAAATAAAGCATGGCTGGGCATTGGAAATAAAGTTAGAAATCTACAAATATAAAGTATCAAAAAAAAAAAAAAAAACAGTCAAGCGGAAAAGTATACAAATGCAATGTAATGTTAGGCTTCCCTGTCGGAAACTCAGCTAGCTCAGTGACACTCGGGGACTGCCGCGGTAAAGCTATTGCATAGAATTTTTTATCAACTTATGCAATTATATTATTAAAATCCAAATAAAAATATGTATTTTTCGAGCTACTTCCGTACATACATATGTACATGCATATGTATGTATGTGTACTAGTAATTAAAATATCTTAAAAAGTTAAATGCTAATCAAGAACAGTGGCCAAATTACGGCAATCGATATTTACATATAAATTGAATTGAAATTTCGCAATTTTATTTTATTTATTTATTTTATTTTATTTATCAAATTCATATAGTAATACAAAGCCTGTTGGCCAAATAATCGTATTACAGAGTAAAAAACAAAATAGTCTGATTATTTCTTAAATTCAAGTGCAGGAATATAAACAGCATATTCATATATGTATGTACATACATATGTATGTATGTTGTAAGTAAGTTAGTATAATCTACAAGCTATAGGCCCCCCAGCCATAATAACATTAACTTTAATAAGAGGACAAATATAAAAGTTTTGTTACAGTCCGGTGTGAATGTTAGGACAACCTTCCTATTCTAAATCATTCTATTATATAAATTCTATAACGAGAATGGCCTTACCAATTTGATTCGAAAGACGTTATTACTGTGGGAAAATATTCGCAGCTCGTTGGGAAGACTATTCCAATATCTCGACACCCTAATAACGAAAGATCTTTCAAAAAATGCACATCTTATATTGGGTATTAGTGATGTTACAAATATCAATTTTTAGTATTCGCGAATACGAATACGAATATTTAAAACAATATTCGCCGAATACGAATACGAATATTTCTTTTGAGGTTTATATATCAAATTTAATTGGAAAAAATCCCTGACTTTGCCTTAGTAACTATAAATGAAAAAAAAAATTGTGATTTAACATTATTATTGCATTAAGATGCCGAATTTGAAATCCTTTACAGAACATTTTTTAATTATTTTACTTACATACTTTCAGATTTCGTTTTTCTTACTCTGCGTGAAATACAATGGGTTTTTTTTAATAAAAATTAATATATTTTTTTACATTTTATGTACTTTTTTTAAACTTTTGTATGATTTTTTTTTTTGGAAAATGTATGGGAAAATTATTCGAAAAATATCCGCTTGGATTTGGCGAATACGAATACGAATATCTTAAAATAGGCGAATAGTCGAATACGAATACGAGTATTCGTAACATCACTATTGGGTATAACTATCTGTTTATTGCGGCTAGAACGGGAGAAGGTGAATTTATTATACAGTTTGGCGGGTATGCCACTTCTAACAATACCATAGAACAAATTTAGGCAACGAGGTTTAACAAACTGGTAAAAGCTGCAACCCAGAAAGTCTTTCACAAATGCCGAAATATGTTCACGTCTACGAACGTTATATACAAATCTTACAATACTGTTGACGATACGTTCCAGCTTTTTTACATTCGTAGCCGTAGTACCCGAAATAACTTCTAAACCATAAAAAATATGAGACATCAAAAGTGCATATGATATTTTTCGCTTAACTTCAAGCGGGAAAAATAAGTTCAAAGAGTATATTTTTCGAAGTGAAAAGGTTACTTTCCTATGAATACAATCAAAATGGGATTTGAAGTTCAGCTGCTTATCAATAATTATCCCTAAACATTTATGCTGAATCATAAACTCAATACTGGAATTACAAATAGATATGTTAAGATCTGGTAATGTGGACCCTGTTGTTCAAACAACATTGCTTTTGTTTTACGGGGATTGACTGATAAGGAATGTTTACTCAACCATTCAGTAATGTTATGGAGGCTATAGTTTATTTTAGCTTCTAACACGTCAAGAAACGCAGCATTACCACCAAATACAAGGAAAATATCATCTGCAAATAAGTAGGATATACAAAAATTAAAATCAACCACAGTGGGCAAATTATTCACATAGTAGAAATAGCAATGGGCCCAGAACAGACCCCTGCGGCACACCAGAAAAGAGTGGCAATAAATCAGAAGAACTACTATACAGATCAACAAATTGTTTTCTTCGAAAAAGATATGACATAATGAGTTTACATGCAGATAGGCCGAACTAGCAATTTGAGTCCAGTATTTTTTGTTTTTTCTTTCAAAGCACTTTCATATACTTAAACTTTTACGATAAAAAAATTGGTATTCTGCGGTACCTTACTTTTGTTCATTTTTGTCTCTAATAGAGAGCGATTACAGTTTACGCTCATTTTACCGTACTTTGCCCAAAAAGCAAAGAAATAGCTATTAAACCGTGATGTTACGAATACTCTTATCCGATTATTCGACTATTCGCCTATTTCAAGATATTCGCATTCCAAAGAAAAAAATACATAAAGTTTAAAGAAGTACATAAAATGTACGAACATATATGTATGTATATTATTTTTTTATAATTTTTATTTAAAGAAAACCCTTTGACACATTATAATAACCTATTTTAAAAACAGCAATTGTAACTAGCAATTAAAAGTTAAAGTCTTAAATTTATATACATATAATCATATTAAAGGCCGTGCCGCACTATCCTACACAGTCGTACGATTCATTCACAAGAGAATCTTGCAAAAATCTGACCGACTTTAAAAAATTGTCTCAAAATGGTGTTTTAGGTGCCACACTATCATACAAATCTGATGCCAACATCATTTTATGAAAATTTTCATAAAATTTTACAAATCCCACGACATGCCAAAAAATCTGTCACACGGTTGCATTTTTAGTCCACACTACCATACATTTTTAGCACACATGTCATATTTGGATTATCGCGCGGCTGTGTAGGATAGTGCGGCGCGGCCTTAAGTTAGTAATCAATTCTCAGTAGAGGAACGTTGGACTTAGAAAATGGATAAACTAAAATTTAAATGTAAAAGTCTGCGACACAGGTATACATATATTTGCGCCTAACTAAAAGTAAAACAAAATAAACATGTTCAGTAGACGGCTTTAAATTCGGTATCTCAATTCGGTATCTAATGTCAATGTGATTTGAAAACACAAGAAAGGTGTTCTGTGCACATAATTTTGTGATTTCAAAACGTTCAGCTAAGGCTCTAAAATTTTCAAATCATTTAGTTATTTTTGCGATGAGTATATTACAAAAGTAATAAAATCAATGTGATCTCTATTAGTTTCCTTGAACAAATAATTTTTTTTATTAAAAAAAAACCTAAAAACTAAGAAAAATCTAGACACCTATTTTGCTGTTAAAATATGTATTTGTTTTGTGATTTCAGGTTTGTTCTTCATTGTCCGGTTACTTAATTTTTTTAATTGCTACCTACTGACAATGTTTGCTACACATGTATATACATATCCGTTTTGTATGTCAAAACTAGAGTTGTCAATTATTCGCCTTTCAACTTTGTTCGAATAATTCAAATAATTGATTTTGTTCGTTCGATCAAACGATTAAAGCTGAAAAATTTTTCGATTAATCGATGAGAACAACGAATAAAAAATGATTTAAAAAATTTATTGACAAAAAATAAACATTTCATACAAAAAACTTAAAAATAAAATAGTTAATATTTTTATTAACAAAAAAATACATAAAACTATTAATTCAAATAAACATGCTTCATTCAATCAATGTTTTTTTTGTGAATTCAGACAATTTGGGTTGTTCTTAAGATATAATCTTACAAATAAAAGTTGACTAAATTTTTTAGCTTTCGCTAATTGTCGAGGTAGGTGATATTGTGAGAAGAGCATAAAATAGTTTATCTAATTTTTCTGTTCTTTTTTTACATATTTTTCAAATATACCATATCGTCTAATATATCGCTGAAGTCTTTTATATATGTATTTTGAATTTTTAATACTTTTAATATAATTATTTAATTCGTATAAAAGATTGTTCATTTCATTACTAGTAACATCTTCTTTATCATTACTTTCATCTGAATTATTGTGGTTACTTTCAACATAAAATAATCTGGAGTATAATTTATTCTTTAGTTTCACTTTTTTAAGAATATTTTAAAAAGCTTTCATTGCTCGGAAAATTTCCAGAATTTAAAAAATATTATTAACGTATTTAAAAATTTTATACGTCCCTCATTTATTCTTATTTTAATACGTTTTCGTAAATATGTTGCAAAAGAATTATTAATTTTTTTGTTGTTGATCCAACAATTTTGTATACTTTAGGACACTTGTTACATGTGACTTTGTTTTGTTTTCATTTTTGTGCTTGGTAAAATACTTCCAAAACGAGCTCAATTTTTTGGCTTTAGTGTATTTCTAATTTATTCACCTGAGCGTGAAAAAACCCCATACTTGAAAATATTTAACGTTTCATTCAAAACATAGCACGACTACTATGTAGGTATGCGCAGTTCGACAACAACTGCAAACATCCAAAATAATATGTATTTGGTTGATATAAAGTACTCGCTTTGTTTCATATCATACAAACAAATTTAAACATTTTTGACATATGCATTTTAAACTAAAAAAAGTTGTTCGATTAATTGACATTAATTAATCGATTTATTCGTTATTCGAAAATCGGCATTTTAAAATTATTCGAACAAGAGTTTCGTTTTGTTTGATCGATTAATCGAATTATTCTTTATCGGTTGACAACTCTAGTCAAAACCCTCAAACAACGCTTATTAATACGTTTTTCTCCTAATTTCTTGTTTTCTGGTGCTTTCGAATATTTAAAATCACACCGAAAAATACAAAAACCGTGTAATTAACAGAACAGCACAAAATCACACGTGTGATTTTAAAACGGCATGTTATTTAATGGGTCGATTATGGATGGCAACCGAACTCCAGTTACGTTGTCAGTTGCTGACAATTGAATTACGGATGGCAACTGGCAACTAAGAGGTTCAAGTTTCAGCTGCTATTTAGTGCTTTTCTGGCAACCACAAATTTTCTGTTGCTGGCTGGCAACGCAACTGAAGTTCGGTTGCTATCTATAATCAAGCCATAAATATTTAGTGGATCTAAACCTTAAAAGTAATATTTGTATTCGGCGAATATTGTTTCGAATATTCGTAACATCACTACTATGTAATCTGATAATTTGCGTTACCTGTCCTCACCAATTTTCTTAAAAGCCTAACATAACATTGCGTATGTGAACTTTTTCGCTTGTCTGTATTTTTTTGCATACTGCATATTTGAGGACTTCTAGCTTTATTCCCAATGCCCGATCATAATTATAATATGGCCATGCTTTATTTCAAAATACAGGATCAAATTATAACCAAACTTTGTATATGGGTATTTCCACAGAAAGGTCTACTGCGGCCAAAAAATTATAATTTATTAAACAATTATTTTTACCTAATATTATATTATTATATGAATATTAAAGCAAAGAATATTATTTTGCACGACGCCTTAGCTTTATTTGAATGCGCACGAGACCACATAAATGGGACTCATTTAACTTCTATAAGTGCAGACGAAATTGAAAGACTTTTCCCACCGTTAACGGAAAAATGGAAAGAAGTGCCGAGTATCTCAGGCATGCAGAAACTTCACTATTTATCATGGGAAGAAGATTTACAAATAAATGTAGCTCGAACCGCAATTTCGTCAAAGAGAGATATTTAATAAATAACCTTTTTACTATTTTTTTTTTTATTCTTATGTACCTTTTCAAACATTGACCTGAAGTTGAATTTTCATTTATTTTCGTTGAATTAAAACTATAAAACCAAACTACATCAAAAATTATTCGAGTTCATCATAAGGGAAAAAAGTCACGTAACGCAATGTCACGCCACGCTTCATATTATGGCTTGTATAAATAAAACTAAACATGAAATCATAAAAAACAGTTACGAAAATAAAGCTAAACTATCCCTTAATAATATCCAAATAACGCCCGCTTTCACGATGTTCGATTAAAAAATAATCAACACTTTAACCGAAAGTCTGGCTAAATTGTATTACACAATATATGATTAACTCTTAACTGACAGAATTTAACAGAAAAGTTGATGTTAAATTTAACTGAAAGAAATTTGCCGGTTAGCACTCTAATCGGAGGAAAATGAAACAAAATGTATAGAGATACAAATCGATATTTATATGTTTGTAATATTTTTAATTTAAAAATTTCTATTCACAAAAAAAGAAAGAAACTGCAATAAGTTTAGCCAAAATCTGGGCATCTGATAATTTCGTAAAACGCAACATGGCACATCGAGACTGTATGGGTTCGATGATTTTTTCACTTGTATTACAAGCTAATGCAAAACGTGTGGTCTTACTATAAATTTTTATTATACACCTCAGTGCTTGCTCTGCACCCTCAGTCATACTGTCAGCTTCATCTAGTACAACAATGTTATGATGTCCACGGGAGAGAGTGACTTTTTGTTAAGCAAACATTTTAATTTCATTCCACACTACGTCCAAACCACGTTCATTTGAGGCATTTAATTCCAATACTGCTTCCTTATAGATGTCACCAAGTAATATTCTAGCCTAACATTGAATAGTCGTTGTTTTGCTCACACCAGTTGGACCCTATACCATACCAAAAAAAAATCAGCTTTTGCTTATTTTTTTTCATCATTTTACTTACCGCTATAATAATGTTAGGAGCGTAGCAAGTTCGGACAAACTAGCTACATTATCTTCATTGCCTACAATTTCATCAAATTTTGCCGGTCGGTATTTTTCAATCCTAGATAACAGTATTGGACATTAAATACGATTATGTACATATATTTACATCATCTTACCATGGCAAATTCCGTCTCTTGATTTATTTCCTATCTTCTGGACACATCCAAACTAGATTCCTTCAACTATGTACGTCCCAAATACGTTGTCGCCGGAGAAACTATGTACTACAAACAAACAATTTATATTAATGCTTTATATACATGTACATATGTTTTTTTTTATGTACAAATAACAATATTTTAATTATTACTTACCTGAATTTTACTATTATTACAAAGTTTTGTTTCTCAAATTTGCAAAAACTGTATTTTTAATTCATTTTTTATGTAAACAAACCGATAGTATTGCCACATTTTTATTAAATTCTTTTGTTACTTAACCGAAAGATGGTGAAACGAAAATACGTAACCGTTGATTAAATAGTGCCCGTTAGCCTAACCAGCAATTAGTTAATTTTTTGTTAACAGACATTTTACCGAACATTGTGAAATCAGGCGTAAGTTACATAAAAGTTTTTAGCTTATTTCGCTGGTTTTTGCACTTTAGTAAATGTAGAAAAAAACCACTTCTATTTTTTGTCACGTCAAGCAACAGCTTTTGTTGACCAATATGTCAGGACTCCGACTCTTACAACACCCATGCTTTCCACTAAATAAAGAGCTCTAAAATTGCTTCTCAAAAACCTAAATGAAGAAAAAAAATATTTGGGCCTTAATTTGATTTTCTTCATGTTGAGTACGTGCGACTGTCACGCGCGCAACCATGGAAATACCCATATGCATGTGTGTAAGAACATACATACATACAAATATCATATTACATGTATCACATTAATTTTTAAAAATTATACACCGCTTATTTATGTACATGCCGTTTACATATGCAAGTGCAAGTGCAGAGTTGCCCTAAATTGATGAAATCATGTTTAAAATATAATTATATCAAGTTATATACCGACAATTAAGATAAAAAATAAACACATATAATCAAATATGACTTATTATCGATTTCCAATAGGCTTGCATTGTATTTGAAATTGAATTTTTAAATAAATAAATAAATAAATAAAATAAATAAATACTCAAGAATCTTTGTTTTTTACAAATATGTATTATTTATTTGTTGTGGGTTACAGAGAACTGCAACAATCATGATCGAGCCTACTTATTCCCTAACGTTGAATTTTAACAGCAACACAAACATGTATTATTCAATTTTATACTCGTTCGCTTTTTATGCACAAGCAGAAAATTCATCAACAAGTATAAATCATTTCGATCATTTGATGCGAATGTACATGATCTGATTGCATGATAGGTTAGGTTTCGAGGGCCGCCACATCTGAGACGTGACGCACTTGGGTCCGTTAATTCGGTCCCTTTGTGATACCCTACAGCAGACAGTTGGTTATTCAATTGCCTGTAGTTGCCCTGTCGCCGAGTCAAACCATCCTGATTGTTGCAAGAAGGAGGATATGTTGGTTAGCCCCATGTTCGCCAGACTGTCGAGGTCTGGCAGAGTGTTGGAGCCCATGGTAATCGCCCTAATGCTGTTAAGCGCGGGGCATTGACATAGAAGATGAAGAACTGTTTCTTCTTCCTCCTCATCGTTACAACTTCTGCAGTAGTCATTGTAACTTAGGCCCTTCCTTTTGGCATGAGTACCGAAACACCAGTGCCCCGTTAGCACTGTTACTAGTCGTCTTGTGTGACATTTACCAAGCCTGAGCAGATCGCGAGTTCTGTGCAGGCTGTAGCGGGGCCAAGTGGACCTGGCGACTCGACAGGTGTGCTCTTGTTCCCACCTTTCTTGAGCAAGATAGTATGATTCCTGCTGGATCAATCGCTTGCAGTGAGATAGAGGAATGCCAACGAAGTGACATATCATCGAGTTGCTCCCTTTTTGGCAGTTTCGTCCGCAATATCGTTTCCAGTGCACTCTGAGTGCCCTGGAATCCAGACTAGTGTTACTCTTGAATGTCTCGCTATCTCGTTTAGAGACTTCCGGCATTCGTTTACCACCGTCGATGTAGTGTATACACCATTGATAGCAGCAATGGCCGCTTTGCTGTCGGTAAAAATATGGATGTCTTCCGATATCCTATAATACCTAAACCATCTTGCTGCCCTTGTAATGGCCGAGACTTCGGCTTGCAGGACGCTACAGCCATCCCGAAGTCTGAATGGAACCTTGACGTTGAAGTTTTCCACATAGAAGCCTCCCCCAGTGTTTACGCCTCTTTTGGAGCCATCAGTGAAAACTCTGATGGCCCCTTCGGTGGCAGGGGGTAGGGAGTGATATTCCCTATTGGGAACAATGGATTGAAAAAGCCCGCCAAAATAAGGTTCCGGTGGGCAGTAGTCGGTGAAGTCATGGAGCGCTTGGTGCTGCCTGAGAATCCTGGAGTGACCAAGATCGGTTCTCGTCCATGAACATGTGGCGTTCAGTCTGATCGCCGCAGTCAAAGCTAGCTGTTTGGCCAGAACATCCACCGGAAGCCAGTTCAGCATAGCGAACAATGCCTTCATTGGAGTAGACCTGAGCGCTCCCGTTATCAGGATCGCCGCTAGCCGAAAAATTTTCTCTATAGTTCGTCGGTGGGAGTCTTTTTCTACCGCTTCCCACCAGACTATAACCCCATAGAAAATTATGGGCTTAATTACCGTCTCAAAGATCCAGTTGGTCCCTCGGGGTTCGATGCCCCAGCTGCGACCAATTGCTCTTTTGCAGGTGTAAATAGCCACGAGGGCCTTGTTTGCTCTATACTGGGTGTTTAGGTTCCAAGATAGTTTGCAATCTAGGATTACGCCCAGGTACTTAGCGTTGTCCGAGACTTTCAGTGTGGTCCCGTTTAGTTTGGGGGGCGCAAAATCTCCGATTTTGTGCCTCCTGGTGAATAGCACCAATTCGGTTTTCGCCGGATTGACGCCAAGCCCACAGCTGACACTCCATTTGCTGAGGAGTGTCAGAGCAGATTCCATACACTGAGATATTGTGCTCAGGTATTTGCCAGAGATAGCTATTGGCACGTCGTCAGAGTAAGCTACGGTTTTAACCAGCTTCCGCTCTAGGCTTAGCAGTAGAGAGTTGATGGTCAAATTCCACAAGAGCGGTGACAAGACACCCCCTTGTGGGGTGCCCCGATTCACTGCTCTGTATTCAGTGGCAGATCCAAAAGATGCACTTATGACCCTTCTAGTTAGCAGATTTTGTACGAACCTGCAGATATTGATGTCAATCCCCAACTCTATCATACTGTTGATGATTGAGTCCGGCTTGACAAAATTGAAGGCGCCCTCTATGTCCAGGAAAGCCACCATAGTGAATTCCTTCTGTACGAGAGATTTCTCTATGTGACTGACCAGGGAGTGGAGAGCAGTTTCGACAGACTTGCCCTTTGTGTAGGCATGCTGTGAGGGGGATAGAAGTTCCTTTGGTATGGACATTCTAAGATGTATATCTATAGCTCTTTCCATTGTTTTGAGCAGAAAGGACGTCAGGCTGATAGGCATAAAGTCTTTAGGTTTAGTGTGAGACGTCTTGCTCCCCTTGGGGATGAAGACGACCTTACACAGGTTCCAGCAAGCCGGAATGTATGCCCTTTTCAGACATTCTGTAAAGATTCCAGAGAGCCAGGGCACGACTAGTTCCATATTTCTCTGTAGGTCCGCCGGAATAATTCCGTCTGGTCCAGGAGATTTGAATGGATCGAAGGTACTGATCGCCCATCTGATTCTGTCATTGTCCAGCGGTACAATAACTGGCTCAGGCGAAGTAGTTGTATCACCGGTAGCGGTGACTGTAGTAGAAACCGGGGCGTTACCGGGAAAGTGAGTGTCGAGAAGTACGCTGAGCGTTTCATGACTGCTTAGAGTCCAGCTACTACATGGTTTTTGTATGTAGCTGGGTACCACCGGTGAGGTAGCTAATATCTTGCGCAATCGGTTGGTTTCGGAGGAGCTCTCTACGCCACTGCAGAAATTCCTCCAAGACTTCCTTTTTGCGCTTCTAACAAGGTTTTTGAACCTATTTAGCGAGGACTTATATCGCAACCAGTCACCTGTTTGCTTAGCCTCGTTAAAAAGTCGACGGCACTCGCTTCGCGAGTGTGCGATATCAGGGCACCACCATGGTGGTTTACTTTTCCCTTTGCGTGTCGTGGCTTTGCAAGACATATTTGTTGCATAGCAGAAAGATTCATTGAAGAGATCTATTGCCGTATCGATATCCGTCGTGTTGTTTATAACGGGGACGGAGCTTAGAGTGTTACGGAGGAGATTGTTCTGCAACTCCCAGTTAGTTTTCCTTCTGTTTATCAGTGGATTTGGTCTATCCACGCAAAACCCTATGGATAAATCGATATAACGATGGTCAGAAAAGGAGCAGTCGTGCGAGACCTTCCAGTCGCTAATTAAACTGTTGTGGTGTGCACTAATCAGTGTAATATCTAAAACCTCACTTCGATTTGAGACAATAAAAGTCGGTTCTGAACCCCTATTTACTATTTCAAGATTATTATTGATAATAAAATCGAAAAGAGACTCACCTCGTGCGTTGGTGTTATTACTGCCCCATGTGATGTGGTGCGAGTTCGCATCAGCACAGATTATGATTGGCGTCCTTGTGCTATCAGCTTTGGCCACTATACCACGTACCAAGTTGTTTGGTGGACGCTCACCGTGGTCATGGGCCATGTAGCTGGAGACTACCCAGATGATGCCGGATTCGGTCTCCATTGCTGCGGTCACAGTATCTTCATCACTGTAATCAGATAAAATGAAGATGCGTAAAGAGTTTTTAGCCAATATGCAAGATCTGATATTACCTGTACCATTGGCAACCAAGAGCTTGTAGCCTCTGAGGTTTAGTCCACAAACCCGTCCTTTATGGACCCAAGGTTCCTGGACCATGATTAGCTCCTCCTTCTCTACCACCCGGAGGAGCATTGCAGCAGATGCTGCTTTAGAGTGGTGTAGGTTGACTTGAGTCACCTTCACCATCCTCCATTTTTTCAGTAAGAGTGACGTCAACGTCCTCCTGGTCCTCATCAGAGGCCAGCAGGTCGTCTTCGTCGCCATCCGCGACGTTCAACCGTTCAAAGAAGCCGCCAACCAACGAGGAGGTTGATTGAGCGTCTTCTCTGTCGGATGAGGTCGCGGCAACATCACTTATCGTACCGCCTTTTGGCGGTACGCCTCCATGGCCCGGATCGCGATTCCGTCTGGCGTCAGTCCGATAGACGCGTAACAAGATTGTGCTAAAGCAATAGAACAACTTGTTCTGCCTCTCCCGTACTAGCGCCAGCGACTCCTGATTCAGGATCAGCATCACTTTCCTTTTGCACCCTTCGGCCGCAGACACCTTTGCTACCTTCCAGTCACTGGTTGGTAGGTCAGGGTAGCAGCACCGAAGGATCTTAAGGATTTCCTCCGGTGCCGATGTTTCATCAGGTATTATGGCGAAAGCTCTAGGTAGCCTGGGAATCTCCTCCATAGGAACCGCATCCAGCCTAGCGCCCTGCCATACTTCACCTATGCAATCAATGGTCTGCTTTAGCAGCGTTGCTGAGCGTTCGTCCGCACAGGCCATCAACTTGATATGATTCTGGTGCCAGCCAAAATCACTGCACTGGGGGAGGGGGGTCCCGGATTGTCTTGGTAGACTTTCCAGAAGACACCCGCCAGTTTCTTATTTACCATGTCCCACTTGTCGTGTGACATGGCGCCATCACCTACACCCCTGTCTATAATGGCCCTTACGAGGTGCCCTTTGGCCACCTCACTGTAGGAGCCACTGCCGACAGTGGTGTGTTTGGGACGTTTGGTCTTTGGGTGGTTAGCTGCAACTGCATTTTCCTCCTCTGAACGTTGCCGTTTAGGCCCTGCAGCAGGGGGAGGGTTGCTACGCAGTGCAGCCATGTGGGCCTTCGCCCACGATAGAGAAGCTGTCTGCTCATTCGTGAGCTGATCAGCCGGTAAGGATCCTAGGATCGAAATGAAACGTAAGGCGGAACGCCTTGTTGTTGCAGCCCTTTTGGAGTGCACAATGTGCCCGGGTGTTGCTGTTTTGCCGGAGTTGGCAGGGGGTGACAGGGTATTGGGGCCGGAGGTTATCCTACCGGTCCCTTCCCCTGCAGTTCGCACATTGAGGGCACCAGGTTTGTCTGGCTTTGCCTTGACCGACCTGGCCCCTGAAAAGGAAGTTTTAGCCGCCTTGGCGGCAAGGGCTTGGGCGGCTTTGGAGGTACTGGGCCCGAAGTCCACAGGTACCTCACCGCGAGTTTTTAGGTGAAGCGCCAGGTTGGGTGTGCCACCCTGGCTCTTCGCCTCGCCAGCAGTCCGTAGGCTGGCAGGGTCTGGTGTTGCCACCCTGCGCGCCGTCGACAATGTTCCGTCGGTCTTGACTTTCTTTGCCGTTTTCGCTAAGGAGGCTTTGGCCGTCCTTGTGGCAATAGCTTTAGCGGCTTTGGAGGTACCGGGCATGTACCGCTTTTGGCAACTGCCTTTTGGCTGTGCTGTCCTTTGGTGAATCGCCAGGTTGGGTGTGCCACCCTGGTTTTCCACCGCACCAGTTGTCCGTAAGCTGACAGGGTCTGGTGCAGCTACCCCGCTCGCCGTCGTCGAAGTCGCAGTTGAGTCCAGTTGTGCCGTATCGTTATTTGTTGTTGTTGTTGTTGTTGTTGTTGTTGTTGTTGTTGTTGTTGTTGTTGTTGTTGTTGTTGTTGTTGTTGTTGTTGTTGTTGGTTTTGTTGTTGTTGTTGTTGGTTTTGTTTTGTTTGTTGTGTCCATTAAGTTCCCACGAGTGTGGGGGTCAGTAGGTCCACCACGTCATAGCCCCCTGTAACGTCGTAAGGGCGTCATTACTTGCTGAGGTGCCCAGGTATCAGCAAGGCTCCGTTAAAATACAGTCTCTTGCCCCCGACTGCAAAAATCCGATAGGCACGGGTCGCGTAACACCTCGGTTTAGGGGTTGGATAACCTTTAGTATACCGGCCTTTATAGTTTCGTGTCTTTGGCTCGGAGGTACTGTGGGGAAGCTTAGCATTGACCCCATAGTTTCCGAACAAAAGGCAGACACCGCAGCCAGTACTTAAGCCACCACATCGCGACAAGATTGTTATCCAGGTGGGGATTGTTGCATGATACAATGAACATAAGTTATATGCAGAAACACAAACAACGCCAACTCTATGTATTTTGTTGGTAGATTATTTGATTTCGGAAGTCAAAATGATAAATACATACATATATATGTGTGCATGTTTCGAACTGTGACAAAAATATAAATAAAAATTACTTATTCAAATACGAGAAAAAAAAACATTTGCGAATGAAATTTTTTGTGAAGACTTCTTTCCACGATTTTAGTTTGGTTTCATCTTTAGGAGCTTTAAAAAAGGTTCATTTCCAATAGCTCTAATCTTTTGTACATACATACATACATACATATGTATCACATCTATTTTGCACAAATACAAACTCATATTTATTTCGTATTCATTTCAAGAAATTTTACAATTTTCTTCTTAAATAAAATTTTTTTAATTTAAATATAATAAATAAATACAAATAAAAATTTGACGCCCGAAATTAAAAACAAGTGGTTTACAAAAATTGTCAGCTGGGCTTCTAAGACTACTTTATGTTCATTGTATCATGCAATCAGATCATGTACATTCACATCAAATGATCGAAATGATTTATACTTGTTGATGAATTTTCTGCTTGTGCATAAAAAGCGAACGGGTATAAAATTGAATAATACATGTTTGTGTTGTTCTTAAAATTCAACATAAGGGAATAATTAGGCTCGATCATGCTTGTTGCATAAATTAACAAGAGAATGAAACTGAATGTTTGAAACGAGCGGTTGGGTAAACAAGTGTTTTTTTGCTTTTGAACGAAAACGATTAGATCATAAAAATCAATGTGCATGATCAAGTATACTCGAAAATTAAGCACTCTTTGCCGATCTCTGGTTGGTTTGCAAATCTTGGTTGCTAAATACCAACTCATCTTTATCATACTAATATGTATATTTGAAAAGTCTCAAAATTCATTTACTCATACATGAACTCGCACATTTGCTCGAAAATTTGCGAATTTTCTTCATTCAATTTGAATGATTAAAAAAATTTTTATTTATTTATATATGCATACAATTTTTTTCTGCCAGCTTAATTGTTCTCGTGTGTGAAACGCCAATCACAATTTGAAATATGTACATCTGAGGTCGTCCAATCTTGAATATGCTAACTCAGTCAGTATTTATCTATTATTCTAATGCATCTCTGTATGCACATATCGCTGGTATCGTGTACAGTGTAGCCAGGTAAATATTGTCTAATGTCCCCAAATTAAAGAGTGTTGTCCCCAAAAATCCCCACTTTAAAACTGGAAATCCCCAATTTTGTCCCCAATAAATATATGTATATTAAGAATCATAAAAAACAATTTTTTTTTATTAATTTTATTACATACATTGTTGGAAATATTTCTCCAATATCCAAGAAAAATTCACAATATGATTTAAATATAAAATTTATTAATTAACAAAAATGATATGTATGTTGAAACAGAGTAATAAAAAACGAATGAAAAAATATTTCATAGAAAGAATAAAGTCAAACATATTTTCAAAACCAACTTAGAATATTTAGGTTGAATATAGGAAAGTGTTTTTCATAACAAGTAATTTTTTCAACATACATATGTACATTTATTTAAGTTAATGCATTCGTATGTGCTCAATGGATTTTTTGAATCCATAGAATATTTTAAAATTCCATACACGGAATCAAATTTATTCTTTTTTCTATGCTTTCGAATTGTAAATTTATAAATAACTCAAAATTTTCCACTCAGTGAATATTTTAAGCATTTCTTTTGCTAGTACAGTTAAATAATCTAAAAAAAATTTGTTTGAACTCCTTTTGCTTCTAATTCCTTTGAAGATTCAGCAACAACCAAATTACTTTCCTTATCGTCAATTAGTACATCCATTTTGGCAATATCGAATTCAATAAATTCTGGTTTTAAAAATTTCGAACAAATTGTTATAAAAACCAACATCCTCAATACCATCGCCTTGAAATAATCGAAATATGGAGAAGAAAAACGCCAAAATACATAAACATATATCCATGTAAATATATGTATGAACGATAATGGTAAAATAAAGCAAAATTGATACTGAAAATGAAAAATCCCCAAATCCCTTCCCACGATAATCTGTCCCCAAAAACCAGCTAAAATCCCCAATTTGGGGAGAAATCCCCACACCTGGCTACACTGATCGTATAGGGAGTCTCGAACTTGCATCTTTTCGAAATTGAAGGCTTAAATCTAGTTTTTTACCGACGTTGCTCCAAATGAAAAAAGACATTACATAGAAAATTACATGCAGAAAATCTCTTATTTATACGACCATGTCGGGAAATACCATGGTGGAGAAAATCGTTAAGCTTGGCCGAAGGCCGGCTATGCAGAGAACAATAGTGTATAATCACTGTTTTATATAAAATCTTCTAAGGCACATAACTTTGGAAATAAGCATCGCAGCCAGTTTTTTTAATATATTTTCTAATTTTCTATAACATTTTTTTTTTGTTTTGGACCGAATTCATTCAGAAATGTATTGGATATTCAGTTTTATATGAAAACTTCAGAGGCCAATATTATTACATAAAATGTTCATGTTTGAGCAACGTCGGAAAACTAGATTTCTTCCCAATTCACAAAAGTTAATGTTGGTTTAAAGAACAAAATTTTATATGGGAAAATCGTTTTTACTCTGTATTTTAATTTTATCAATCGTCTATTAAGTATTTATGTACATACATACATATGTATTGACATACTGTGTTGATATGTACTTAAACATCTATGTATTTTATTTTCAGTTCTTGATACCATGAAGATGTCCATGTGAAACGTGAATCAATTATAAACTAGTTAACACAGTATATGGCACAAATTTCATTAATGAAGTGAAAATATACCAAAATTATTTTTCCTAAAATTCTCGAAAAAAAGGTAAAATAAATGGTAAAATAAAATGAATAAAACGGATACAAAAAAAAAATAAAGCGCCTGCAAAAAGGGAATATTTTCACTATGAAATCTACATATAAAAAACAACATACTCATTCTACAACTAACACAATTTAAGCTCAAAGCAAATCAGTCTTCAACAACTAGTTTGGTATTTAGTAAGGATAAGTAAATTATTTACAGTATTTAAAAAGAAAATAAAAAATAAAAAAAAAGCCGAGATTCGGGCAATTTTATAAACAAACCTTGAAGATCGGATTAAAGATAATATTTACTAAAAAAATAAAATTATATGAATATTTATTTTACTATAAGAAATATAAAAATAAAAACAGCGCATTAGCCAAAAAATTTAAAAACAAAATAAAATAAAAATATGTACGTATTATGTTTGCTAGCAGTATGAAAATTTTAACATTCAATACAAATACTACATCACCTATCGCTCAAGTAAGCAGCGGAACAAAACCTAATGTTAAGGTTTTTAATGATAAAAGTGAAAGAGTTGGTAGTGGCGCATCAGGATCAAATTACAAATTGAATAAGCGGGATCAAAAACATAATAGTAAAACTATATTTACACATACTAATAGCAATAAAATGCAACAACATATACAACAGCAGCAACAACTGGAGCAAACACAAAAATACCATAATAATAAAAACAACAGCAACAACAATAATAATGGTGGTAAACTTAGAAACCAACATTACAATAACATAAACAATAATTCAACTTCATCACTGAATCGTAAAAAATACTACCAACAACAACATCATCAGCAACAACAACAACAAAAAAATAATTATCAGAAACAGCAACAACAACAGTATATAATGGCCATGCAACAAACTATTAGTTCTTCACAAACAATTACAAATAACAATAATAGTATTTTAGTTAAAAATCAAAATTATAGCAATATTGATTTACCTACACAAGAGCACAAACAAAACAGCTTAAACAACAACAACAACAACAACACTAATGCTACTACCGACAGTGTAGTAAATCACACTACAAATCTAATAGAAGCATGTACGTGCGTGTTACAGCAAAGTAATTGTGATAAATTATCTGTGTCGTCTCCTTCATCAGGTTCGTTGTCAGCAACAGCTTCATCATCATTAATAACAGCAAATAGCGATTATCACCGCCACAATATATGCCACGATAAAAATTTCAAAACTTCTGTCGTTTCAAGTACGAAAACTTCTGTTCTAAACGCTGCACCAAAAACAGCTTCTTCTGCTTCCGATCGTACTACATGTTGGTCAAATTTTACAAAATTACGACAACAGCAGTTACAAGTAACAACTTGCGCAAACTTCAAGTCACCAAAAATTTCGAATAGTGTACAAGAATTTGAATCAAGCGCTGTCAGAACTACCTCCACATCATTATCGTCAACATCGAGTGGGTGTCAGTCACTAAATTCAACGATATCATCTTCAGCATCTAAAAAGAAAAAACTTTGGAAAAATTCCAATAATATTGTTGGTGGTAGTGCTCCACTGGTGGCAAGAGTTAATTACAGTTTATCATCTGCAGGCTTATCATCTGGCAACATAGCTCAATCGCTCAAATTATCTAAAGAAAAGGTAAAAATAATCTTTCTATACTTTTCCAAATATTGATTTTTTTTTTTTAATTTTCTATATAAAGTATTGGTGCAAGTACTTAAGAATTTGTGGTTTTTACAAATTAACTATAGTGCTTGTGTGTTAGTAATGCTCATTTTTTACTTTGGATTTTGTGTATAAGTAAATGAGTTTGAAAACTTTTCAAGCATTATGGAAAAGATTTACTAATGAGATGGTATTTAGTAAAAGGCTGCATTACCCAACTATTTCGCTAATCATAATGTACCAGTTAGATCACTAACGATATTTCCTTAATGAAAATACTACTGAAATTTTAATTTTATGGATTTTTGTTTATTTATCAAATTTCTTTTTCAATATTTATAAAATTTTCAATTAATTGTTCTTTTTCTTTTTTTATGCAACGTTTTAGTTGACTTCTGCTGCTCATTTTACCTTTTTTATTTTTTTGTTGATTTTCTTTGAAATTAGGGCACAGTTTTTTTCAACTTCAAAAAAAAATTTTATGCATGTATTGAGTGCGTGTACATGTACATGAGTGAGAGAGTCAAAAGGCGAACTCTTGCATTACTTGTGGCCACTGTAGTAGTTAGTTGATTTTTCGTTACGATTTCGAGTCAATTTCTACTTTTAAAACTGCAGGGTACATATATATCTACATATGAATTTATTTATGTTGATAATTTTTTTAAATGCATTTTTCACAAACTATATACATATGTACATAAGTATGTATAAACATATGTAAATAATTGCACAAAATAAAAAAAGCAATATTTTGCTTAATGTTTTATAGAAAAGTTTACTTTTAAGCAGGGACCGAAACTGTTGACTTTTTTAAAAAATTAAAAAAATAATAGTTATTTTTTGGCTAATATATTTTTGGTAGAATATAAAAGTTGAAATTTGACTGAAATTTCTTCAGTCAAAAATGATAGTTTTATCGATTCTTAATCAATATTATGGCTTATTTAAAATTTCGCAATTTTTCGCGAATTTTCGCACTACATGTATGTATGTATTTTTATAGGGATATTTATTAAATACCAGGGACGTACCAATTATAAGATAAACGACAAAAAACTCATTTTTAACCATAAATATTGATGAATTTATAAAAAGGTTATAATTAACCATTTTTATAAGATATATTTTATTTTGGTCATCGCAACTAATTTTAGTGAAAGTTTTGTTTTTTTGGTTATAAATAACCATTATATCAACCAAAAAGATTTTTTGGTTAAAAATAACCAATAAAAAATAAAATGAATTTTTTTGGTTATCAGGCATGAAATTTATAATAAAAAATTAATTCATAAAGTTTTAGTGGGAATATTTCTCCCATTGAAAATGTTGAATAGGGATTTCTATATCCATTAAAATCATTATTAAAATTGCAATTGCCTGTATGTAATCTTTATTAGGTTTTGTGTAATGGTTTTAAAGTATAAAAAAAACTTACATCGCCTTTATCTGTGCTTAGTTTTTTTACTACCGCAACAGATTTCCAGAGGCGTAAGTCTTCGAGTTCATTTATTAAAATAATTGTTTAACTTAACAAAAATAAGCGATCTTAAGGAATCGTCTGAAAGGTTGCATCTAAGATCACTTAGTACTAACCTTAATGCTGAGAATGCGCGCTCGACACTAACTCCCAAATTCTAAAAATTACCTGGAACTACTGGAACGCAAAAAACAACACAATTTTAAGTACAAACATTTCAATAGTGCTAACTTATTACTTTTAAAGCTAAGATTGCGATTTTAATCCTTTACGAATTTGTTGAGTTGTGTCATCAATGATAACCAAAGCAAAGAATTTATTTTTTATAATTGTTATTTCTAACCAAAAAATCTTTTTTGTTAAGAAAATGTTTATTTAAAATAAAATTTTTTTTGGTTGATATAATAGTTACTTATAACCAAAAAAAAATATTTCTTACTTTAATTGGTTACGATAACCAATATAATATATATGCAGTGATAATGGTTAAAAATTCCCAATATTAAATAAAAAGCAATTTCTTGTAACCTTTTTATCAGAAATAAAAAAATAACAACAATTAAATTCGGTCCCTGTTAAATACATATTCATATTATATACATATGTACGTACATGTGTATGTATGCATTTGTTTATTTATTATTTTCAAAATCATAATCACAAAAAAATTAATACAGAAAATTCTAGTAGTAATATGAATCAAAGTATTGTTTGTGTAAAATAAATTTACAATTTTCAAAAATAGCTCAGTAGCAGAGCTGTAAAGGAATGATTCCTTTTTGAAAGAATCTGGGAATCAGAAACGCTTTTGAAATTTTTGTTAAAACATTCATGAGTTTTTTAATAATGATCCTAATCGTAGTGAAAACAGTGAATTAAAAAATCTATTTTATTTAAATCACCAATGAATTCACTCAAACTTTAATTCATGAGGAATGCATTCGTGTCCTAATTCAATTCACATTTTGTGTAAAATTAATCAATTAATCTTCTTGTAAATCATTTTGAATTTAAAACCAAATTTTAATCATTCCTATACATTTTTGCTCAGCCAAACTTAAAGAAAATTGTGTAGAAAGAAAATGAAAAATTTTTGACAATAGGCAATGAAAATATGTATGTATAAAAAAAAACACTGCCAGCTGTGCTCCTGCATATACGAGTACTTGTATAAATATACTTTGATATGAATATATTCATGTAGGTAGTAAACATTCAAATAATATTGTATTCGACACATATTAATACGGGTGCTTCACTCATTTTACTAATAAGTTTCTTTTATTTGAATGTGGTAGTATTTTTTTTTCTCATCAAGTAGATTTATTATCTTTTCTCTTTCGCCTTATATGTACATTCATTCATTTGGTTTTATTAACATTAAATGTAACAGTGTTATTCAGAAAAAGTTAAAGTAGGTTTAATATCCACTATTAAGCAAAATTCATTAAAGTATTATTCACAAACGATTATTAGCTTAATTTGCAGACTTTAACGCCATATTAAATGTCGAAATTTTAAAGTACGTGGACCCCTACTTTAAACCTAAATTAAACTAAAACGATATTTCTGTGCTGCTGACATTTATTTGTTTAAATGTACACCTTTTTAGAAAAACTTGTTAAAAAATAATAAATTGTGAAAAATATGGAAACATTAAATTTTATTAGAAGAATTGGTATGTTAATTCGTGATTTTCGAATTCGATTTTTTTTTAATTCTGTTGCACTTAAATAGAATACATAACAGAAATTTCCAACTCCAGTCGACCGAGCATATACAAGGAGAGGGTTGACCCATTCTTTCTTCCTAACACGGAATTAAAAAAAAAAAAAAAAAATACCGATTCAACAAAGAAACTGTAAAAAATACAAATTTAATAAAAAAAAGATATATTGTTGGTCAGTAGAGGATGCGGTACATCAGCGGAATTGCAACTTTTGGTAGCTTTGCGCACTTGGGGAAGACGAAAGGTAGGTGTCATATTCTATGATGTACATATATATGTGTACATTCGTATGTATGTATGTACTTGATACATAAAAGACAAAATTGTCCTTTAGGATGCAGGATGATGCGGGAGATATTCATGGCCTCTCCCAAGCCATGGTAAGCAGAATTTGTGCTAAAGTCTCCCGCGCCTTGCGAAACTAGAAAAAGAAAAAATCAAAATGCTTGCATCTATAGAAGAAGAAGTAAGAATAATTAAAAAATTCAAAGAAATACGCAACTTTCCTACCATTGACGGTGCCATTGACGGAACCCATATAAAAATTAAAAAACCGTTGGTGAAGTAGACCATGGGGGATTTATATATCACCCAAAGAATTCGCAAGTATTTTCAACAAAAACTTTTATTCATTTATAACATTAGCTTTACTTACTTTGTCCTCTTCGTTAAAATTTTCGGATCTTTTTCTTTTAATATCCACTGCTTTATCCATTTTTTATTAAATTTTCAAAATATTTACCAAAAATTACTTAGCAAAGTAATGGAAATCTACAGAACTTTTTAGTGATGTACATACAACCAACAAAAGTAAACAAAGATCGTACTTCAAATAATCGGACTAAAATTTTTATCCGATTATTTGAAGTTATTTAAATCCTTAACAAAAAATAGCCGTATTTATTTATTTTACATTACTATAAATGTATATAGTCTACGTTGTTATGTACTATAAAAAATTTATTAATATATCCGAATATCCGGATGAATTAAGAATCGTTTTTTTGCATCGTTAACTATAAAGAGACAAGAGAGAATGATGGTATTGCCAGTATCAACATGTTAAATTTATTAAAGCATACATTAGTTAATATGGTGTTTTTGCATACTATTTTTTAACATAGGTTTGTTAGCGTTAAAGTCGATGGTAACTAACACGAACTTCAAACCTCAATTAAGATTTTTTTTGCATAAGGCTGTAAATGTATACAGCGTATTCAAATCTTATGTGGTATGAAACTTTACATATTTAAATTACATATGAATATATTGAAACGCCGTATGGATGTACTCATGCAGACCATTAGTATTTAGCAATCATAACAAATATATTAGTTTTTAAAACATTTTTCGAAATATTTTGGTTATTATGAATTTTTATGATGATCAACTAATTACATTGTCCAACACAAGCAAAAAAAAAAAAAAAAAAAAAATAACGTTGTTAGTCTCGAATGAATGGGAATAAAATTAAAATTTACATACTTACATGTGTCGGTATCTTGAAGGTTTACATTTGACCCTTAATTTTAGTGAATCGGTCAGAAGAATATTATACATAGTTCTACATTTTACGTACATACATATAAAAGAAAGAAAAAAAAAGAACAGTTGCAAAATAAAAGAAAATTCTATTAAAAAGTGATATTATACAGCGCACTGAAACGATATATAATCATGTCTATCGGTCATAAACTCGTAAGCGCTCAAAGTAGCAATAACTAAAACATTAGAATAGGTTTGATTGGATCTTAGCGCGCGGGTTGGTTTTTTCCTAAAATTGTTTGCCATTTCATGCTTTCCGAATAAAACCATTTTTGGATAAATAAAATTTTTCTGTTTATAAATTTAAAATTGGTTTCATTTGGAAAAATCATTTCTTTTTTCCGGTTTTTTAAGAATCAAAAGACGGATTGAATTCCGTTTCTGAACGGAATATATCTCTGTGACATGGCTGTATGTTTTTTTTATATCAAAAGCTAATTTATTTTTTATTATATATTTTAGGAACATCATGTAGCGGATAAAAGTTTAAGTACAAATACGAGCAAAAACTTGGGTAAACCAATTAATAATAATAATGGTAAAGATCAGAAATACAACAATACACTAGCTGTAAGCGGCACTACAACTCAAAAATCTAAAATATCAAAAGAACAACCACCGTCTGAAGAATATTTAGCAATGACCACATCTTTATCAACAAAAAGTGGCGGGTCAACAACTGAAACAACATTAATTCCAAATACTAACAGCAATATTGCATCATCATCTTCGTCCAAAAGCTCTACCACAATATCAACACACCAGCAGGGCACATTGGAAAACTTTAACGAATCTAATGAAATATTGAAGCCCATTTCAAATAACAGTAAAACTAAATACGATATTAAAAAACCAACTACGACTACGTCGTCTCCAACAACAAAAACAGCTACAATATCATCTGTAACGAAAACATCTCCAGTAGAATCTTCACAGAAAGCATACAGCTTAGATTTTCTTCATTCGGTTGGGGTAAAAGTTACTGGTGTAGAAATGCGATCACCGGGAAAACAAGGTACATAATTGTATTAACTAAAATTATAAACAAAAAATAACAAAAAAAAAACGTGCAGTGCAGACTGCTATGTATTTGTATCGGTGTTTGAATTTTTTTTTTTTTTTTTTGAAATTCTTACGTTTGAGGAATACGATTTTTAATTAAGAATTTCTTAATATATTACCTGATTACTATATGTAATCTTCTGCCCTTTTTTTAAGGAGCAAAGTTTGCAATGACATTAACTTGAACGTCAAAAACAGAACTAGAACTAAAAATGTGTTTGAAACTTTGTCCGCGCCATGGAACTTTCGAATTTCTCTTTTAACATTGTCCCTATCATAATGATTGTACATAAATAGTATATGTATCTTAATATATAAAAACGAATGTGTGTTTGTTTATTTGTTTGTTTGTTTGTGTGTTTGTTTGTTTGTTCCTTATAGGAGGCCAAACCGTTGGACCGATCTTCCTGAAATTTTCACAGTATTTAACTGGAACTCTCGGTTGAATTATAGGCTACTTTTTTTTCAACCACACCCACTTTTACGCCCACTTTTTTAAATTATGTTACTCCTACCACGTAGTTTTTAACATATTTTATAATGTAAAGTAAGCATAACTTAGCCATTTGTAGATCAATTTTCAGAATTCTTTCAGCATATGGAAAAGGTGCATTAAATTTTATTGTTTTTGAAAATTGTGCGTAGGGGCAGGGTGTCGCAAATGGCCCGCCACAATAATTGTTTATCAAATAACTTCGCCATATTTGAGCCAATTTTCAAAATTCTTTTTGGATATGGAAAAGGTCCAGAAAATTTTTTTGTTTTTAGAAATTGTTTGTTGGGTCGAACGGGGGCGGTAGGGCGTTGCAAATGGCCCACCACAATAATTGATTATCAAATAACTTCGCCATATTTTGGGAATTTTTTTTACCTACGTCGATGATATTTTGTACATACATATGGTATTGGCACGATTTGGAATACGTACCAGGAGAAAAGTGGGTGGAACCACGCCCCTTTTTAGGAAAACCAAACCGTTGGACCGATCTTCCTGAAATTTTCACAGCATGTTACTGTGACTCTGGAAGGAATAATAGGCTATATGAAGTTTTGATTGGACAAAGAGGCTTTGCACCGCCCATATAACCCAAAAATTTAAATCGCCATATTTTGGGCATTTTTTGACCTACGTCGATGATATTTGGTACATATGGTATTGGCATAATTTAGAATACGTACCAGGAGAAAAGTGGGTGGGACCACGCCCCTTTTTAGGAAAATTAAAAATCGTAATATAGTCTTAACTACTGGACCGATCGTCATTAAATTTTCACAATAGGATATATAAATACTTTTAATTTTATTTTATAACGAGGGGGGGGTAGCGAAGCACACCGGGATAGGCTAGTATGCTATAAAATATAAATTTCATGTAAAAATAATTTTAGAATTATGTACATCCTAGATTCATTAAACTGTACATAAATGTCATTTAGTAATTAAATAAGGCACAAGGTATGTAAATAAGTATCCGCACAAATACATAAATGTGAAAATAAGGCCAAATTCCTATCCAAAAAATTTCGCCCGTAAAAAGTACTGAGACCAAAATAAGGACCAAGTTCTTGATAGGTACAATTCCATCTCATTTCTGTTTCATTTAATTTTACACTAACTAACTGCCAAATACAGACATACAAACATTAGTACCTGAAATTATTATAGAAGTAAAGATAATTCGCAGAAAATAACATTTGAAGTGGAGACTCTCTCCTTAATATATGTATGCGGTGGCACGAAATAAGCCCCGATGAAATAAGCCCCAAATCGAAAAATGAAATAAGCCCCAAAAAATTTTCAAATTTTTTGTTTGGGGTTTATTTCATTTTATTTGGGGCTTATTTCATTTTTTAAAAATTTAGGTCTTATTTCATAAAATTTTTTGGGGCTTATTTCATTTTATTTGGGGCTTATTTCATTTTATTTGGGGCTTATTTCATTTTATTTGGGGCTTATTTCATATCAGTAAAATAGATCTAAATTCCTTTCGCCCTGCCGTAGGCCGGTTATGCAGAGAATGCTTGGAACGCGAAGCCGGTGTTCGATATACCATAGAGGATAAATTCCTTGCGCCCGGCTGTAGGCCGGTTATGCAGAAAATACTTTGAACGCGAAGCCGGTGTTCGATATACCATAGAGGATAAATTCCTTGCGCCCGGCCGTAGGCCGGTTATGCAGAGAATGCTTGGAAGGCGAAGCCGGTTTGGGGCTTATTTCATTGGGGCTTATTTCGTGGTGCCTATGTATGTATGCATGTACATACATATACATGTATGTAACTATACATATACTACATATTTGACAGCATATAACCTGCAGTCGGTGTAGCTAGCGAATTGACTAGCTATTTTGCTAAATACCAGCCGCTACCACTAATTACTTGCAATGCACTCGACTGACGATTTTAACATGGGGATGACATTGACGGTAGTCAATTCACACGATCAGACCGATGAGATCACTGGTCAGCAAAACCCAACTATTTCGCTAGTCATAATGTACCAGTTAGATCACTAACAATATTTCCCTAATGAAAATACTACAGAAATTTAATTTTTTGGATTTTTGTTTATTTATCAAATTTCTTTTTCAATATTTATAAAATTTTCAATTAATTGTTCTTTTTCTTTTTTTACCTTTTCTTTGTTTTTTTTGTTGATTTTCTTTGGAATAAGGGAAAAGAAAATAGAAAAATTTGATGTTGAAGGCATTAACATTTATGCATGTACTGAGTGCGTGTACATGAACATGAGTGAGAGAGTCAGTGTAGTAGTTAGTCGATTTTTCGTTAGCGAAATACCTAACGATTTGGACTCAATTTCTACTTTTAAAATTGCTGAGTATAAAAAGAACGTCGGCAGAATAAGAAAAATGAAATGTCGATTTTTCTCTTCATATCATATATGGGGAAAAAATCTTATTATAAGATTTCATTTTAAGCAAGTTCTCATCGAGACACTATCATAAAATATCTGTCTCGTAGAATTTGGAAAGAACAAAAATTGTGCGGCTTAAAAATTGTTCTCGTGTAAATATCCTCATAAGATGTTGTTATGAGATTTTTATAAGAACGCTCTCATAATAATTATCATAAGACTGTAATTATATTAATTTGAAGTCTACACGTAATATAATTCTCTCTGCGATTGAATTTGACGATCTTATCTCATATATTATGTTACGTGTAGACCTCAGGTTAGAATTAAGAAAATTAAACAAAATACAAAAAACAATTGGGGCATTCACACTGTAGTCATAAAGTCATATGTCATAAAGTAATAGCACTCCAAAATATAACAAGTGCGAACACCCTGTCATAATTGTGCCAGCTGATAATAACAAAAACATTTAACAACACTCCATTATTTAGTCGGATTAGTGCGCATACGTTTGCATTTTGGCTTAAATGTTTTTTAATTTAGTCCGACTTGTTAATAAAGAAAATAATAAATTTCTTGTAAATCTTTTAAAATGTCCATTATGAATTAAAAATTTCTAATTGTTTTTAACTTGCTGAAATAAATATGTATAATCAAAAGCAGCTGTTGCCGGTAACATGAGCTGAAATATTATTTTGGACGGCGGCAAGTGGAAAAACGTTCGCAAGCTGCAGATCACTTACACAAACACATACATATTTATATTCTTGTGTTATTTATAAGTAGCGGCGGCTTGTAAATATTATCGTCGGCTCGTCTGAAGAGTTTTAGCTGCTCGACTAAGGTTTCTACTGTTATTTTATGACAAACCATAAACATACCTCAAAAAGTCTCAATTTTTTTAAACTATTGTAAAGTAAGAAATTATGACAATATGACTGATATGGCTTCAGTGTGAACACCCCAAATATCTGTATATGTATACATTTTTATAAAAGGTGTTTTTATCTGCATGAGAATTATCGACTCCGATACTGGCAATTTGTTATAAAATTTATTTTAAAAATAAATCTGTTCGGAAAGTTCAAAGAAAACTTATCAAAGAATTGTGTTTAGTGATGAAGCTCACTCTGGTTAAATTGCTACGTCAATAAGAAACAATGCCGTATTTTGAGCAAAAACCCGCCGTTAACGAATCACAATTACATTCATTAGAACTTACTGTTTGGTGCGGTTAACACGGTAGCGGCATCATCGGTCCTTATAAATTTCGAAATGAGCAACCAGCATGTTACGGTGCATTGCGATCGCTTTAAGCCAGTGGTGGGCACACACATACTCTCTCATATGCGTTGGTGTGGGAAGCAGCAAAAACCGAACGACGGTCAATAATATTACACTCAAAAAATTTGATTGTTGCCAAAAGTAAAATACAATTTCTTGCCTTTTAGTATTTTTATTTGATTTGAAGTTTTTTCAATAATACTTTTTATGTTAATATAATAATAACGAAAACAATATTCATTGAATAATAAATATACAACGAATGAAATAAAATATAATATTTAATAAGTAAAGAAATATCGAGAAAACATAATAAATAAAATTTATTAAAAACGAAGCCCTCAAGCTTGATAATTTATTAAATTCGATAATTAAAATAAAAAGTTCGAATAAAAACAAAATTATAAAAAAAAAGTAATTTTCCCATTCTTCATTAAACATTTTGCTTTGAGTGTAAATAAAAAATTAACAGCGAGGTCTTACTCTAACAACTGCTGATCAGCGACTGGTTTGATTTACTTTGACGAAATGATAACCAAGCAACATCCGAACGTTAATTATCATAAGCTACACGAAGAAGCTTATTGTATACGAGTGTCAACGTCGTATACGCGTCGACGCGTGTATAAAAAAGTTGTAAACTCTAATATAGGAAGGTTTTCGAATGCAATAGTCAATGAGATCAGGGATAATTCCAGTGGTCTCTACAATGCTAGCATGACCCCATGGTCGATGTTTCCATGCGTCAGTTGTACTCAGTCATACCGTAGTGCTGACTTCCTAGCCAACAGATCAGCCGGAAGCCAGCCCCGCATAGCGAAAAGAGCCTTTGTAGGCGTAGTTCCAAGGGCACCAGTTATCATGATTGCCATTAAACGAAGAGTTTCTCAATTCGCTTTCGGTTTGTTGCCAAGTCTAGTGCTTTCCACCAGATTGTTACACCGTAGAAAAGTGTTGGTTTAATAACCGTTTCAAATATCCAATTCATCCCTTTAGGACTTATGCCCCAGGTGGGACCAATGGCTTTCTTGCAAACATATAATGCCGCTACGGCTTTTGTTGCACGAGCATGAAGATTGTCTCACCATGTTAATTTATTATCAAGGATAATGCCTAAGATTTTGGCTTTATCCGATAGGGCTAGTGCAGTGCCATTTATTTTGGGTAGAGTGAAAGTGGGAATTTTGTATCTTCTAGTGAAGAGCACTAGTTCCGTTTTGGTTGGGTTGACGCTGAGGCCGTTCTGTGAACACCATTTGCAGACCTCGCTGAGTGCATCTTCCAACCTGTGCGTAATTGTGTCAAGATGTAAGCCCGATATTGCCACTGCCACATCATCTGCATATGCAACAGTATTGACGCATATGGACTCCAGTTTCTTTAGCAGAACGTTGATTGCCACATTCCATAACAGAGATGATAGAACACCACCTTGTGGCGTGCCTTTGTGGGCATACCTGGTGATGTTCGCTTCCCACATGGTGGATGTGATGGCTCTGCATTGAAGCAGGTTCTTAATGAATTGACATAATGATTGGTTTATTCCTAGTTCAGCGACCAGAGTATGATTCTTATGCTCAAGTGACCCTTCAATGTGACCTACGAGCGAATGTAGGGCCGTTTCAACCGACTTGACTTTGGTGTAGGCGTGTTGATTGGCTGATAAAAGATTACTGTCGATTGTCATGGTTCTAATGTGAACGTCGATCAGTCTCTCTAAAGTCTTTAAAAGAAAAGATGTAAGTCCTTCGCTTTCGAGTGCGATACTTTTTCCCATTTTGGGATGAAAATTACTTCGCATTTGGTCCACTGTTGTGGACATACATACATATGAATGTGTGTACTAACTAAAATCTCTTAAAAAGTGAAATGCTAATCAAAAACAGTATTAATTTTTTTTGTTTACTTTCACAGCAATTTCATTCAAACTTTTGGGGTAGAAATTTGGTTTTGTGCGTTCCCGTACTTTTGTGCATTTTTGTCTCTAATTGAGAGGAATTATAGTTTACGCTCATTTTACCGAATTTTACCAGGAAAGTAAAGAAACAGTGCTAATATTGTAAGATATGGCAATATGCTGACAACGTACTGACAATGAAAAATTGTTACCAAATGGTAAATGGTCAGTTCAGACGATTGTAAGAAAACCTTACAATTTCATTGTCAGCCAATTGTCAGACAATAAATTTATCTGCCAATAAAAATTGTCAGTTCATACGGTGGTCAGATTGTTGTGTGGAAAAATTGCCAGATGCGTTGTTAATCTTTGTCAGAACTGTCAAATCCAATAGTATTTATGGACAGCATTGCCAATAGAAAAATTGTCTGACAATGGTGCATTGTCAGATGCATTAATTTAAACACATCTGCCAATAAAAAAGAGCTTACAATGTCTGACAATTATCTGACAATGGCAAAGTAGAGTGTTCTCACGATTGTCAGATGTCTGACAATATTATTGTCTTACAATGAACTAACAAAGCTTTTTCTGGCAACGTTGCAAGAGAAAAATTGTAAGTTCAGATGGTTGGCAGACATTTTCTGAACATTTTTCTGACAATATTGTAAGGTCTGCCAATCGTCTGTACATAGCTTTAGTTTTACCATGATAATGGGGTTTATTACGGTTCTCGATTCGACTTCGACTGTTGTAATAGATTAAAGAAAAATGTTGTGTGTTTCTTTAATCTATTACAGCAGTCGAAGTCGATTCGAGAACCGTAGTAAGGCCCAATATGTACATATATCGCACAATGAATCATAAACAGACTCAAATCATATAACAAAAGTACAAGAGAACCAAAATACCATTGATGCTGTTAATAACAGCAGCTATGGAAAATAAAATAAAAAAAAATAATTTTGATAAATATAGAGTTTTGTCCGTTTATGGTTTAGTATGCGATATGTACACAAATAGAAAGTGGTAAATCCTCTGAAACATTAATTTTAAACATTTATCCGACTGCTATTTGTAATATTTAAGGTCCGACAAATGGTTGTGGCAACCAATCGGAATCTAATTTGACCGCCCGTAACAATTACTCACATACGGGTATGACAGCAGGTCAACGACAGCCACGTTATATGTATGGCGGATCTAATAACAACAATCTCAGTACTGGAAATCAGCAGCAGCATTATCATCACCATCAGCCACAACAATTGACGATAGCTTCATTTCTAAATCAAGATGTTCTAAAAGCGGATAATGTACTCTCAAACACAAATAATACTGGCGGCAGTAGTGGAAACTTCTCATCCACGTCCAATTCTCGAAATACTAATAATAATTGTAATAATCAGCAACTGCAACGTAACTATACACAACAACAATCAGTAAATCATTCCCGCTATTATCATAACTACAGTGGTGGACAATATCAGCAACAATCGGGAGGAGCGGAGAATACAAATTATGGTGGTGTTCAAAGAAATTCGGGCTATGGCTACACAAACTACCACAATGCAGCTGGTGACGGTGGAATAGGTAAAAACGATAGTATGACACAACAACAGCATCCGCGACAAATCAAAAGTAATAATGTTAATGGAAGTTATAGAAATTCAGTAAACAATTGCCAAACAAATAAAAAGCCATCATATGCTTCAAGTATAACTTCAACCAGTTCCTCCTCTTCCTCGAAATCCATTTCATCCAATTCTACAAAAATTTCCAATCGCCAATTGCAGACGGTATCAAGTCAAGAATCAAACAAAAGCACGACGAATTCGAATTTAGCCATTGAGACGTTGGCCACCAAAATTTTGAACGGCACCAATCAACGTTCTAATCATAGAGGACACCATAATCATTACAGCAATCATCATCAAAATTTATTGATGAATTCACCAAATGTGTTGCAACATCAAAACTATTACAACCTAACGTATGTTGCTACAGATGGTTCTAAGTCAAGAGCTTGTAGTCCGGCACAACATTCACTGCCCCCAAAACCTAGTTCGAAGTCTGTAGATAATAGCCCCGCTCATGTAGCCATGCTAATGAATTTTAACGCCAATTCTTTTCAATATCCGCATTATCCGCCTGTGCAACCCTTACCTGCCTACCAACAGCAACAATTACATCAGTTTCAGGCACGACAGCAGCACCAAAATTTTTTTGGTAAAAAAGTGTTTGTCCCCCTATCATTGAATATGCCATCTCCATCCCCATCTCCAACGCCGTTGCCAGTGAACTTGCAACAAGCGTCTCTTCCGGGCAACAACATTAGATCTTGTTCGCAGTTAGACGATGCTACCACTGCTGCCGTAGCGGCTACTGCTTCTTCTTCTTCGTCAGGAATCATTGCTGGCAATGACTGCGATTCAGACACATCTTCAAATCATTCTTCACAACTCAAGTATCATTCTTTAAAACCCATAAAGCCATCGTCTGTTTCTTCTACGTCAGCTTCTAGTATTCCTATAGCGGCACAACAAGCGCAACAGCAAACTTCTTGCAGTCAACCTGCAACAGCTGTTACCTGTGGACCAACAACTCCTCTACATAGCCCATTAGATTATAATTATAGTACAACGGCGACACAAACTTTAAATAACCTGCAAACGCCGCAGCAGTCGCAAATGCCACAATATTATGGCATTAATAGTGGTGCCGTGATATCTCTACATAATATACCCGCAAAATCGCAAAACATTTATACTGATGAGGAATATCAGCAGCAGCTACAACAACATCATCAGCTTTATTTCAATGCAACTGCCAACCAAAGGACACATGAAATTTTAAATATTCCTCCCGTTACTAATTGTTCTAACAATGGTAGTGGCTATTGGAGTCCCACGTACCACAATAATCAATTCGTATACCATCAAGCATCTTCAGCGCAAGTGGCTCTAATGCCAACAACTACCTCGTCATCATCTTCATGTGGCTCCTCATCGGCTTCAATATCACCCCGCCTAGCAAATGATGAATTGCAACAACAAACCCAACAGCGGCAACACAACAATTGTGGCTTACCTGGGTCTAGTTTGTCACCCTCCCCTTGTAACTCCTTGAATGAACAATTTAGTAACATAATCATTGGAAACATTTCAAGTACCGATTCTGGTCTGTCATTAGTCGGTTCATCGCCATGTTCATCAAATTCCTCATCCGTAAGCGGTTGCAGTCATAATCGAAGCGATCTCAGTATTAATTCTATAAATGGAGGACAAAGTTTTAAAACGGGGTAAGTTTTCAATAAATCATAAAGAGAAATTTATTTTCAAAAGCAAATTACTCTCTCATCTTATTTATATTTAGCTCGTCGCAGTTATTGCCAAAACAACAGCGTTTGATAGCACAACAAACATATCAATCTTCTTCATCTTCTACATCTTCATTATCTAGCTCATCGGCATCTACATTAACTAGTGCTGTGCGAGCTCGTATTGGTGCTGAAGTAGAAAATGGACTAAATACTAATAATATACGTAATAACCAATTATTGCAGCAGCTTCCTCAGACTTCAATAACTGCGTCGGTGAGTAACAATGTTTGTGGAACTCAACAGCTGCCGCCTACAACAGCACAACATATTTATTCGCATCATCATTATCTTCAACAACAGCAATCATTACCCCCTCCGCTTCCACCACATAATCTTTTGTATAACAGTCCCCAAATTCATCAACTGCGTGCCTTAAATAGTTCAGCCATACATGATTTCTTCAGTCATACGCCGCCCGATCGCTTTTTGGCTCGAGCACATCTTATTGAAGCCAAAGAGACGCCACACAATTTACTTAACAACTCAAAATGGGATCATCTTTCACAGGACATATGGAAAAAGTTTGCAAATACCCAGCAAACTGTAGAAACGTTTAAGCAAAAAATGCGCTTATGGCGTTATTTGTATCTTTTTATAAAGGTAAGAAATTATTGTTTTGTAGACAAAATTTATTTAAAACATATAAGGATTTTTGACGAAAAAAAACTTCGATGGAACATAGATTTGAACTCGATCCTAACACGTTCATTGCATTTATGAAACATTCAGTTTGTATATAAACGAAATGTTAATAATAGATTATTTATTTTAGAATGCTTACCCACGCTATGGTCTCTATTTGGTGGGCTCTACTATATCGGGTTTTGGTTCAGATTCTTCAGATGTTGATATGTGTTTAGTGTCTCGTAGTGCTTCTAGTATTGATCCACGTTTGGAAGCTCTCTTTAATCTAACTGTTTTGCGTGATTGCCTCAGTAAATCTGGTAAGTAATGCATTGCATTTTGTCGAAATTTGTGGAACGTATTCGACCAACTTCTCTATTCGTAAAATTAAATTGAACTGAAAATTTCAGTTTTATCAAGAGGAATTGATGTGTTCTACAAGTAATTTTATTTTTCATTAAACTTTAATAAATTTAAGTCAAATCGTAAAGTATTAAAGCCGTAAAAATCATCATTAAAAATAAAAAAAAACAGTTAAATGCTTGACCCTGATTATATCAATTAATTTCAATAAACTTTTTTCTTTTGTTCAAGATGAATTCGAAAATTTCAATTTAATTGAAGCAAAAGTACCAATTTTACGTTTTTCTGATCGTATGCATCAGTTGGAAGTTGATCTCAATTTTAATAATTGTGTCGGTATTAAAAATACACATTTACTTTATTGCTATTCACAACGTAAGTTAAACAAATCTTTGCGTTTATTATTGAAACGCAGTTGGTATTTCTAAACATTTCTTTTTTTCTCTAGTTGATTGGCGTTTACGTCCTTTGGTGCTGGTAACAAAGTTGTGGGCTCAATATCATAATATAAATAATGCTAAAAATATGACAATATCTAGTTATTCGTTAGTTTTAATGGTCATACATTTCCTGCAATACGCTGTGAATCCACCGGTGTTACCATGTTTACACCAAATTTTCCCCGATAAATTTCCATTGGTAAGTTTGTATAAAATTTTAATTTACAAAAATAAAGAAAGCTAATAACAATTAATTCTATTTACTGAACTTTGATTTCAGTTACGTTCAAACGATTTCGGATATGTGGACATGGGCGAAACAATGGGACCATATGATAGCAAAAATACTCAATGCATAGGCGAATTGTTTTTATTATTTCTCGAATACTACAGCTTTTTTGAGTAAGTACCAAAATTCATAAATTTTATTAAAGCCCCTCATGTATTTTACATCAGACATGTCACCTTTGTGACTCATATGTAAATCTGCATGTCTGTCAAATTTGTTGTTTTACAGAAGACTTATAACTCACAAACGTTCATGTACAATTACTAGAGTTGTCAACCGATTAAGAATAATTCGATTAATCGGTCAAACTGAACTAACCTCTTGTTCGAATAATTTAAAAATGCCGAATTTCGAATAACGAATAAATCGATTAATTAATGTCAATTAATCGAAAATTTTTTTCAGTTTGAAATGCATACGTAAAAATTTTTTAAATTTGTTTGTATAATTTGAAACAAAACGGGTACTTCATACGAACCAAATACATGTTATTTTGGATGTTTGTAGTTGTTGTCGAACTGCACATACCCAGTGGTCGTGCTATATTTTGAATGAAACGTTAAAATATTTTAAAGAATAGGTTTTTTCACTCTCAGGTGAATAAGTTAGAAATACACTAAAAGCCAAAAAAGAAACAATTGCTTTATATAAATCTTATCAAACAAATCCTATATAACAAAAATAAAAAAAAGCAAAGTCACATAAAACAAGTGTGCTAAAGTATAGAAAATTGTTGGATCAACACTAAAAAATTTTATAATTCTTTTGGAACAGGTTTACTAAAACGTATTAAAATAAGAATATATGAGAGACGTATACAATTTTTAAATACATTAATTATATTTTTAAATTCTGGATATATTCCGACCATTGGAAGTTTTTTAAAATATTCTTTGAAAACTAAAACAAAAGAACATCCAAATATTTGTATTCTATTTTATTTGACCTTTTCTTTATATTTATTAAGGTTCGGTCACATCTGTCAAACATTTGCCCAAAAAAGCGTAACCACTAAATACTAATGAAAACACTTTTGAATTAGATACCTGTTTATTACGTTAAACAGTTTCCTACATAATTTATAGAAAATGTAATAGAATCTTATCTAATTAGATGCTGTTTAACTTAATAAATAAATGCATAAATCAACAAGTTTTTCATTCGTATTTAGTGGTTACGCTTTTTTGGGCAAATGTTTGCCAGATGTGACCGTACCTATAGAATGTTTATTTAAGCAATAGGTCTTTTGATTTAATATATCGCACTCGTTCAACAATACTGTATTAACTCAAAATTTTTAAAATTTAGTTTTTTGCAAGAAATCGATGAACAGTGGTCATATCTATCCACTGTTAAAATTTTACACCATTTTCTCCACTCTTTCACCCAAAAAAATACATTTGTATTTCTCTTTGTGATAGAAGAATAGTATAAAAAAAAAAAGTTTTTTGCCTCTACTGAAAATTTTAAAATTTTGAGTTAATACAGTATTGTTGAACGAGTGCGATATGTATATACATACATATATTATTTATATTTACTTTCGATATTTCGCTAACAATTTGTTAGCATCCTCAGGAAAATTTTATAAATTATTTGAAATTCTAATATTGATTTGTGTATTGGGTGTCATAAAATTTTTTTCAATAATTTTTTTTTTTTTTTTTTTTTTTTTATGGAAAAAGTCTAGGAAAATTTAACTACAGTATATAAAAAGGTTTTTGTATATAATGTCACAAGAAATTGTTTCCAAATTTTAACATAAAAAAATTATTGAAAATGAGTTAAGTATTGGATAGATATAAATTTTTTTAACATAGAAAAATTATTAAAAATGTTATGTTATAAAAATAGTTTTAAAAAAATTAACATTGAATTCAATATATCAACACAATTAACTTCAAAATGTATAGTATGTATCTAGGCTGTTTTTTCATATATAAATATCAAAAAGTATTAACAAATTTTTATAAGCTTTATAAAAGTTAAGAATAATAAAAATCCTACAGGAAATTAAATTATTATTGGTGTAAAACCAAAGAGCAATAATGTGATTAATTTCCTGTGGGACCATAATATAATTATATTTATATGTAATTAAAAAACAAAACAACAAAAAATTCATAGTATAAGCAAGAAACAATCATTTAACATTTAGATTTTTACTAACTAAATATCTATAATTCTGCGCTAAATTTTCTGTATCTACTTTGAAATTTATTCTTTGTGTTATTGGTGTATTAATTATCTCTAACATTTCTAACATCAAACGCTGTTTATAATTATTTTCTGTATTCAGAATTGAAATATTTTCAAAGTTAGGAAAGTGAACTAATCTGGAACAATGAGATGACAACGATGTCTTCTGTGAATTGATATGCCTATATTTTTGATCTGACTTATGACCTGCTATTCTCGTTTTTAATTTATTTTTGGTAGTACCTACATATACCATGTTACAATTCTCCCCATGATTTCCCCTGCAAGGTATTTTGTAAACTACATTCGATCTATCCCATTTATCAATTTTTTCCTTAGTTCTACTAAATAATTTATTTAATGTGTTATAGGTTCTATGAGCTATTCTATATTTGTTTGTATCAAAAATCTTTGATTTTGTCAATCTCTCTGAAATCTCAGGAATATACGTTAAGGATTTGTATATTCTCTGTTCTGTATTACTATCTATATTATTAATTATTTTATGTTTGTATTTATATATTAATTTATTAATTAAAGAAATGGGATAATCATTTTCTCTCAAAATACTTCTTATCTTCCTCTCATTCTTGTTGTGAAACTTTTTGTCACTAATAGTTAAAACTCTTTCTATGAAATTTCTAGCTGTATTAATAATAATATGTTTGCTATGTTTAGAATAGTAATTAATTAACCTTACCGATGCTGTTGGTTTCTGGTACCAATGTATCAATAATCTATTATCTTTTCTAATAATACTAGTATCTAGATAATTGATCCTTGATTTTAATTCCTTTTCAACAGTAAATTTAATATTAGAATTAAATTCATTAAATGTCAAAAGCACCTTATCAATTTCACATTCAGGAATAATGCAAAACAGATCATCTACATACTTAGTTATCAATCGTGGAATCGTATTCATAATTTCTCCATAACTATATCTTCAACAATTGGAGATGCTGGAGATCCCATTGGAAGACCATTTTGTTGCATAAATATATTTCCATTATATTGAAATATTGAAATATTGAAAATATCTATTATCTTCTATGCAAAATTTTAAAATACGTAATAGATAAGGATTTATTTTTGTATTTGAATTATTTTTCTACAAGTATTAAAATCGACCTACATCAGTTCAAAGTAATCTCAGTTATTACATTTTATAGTTTTTTTTATGTATTAATAATTTTATGTATTTTTTTTGTTAATTTAAATATTATCTATCTAATTTTGAAGATTTTTGTTTATATATGCAGTTTTGTGTTAAAAACATACATTTATTTTTTGTCAATAAATAATTTTTAAGCATTTTTTTATTCGTTGTTCTCATCGATTAATCGAATGATTTTTTAGCTTTAATCGTTTGATCGAACGAATAAAAACTATTATTTGAACTATTCGACCAAAGTTGAAAGGCGAATAATTGACAACTCTAACAATTATGTCTAACATTGACCATGTTTGTTTGCAACAGCTGATCCAGGTCATTCGTTTCCAAAATGGCCTGCTGCCGTCATGAAATATTTTTGCCTGCGCCACAAAAGTACTGGCGACTGAAATTTTTTTAATTTTTTCTGTTCTAAATTCGAAAATGTTGGCTGACTTCCAAAACGTCAATTGCTTTGTGTTTGAACAAAGCATCACATTTCATAATGCCGCAGTACAATAATTATACAATGTATATCATTTCAAAATGGCGCCGCCAAGTATTTTAAACGCAGTAAGAAAGCAAACAAGGCATCGGTTTTATAGTTGATTCATTGTTTCGGAACTTTGCATATGTATGTGATTTACATGCAGTAGCAATACTGTATACGAACGTTTTGGAAGTCAGCCGTTATGTTTGCACCAAATAATGATACATGATTTATACAATTATTATTCAAACGACAAAGCTAGTTAAAAGCATATTCTTATATTGCTGTTGTAAAACATACACTTCGCGCGGCTAATGCTACCGCCAACATCCAACCGCCTCTGACTGTTTTCTCAGGGCATATTTTTCTGGCAATACTTTTTATCATAATAAAAATAGCTGATGTCAGAAGGTTTGTCAGGTCAAAATAGAACACACTCTAACAGATGTAAAAGACATGTCGTGTATGAGGGGGCTTAAGAAATATCGCTAATTATCGATTACATACATACAAACATACATATGTACATATATAAAATATTCTCTTCGAAACAGTTATACACAGTTTGCAATATCAGTACGAACAGGTGGACTTCTGCCAATTAATGAGTGTCGCGTAGCAAAATCCCCTAAAAATGATGTACATCAATGGAAAGAATTATGTATTGAGGGTAAGTTCTGTACAAGATGAATATTTTTTGTTACAAGACGCCAACCTTATTACGATAAGGTTCAATTTAATAAAATAGTAATAAAATAAAACAGTACAAATAATTACAAATGACATTGATTTAATAATTAATTCCAGAACCCTTCGATTTAACAAATACAGCACGATCTGTATATGATTATGAAACATTTGAAAGAGTTAAATTAGTGTTTATTTCATCATGGCGAATCTTACAAGAAACGCTAGATTTAAACTCAGTATTTTCAACAACTGTGATATCATCATCATGCTCAACTGAAATTTTTAACCCGCAAAATCCTGTCATCTACACTGCTGGATTTAGTGAAATTGGGACTAATGTTGATGACAACGAATCACAAATAAGTTGTGAGCAGCATGCAAATGACTTTAGCATATCAACTATCACTGGCGAAAATTACAAAGAAAATAACAAATCATCTAGTAAGCATGATAATGCGGTGGAGGAGGAGAGCATCATAAGTATCGATGGTAGTTACACTGATGAAGGTGATGATACTGCCACTAATAGCTCATTTATTCCCAACAACAATAAACGCAAATTAGTGAAATATAAGGATTTAAATCGTACTTTAACGCCGCCTAAAAATAATAAAGACTTTGGTGAAAACAAATTTCCATTTGCATCTTCTTCATCCGATTTAAATTGCACAACAACTGGCACGAAAAATGTTCATGGAAGCAACGACAATAACAAAACAGCCACTCATATGATATCATGAGTAAGGCATGTGATGTGCTTTGTGTATATATTGCGATGATCTCTTACTGTTAAGCAAAACTCTTGATGTGTCTACCAAAAGTCATCCATAAGAACGGCAACGTTATGTAAAAAAGAGGACAAAGTCAATTGTTAATGTAAGTTAAAATAGTTTTATTTCTTAACCATATTATTTATTTGACAATTAATATCGTATGCATTTCTCTCATACCAGAGAATGCATTCGGTATAAAATGATGAAGTTACTAAATATTCCTCAAATATTTAAATCTAGTCCATCAAAATATTTAATCTTAAATTAACTGAAAAGCTACAAAAAGACTGATATTTATAAATATTTAACATTATTACGAGTGGATGTGAAGCCAGCAAAAAAAAAATTGTATGATGTGTTATTATTAGATTAACAAAATTCTTAAAAGTGCATTGTAGTATGTGTTATAAATAAATTGATTTGATTTGTAGATCTAATTTTGGGTTAATTTGTTCGCAGTAAATTGCTCAACTGAATGAATTTCCATCAAATATTTACTAGTCTTCAAACAGAAACTTAAGTAATCAACTATGACAACGTACATTGTGAACACAACAAATAAAAATTTAAATCGATAGAGGCTTGAAATTGATTAAAATTCGCTCAAATTCTGAAAAGGCTAAAAACTTATAATAAATCAATCCCCGCTTATCACAAAAAAATCGCTATATTGAAAACCAGCCCTAAAATTTATTAAAACCAGTAAGAACTGGAAGAAATTAGGAAAAAATCATAGAAATTATATTAATTCGAAAAATACCTGTGAAAAATTAAAAAGTGCAAGATTACGACTGTCCCAAAAAAAGTCAGACTTTAAAAAAAGCCATAATTTTGATTAAAGTTGGCTACAAATTTAAAAAAAAAAATCGGATGTTAGTCCATAAATTGATTACAAAACTGCAAAACTATTAAGAATAAAAAAAACAATTAAAAGAACACGAAGAACTGACAAGCTCGGCAAAAATTGTTAAATGTACTAGAGAAATCACTAAAGGGGGAAAGAGAATATCTGCCCTTCGTTTCTGTAACCAATGTGAGAGTTTGCTGCATCGAAAAGTTTATTATCATTTTGTAAAAATCAAGATGAGTAAGAAAAAAATTAAATTTTCGAGATAATATATATAAATATAAATATCGAGATAATATATTCAGAGCAGTGATGAAAAAATGAAAAATTGAAATGATACTGTCCGTCAACAAAAAGAGTACTTTCTTCAACATTGTGGTACTTTTTATAAAACATATTCCGGTATGTTCTACATTCCGAGTGAAATTTTCACTTCTAAATTGTTCAAAGCATTGTTGGTAAAAATAAAAAATAAAAATTTACAGCAACAATGCTTTGACAATTCAGAAGTGAAAATTTCACTCGGAATGTAGAACAGACCGGATATTTTTATTCAAAGATAAAATTAAGCAGAAGCAGACTCCATATTTTGGAAAGTTTTAAATCACTATATTAATTTAATTTTAAATTCTAGGACAAAAAGTGCTTTATTTCTTAGTGGTGTGCAAAATATATGTTTATTGACTAGTAATGTGTAAAGTAGCACGTTATCGAAACCATGAACATATGTATGTAGTTAAAACACATTAGAATTGGTTGCTTGAATGGTCCAATTTACACGAGATTAATTGTGCTGGCATAACATGGCAGCTTGTTGGTATTTTCGGTGAAGAGAGTCGTTTTTGGTTGCCATAACTTTTCAACCAGGTTCAACCCCGCATTAGCAGAACAAAACCAATACATGTACTTAAAAAAAAAACAAATTGTATGCAAAATACACTAATACACGAAGCGCTGTATATGTACCTATTATACAATTTTATGCCAGATTAATTAGTCTCGTGTGTTTTCGAAAGAACAAAAGTTGTGCGAACTAAAAATTAATCTCGTGTAAAGTGGACCAATAACATTAACAACTTTTGCCATAAACACAAACTAACAACAACATGAATAACGAATTTTTGCATTCCTTATGTTCTTCTTTTGAAGCCAATGTTGTCAATGATTATAAAAATAACTCAGATTTCTAAACAGGGAACAAAGCAAAACAAAAAACTAGTACTAAATATGACGTGGGGGTACTGAGGTATTTTTGTTGTGAAAAAGTACTGAAAATAGTACAAAAGTACTCAATATTCCATCACTGATTCAGAGATAATATATTATATTTATTTCTTATTTATTTGAAGTGTATATCAATACAAAAAAGCCTGCATGGCCAATATAAATTATGTATTGCAGGGATTAAAAATAATAAAGCACTATGTGCTCCAAAGCTACTATAAAAAACAAAAATATTACTTAAAATATATTAAACTTAATATAAGCTCTATGATTTAATTTGATTTGACTCCCCAGCCATATGAGTAACGCAGGAAAAATGAATAAGAATTTTTTAAAGATTGAAAAAGAAAGGAGGAATCCTGTAGCCAAGATATAAATACAATGTTGAAGATTATTCTCGACTTTCATTTAAAAATGCCAATACCTTTTTTTATAAGTATGATAGGAATATGAAAAGAGCTTAAGTTCGTTTGGGAGCAAACTCCACCCTTTTTACAAACAATCGGTCAATTATTGACCGTTGCCCTAGGGGAACAATGATTTGAGTGTTTCGTGTAGAATTTGTGAAGGAAAATGTCCAAAGTGACTCCAAGACATTTGAGAGATTCGACACAAGCTACTAACTGTCCGTTTACAAGAACTCGCGGCTGTGGGGGAGGATTACGATTAGATGAGTAAAAATTCATAGCTTTTGTTTTTGACGGATTTATATCGAGATAGTTAGCGTCCATCCAATTGGATATATAATTAAGATGGCTATTTAGAGGACACTCAAAGCTGTTTATACTCCCAGAAGTATCACCAAATAATAGGAGGATAGCATCGGCAAACACAAAAGATTGGCAAAAGTTATTATCCAAGAAAGATACACAGTCATTGAGATATATAAGAAAAAGTATAGGGCCTAACACAGAGCCTTGAGGAACACCGAAGGTAACATTTCCCAAGCTGGAATTATTTCCGTTTAGGGAGACATATTGCAGTCTATCCGAAAGGTATGAATACACTAGCTTGCAAGCTGATTTCGAAAAATTAAAATATCTTTTTAGTTTGGCGATTAAAAGATTGTGGTTGATACGATCAAATGCTTTGGTGAGATCCAGCGAAACTAGTGTACAAAGCTTACGATTGTCTATTTTTTATAACAGATTCTGTGAGGGTGAGTTATAGAACTCTTTAGTTCTTTAGTAAAACACCTTTTCTCTATGACATCCACGTAAGAGTGTTTTTATTAAAATCTCTTTAGATTACAAAATATTAGTTGCTTATACATGCATAGTTGCTTAATGTTAGCAGGTAGTGCCAGTGCTGCTCAGTTTCATCAGAGCTGACACTACACCTCCCTTCTTTTATAAAAATTGCGTAACAATTTTTGTTAATTTATATTTGTAAATGTTTAAAAGTTTTAAAGTTTATATATGTAAATGTAAAAGACACACTACAAATATCTTTTTAAATAAAAACACGTAGTCAGGATTAAATATAAAATATTATAAATTGTTTATTAAATGTAAAGAAAATTAATTAGAATTGTAGTGCATAAATGACGCGACCGTTTATGACGACGCTTGAAATCCAACTGTCAAATATTACGTTTATATCAAAGAACATGAGAATGAAAGAAAATAGTCAACTGACAAAAAAAAACATAAATAGGGTTGCCAACAGTCGGCTGTCCTGCTTCAGAAGCGACCTCGCATCGGTCACTTGGGTAATTCGTCTTCATCTGAATCGCGTTCCTCTTCATCAAACATATGTGGCAATGTCCAACATGGCTTTAATTTGTCAGATGCGTAAACTGATGAATAATGTCGTGATGTACGTTTGGAATTTGGAAGATCTTCAATTACATATCGATCATTACCAAGAACTTTAGAAACAATAAATGGACCCTTGTAGCGTGGTTCTAATTTACGTGAAGTACCGGTGCTCGGGGGTTCATTTTCAGCAAGTACAAGTTCGCCAACTTCATAAACGTGAGGCTTGGAGTGTTCTTTATCGAAGCGTTCCTTAGCAAGTTGCCTTTTACCATTGATTCGTTCGGCAGTTTCCTGTCTTACAATCTGGGGCCAAATCACCGCATACGATATCGAATTAACTATCGTATCGAATAACATTACGATACGTGTCGAATAAGCAAATTATGGCATACGATGCGTCAAATTACGATACAATTCATTCGATATCGTATGCGATAATACCAAAATGAAAAATTTCGATAAATTCTGTTCGATATCGTAAGCGGTGATTTGGCCCCTGCATTTCCTCTTCACTAAGGTTAACACCATCATGTACAGCAAGTAGAATTTTATTGTGTAAAATATCTCTTGGAGAATAACAAAATAAAAATTCATGTGGACTTTTACCAGACGTTTTGTTCATCATCGTGTTCAAAGACCATTGGATGTTCGTTAGATGTTCATCCCAGCGTTTATCGTTCTGCGTTGTTGGTAAAAGCATAGAAAGTAAAGTTCGGTTTGTTCGTTCTGCATGACCATTGGCCCTAGGAGTCTTTACTGCATTTAGTACATGCTTTATGTCGTTTTCAGAACAATACTTTTCGAATTCCTTCGATGTAAAGGACGTCCCTCTGTCGGTAACAATACGCCTTGGGACTCCAAAGTAACTTGAAAATTCATTTAAAATGCTGATAACGTATTTAGTTGACGTGTTCTTAACCGCTTTGACAATCGTAAATTTTGTAAAAGAGTCAACTATGACCAAAATATGCTCGTTACGTTTACTACTTTTTGGAAAAGGTCCTAAGTGATCCATATGAATTGTATCAAATGGTATTGGCTGGATATCACTAAAATGATACTCGCCTTCTGTACGACCACCTTTATGCTTGTTGTAAGCGCATTCAACACAAGATTTCACATAAGATTTTACGAAAGTTCTCATTCTGGGGAACCAGACGTAATTCAAAAGTTTTTCGATCGTTTTATCGACACCAAGATGTCCGTTCTTATCGTGGCAATCTTCAACTACTCTCCATCGCAATGCTTTTGGAACTAACCATAACTTTTTCGTTTCGTATTTACGAAATATCCGTCCGCCTTCGATGCAGTATTCTTTTTCAACCGTTTTATTTTTAACGTTTAACTTTTTCAACAATTCCTTTTATGGAATCATCCTGAATTTGCATACTGTACAGCCAGTCATCTTTATGTAGATTCACTTTATCAACACGTAACGTAGCGACATCAATATCGTTTGGAGGTTCGTTTGGTGTTCTGCTAAGAGCATCGACGTGTTCCATGCGTTGGCCTGAACGATGTTCTATAACCAGGTCAAAATCTTGGATTCTTAACCACCAACGGGCAATCCTTGGGATTAGTTCTCGTTTTGTCATAGCAGATTTTACGGCGCTGCAATCAGTGACAACTTTAACAGTTTTACCGTATACATAATAACGAAATCTTTCCAACGTTTCGACGACAGCTAAAGTTTCCAGTTCGTAACTGTGAAAATTCTTTTCTGTATTACTCGTTGATCGACTGTAATACGCCACGGGTTTCAATTCAACACCTTCTCGTTGTAGTAGCACGCCTGCCAAACCTATAGAACTCGCGTCGGTGTGAATTTCGTGTTCGGCTTCAAGTCGAAAACCTGTCATTACGGGCTGAGATGATAATTTCGATTTTAATTCGTTGAAAGCTCGTTCCTATTCATCTTTCCATTCGAAATTAATATCTTTACGTAGTAATCTTCTCAAAGGTTCTGATATCACTGAGTACCCTGGGATAAATTTTCGAAAATATCCGCTAAGACCAAGAAATTTTCTTATTTCGGTAACGTTAGTAGGTTGTTTAAAATTTTCAATAGCCGTTGATTTTATTTTACCAGGTCGTATGCCGTCTGGAGTTAACTGATGACCTAAAAAGTCGACCGTGGTCCTGAAAAATTTACACTTTTGAATGTTCAAGGACAAGTTCGCATCCTTCAGTACGTTTAGATCGATTCGTAATTTAACAAACATTTTATCTATCGTATTACTTCCAATAAGTAAATCATCCATATAATGCATCATGTTATCTCCACCAGTACGTTCTTGAATTTTTGACATTAGTCGTTGAAAAACCATGGGTGCAATTCGCAACCCGAAAGGCATACGTTTAAATTCATAGAGTCCGTCTGTTGTTATAAAAGCATTGTACTTACGACTTTCCGGTTCAATTAAAATTTGATAGTATCCGCTGTTGAGATCCAAAGCTGTAAAATATTTGTATTTTTTTGCTTCTTGTAGTGATTCTTCAATATTTGGTAGGGGAAAATTTTCTTTTGGCATTAGTTGATTTATTTGTCTGTAGTCGACGCATAATCGTTCACCACCGTTTTTCTTCTTATGTAGTACGACTGGACTAGCATATTCCGATTCGGATCGCGTAATAATATCATTTTCTAAAAGTTCGTGAATCATATTTGATATTACCATTTTTTTCGGTTCGGAAACGCGATACGGGCGTTGTGCAACGATTTTATTATCCGTAACGTTTATTTTTATTTCGACTAAATCAGTTTTTCCGAGATTTTTCAAATCACTTGCGAACACACTTTCATATTCCCGAATCAATTCCGTTAATTTAGTTTTTTCGTTTTCATTGTCCAAATCACATTTTAATATTTGTTCATTAATTACATTTTGATTTTCATTAATTACATTTTCATTGGGTATTAAATTTGTTTCAGTTTTTCCGTTTATCACTATTTCGTTATCAATATCATAATCGATTTCGACATTACCGTTCCGAATTGTGAGTCTTAAATTTCCGTTTACAAAATTATCGTTCCCGAGTAAAATATCCGTTAATAAAAGTTCATCTTCGACCGAATAAAGTGTTACGGGTAACACAATATCATTTATCATTAAGTTCACAGAAATCATTTCAGAGATTCTCATATTACATTTTTTTCGCTCACAGTTTACCTGATCGCAAATAGATTTCTTTATCAATCTGCACTGACTACCAGTGTCTATAAAAGCACTAAATGTATTATTGTTCATATTGACTTTTATTTTAAAACGTTCATCATTATTACAAAATGTATTCCGTACCGTAGCATTTTGTTTACAATCGGTTTCATTTTTAGCGTGAACCCTGTTGCACTTTTCACACCGTGGACGTCGCGAATGTTTAGGACAATTTGTTGAAATGTGCCCGATTTCATTACAGTTAAAACATTTTACTTCTTTTACTGGTTTTACAAAGTTTTTGTTTTTACTATTGACGTTGGCACTAACACTTTTATTCACGTTATCCGTATTAGATTTATTGTCAACATATTTATTTGTGCGTTTTTCTGGTGCATTACGTTCGTATTCATTGATTATAACCCGTAATTGTTTCACTTTGTCGATTTTCTGTGCCGCGATAGCGTTTTGTAGTTCACGACTACGTAGTCCATCACGCGTATACTTTACGATAGCTGATTCGCTCAGTTTAAACCGTCGACCTAAAGCACATATACGGAAACAATAATCGGTTACTTTTTCACCATCTTTTCTTGCAGCACTTGCCATTTTGAAATGTACGTCAGCTTCATCATGGGTGGAACCAAATTCATCCTTTAATTCTGCGGAAAATACACCCCAATGAGACGGTAAAGTTTCTACAGAATCCAACCACAAACGTGCGGCTCCTTTCATCTTACTATAAACTGCTAACATTAGACATTTTTCATCCCATCTATAAGCCGTAACAGCACTGTTTACTCTTTCGACGAATTGCTCTGCCGATAAAGAGGATTCACTAGTTGGGTCGTATTCTGGTATAGTTTCTGCAATTTCCCTCACTGAGCAATTTTCAGTTGAGCGTACGTTATGAAAACCATGAAACATTTCCGTTGTATTCAAATTTTCGCTACTGCGCTGCCATGCTTGAGAGTTTTGTCGTTGCATGCCTGCTGCTTGTTGAACGTTTTGCATTAAATTCTGTTCGTTGTTATTTCTTGATAAGTTTTGCTCGATGTTGTTCTTATTTCGTTGTGGTTGTACGTTGTTGTTATTATTTCGTTGCACGTTGTTATCGTTGTTGTTGCAAATTTGTTGAAAATTATCGTTGTTGTTGTTAATTCGTGGTACGTTTTGTTCGTTGCTGTTGATTTGTTGAGCGTTCGTTTGCAAAATGCTCAAAGCATTTTCTAGCAACCCCCTCAACTCATCAACCTGCCGTTGCAAGTTCATGACGCTTGCGTTCTCTTGTGGAACATTCATGACGTTTTCGTTTTGTCGTATGTTGGAGAAAGTAGCCGTAGAAGACGTTTCCCCGAAGGCATCACTATCCTCACCGTTGGAGTTGATTTCATCCGTGCCAAGAATTCTCGATAGACGTACAATTAATTCCGCTTTTGTACCCGACGTTGGTAATTCCCGATCACGAAGCAATTGTTTCAAATGCTCTACTTTTAACGTTGAAAGCTTTTTCATTTTTCTATCGCGACACTTTTCTAATTAATTTTTATGTTTTTTCTTTCGTAATTTTGCACTTTACTTTAACGATTCCGATCCCACTTCTGATCTAAAAGACACACTACAAATATCTTTTTAAATAAAAAAACGTAGTCAGGATTAAATATAAAATATTATAAATTGTTTATTAAATGTAAAGAAAATTAGTTAGAATTGTAGTGCATAAATGACGCGACCGTTTATGACGACGCTTGAAATCCAACTGTCAAATATTACGTTTATATCAAAGAACATGAGAACATGAGAATGAAAGAAAATAGTCAACTGACAAAAAAAAACATAAATAGGGTTGCCAGCAAATGTTTATATGTTAATATATTTAATAATATATGTATATAAATATATTTAATAATATTTGTATGGAGAATTTTTTTGTACTAATGGTTTTAATTTTTTATATAGAAGCGAAAAAAATTTTTGTTTTAGTTTTTCTCTTTTTTTCTCTTATTTTTTTTTATATGAAAATTTGTTAAGTTTATAATAATAATAATCTGTAGAGCAGCAATTTTGCCTGCAAATACTTTTGAATTTTCGGGTTTTATTCTTTGTCGTAGAGCAACTTTTATTTCTTGTACTGTTGTGATGTTTTCTGGAAGAGCCTCACGGGCTTTATAATACAATTAACCGTGACAGAAAACACATAAGTAATCAATCATCTACGATTTAGTAAGTACATTATAGATATAAACGTGTTAAAAGCAATTAAAATATTTGTTAGGTTGTTTAAATGTATCCTTGAAGGTCAAAATTTTTCTCTCCTGCTGCGCTCTCTGTTTTTGTCCCTTCCGATAAAAACTTTTCCATTGAATCTTCATAAACTGAGGTTGAGGTTCCCTTGAAATCTATTAGTCGGTCCTCCCACAACACATATTTCTCTGGGGCAAAAATAGATATTTTCTTATTAGACCGTCCTTGAATTGGTGATGCTCTTGATGAAGTTTTTTTACATTGGTATACATTAATATTCTCACCGTCTATGATAGTATAAGCTTCTTCCCCTATTAATTCTCCTTACCTTCTAGCTTGGACTTAATAAATGATATGAAGGTGTTGCTGAGATTGTCATCAGTTAAATCTTCAATCAGATTAATTTTGTCTATAAAAGACTCTAGGGCTACTGGAGTCATTATTGCATATCTATTTCTGAGACCTGGTAATATGATCTTAGAAACCGTTTCTGTTGCCAATAAGCTGGCTTGTTTTATTGTCAAAATTAGTTTATTCTGCTCAACCATAGGGGCAGACGACGGTGGCATGCTGGACTTGTAAGTGCTGACCCAAAGTGTGTATGATTTGCGGAGCAACTCTTTAGGATTGATATCATCATTAATTACAATTTTTTCGCCTGATTCAGGTTCATCTTTTCTGTAATATTTGAAGAATTTAAATCGCCACACTTTGTCACCCTCTGATTTCTTTACTCGACGTGATTCGGGACCTACAGTATATATTATGTCCGTACTGAACTCTAACGCCTTAGACAGAGTTTCCCAGTTCAAATCCTCACCGAAGTCGTCGCAACAGATTTTGAATTGTTTACGCATATCTTCATAATTAAAGCGAGTACCACCAAACAACTCGCAAGCTTCTCGTGGTGTTATTCCACATATAAACTTTTCATCGGTTTGTAGATGTTTGGTTAATGATTGGGGCGTAATACCACTTATCTCAGTAGTACCATCCTCGTCACTTGGTACCCGCTCCATAAAAGCAACCTGCTCTTGACGACGTTTGTAAATTTGACCCTGTTGAGACATTATGTAAATGTAATATATAGTTTATAATGTGGGCAATCAAGTTTATGTCAGTATTATAGTGATTTGCTATTAATGTCACTATTTGATCGGTTTTTATTATGCTATCTATATAGCTATTGAAGTAAAAGTGTGCTGTTTGGTCACTGTTTATAATAAAGTTATAGGTGTTATCTCTAACACCAGTCTAGTATGGTTTAATGAACTCTATTGGACAATTATCACACTTTATTTTAATGTTTGTATTGTTTGTAATCTCTATCGATTCAACTCTGTAATAACTCTTAAGTTTACTTTCGATTATGAATTCAATTTCAGCGAGTATTTGCATAGAATATAAATCTCAATAATAATTTGTGTTTATCAACTTTTCCGAAAGGCCACTGCGTGCTGCTTCAACGTACGCAGTGTCACGGTCGCCATATAGAACTCCGTTCTTTAGTAAAACACCTTTTCTCTATGACATCCACGTAAAGAGTGTTTTTATTAAAATCTCTTTAGATTACAAAATATTAGTTGCTTATACATGCATAGTTGCTTAATGTTAGTAGGTAGTGCCAGTGCTGCTCAGTTTCATCAGAGCTGGCACTACATAGTAAAGATGTGGTGTTAAGGTTGCGTTGCAAGGCATATTGACTTTGGTGAATTAAGGAAAGTTGATTGCAGTAAGTAATGATTTGTGATTTCATTATATTCTCGATAATTTTTGACATCGCGGGTAAGATGCTAATTGGTCTTAAATTATCAAGATCGAAACGCCCATTTTTGGAATGGGTACGACCCGTCCCAGTTTACAAACCGCAGGAAATTTCGAGCAGGTGAGAATTGTGTTAATAATATGAAGAACGGTTACGGAAATGAAGGGAAAAATTAGCTTTATAAATTTGATAGGGATGTTGTCATGGCCACAAGCATTAGATTTAATATAGTTTAAAGCAATGTAGAGATCATACTCAGTTACGGGGTTAAAAGAAAAAGATCTTGCGGTATCCCTAAATTCATTGAAGTCAATGTCGGCAGCCGAATGAGGGCTAAGATTACTTAAAAATTTATTAGCAACCGCTTCGGCCTCCAATTCGTTTCGTTTAGTATCTTGTGAGCCACAGCAGTCTAACAAACGTATGCCATTCCAGAGCTGGGGGTAGATTCTGGTTCTGCGATAACGTGAAATGTAAACATTTTTCTCGTTTACATTTTGTTTCTGATTCCCGTTCTGTGAAGAAATTAAAACAAATTAAAATATTTTCACAATGAGAGAAACAAATGGAATGAAACAATTTTTTTTTCAGTTTCACAGCAAAACTGATTCTCGTTTTATGTAACTGCGAAAACAAATGTCAAAACCTTTACATATGACGCGTTTTTTTTTCACTTAAAATTTTTCAGCGAAAATGGAAAAGTAGCAAAAGGCATGCGCACAAGCATAAATCAAAAAGAATTATTATTAATTTTTAGAACATAAATATCGATATTGGAAACGATAAGTATGTAAGTATGTACATACATACATACATATGTATGTATGTATAGAGTTCAAATTTATTAGAATATTTGTTTAAGCAATAGGTCTTTTGATTTAATATATATATATTGTTGTTTTATTTATATTTAGTTTCGATATTTCGCTAACAATTTGTTAGCATCAAAATCAAAAGACCTATTGCTTAAACAAACATTCTAATAAATATAAAGAAAAGGTCAAATAAAATAGAATATAAATATAGAGTTCAAAAATAAAAAAAAATCATTTGAATAATTGATTTACGTATACATGCGTATGTACATACATACATATGTACATATATGTATTTACAGATTTGTTGCACGTACAACGTAATTTATTTTTGTTGTTTGACAATTGCACAGACCCAAGCAGAGAGAAAGTTGGTGTCGGCTTAAAAAAAAGTAAACTATGAGGCGTCTTAAACTTATTTTGGAGCCGGCTGCTTAAAAAATACATAAGGCGATAGAAAATCGAAAAGTAAGAAAAACTTATTATGCAGTAAAAGTCTCGGAAACGCATAAAATTGAATAATTTTTTTTTTTAATTATAACTATTCAGGCAATTTGTTGTTATCACTTTATTTAAATTACTACCGCGGCGTCGCCCGCCCGGCATTAAGTTTTGATTTACTACTTATAAAGTGCCCTAAAGACGATCAAAGAAGCACGTGAATCAGTGCATATGTGTGAGTATCGTGTTTTTGTCGTTTAAAGAGAGACGTACAAATAAAATCATCAATCATCATTTTTGTTGTGACTTCGCGGCGTCTTGTGCAATTTTGTCAAAAAACAAAAAAAATAAAATATGTACATGCGTTTGACACTGTTTATACACAAAAATACCAAAGGAACGGTTCAAAACTGTATTTTAAATAGTATCGATACCGATATTTATACCTATCTACATATATTTTCGATATTTCTAAACTATCGACTTTTATTTTCAGAGTTTTTACCATCCGAAATTATAGTATAAAAGTGTGATTATACACTATTTTTCTATTATATTTTTTGTCAATAAGACATTAAATAATATCACCGATTATATATACAAATATATATATATTTATTCCTTATTCAACTTGTAGGATTAACTAAGTATCTGTAATGATAGACCATTAATAAAATTGCCTTCTTATGTAATTCATACAATTTCTTCACCACCGCTAATTTGTTTATTTAATATTTTTTAATTTTTATGAAATTTTCTATAACATAAGCTATGTACATATACTCGTATTATGTAATATATGTTGAAAAATCAACTTCAAAATTTCAATGAAGAATATATGCATGTTGTAAAAGACGCAAAAGCAAATATATATTTGCTTGCGGCCTTGCACCGCATCGAAGTAGTTCAACTTCGTTCTCTGTGTATGACATTTCAAGTTGAATAACATGGATATAAGGTTACACTGCAACAGATGGAATGAAACACTTTTTCATATTATAAACGGGAATCGCATTTTGTGCAATTGCGAAAAGATATTGTGTAAAGTTGTAATGAAAACGAAAATGAAACATTTTTTTACATTTCACGTTATCGCAGAACCAGAATCTACCCCGTGTCTACCATTTTTTCGATGGAATAAACTTTCGCCATATTTTCGACGAACTTTTCTAATTATTGATTTTGCTTTATTTCTAAGTCTGCAATGAATTCTCCATTTCTCATCTGTACGGTAATTGAGATATGCTGCATAAGCCCGATCCCGTTGGCGTGTAGCACGAGAAATTTCTCTCGAGTTCATCCAAGCGGAGTTCCTCGAATTATGCTGGATACGAGAAACGGGAACGAACTCATGGAACCCTTGTACTAAATTGTCTAACACCGAGAGTTGTAAATCGGTATCATTAGTATTAAAAATGGGATATAAATTGTACCGGTGAAAATATTCATTAATGTCGTTCATATTTAAACGCTTGTAGTGTCTGAATTCAAAGCTGAAATTTCGCAGCAGCGGGGAGAACTTGAGCGAAATAAAAATAAAGCGATAAATAATGCGATGAGAAAAAAGGGAACTGCATCTGGTTTTGTAAACAAAATTTTCGGGCTGGCTCACGAGGAAATAGTCTAATAAGGATGTCACGTTATTAGGTAAGAATAAATATGTAGGTAGACAGTTATGCACACAATGAAGACCGCACCTGGATATAACACCACCTAGATTTGTAGCTTTGCCCATTTCAAAAAGATTTTAATTAAAATCACCCATAATGTTGATGTTAGAAAAACGAACAAATAAGTCGGAGTGAATATTTTCGAAGGCGTTAATATCACCACGTGGTAGATCGACCACACCAACTATAGTTGAAGCATTATTGCCAAGAATTTCTACGAATAAGGATTCGCTTGCTCCGAAAAATTACACGATAACGAAGTTTGTTGCATATGTATAGATAGACGCCACCACCCCTTTCAGGACAATCGCTCCTACCACTAGTATTTTTAGTACGATCATTTCTTACAAGATTGAAACCTTGAAGGGCCAACGATTGCGACAATAGATGAGGCTTAAACCAGGTTTCAGTGACACCAATAACATAGAGGTTCGAATCAGAGAACACATTTTTGAATTCTTCAAGCTTAGTATTCATATTTGAGGGACATCGGCTTTGAGCATTTATGTGTCCAATGTTAAGTAATCCTGGTGAAGGAGGTAGGTGGTTTTTCAAAGTGGAGTTATCTAAGGCTATAGGACCCAGATTTTGGTTAGTAGACATCAAAAATCGCGCGATACTCATATTTGGTGGGGGGCCTAAAAATTAACATACATGGAGTTAAGATCATTTCAAGAATTTGTACAATCAATTTCATTATAAAATTACCATCTTGATAAAAAAAATATAAAATAGAGAAACAATAGAAAGCATATATGCATGTATGCATGAATGAACCTACTATAAGTATGTACATACATATAAGTATGTACAGAGTAATATGGATACACTTATACCCAAGTATACATACGTAAGCAAAATTCACATCTACACATGAGCCGTTCACTTCGAAAGTGACACATATCACTTTTTCAAAAAAATCGAGTTAATACCAACACTAAATGCAATTGAACGGTATCCTTACATTTGAAGAAAATTTGAATAAAAAAGAAAGAGAAAAAAGTGACTAATGCCACCTCTAAAGCAAACGGCTCATATACATACGTGTGCGAGATATAATATAATATAATAAACAAGATTTAACAGCAGGTTCAGTTTGCAAAAACATAAATTAGCAGCTTTTAACAAGATTAATAAAATTACATTTTGTAATTGATAGAAGGTAGTTTAAATTGAGATCGAGTGAATTTAATTGCAATTAGCAGTAAAAAAAAATTTATGTTCATTTTGTTGATACAGGTATATATACATACATAAGTAAATGCAAAGAAGTAAAAGAGATAAGTTGTGACAGGATACGAGTCGGCTTGATTATGGATAATTCAAGCTTCTATTGGCGATTCGAATTGAATAATGTGATGCACTCGTGAAAGTTTTGAGTTTTAGTGTGTCCGTTTAGCAGCTTAACCTTGACTAGGAGAACTTCGCGATTTAATATGTCATTTCCAATTATCTTTTTTTCTTTTTTTAGTTTCCAGCATAGCTTTTGGAGTTTAATTGCAAGTGATGAATAATTATCATTCAGGTAGACACGAGAGTACCAGCAGCACCGGTAATTACATCGGATAATTTCAGGGATTTTTTCTTAAAATACTCTGACATAATTTTGTCACGCAGATCAATTTTGTTTAACTTTAGCAGGATAGAGTTATGCTTCTTAATATACATCACATTTGCGATATCACCAGCTACTAGGTTGGTTTTGAGATGACCGCATAAAGAATTAACAGTTGCTTCAATATCAGCTAAATTGTTGGGAAGACCAGAAATTATTATATCGCCCCTATTGAGGCGGTGCTGAAGGACATGATTTTGCAGTTCAAGTTCGTAAAACTTGTTTTTGTATGCAATATCATTGTCATGTACTTGCTTTTTACATTGAATTAGCTCCTCTTTAATATCTTTTAAACTGTTTGATAATTCACTAGCAAGAGACTCAACTTTGGTTTTTATGTCATCTTGGTCCACTTTAAAATCGTTCATAGAATGTTTGATATGAGCAAATTCTTTCCGCATTTCATTTCTGAACGCAAGTTCCAAGTTGTCAGGAGGGGTTTCCATACACCCTTTGCAGGTATAAGCAATGTTGCGATTTTTGTCAAGGGTTGAAAAAAGGGTCTTCGATACTTCTTCGCAATCAGTATAGAACCACTTGCCGCAGGATCGGTAAAGCAGGCTGCGTGTTCCTGAAGTGCTTAGGTTACATACGCCACACGGGTACACCATTTTAAATTAAAGTTTACCAACAAATAATTTTATGTAGTACGGTTATTAAATATCGCACAATTTTAAGAAAGAAAAGAATTGACCACTTTACGATAAAAAAAGACACAGGAATTCCAGTTGTGACGGATTCGCTTCCTTTAAATCGGACTCACAGATGTTTCAAGGATAAGTCGCCTTTAATATGTGTACATGTATATTGTGTGTGAAAGTATACATACATATGTACATATGTATATAATTTCGTTTGTAATAAACGTTCTGCAGATTTTAACACGATTTAGAGGCAGTGAAAGTCAGCTGTTAATGTTGAAATAAAAAACTGATAAATTTGCTTTTTTCGAATAGTATTTTAATTATCACTTCTTGGTTGCTCTATACAGCATAATTTTACAATTTATAACAATATTTTAGATTAAAAACCTCTACTTTATAATTTTTTAACCAAGACGATCAGAAATTTCGCTTTACCACATACTGATGCCAGACGTTAATATCCCATGTGCCCACCGCCAGTCTGGTGCACAGGGCCAGTTTTTGTTTGATTTTCGTGTCCCTTCATCATCCGATTCCCTTAGAGGTTTCTTGCTCAGTTTTCGGAGAGCACGGCACACGGACGCCACCCACGCCTTATTGATGAAGCCCATGGCCAACATCGCCCTGATCTTGTCGGGCGAGTCCTTTATGTCCTCAGCCACTTTGGTGGCTCGAGCGGTCAGCTGATCCTGTCTGCGACGGACCCTCTTCTCTTCCCGGGCTTCCACCTGCCTGTGGCACCCCGATCGCCACCTGTTTTACCTTGTCGACGGTCCCCACTTTGGCGACCACCTCCATCGCTGCCCGTTCCTCAGGGGTCATTTCTCGGCGGTTGCCTAACGGGCCCGCCTGCGACTGGAGCATGTTCACCGTGCTCCAATGAAGTGAGCGCATCTCTCGCTCCCACTTGCAGAGACCCTCAAGAGGCGTGCACCCCATCTCTGCCACACGGTCCCAACATGCCTGAACGTCCCCCTCGAACACAAGACCTGCCCCGCAAGTGGCAGCATCTATACTCGCAGCCTCCTCCATTCGGGCTGCCACGTGCAAGGGCACTGTTCGTGCCTCCAACGCCCTAGTATCTTCCTCACGCGCTCCGACCCGGGCCTCAGGCTCCGGCAGCGCACGCGGGGGCGATTTGGCGGATTCACGCGCCGTTTAGCACCGCGAGGTCACGCTCTGATCCTCATCTTCGAGGACCCATACGCAGGGCCGCATGGTCACTTTTTCACGCGACGTTTCTTTAGCTAGTCTGGCTCTCCTAGCCATCTCGCGCTCATCGCGATGGAACTGAGAGGACATCCTCCCCAGCATATCACACCTTTCGCAGGCCGGCACGCCTTCTGCGTCTGCCCAGCTGGTGAATCTTATCATGGAGAAGTATCCCTCAGCGTCCGCGGCATCATTTCCATCTTCAATTTTTAGCTCTCCGCACTTCCAATAGCCACTGTGTATCAACACACTTCGCATTTGTACTGCCCAGGAATCAAAATTGTTACCATCCAGCTTCTCAATTTGAAATATTGATGAACTCATTGTTTTTCCACTTTTTATATATTAAAAAAACTTTAATTTTCTATTTTTAAACACCGGTCCCATAACCTGTTGAAGTTTAATGTTTGAGTTTTTATTAAAGACTAAAAGCAAGAGTAAAATTGATATACATACATTAGTATTGTATAAGAATATAAGTAAAAAAAGAATATAAAAGAGAACGTACATGTTGTAAAGTTAAAACAGAGTGGCCATATTTCAATAAAATATGACTAAAATTTTGTAAAATTAATAAAATAAATTAAAATTAGTTACAAAATTAAATATTCGTTTTTCTACAAAGAAAAATATGACGGTCTAAAAAACACCATCAATACTGCATTTCCAAGTGGCAGGTTTATTATCACATTGTCTTAGTCCATTACATTTTAAGCCATAATTTTTGCTAGGAAAGACATAATGGGTTTCACATGCTTCTATTACCAAATGACTTTTTCGGTAATCGCATCCATTTCTGCTTAATACACATGAATCTGTAGCTACAATGATAGACACAACAAATACTGCCAAAAGGGTTACTCTTGTCATTTTGGAATTGGAACTTCTTGTTTTTCGGAATATGAAAATCCTATAATTATAAATAATCTGTTTCTACTAAAATATGACGGTCTATATGTCATAAGTTGTTGTTTATTTTCATTTGCAATTGATTAAATATGCACTACTATCTTCGCTCATGGTTTTTTTTAGTGCAAACGAAGCAAAATGAAGCAAATTGCAAATACATACATTTTGTTGTTGTGTTGTGCAAATGTGTGTATATTTGCACACACTGGCATCGTTTGCACACTTTGCAATACCCATCGTGATTACCCTTAATATACGAGTATTCAAGGTAGAACTCAGCCACTCTGTTGGCTCAATAACTTCTTTAATCACCTTTAAGTTTACCATTCTTTTTAATTCTTGTTGTGTTATTTACTTATTTAATAAAAACACGATATGTAGATTCTAATAAAAATATATATTTACGTTTAAAGGTGTTGTTAATTTCAATGTCAATCTTAGAATGACTTCAAAGTTACAGCTTATTTCTAACTACTCAGTTACATGTTTTTATGACGCCGTCAATAATTCTTGGTATTGCCAACATCTGCCATTGTTTTAGTTATATAATACGATGCCCAGGACGTAGGCATACGTCTTCTACTGGACCTTCTTAAAACCATATCGTTTGCAGCATTGGTTGGAGATTCGCTTGTTGATGGACCTTCATGATACTGTTGACCAGGAGGCTGTTGTTCGTACTCAGGTTGTTGTTGTTGATTATTAAGTTTTTGGTGATTGTTAGGTTGTTGTTGGTATTAGGTTGTTGATTATAATCATTTTCTAATGGGTTGAATGATATTGGTTTTAAATTAAAACAATCTATTAATGATGTTAACGGTGATGGATTTGTTTGTTTAGTGTTTGATAGGTCTGGTCTCAATTGTTTTGCATGACATCTAATAATACGAAGTTCAGGAACATTTGTGATTTTAACTTTGTACATAATTCCTCCGAGTGTTTCCACGATCACACCAGAACTCCATTTAAATTTATTTTGTTTGTACAATTTTACAGAGACATGTTGTCCTATATTATAAGTTCTTTTTCTAGCACCATGTTGTTTATTAAATTGACTTTCCATTTGTATATTTCGAACTGGTTCTTCTACATTTGGTTTTTTTAATAAGTCCAAATTTATTCTAAGTTTTCTTCCAAGGAAAAATTCAGATGGCGTTTTCCCCGTTGATTTATTTGGAGAGGAACGATAACATTGAAGCAATGTGTGTAGGTTTTGTTTCATCGTTCCGGATCCTTCTAATTTCTTTAACCCATTTAGACCCAAATATAAACTAGAAGGAAATTTAGAAAAATAACTTTATTTCAGTAATTATTAGATGCTAAATAAACATTTGACAAGAAAAAAATAAAAAAAAATTCTTCAGTATGGGAAAAAAATGGGTGTCCTCAAATGGGGCCAATGGGCTCAAGTGTGAAATTTTTCAAAACACCCTTTTTCAATGCATAACGTTTTTGTGCATTTCTTACATTGCCAACGAGCTTTATTGTGGCATACGGCACATCGCAGTTGACTTGCCAGCTTATGGGGAAAATGTCCTACATTAGCTAAGTTCACGCCTGATACCCCTGATGAAGGCTTTCGCCGTCTTCCATCAGCTTTTTCACCGTCTAAATGTTTCAAGTAATTTCTGCATATACTTCGCCGAAACTGCAGCTGGTCCATATTTTCACCGGCAATCAAGAGATGAAGCCGCCAAGCATTAGCCACAGATAAATCAAGCATATAGGTAAATATAACCCACCACCATTTTTTGCCTCGTATACCTGATCTATATGCCGAAATTGACTGATCAGCTTGATCGACTCCTCCCATGCCTTTGTTGTAGTTCTGGAAGACAAATGGGATGTTCACATCTACTTTCCTTTTTTCTATGCCGCTCCATCTTTTCACTTTACCTAGGGGACAAACAAAATCGTGGTTGGTACCCATGGTACATACGCTATTGTCAAGCCATCGCACGAACAAAATTTCATTAGCTGTATCAAAACGATAGTCAAATTGTGCACGGTCTTTCTTTTTCATGTCCTTGACAGACTCCATTGGGCATTTTTTCGTTCTATTTTCCCTCACGGTACCAGTAGCAGAATGACCAGATTCGCGTAAATCTCGCAGTAATGCATGGCTAGTAAAAAAGTTGTCGAAATATATGGTATGCTCATATGGCGCTACATTTGCTTTATTCAGTAAGTTCTTAACCACCTTAGATCCTAACGGTTCATTACTCGATTCTCCGGCTGATTTTCCACAATATACGTCGAAAGCGTAACAATAACCGTCAGCGCTTGCAATCATCCAATTTTTGTACCCAAACCGTACAGGCTTTCCTCTTATGAATTGCTTGGCTGGATGACGTCCGAAATATTTGATCATTGATTCGTCTATTGAGAGATCTTTGTGAAATACGCCCCATTGTTGGTACTTCTTGATAAGTAAATCGGAAAGAGGATGTAATTTAAACATTTTATTGAGGGATCCGGCAGCAGCTTCATTGTCACAGAAATGTAAAAACTTTTTTATTTCCATAAACCTGTTTCTAGACATTGCTTTTGAAATAATTGTAACACTGCAGTCTTCATCTAAACTCCAGTACAGGCGCTCCCGTGGAAGTGAATGATATCCAGACAAGAGTAGAATACCAAAGAATATTTTTAGCTCATCCACACTAATGTGGAAGTCATGATAATTGTGTTGTGAAGCATACAACTTCGTATTCAGGATGATCATGTTAAAAACCTCTTCATCAAAAAACCTCTCGAAAATTTCGATTGGGGTTTGACCTGTTAGTTCATTTACAACATTTTCTTTTCTCTTTTGAACCACGATTTCCTCTGATGACTTGTTTGTGTAGGAACCTTCACATTTTCGCCAACGTGGTTCCTGCTTATGAATTTTCCTGTATTTTTCTAAGGGCTCATCATCACTGCTATCCCATTCAGTATTGTGTTGATGTTCAATTATTTCAACTGTTCCTGGGATGTCGTGAGGAAAATCAATTTGTCGGGCGTTATCTTCATCACCTTCTTCTTCATCCGTGAGAATACTCGGGTCTGGAGGAATTGCCACCAAATCATAACTGGCATCACAATCGCTGTCTTCGTTAAAAATGTTTGCAATAGCTTCCTCTAGACCTCGATAATTATTTGCTATGTTAAAATATTGCTTAGCCATTGTTAAAAAGTCCGTTGTATAGCACACATGTGTGGACACGAAAACTAAAAGTCAAAATGCACACTTTCATTCAAATCAAAGGGGATTCACCTGACTGAAGATAACTTGCAACAATACATGAAGTATATATATAGTTGCTGTTAAGTATATCAGTTCTCATAATATATATATAATATGTTTGATGTGAAATTCAAACGTTTGTACTAAAAGCATATGATATTAGCAAAAAGTAAGCAAAAAAAAATGTAGCTTTCTGCCCATTGGACCCATTTGGGGACACCGTACTAAAATATGCCGTATTTCGGTCAAATATTGCTATTTATTTCTAATTTCGTAATAGCTTGATGAAGAGACTGTATTTGGTTAAAAATGAGAAAAAGCACACACTCACAGTAAAATATAATAACATAGCTTTTGTGAATAGCCAAGATGTTTAATGATATAACTTTAACGTCTAATTTTAATCAACTTAAAAATATATTCATAAAATTTAGTGTTTTATTTAGAAGTCACATTCCTTGTCAATGTAAATTTGTATCTAAACGGAATATAAAGTATCGGAACTAACTATTATGGCCATATGAAGTCAATAACCGTAAAGTACTTGTTTTTACCTAGATTTGCTAGAACTTCATTAATTTCTGGAATGGGATACCTATCGGCCACAGTTACTGCGTTCAGTTTCCTGTAATCGATGACCATTCTATATTTTTTCTCTCCGGATGCGTCCATTTTTTTCGGAACGATCCAAACAGGTGCATTATACGGAGATCTGGAAGGTCTGATAATTCCGTCATTTAAGAGTTCATTAATCTGTTTTTCTACCTCACTTTTCAATGCCATGGGATAGGGGTATGATTTAGAATAAATTGGTGAATCTGAATGTGTTCGGATTTCCCCTTGAACTCGAGAAGTGAATGTAAGTTTCTTGTTGGGATCCGTGAATAGGTTGGGATGCTCGTTTATAGTTTGATCTAACTGAAATTTTTGAGTTTCGTTCATATGATTTGTTCTGAATTCCATTTTATTAACTGATTGGGAAGTGTGTTGATGAATTTTTATTCTAGTTGTATTGTTTATTAACAAATATTCTTTTTTAATATGGATAGTTGCATTTAGTTCTTTTAAACTATCATGACCAAGGATGCCATGAAACGATTTCAAAGAAGGTAGGATGAAGAATTTTATATGGTGGTCGGGTAAATTGAATAAAGTTGCGAATGTGTGGTGTGTAATTTTAATGTCTCCAGATACTGAATTTGCAAAAAAAGTGTTTTCGTTTTTGATAGGATTGCTAACGAGGCATGGTTGAATGTAGTTTTTGTTAGATCCAGTGTCTATAAGAATTTTTAGAATTTTACCATTCTTCGCTTTGCACTCAAAATACGGGAGCGAAGAGTTTGTTAGCCTAAAAAATGGATATCTGTGAAATTTTGAGTGGGTATTTCATCTTGTTGATCTTGATCATAGGATTCGGCGTACTCGTCAATCCCTTGGTTTTGGATTAATTGCTCGTATTCAGTTTCATTATAATTTCCAGCTTGTTCGTCCTGGTAATTCGGTACAGTGGAAAGATCTTGTCTACTTTCTATATGAAAATTGCGTTGTTGTTTATGTGGTGGTGGAACGTAGCTTAGGGATGGAGGTCTTTTGTTATTAAATTGGGGTTGATTAAAAGGACGTGGTCTGTTTTGATAATTTACGTTTCTTGTTTGAATTGATTCGTCAACTTCCATAGGTTGAGGCCTTTGAGGTTTCGGTGCAACTGGTCTTTGTGGTTGAAAATTTTGTTGAAAAGCTTGGTGCGATTGAAAACGCGGTTGGGGATTTTGTCGAAAGTTAATGTTGGGGATGGTTTGACGATTTCGGAATGCATTTTGTTGCATATTATTCATTGGTCTATTGTATTGGTTAAAATTTTGAAATGTCAATTCTGGATAAAAGGGTTGTCTATGAATTGTATTTGCATCGCGTATTGGAAGGGGTGGTGGTTGACGTCTATGATTTTGATGTTTATTCGCGTATTCTGTCCTGTAGTTTTGATTTTCTAGTTTTAAGCAGAGATGTAATGCTTGCGGGAGATCCGCAGCCTCACGGATGCCAAGGAGTCTTGGTAGATCTATATTGTATTGGAAGGGGTGGTGGTTGACGTCTATGATTTTGATGTTTATTCGCGTATTCTGTCCTGTAGTTTTGATTTTCTAGTTTTAAGCAGAGATGTAATGCTTGCGGGAGATCCGCAGCCTCACGGATGCCAAGGAGTCTTGGTAGATCTCCATTTAGGCCTCTAACAAAAGTGTCTAGGGCTATGTCCCTATAGGTTTGCGTTAAAAGTCGCAAGGACTCTTGGCCTATTTCCATGCAACCAATTTTATTTAGTATGAGGGACAAATGCGTGTAAACTTCTTGATAAAATGTTTGGATGGTATTTCTTCCTTGAATTAAGGAAGTCATCTGATACTCAAGCGTCCCTAAATCTCGTTTGTCTGCGTAATGCATAGAAAGGCATTTTACAATGCAATTCCAATTTAATGGAGTATTGTAGGATTCTAAGGCAATGTCAGCGTTGCCTGTTATTTTGTTTCGGATGACGCTTAACATACCATAATATTTAGGTGTGCCTTTGCTTGAATCGTAAATTTGCAAGACTCTATCCACGCTTTTTTTCCATGAGTTAAATTCCATGGGGTTACCCGAGAAATCTCTAAGACTTCTTACTATATCGGGTATTTTATCTAATTCACTCAAGTCATTTCTATATCTGTCTTCAATGTTTTGGTCTGTCCCGTGGTTAAGGTCATTATTTGGATTCATAAGAGATTGAACTATGTTTCTGCATTGTTGCGCGCAAATAGCGGCTATTCTGTTTTCTACTTCTTCGTTGAGTTGCGCTGCTGGATTTGGAGCGTTAAGGACGGGAGGTCTTACTAGGTTATTGGGGTTAGACATGATTTTTCGCAAATTTTGGGAACAATTTTTGTGAGATAAAAAAAAATTCTATTTTATGATTTATAAAAATTGGTACACAGTAAATAAAAGATTTCTTCCTTTCTTATTATTTTGTTTTATTTTCTCTTCTTCTCTCTTTTTTTTGTTACTTATGAAATAACTTAAAAATACTCTGAAATATAATGACTTACAGTATAAGGTGAATTGGACACATTATGTTGACTGACTGATGTTATTCTGTTGATCTTGTTGCAACTATCGATGTCGGCCAGATATTTGAATGGTTGTCTTCTATGGTGCAGCTTTCAATGGCAAGGGCAAAGCTGTTGTTGAATATTATGTTTTTAGATTTTTTCTAAAGTCTTTATTACCTTTATTTAATTCTGTTTCATTTGTTGTTAAAAATTCTTTTGGTTAGTGTTCTTTATTATGTCTTTGTTACTTTTTAATTAATATAGTTTTATAATATTATTTTTTAGTTATTATATTTTTTATTTGTTCACCGTTCTTTTTATTTGTTCACTGTTCTTTTTATTTGTTGTGTCTATTTTCTTACTTTAAATTGTAAACTTATTAAACTATACCGTCCCGATCATGCGAATTTTGTCCTTTTCGTACTTCTACTAAGGATTCACTTATGACACTTTATACGGACGGTCGCCTGCGGACGGACACTTACAGGCTTATTTTTTTATTTTAGGGTTCTTTTAGTACACTATTTTTGTACCGGTTGCTCGGGCGCCAGTAAATAAAATTCTTAATTATTTTTATTTTTTAAAAAATTTTATATTTATTTATTTATTATTTAGAGGAGAAGACTATGTCTTCTTTATCCCTTTAGTATTTCTAATTATTTAATTTGCCGGAAGACTATGTCTTCTTATTCGGACTTCTTATTATTGATTACTTACTAATTAATTAACAATTTAAACTCAATGTTAAACTTTATATAAACTTAAGAATTGTCGAACAGCAATCATCACCTTGAATGCAACGTGAGCTGTTCCAATTGCATTCAGTGCAAATAGGTCGTCAGCACTTTTTTAATAAATGTTGTAACAAAAAATTCGTGAATTAAAATTTAAATGGAAATGTGTCAGCAATTGAATTGCGACAGAGGAGATTGAACTTTATTAAGGTAAGTAAAATAATTATTAATTGCAACTAACGGAAATGTGTCAACAATTGAACTTTTATTAAAAATAAATATGTTAATTATTAACTTACACATGTATGTATGTATGTGGTATAAAAAGTGTTTATTATATATTTTGTTTCTTTTTTCTTTTGTTTGTATTTTCTGTTGAATCAAACATATTGATGTACATTTGTATTATTTTCGTTTGTTTTGATAATTTTTCACTCAGTTTGAACGTTCAGTATTTATACATACTTATGTACATACATATACAGACTTTTTTTATGTACGCATGCCTCAGCTATTTACTGCCATTCTACGTTAATTTTTTTCGTGGTTGAATTCAGATTTTTGTTAGCACGAGTTAAGTTTTTATTTATTATAGAATTAAAAAAAATATTTTTTTTTTTCTGAACGACGTGCGCTCAACTTTTATTTATTTTCTCTTAATTCTAATGAGTATGTCTTAGTACACATGCTAATTCAAAACTGACTATTAGTTTTGATCTGCGTTTTCGCGGATAATAAAAAAAATAAAGACTTTTGTCTTTTGTGGTTGAGTTTCTACTGACTTTATTATTATTCTTTCTTGCCTTAAAATAGATTACAATCTTGTTTTTTCAATATAATTTTGCTTATAAAGTAAAGTTATAAACTTTGTTTTTTCAATATAATTTTGCTTATGAAGTAAAATTATATTTAGAGCGCAAAACAAACATTTCGTGGAATTCTGTATGCAAGTGTTTTACCTGTACAAACAAAAGTATTGAATTGCATTTTCGTTTGGGAACGGAAATGCCATTTTTTATTGAAAAGTTTAAATTATATTAATTTTATTAAAATCGAACAAAAGTTTAACGTTTCGTGGAATTCTGTCTGCAAGTGTTTTACTTGCGTAAACAAAAGTATTGAATTGCATTTTCGTTTGGGAACGGAAATGCAATTTTTATTAAAAAGTTGAAATTATATTAACCCTCGTTATGGGAATAACGGGTGGTACTGTAACACCCCCACCGTTAGATTGAGGCTCCGACGAAATTTTGAATGTTTGCTTTGGTCTCAAAATATATAGTAGGATTAAAGCTATAATGCTTAGAATTATTACAGTGTTAATACTATAACTAATGGTTTGTGTGTTTTGACTATGACTTATTATTTTATCTAAATTTTCTTCATATTTAGTCTGTTTAATATAAAGGTCTGTTAAGTTTAAATCCACAAACGTTTTATTTTCTTTTATTTTAGTTATTAAGTGTGATTGGATTGTTTGTTCTTTAAAAGAGAGTTTGTTGTTATAAAATGTTTTGTTTCTTATAGTTATTTGACAATTTTCGAAAATGATTAAGAAGGTTGGGCTCATGTTTAAATTCTTTTGCTTATAATTACAATTGTTTGTGAAATTTTCAAATAAGTTCTTAACTAAAATATTTCCTGGTTTGATCTCCTTTATTTCTGTCAATTTGTTCTCTTTCATCATGCAACTTGCAACACTATTTTGTACAATATTATGGATACATGGGTCATTTAAGATAGTCAAATCTTTGCGTTGATTAGTTATGTTAGGATAGTATATATTTTTATTTTCATCAATAATGACTTTTTCGAATTCAAAATAAACAGATTTGTTATTACTATTAGGTATTGGCTCAAAAATTATTTGGGAAAAGGATGAGGTTGAGAATACGGGGACTGATAGGATAATTATGATTTGTTCTTCGTGGAAGGATATGGAAACTTGGGTCTTAGTGTATGTCTCGAAGTTGTCCACAATTTCAATTTCCTTTTCACCTAGTAGGTCAGTAGGTATAATACCTAATTTACTTGTAAAAACGACTCTGCTAATGTCGTCTATATGGTCTTTTAGTAAGCTAATGTCATTGTCAATTTGGTATATGTGGCTTAAGAACATTACTTCGTTTTCTAAAGTTAGAATTTTGTTTTCTATGTCATGTCGAAATTGGTTTATGTATTTGCTCACAATAAACTGTTGCTTATTTATGTGTGAAGTAATATTTCGAATCTGTTCAGATAATGTGTAGCTTATTCTTGTCAAGGTATCGAGTTAGTCTTAATATCGTTTGTAATGTTCCTAATTGCGTTCCTGATTTCTTCTTCGTCCTCGCTGTCCATATTTCCTGTGATAAACTTTATTTCCTTTCCTAATCCGTTAATGAGTCCTCTTCTCGTTCTTGTTTTGAAGTCATGTGAGAGGTTGTTTAGTTTTGTCTTGAGTATTTTAAAGTTGTTTTTCATGGTATCTAGTAAAGGTAGTAGTTCTGATAGTGGACTGTTTAATAAATCTATGTTATTGTTTATGACTTCTGTTGTTCGGTAGTATTCTGTTACATTTATTATATGGAATATCCTGTTGTAATGGTCGATGATTTTTATGTCCTTGTCTTTAATCGGGAGGTAGCCCTCATTTTCCTTAAGGTCTGTATTTCTATCCTTTGATGGTATGTGAGGTGTAACATCGTGGTTATAGTAAATATGGTTGTTAGCGATTTCATCTGAAAAGAAATATATATATATATATATGATTTTATGTCGTGCTGTCCGTTTGTGATTCTGTTAAGTTTGAAATTTCTTTTTTCTTTTAATATGGGACTTATAGTATTTATGGTTCTGGTCTGTAATAACGTGGTCATCATCTAGTCTGGATACTACCACTTTTCTGAAGTTTGAGTGGTTTTTTCCCCCTCTTTCGTCCTTTAGGTATATTGGTCCTGTTTGGATGTTTATATTTTCTCTCTGTTTGTTTATTTTTTCTAAGGTTCTTTCTTTACATTTTATTATTTTGTCCCTAATTGCCGGATACTCTGATTGGGCGATTGTACCATTCCTAAAATCTATTGGTTTTCTTCCCGTTGTAGAGTGTATCGTATTATTTTAATAAATCAGAATCCTATACATTTTCTCTTCAACGCTTTCTATGTCTCTATTTTGGTCGTGCTTTAAAATGCGAATATGTTCGTTTATTGTATTATGAAGTCTTTCTATATCTGAGTTCGATGTGTGGTTATTATTAGATGTTGTCTACCTGGTGATGTAGTGGTTGTTGTGATGTTGATAAATCTGGTGGAGTGGACGGGCAACAATTTATTAGTTGCGGCAGGTCAGGATTGATGAAATGCAATCTGACGTCACTCTCTGAAATACGGCTGCTTACCCTTCTGTTTTGTCTCTGGAACTCCTTGGTTGAATTAAAACGCCCTTGTCTTTTCTTTTAGTGAATTTAATTATAGGCTTTATTTTATTTTTTTTCTTAATTTAAAACAATTATCTTTTAATTTTACTTTTTAATTTTCAGTTTTAGTTTTTTGATTTTGCTGTTGCCCTTTTGCATATGATTTCACGAGGAGTGGTCATTACGGGCAGAACCACGTAGCCGTCAACTTTTTGACGGCGGCAGTTAGCAGACGGCTAACCTAGCGTACGTTTAGACGGTCAGTGTCACCAGCAGCTACACGTGCAAACAGATGTGTAATGTATTTCTATATTCTGTTCTCTTATAAATTCCAGGAGTGGGAGAGCTTTAAAGCCTAGTTCGTTGTCGACTATTATATTCTTTACATTTCCCATTATTGAAAGATATTGTGTCAGGGCTATTTTAAATTCTATCCATGTCCTGCCTTTAATTCTAAGTGCTTGGGCGTATTTAGAAAACTTGTCGATGAACGTTAGAAATAAAGTTTTTTCGAGACTGTAAAATACATCGACATGGACTACTTCTCCAGGATTTTCTGGCGTTTCTGTTAATTTAAATTGTTGTTTCACTGGCTTTCTGTCGTATTTTTCCTTGTTGCAGATGTCGCAGTTGTTAATGAACTGGTTTATGCGTAGTTTTAAATTCGGATGGTAAATTTGAGTTTTTAAGTTTTCGAAATTCTCGTTGATACCCCTATGGTTGTTTCTGATATGTTCTTTCTCTATTTCTTCAGCCAGTATTGTTTCGTCTGTGATGTCTAAAAGAATTGTCTTGCATCTGAGGATTTTGAAATTTCTATTTTCTGAAAAATACCTATTTACAACTTTTTTTATATTTTCATAGATGGTTTCGGTCTCTATGAATATTGCGTTAGTTTTATCGGGACAGAAGTGATTTTTAAGTATGGTTTTTAGGGTTTCTTCATCAAAACTTTTAGCACTTATGGTTTTTCTATTGTTTTTAAAAATGTTCTCATTTTTAATTTTAAGTGATCCCGATGTCGTTAACTTAAGCACTACTTGTCTTCTATAAAAGTTAAGAGGATTGCTTGTCTCTGCGCAAGCGTTGTGTTCCAATTCTTCGATGCTTTCATTTAAGAGTATGTTGGCTCTGGATAAGGCGTCTGCATTCCCGTTTTGTGTGCCTTTTTTGTACACGATTTCGTAGTCGTATTCCTGTAGCCTTAGTCTCCATCTTACTAGCTTGGAGTTCGGTTCTTTTATGGAGAATAACCATGTTAGTGGCCTGTGATCTGTTTCAATCAGGAATCGTCGACCAAACAAATATGGTCTAAAATACTTCGTGGCCCAAACTATCGCGAGGAGTTCTTTTTCGATGGTGCTATAATTCTGTTCCGCGTCATTCAACGTTCGACTCGCAAAACAGATCGGGTGACCTCTTTGGGATAGTATTGCGCCTAGGGCATAATTACTTGCGTCTGTTTGAAGAACAAATTTCTCGTTAAAATCAGGGTAGGCTAGTACTGGGGTATTTGTTAAAAGTTTCTTGAGAGCTTCGAAGCTTTCGTTGTATTCTATGTTTCTTATATCCATTTTCGCGTCCTTTTTCAGATACCTTGTCATAGGGCGAGCTATTCTTGAGTAATCTCGTATGAATTTTCGGTAGTAACCCGCTAACCCTAGGAATTGTTTAATTTCCTTCTGCGTTTTCGGCAGCGGAAATTTCTGAATACAAACTATTTTGTCGGGGTTAGGTTGTATCCCTTTTTCTGAAACGATATGTCCAAGGAAGCTTGTTTCTCTTTTAAGGAACTCGCTTTTATCAACTTGGATTTTCAGATTTACCTCCTTGAGTCGTTGTAGGACCTTCGTTACGGATTCAACGTGTTCTTGCAAGGAGGTGCTAAATATTATTATATCGTCGAGATAAACTAAACATACTTTGTTGATTAAGTCAGACAATACGTTGTTCATTAGGCGTTGGAAAGTTGCCGGGGCGGTTTTTAACCCAAATGGCATACGCAGGAATTCGTAGTGGCCGTTCTCGACGCTGAAAGCTGTTTTCGGTATGTCCTTCTCGTGGATTTCGATTTGGTGAAATCTTTTCGCCAAATCCAAGGTAGTGAAATATTGGCAGCGTCCGAGCTTTTCCAATATCTCATCTATGTTGGGTATGGGATACTTGTCATCTATAGTCGCTTCGTTGAGCTTTCTATAGTCCACAACAAGTCGCCATTTTTCCTTACCGCTGGCGTCTAGTTTTTTGGGTACGATCCATACGGGTGCCGAATATGGCGAATGACTTGGCCGTATTCTTCTGTTATCTAACATTTCCTGTATTTGTCTTTGTACTTCCTGTTTGTGTACATACGGGTACCTATATGTTTTAGCAGTTATTGGTATATTGTTAATTGTCCTTATCTCATGTTTTATTGCATTTGTGAAGGAGAGGTCACTTTCTTCCGAGTAGAAGATATTCCTAAATTTTTTTAGTACTTCTAGTATCCTATGTTTCTCTTCGTCATTCAAGTGCTCTAATCTAACGTTTGATATCGGGTTAGTCCCTTGAATTTGTTTCTTTTCTAGATTAAAAACATTGTTTTGGTTCCTGTCTTGATTTTGTAAAACTTTATTCGGGTATTCAAGAGGAATTTTATTTTTATTAATTATCAGCACATTGTCCCTCATATTGACTATGGCTGCTAAGGTTTTTAGGATATTATTCCCTATTAATCCATCATACTTGTCATGGAAGTTATAAATTAAAAAATCGATTTTTGTTTTTGGCGTACCGCCGAATTCTTGAAAAATTGGTACAGAAACCTTTTCTTTTATTTCTATTATATTTGATAAAGTTTTAATATTTTTGATATCGCAGGGTACTTTCCATTTCGGGTCGCATATCCCTGGATTAATGGCGGAGTGTGTAGCTCCGGTGTCAATTAAAAATTTTAAATGCCCTAATTTTGATTTGATTGTTATATATGGTAATTGTCCGTATAGGCACCTGGCTGAAAATTTTGTGCCGTATTGACTTACATCGGCTCGGATATTTGGTGCTGTTGATTATGGTTGTTTTGCTCTTGAATATTTGGTTGGAAGTTTCTGTAGAATTGTTGTTGATTCGGTCCGGGTAAATTTTGGTATTTTCTTTGAGAATTTCTTCTGTTAAAGTCACCTCTGTTGTAGTTTCCGTTCTGGAACTGTTGCTGGTTTTGTCCGCGTAGATTTTGGTACTCTCCTTGGTAACTTCTTTTGTTAAAATCACCTCGATTTCCGTTCTGAAACCTTTGTGTTTGGTTCCCACGGGGTTGTGGATTGTTTCCATATTTTTCTTTGTGTATTTTGGGTCTTTCGGCGTATTTTCGTCCGTCCTTTCCTACTTTATCGTAGCCATTTTCAAACAGAATGTTAATGGCATCCTCAAGGTATTGGGGATTTCTACAGGCTAGAACCGTTTTCATCGGTTCGGGGATCTTACTCTTGAATATATTCAGAGCTGACTTCTGATTATTAATGGCAACCAGATTGGCCGCTTCACCCTCTCCTAGTATGAGAACTGATTTGTTATTCAGTCGTCTTAATCTATACTTGATCTGATTATAGAAGTCTACTGTATTAGTTTCAAAGGTTACTGATCTCAGGTCGTCAAAAAGTTCTTCGCAACTTTTTCTTTCTCCGAAATTATTATTAAGGATTTCTTTTATTTCGTTCCACGATTGTGCCTGGGAATTGATTTCAAGGATTTCCTTTGCCCTACCTGTTATTCTACTTTTGATAATGTGAGAAAATACTAGTTGTGATAAAGTATCGTAAGTCAAAAGGATGGGGTGTATTCTGTCGGTGAGTTTTGTGAAGGTTGGTAACTCATTTATATTTCCCGAAAATGGTGTGAGGTTATTTAAATATTTGATTGGATTTAATTGAATTTGAGGAAGATTAGCCATTTTAAATAACTATTTCTTTAAATTTAGACTCTGATATACTTTTGTTTCTTTTTCTTACTTCTTAAATATTTCCTTCTTAATTTGATTTTAATTAAGGTTATTATGCGTGATAAGTATTGTAAACTTTCAATATTTTCTTCTTTAGAAGTGTATAATATTATCCTTTCGATTTCCGATTCGATAGTTATATTTTCGATCACTTGCATTGATTTTATTAATTAGTTGTTTTCTTGATTTTATAAGAGCCCCCCTTTTTTTTTTTTTATTATGAAATTAATTCAAAACAGAAATAAAGGGAACAATTCACCAAAAGAAAATATAAAACTTGTGTCTATACCGTTAATTACAATTTTTCGAGTATGTATATTTTATTTCTTTATCAATTTTAATTTTATATGAATTTAAAACTTAATGATAACTTACTATAGGATCTTCTGATGTTGTTGGGTTGGGCACACTCTAGCCTTGTTGTAGTTGTGTAGTTGTTTCGTTTGCTTCCCTCTTAGTTGGCGTTTATGGTGATCCTATTTTGGGCGGTTGCACACTTCCGTTTGTTTTTCTTCTCAGTAGGTTATGTATATATTTATATTTTTATCACTTCTTCTTTGCACAGGTATAGAATTTTATATTTTTACATAAAAGTCACAGAAGGGTAGTTTGTGGAAAAAATTTTATATAAAAGTCACAGAAGGGTAATTTTACTTTTGTAGAAAAAATTTGTTGTATTAAAAGTCACAAAAGGATAATTGTACTTTTGTACAAGTATATATTTTTTATTGTATTTTATAAAAGTCACAAAATGTTAATTGTACTTTTGCACAAATGTTTTTTTTTTATTGTATTTTTGTAAAAGTCACAAAAATGTTAATTGTACTTTTGCACAAATGTTTTATTTTTTTTTTTTTTTTTAAATTATAGTTCACTAATCAGGATTTTTCGTCCTTCACTATTTTTTTTTCTTTTTTTTTTTTTTTTTTTGGGATCGCGTTAAAACATTGAAATGTCAAAAAGAAACTAATTAATTATTTAATTATAAATCCTTTTCGCGATATCCCATCCTCGTCGCCAGTTTTGATCTGCGTTTTCGCGGATAATAAAAAAAAGAAAGACTTTTGTTTTTTGTGGTTGAGTTTCTACTGACTTTATTATTATTTTTTCTTGCCTTAAAATAGATTACAATCTTGTTTTTTTCAGTATAATTTTGCTTATAAAGTAAAGTTATAAACTTTGTTTTTTCAATATAATTTTGCTTATGAAGTAAAATTATATTTAGAGCGCAAAACAAACATTTCGTGGAATTCTGTATGCAAGTGTTTTACCTGTACAAACAAAAGTATTGAATTGCATTTTCGTTTGGGAACGGAAATGCCATTTTTTATTGAAAAGTTTAAATTATATTAATTTTATTAAAATCGAACAAAAGTTTAACGTTTCGTGGAATTCTGTCTGCAAGTGTTTTACTTGCGTAAACAAAAGTATTGAATTGCATTTTCGTTTGGGAACGGAAATGCAATTTTTATTAAAAAGTTTAAATTATATTAACCCTCGTTATGGGAATAACGGGTGGTACTGTAACAACTATTCTCGTGAATAGTTTGTCTTATATATTAAATATGTAAGTATTGATAAGGATTAGTTACTCATCGTTATCAATATGTTTACAAGCTGTTTATTTCTTAAATTACTTTGTTTAGATATTTTATAGGTACTTATCATATATTCTTTGTTACATAAAATTGTGTTTTTGTCATAACTAAGTATGATAACATAATCTGCTTAACTTAAGTGTTAATTTGATTCAATTCAAGGTTACGAGTATCTTTCTTAAAAGATAAAATTTAAATAATCAATCTATATACTCGTGTACCTTAACTCTCCTCCTTCTTAAAAAAGATCGCCCCGATCTTTCCTAATTCTACCTAAAACTGTATTATAATATGCGTAGTATAATTCTGCTTGTTTCTTTTGTTTATAGATTAAGAAATATTTATACAATTTTAGTCCGAATATAATTATACCTATAACAGTTACTATTATAAGTAAAGAATAAAAGGTTGATCTGAAAGGATGTTCTTCATATGGAATAATGAATTTCCTAATTGAATCTATATTATTAAATGCATTTTCCCTATCTGATTCTATAATTTTTTCTATTTCAAAATCTTCATGGTGTTTGTTATGTATGGCTTCTACTAATCTATCATGAAGGTTCCTATATAAAATACCATCAATATTAACTTTGTCCGTATATGTAACTAAATGTGTTCCTGTTATTGATTTGTTTTCTACTGTGTGGTCTCCGTCTAATAATATTAAACCTTCATCAATTTCTAATAATGCACTGTTATATTCCTGAATGACTGTGCATTTGCTATTTTTATCTTCAAGAAGTGAAATTATACATGTATCCGTTTCGTTGTTTCTTTGACAAATGTATCTTCCTAGGTAATTTTCGCAATGGGTGACTCTATTATATTCTTTATTACAATAGGCAATTTGGTCATCTGTTTGGATTTTTCCATGTCTAAAGCTTATAGGTGTGATTTTGAAAAGTTTACAATGATTGTTGAGTATAGGGTATTTATAAATAGCTATAAATAAATCTCCTGTTCCAGCAATATGAACGTCTGCGTATTCTAATATGTTTATTATAGGTACAGTAATTAGTTCATGTTGTATTACTTCCTTTATATCGACCATGTTTAAAGATTCTGTTAAATATTCATTGCTTTTCGCAGCATTAATTGTCCTAACAAGTAGCATAAGTTGGTCATACACCTGTTCTATTATAACGTTATTTGTTAATGTGTGATTGTGTAGTTCGTCAATTAATTTCTCAAATCTTGAATTAACTAGGCGTTGTTTTTGGTTGTTGTTTATTAATTTATTCATTGCTGTTTCCATTTCAATAAAGTCGTCATGGTCCGGATTTCCTGTGATAAATTTCAATGGTGATCCTAGAAAGTTTAAGGATCTTGAGTACCGTTTGTGTTCATTTAATTGATCTGCTAAAGCTTCAATCTTCTTTATCCAGATAGTTTCTTGAGTAGTTGGTTTATATTCCTCTGTAACAATCTTCCTATATGGAGTTAAGATTTTCGTCAAATTAGTGACGTGAAAAAGATATTACTGGTCATCATATAAAAGAACGTCATGAGTTCTAGTTAGAACGTATTTTGGATTTTGCAGGTTTTTTAGTTCCATGGTTGCCTTGTTTATTTGGTATACCGCGGCGAGTAATATCACACAGAGAAAACAAAATATGCAAAAACTACACGAAAATGTAGGATTTCTACACGTTTTCACCGGGATTTTCCACCCATTACGTTTTTGTAGCTCTTCTGCATGCTGCGTTTACTTTTCTCATTTCTAAACGTGGCATGTAGCTTTTCTGCATGCCGCGTTTACTTTTCTCATTTCTACACGCGTAATGTAGCTTTTCTGCATGCCGCGTTTACTTTTCTTTTTCGCGTTTTACTTTTGCTGGAATAGTAGCTCACCACGGTTTCTTTAAAGTTATTCCACTTTTCAAACAGGTTGTTTCCCTTCGTTGGATGAAGAATGTCGAAATCTATTTTAATCTAAACAAACTCAAATTAAAAAAGATACGTTATATTTAAATCATTATGATTTACCAAATCCTTTGCCCTAGCATCTTTTAACAGCGGCCACTCATTGAGGAATTCTGTGTTGTCCAAATTTTTTAAATCACACTGTCTTAGAGAGAATGTTCGAGCCCATCGATCTAATTGGTCATCCCACTCTGATAGGGGCCAGTTTAACTCCCGTTTTAATTCTTTTAGTGTTTCATCTACTGGGATCTCTGGATTGCTGTTATTAATTTCCTTTGCATTTCCATGGGTTTTTTCCAAAATATCCAATTTTCGGCGCTTATGTGCTATTGCTTGGTACTTTACAAACAGTTTTCCAGAAGGAGCTTTTCCATGCCTTCTTGGAATATAATAGTAGTCCTAAAAAAATTCCATGAATATATTCAACATCACTTGCTATTTAAGTTCCTACCGAAAATTTTCGTTCTTCTGGAAAAGCTTCAACAATTTCTAATAATATTGCGTTGGAGTCGTAAGGGCTCAGCTTGGAATTATTTTCAGCAGCTTTTGATATAATTATATCAACGAGCCTCTCTCTTTGATTTTCTGTTAGCCGCTTGTTCTCGTTATAGAAAAACTTTATAACGTTTCCAGCTTCAGTTTCAGAGAGCACTTCCAGAAGCGTCTGAATTCATGAAAGAATATGAAAGAAAACCATTTCATTATATTTTGCATTTTAGCTAGCTTAATACTTCGAACTCAATTTTACCTTCTTATTTAAAATATTGCAGCGAGTTTGTGAGCTTGCGGAATTCTCAAAATTAAGTTGCTGTTTTTGCCATGAAAACAATTTTGTTCGAAATTCGGCACGCTTGCCAATATCCTGCTTGAATATATCACAAATGTCCCGATCTGTTAGGTATATTAAGTTGGTGTCATTCACACCGGCGGCTAAAAGAACACAAAATTATTTAATAATTTCTACCAGCGAATACATATTTGCATTAATACAGACCTTCAAGAGCCGGCAACAAATCATTTAGTTTCCAACTTTGGATAAGTTCCTCCATAAGTGCCTCCTCAGGAGCAACTAACTAAAAAAAGAAAAAAAAAGGGAAATGGTACAAATTATTAAAAAAATTAGTTTTGTATTAATTATTTGGCATAACTTACCAAAAGTTTAAAGATTGATCAGCTACCAAATTAAAAAAAAACACGAGAAAGGAACAACTGAAAAGACAAAACCAAAAAGATGAGAATAAGTTATCGCTTCAAAAAAAACAACACTTGATAGCAAAGAGCACAATCAAAGACAAGGGGAACACATATGTACATACACGTACACATCGATTCACTCCCTATATTTTCTTGCCGCTGAATATAAATACGTTGTTGTTGCTTTTGTATGTACCGTTATTGGACAGCGTGTACATTCATACATATTTTTTCATTTAACAACTAGCATTTTTATTTCACTTAATTTCTTTTCACACTTTTTAATATTTTTATTTCACTGTTTTACATATTTTGTTTTAATTTCAATATTGTTACTACTTACATACATACCTACATATGTTCATATTTAAATTTTAAAGTGTCTAAAAATTTTATTTTTTTGGCACAATTTTAATATAATTTGGACTCAGTAGATAATTTGTTTGAGAAAGAGCATAAAAAATTAATTAAATATTTTAAAATTTAAATATGAACATATGTAGGTATGTTAATGGAAACAATCTTAGAGTTAAAAAAAAAGTTTTCTTTCTTACCTTTATTCAACGTTCACCACCAGATCTTCACACTTTAACTATTCAAAGCCAACTGAAACTTCTTTACAGGTCAACAAGCATTTGGTGGTGGTTTTTTTTATAGATAGAGAAACAGGTTTTGATAGAAGAGAGATTTAATTTTTCTTACAAGTGCACACATGTTCAGTGCATTGGAAGCAAAGAAAAAGAGCATACCGCACACATTTTTCTTCTTCTTAAACGCGGCATGTAGAAAAGCTACATGATACGTCTTGAAAGCAGTTTTCTAAATTAAAAATATAAGAATTCTGTACTGATTTGGACCTGTATTTTTCGTTTAAAATTTCCACACGCGTTTGTAGAATTTCAATATCCAAATGTTAATGTAGAAAACCTATAGCTTTCGTTTACTATTGAAGCTGCTATGTAAAAAATGTAGAACTTATATGGGAACGAGCTGATTTTCTCATGCCATGCAGACTTTGCCTTTGCTTACTTAGCATGTTGCTTTTCTGCACGCCGCGTATTCATTCCTCATTTCTATATGTGGCGTGCAGTTTTCCTACATGTCACTTGTAGCTTTCTGTTTTCTACATTTAACGTTTGGAATTAAGCAGGGCGAAATACGATTCGTTTAGGATTGCCGTTTCTACACGCGCCGTGTAATGGAATTTGTTTTCTCTGTGCAGGTATAATATCATCATTTTTATTTAAAGTGTAGTTTTTAATATTGTTTTTATGAACTATTACTCCTCCCTTTGTTAAAATCGTGTCCTCACGATCTTCATGAACAATATGTTTTTTGTACTTAGCGTCACTTTTTTTTCCTTAAATTCTTTATATTCACTAGAATTTGTTCTCCTTCTGTAAAGGTTCTGTGCTTTGTTCCTTGATTTAATTTTTCTAAAACTTTATCAGACGCTTTTTTTAAATTATTATAAATTTCTTTACTATCAAATTGGATAGTGCCAAAGTGTATTTCACTAGGTTTATGTTGAGTGACTGAATGTATCGTGTTGTTTAGTGCTTTTATAGCTGTAAATAATTCTTCGGTTGAACTCGTTTCATTCTGTATCTTTAATATTCTTGTTAATTCCGTTATCGTTCCATGTTCTCTTTCTATTTGACCATTTGCTGATGATCTGTACACTGGTGTGTTTATTTTATCAATATTGTGTTTTGTGCACATTATTTTTACAGCAGCTGTGTTCAAACATGGTTCGTTATCTGTCAAAAGACGTTTGCAATTGGGATAATTATTAATGATAAGTTCTTCTATTTTTTCATCCATATGCGTTTTATCTGAAACTTGTCTTACTGGAGAATTTGTCGATAGCGCAAATAAATGTTTTATTTTCATTGTATATATGTCCATGTGTATGAGCTGGTTAGGTTCTGTTGGTATTGTAGCATCTCTCAATGGTTGTTTTATTGGATTTCTTTCGTATTTACCGAAAAGACATGGTGAGCATTTTTTGTTGTATGCTTTGCAATGTTTTCTCATATCGGGCCAGTAACATGTTAATAATATTTCTTTGATATTATTTTTGTAGCCTCTGTGTGCACGATTATGTGTTAATTCAACAATATTACGTTGTTGTTCTTTATCAATAATGTCTTTTAGTTTAATTGGTGTATGTATAAATGTTGTATTTAAAAATGTATTTTTTATAATAGGAGCTACTTTGAATAGAGTTTCTGCTGTCGCATGTATGGCTGTTATTCGTTTTGGTATTATCACCTTTTTTAATTCTTCTATCAGATTTTGTTATGACGTGTAATTTATTGTATGTCTTACTCTATTGGGAAAAACTGTACGTGTTCTTACTTCATTGATGTGTTTATTTGGTACTAGATCAATTTGTATACCATATGCATTAAATGGGGTATGAACAGTTTTAAATATAGTTTCTAAAGATGATTCGGCTGAATGTATGGTGTCTTCTGATGTCGTACTTAATACATTTACGATGTGTCTTGACAATGCGTCTGCTACTATGTACGTTTTCTTTACCTGGCTTATACTTAAGTTTAGCACCATATTGTTCAATTATATTCTTCCAGCGTTTCAGCTTTGTGTTTGGATTTTTATCCGAAATGGAAAATGTTAATGACTGATGGTCAGTAAATATTGTTAAGTCTGGACTTCCGTAGACGTAGTTCCTGAATTTTTGTAGTGCCCAAATTATGGCTAATAATTCTTTTTCGTTGGTACTGTAGTTTTCCTCAGTACTTGTCAAAGTTCTACTGATAAAAGCAATTGGTTTACCTAGTTGTGCTAGTACTGCACCTAAAGCTACGTTTGATGCATCTGTCGTGAGTTAAAATGGTTTATCAACTCTGGGTTGTTGAAGTTCCACTTGTTCCTTTAAACAATTTTTTAATTTATTGAACGCATCTATGGCTGGTTGATCTAATTTTATTATAGTATTTTTACTTTGACTTTTTGTAACATTACCATTTTCTCCTCTCAAATGAACAGTAAGTGGCTTAGCTATTGTTGCATAGATCTTTACAAACTTACGGTAGTAACCTGTCATTCCTAGAAAACCTCTAAGTTCCTTTAAATTTTGCGGAATGGGCAGTTTATCTATTGCTTTAATTTTTTCTGGATTTGTTGAGATCTTTCCATGCTTAATTACATGTCCTAAATATTCAACTTCTGTTTGAAAAAACTTACTTTTATCTTTGGATATTCTTAGAGTTGCCTTATTTAAGGCTTCAAAGACAATTTCAATATGTTTCATATGCTCATCAGCCGATGATGAATATATTAAAACGTCATCAATATAGACATAAGCAAATTTTCCAATGTAATCACGAAGTATTTCATCTACGCATCTTTGAAAGATGGCAGGAGCATTTTTGAAACCGAAAGGCATTCTTTTATATTCATAGTGACCACCTAAGACAGAGAAAGCTGTCTTTTCCTGATCAGAATCTTTAATTTTTATTTGATGGAATCCTGATTCCAAATCAAGTGTTGTAAACAATGAAGCCTGTCCTAAATTTTGCAATACTGTTGTAATATCTGGTATAGGGTATTTATCTGAAATAGTATTTTTATTTAGCTTTTGAAAGTCTACGACCATTCTACGCTTGGGTTGACCTGATTCGTCTAATCCTTTTTTAGGGGCTGTCCAAATCGGTGAGTTGAAAGGGCTATTACTTTTTGAAATGATACCTTCATCAAGTAATCTTTTAACTTCCTTATTAACAAATTCATTGTCAGCTATTGGGTATGGGTACTGTTTTGTATAAATAGGATCTTCTGTCACTGTTCTAATTGTCGCTTCCAGTAGATTTGTGAAAGGTAATGGCCCAATGCCATTGTTTTCTTCCATTAAATGATCTATTCTTCTTCTATATTTTTCATACTTTTCATTAACTAAATAATTAATTTTAATTGTTTCCTCTTTCCCTAATTTAAATATCATTTTATCTAAATCTATTTTTCCTTTTAATGTTTTTAATCCTTTGTAACCTAATAATATATCAAAATCTTTTAATTCATCTGTTTCGTAAAAATCTAATATTTTATTAAATATTTGAGCAGTTTGTTTTTTTTCCAATATAGATGTACCGTGAATTGAATAAACCTTAACGTTTTCTTTTAAATTTTCAGATTCTTAATTTCTGAATTTACATAGTTATGGGTTGCACCTGTGTCAACCAGTACAAGATAATCTCTACTACCGTCTGACAAGGTGATACAAGGCAACCCGTGTCTTTTTAGTTTAAATGCTTAAAATTATTTCTCTTTTTACTTACAATATTTGATGAATTTCCAGTTTCTACACACATGTCATCTTTGTCATCTTCCATACATAGGTTATTCACTCGCATAGCTTTTTGATGCTGGTAATTACCACTGGGTTCTCGTTGCCTTTTAGGTACATTGGAGTTGTAGGTACCTTGTTGGTTGAAACTCGATTGTTGCTGGTTATATTGTTGTTGTTGTGTTGATACATTGTTGATCCAAGGTTTCGGTACAAACTGTCGAGTATTTCCTGATGATATATACATTGGTTCCGGACGAGTATAATTCTGTTGATGATGATGTCCATGTTGCTTAAATGTTGTTATATTTGGACGTCTTTGAAATTCTTGTCTTGATTGATGCTTTGGACGAACATATCCTTCTTGTCTGGGCTCTTCATAACTTAGATTTAATCGTCTAAGTTCTTTATCATGCTCAATTGTTCTCGCAATTGCGTATGCATGTTCTAGATCCTTAATTTGGTTAGAATAAAGAGTGGATCTTATATAAGAATTTTGTAATTCCATCCTTAAATACTCTGACTGCTTCCTGAACAGCTTCTTCCATCATTATCTCAATTGTATTTTTTGGATGACCTGACATCGAAATTTTTGACGTGATAAGAGTCAGGGATCTGTTTATGTCATCATGGTATTGGCTTAGAGTTTTATTGCCTTGTCGAAGTTTTCTCAATTCGTCTTGTAATACATAGATGGGTCTTTGATCCGCGTATGTGTAGTCTAAACGATTTTTTATAGCCTCCCAATTAAATATTGTGTTGTGATTTATAAGGACATCTGATGCAGATCCTCGTATTTTTGTCTTTACTATTGATAAAGCTTCACAATACCTGTTTGAAAATTCATGTTGTTTTATTCCATCCATCAACCTTGAGACGTCTTCTCTCCATGATCGGTATTCTAGTTGATTGCCATTAAACTCAGGCAATGTTTTAAATACATCCAAATTAATTTGTTCCGGGGTATTATATGTCATCATAACGGCTCGTAAGGGTTGTGGTATGTTTGGTTGTAGGTTGGGTGCTTGATTTAATCTTCGTTCAAGTTCCTCATTTTTTTCATTAAATGATTGCATGGTTAGCTGCATACTTGCAATTTGTTGTATCAAAGCTTCCATGTTTATTTGTTGTTTACCAGGATAAGCCATATTTTGTTCTTCCGTTAATCTGTTACTATCGAAAACTTTTTGTCTTTGTTTCTTCATTAATTGTTCACCTTAATTTTTCTAATTTAAATTTTTTCTAGAGCACAAATTTACTTTATTGTGGTCAGAGTTTACTTAAATTTTTTCTGGAGTCTTGAGTTACTTTACAAGAGTCAGTTTTAGTATCCTTGTTGCGGCAAGGATGAATATCGTGGTCCGCCTCGTGAAGAATAACAATATATTATTCTCCTGGCAGGATCGCCAGTTAAGTTTTTTATTTATTATAGAATTAAAAAAAAATATTTTTTTCCTGAACGACGTGCGCTCAACTTTTATTTATTTTCTCTTAATTCTAATGAGTATGTCTTAGTACACATGCTAATTCAAAACTGACTATTCTCGTGAATAGTTTGTCTTATATATTAAATATGTAAGTATTGATAAGGATTAGTTACTCATCGTTATCAATATGTTTACAAGCTGTTTATTTCTTAAATTACTTTGTTTAGATATTTTATATGTAGGTACTTATCATATATTCTTTGTTACATAAAATTGTGTTCTTGTCATAACTAAGTATGATAACATAATCTGCTTAACTTAAGTGTTAGTTGAAGGCTGGTATCTTTCTTAAAAGATAAAATTTAAATAGTCAATCTACATACTCTTGTACCTTAACTCGCACAAGCAAACCTCGCCAACACTCAAAAACGATCACTATCCCACTTCTGAACTATAAGGCAAAATGTTAAATAGAATTCAGTTTGTATGTATTTATTTATAATGAGAGTATATAATAGAAATAAACAAAAGAAAAACAATTCATCCGCTGTGCATGTTGCTTGTCCGACGTCTTGATTACAACTGACTCAAGATTATTCGCTCACACTTTTGAATACTCGATACTACTTGATACTTTTTGAGTATTGACTCAATACTACTCAATACTTTAAATTTGCGATAACTGACTCTATCGTGTCAGCAGCTGGCCTGCTGGGCGCTTCCTGCGGTGGTGGCGTGTCAGGGCGACCTCCGGTTGCCATATTTGGTTTGGGCGGGTTCTTAAATTGGGCTATGGTTTGATCTAAATTTGTTGTGTTGTCTAATTCTACGTCGGATAATGCTTTTCTGATTATCGGAATTTCTTCTTCTGCTGAAACCTCAGATCCCTGATAGATTGAATCAGAAGAAAGTGAGGCGGATGAAGCCCTTACTGCTCTAATGCTAGTACTTGACTGAGAACTAACAACACTACTTGTCCTGCGAGATATGGGTGTATTACCGCGACCTCCCTTAGTATTGGATGACCGTGTGCCGCGAGTGGCAGCGACCGTTCTCGCCGTGCGAATTAATAATCACTTGATTTTGGTGAGTAAAAAAATATGTTTTTCGGACGACTATGCGTCTCTTTTATTTCACTATCTTTTTAAAACTCCAAACTATTTCATTATATCTGCTCTTATATATAGGTTACTAAATTCTATTATGACAAAGGTTACTTTCTTAATAATTAAATTTTATCTTATTTTTACAATATGTTCTTTTTTAAAATTAATATGTCTTATCTTAAGGTTCTTTGTAGTTGACCTTGAAGTGAAAGTGTATTTATCTTATGTTCATAATCTATACATTTTAAAAGTTTATGTATATTCCTTTATTTACTAACAATACATTCATTATCAAAGGTCACTTCTTTATTTATGAAAATACATTTGTTATCAAGAGTTTCTTCTTTTATTTGTGAAAATATACTTATTATCTTACTTTACTTATGGTGTGTATGAGGCTGACCTTAACTTGCGGGCTACTGATACCTGACTAGTGGATTTACTACGTAGGGTTGGTTTTTCTTGCTCCGATTTTGTCCTCGTGTTGTGTTGGTGCATAACGCACTATACTGAAAAAGTTTGATGTGGCCCAATCACGCGGTACCGCCAGGGAAAAAAGTAAAAAAAAATGTAGGGCTACGTGACAAAATCCCAGAAGAGAAAAAAAAAAGAGAAAAATTCGATTACGGATGTGGTTCGCGTTTGTGTAAGGTCACTGCGTGCTGAAAACGAAGTGCTAGTGCAATGATTAATAAGAAAATTGAAATTTTGTAAAAGTTTTGATTTGTGCTGATAATATCACTGTCCAGTTTTTATAATTTTTGCACTACATCTTAATAATAGCACTGTCCATTTTTTATAAATTTATTTGATAGTTTTTTTGTACTATTTTTACTAATAGCACTGTTTAATTTTTATTAATTTTATTTATCCAGCGATATATTTCCACGCGGAGCCGATCAAGTTTATCGCTCTTTTTATCCTTATTTCCTCGGTAACCTCTAATGATTTCAGCATTTCTGAGACCTGTATTAACTCATGCGCTAATGAGGGCTAAAACATACTCTTTGAATTGCCAGTGTGGTTTATGAAAGATTCTATTTCATCAAGAAAACTCTGATAGTTATTTAAATTTATTACGTGCACAATTTTGAACGTGCCCTCATAAATTTTCGCTACTCCTTCCGTTAGTGTAACGATGTGGGAAAGTGTGTAGTTAAGGATTTGGATTTCCGCATTGGAGGGGGCAGGATATTTGTATAATGGAGGAGGAGGAATAATATAATTATCTGCATTCTGGTCCTTATTTCCTTTCCGCTCTCTGGATAGCTGGCTTGGCACGTAATGCCGTCTTTTTTGTTGTCTGCTACTGAGGGGCCAATCACTATCATTTTTGTATTTCACAGTTCTTCTTATATTTGTGCCAATCAAATTTTTTTATTTTGATATCCACTGCTTTTCTTTATAACTTTTATGCTTTGATTATAAATGGTTGTTAGTTTCTTATTAAAGTTTGCCTTAAAACGAGCGTTTTCTTCTTTAATTTATTAGGCGAAAAATTTTCTTTTTAAAATGAATAATAAAATGAATCATTATCAACGAATAAGTATTGTTTCGACGTTCTAAGTTTTATACTTTTGAAAGCGAATGTTTGAATGTGATTTATCTTTGCTACTGATCACTTTTGAGGATCTTCCCTTTCATTACGCACTTCTTTAGGGCTTTTGTAATGACGATTCGCGAGGATAATTTTCACTTTTATTCCTTTTTTATATTTTAATGTTTCACTATGTGGAACTGTTTCTTTGTTTAAGTTCTAATATGTAAAACTATTTTTTAATTATTTCCCGGTTTCTGTGAGGACACTTTTTACACCTTCCTGCTGCACTACTTAAGGGCTTTTACAGAAAAGACACTCACACGTACCGATAATTTTAATTTGAAATTAGCTCGGGCGCCAGTTAAGAACTTCTTTAATAAAAAGCTCAAAAAAAATTGTGTTTGGTCAGAATGAACGTACTTTTTTACAACTGATCTTAAAAGTAATTTACAATATATTTTATTGAATTTTGTTTCTTAAAGTGCTTATTCTACTTTTATTATTTCACAATTAATTTATATTTTCTTTATTAATAATTAGTTCACCGAATTTTGCCTATTTTACATTATTTCTTATTTCGCACTTTTGCTAGTTCAGTGAACTTTGCATTCTTTATTATTTTGGAATTATATTTATTTATCTTTTTATTAACCACAGTGTTAACTTATACACACAAAATTCTTTTCGACTTTTCGAAACCATACGGTGGAATTGCACTAACATCAGAGCAACAATATTTTAACAAACGGCTCTCACGTGCCAGAAGGATTGTCGAAAATGCCTTTGGCATCATTGCCTCATGATTTAGACTGCTCTTAACAACAATCAAGTTCAGTCCATATAAAGCAACGAAGGTCGTTTTAGCTATATGCTACCTTCACAATTTTTTAAGAGCTAAAAGTTCAACGTACTTGCAAGGTGTTTCAGTGGAAAACTCTAGAGAGACTACCGACTCTAGGGAATCAATGTTTGATTTACAAGCCACAAGAAGCAGTAATTCCACAAACACAGCAAAAACTATTCGAAATGACTTTTGTAATTATTTCAATACAAGTGGAAAAATTAACTATTAATTAATATTAAATAATTACTCAAATAAAAATATATGTACGTTTAAAAAATGTTGTTTATTTTTATATTGAGCTATTACTCACCATTTGTTCATTGCCTGTTTCCACATCAACACTCGAAATTCCGTCCAATTGGCACTCCTGGTCTTCCAAGAAATTTAATTTTTCAAAATACCACAATGTAGGTACGTATAAATCGTCTACGCCTGCTCCAGATTTGGCAGCTTGGCGGACCTTTTTGAGCTCTCTCCGGTAGCAGCCACGTAAATTATTTATTTTTTTTTACCATGTCAATCGTTGCATTTTTTTCAATTTCACTTAATTTTTCTTTTAATTTATTATATCCATTAATTTTCAATTGTTTGTTGTGGTACACATCTGATTTTATTTGCCACAATTGTGGCAAGCTTTTATATACTTCAATAAACTCTTCCCAGAAAATAACATTAGCAAAAGACATTTTTTTTTTTCACCAATTTCCGACACGCACACAGCAGCGTTAACAAGTCAACTGAATTTTTATATGAAGTATGTCAGACTTGCTATTAGACGAGTATGTTGGTATGCGACAGACATCAGAAAATCAAAAATTTTTGAAAACCAACCGACATGTCTGACGTACTCGACATACATGCTATTACACAGTGAGATTTGGTATGCCATCGTACATGTCTGCAGTATGGGTGTGTAATAGCCCTTTAACACAAAAATGTATTCTCTTTTGCTCTTTACGCGTGTTCGTCGTCGGTATTTTCTTGTGTTAGTTCAATAACAAATATAGAAGAGCATCGTCTATAACCCAGTCGGAATTAGAGTTAGAGTTAGGAATTTGAGCTAGGTCATTGTGAGTTAGCTTATGGCGTGTCACTTTTAAATTACTCACGAGCTAATGAGTTAGCTCATGGTGCACATTTTGATAGCTGAAAACAATCTAACTCATTCCAAGTAAGTTTGTGATGCATAAGTATTGCGAATAATCAATTTTACATTTACTCTCTAAATAATTAGATTTATTTTACGAATTTTCAGAATTTTATTTCGCCATTAATTCATTGAGGCTTTATTTACTCTTTTGGCTTAAATATAATAAAACAAATGATACATGGTATAATTATTATTACTGCGAACATATGTAATTATTATAAATTTTTTATCTCAGATTTTTTCTTACTGATGCAAACCGACTGGAAATGTCGCTTCTTAACAAGCTTCATCGCGTTTCTTATCGCCTTTTCTGGGTCTTCTTCTCCCTTATAACGAACTGCTCCTGTTGAATAAAACGAAAAAGGACGTGAGTAGTGATTTTAATGTGAAATAGAACAAATTTTATATTTAAATACACTTACGTGTTAAGGCATCATTAAGTTTTTTAAAGCTTTGGAGAGATACTTTTCCATGTATGTTTACCCTCAAGATTACAGGCGATAATCACTTCAACAGAGAAAATACTTAATAGCGATTTTTGTAGTTGCCCAGTAAGCAAAGATGATATGAAACGAGTCTAGAAATTAAAATTTTATCTAATATTTTCGTTTTTTTATGGTTAGAAAAAAGAATTACGTAGACTGCTGCATTTTCTTCGGTAATACGAGTATTGTTGTTTATTTCAGCTAGGTCGTCGGTGAATTGAATTGGAAATACCGTTTCCAATATTTGCTTCGTTCTTAGCTTTTTGGATTAACTTCTCCGTCATAACTTTTTGCGTGGTCAGAGCTTCCATTATTATTTTATTTTGACTGACGTTTGTTGCTTATTTATAAGTTATTATATAAAGAAATAATTAATAATCGTTTTGTTTAAATAAAAAAATTATTATTTTACCAGCTAATTCATCGATTGTGACTTTCAATTTGGCAAGAGAATCTATGTACATATATTTGTAACAAAAAAAAATATATATGTATATATATAAACGCTATTTTGGTATAAAAATAATATTAATTGAATACATATCTACCAAACAGTTAACACATACTAGTTATTTCATCAAATTTTGATTCAATTCCCTTTTTGATGTTTTCAATATTTTTTAGTTTTGCTTATCAATTCAAATATATTTTATATACGTATGTAAGTAGATAGTTAGTTAGATGCATACGAAGGCATATTAACCAGGTATGTAATAAAATTTAGATTTGTTACGGATTGGAAATTTTGTACTGAAAAATTACTAAAAAGGGGGTTATAAAATCTCTGAAAACAGCGTTACATAATATGTACACAGCCCCTAAGAACAATGAAGCAAAAGGAATTCGTAATAAAAATCCTCGTGAACGTGATCTTTGAAAATAATTACTTTTTAACTTGATGTAGGGGCCATCCTCTAGCGGCATTGTTCCTATATATGTGTGCGCATTATCAAGAGCACTTTGCTCTCTAATCAACATGGGTAAAGATATTATTTCAGGACATCTCAATAGTAATTGAGTATTTATGAGATCAATGTGCTGCATTTCTGAAAATTCTAAGTAGCGCATTATCACCCGAGCGACAGAAGATAACTGATGATTGCTCCTACTTACATCTCTTATTGTTAAGAATATACGTCTTCGAAATCCGTGCAAGCCGGCTACTACCTTATTGAATGAGATACACTTCTTCCTATCAGGATATGGATACTCTGACAGAATATCTAAAGCCTTCTCTGTTCCCATCTGGGCACACAGAGCTCCATAGCGGATTGCAAAAAAAGTATCGGGCACTTGTGGAGATATCTGTTTACCGATGAATATTAAAGGTAAACCCATCATAGCTGCTGTTAATCCTATCATTACATCTTTATCTGATGATATACTTTTTTGATAGATATCTGTTACATCAGCTTCTTCTAAAAGAGGGTATAGTATCTCTTCTCTAAAATCTTCCATTGTATAATCTACAGTTTCTAAATTGTAAGCTGTATTTTCCAGAGCTCTGCGTAAATCGTTTGGTACGTTGCTTGCCCATATATTGTAAGATGTTGTAGCTAATGTTTCTAGTACTTTAGGATTTGATATTTCCAGATCATTCTTAAGTAAAATAGCGAAGCCCGCGAGAGCTATGTCAAATGTATCCCTCTCAGTTAATTTACTTGAAATTTTAGCAAGCACCACATCCGCACCTTTCCAATCACATAGCTTGATTGATGTTCCGGAGGGAGATGGATTCGGATCTACCGCTTTAAAGTCTTTAGGTTTTAAATGGCAGTCTTTCGGATTGATACTATTAATACGATTGTCTTTAACGAACTTCACAGCCTGAGGCAAAATGACGCTATTCTTTGGCTTAACAGATAATGTTTTCTTTATTGATGCCGCCCGAATTGCATCATATATGTTTTGTGGGCTGGACATGATTGGTAGATAGAATATTTTATTAAGATCAGAGTTACTTAATTTCTAGAAAATTATGATTATCAAGACCAGTAATTATAAATGATATATTGAGTTGTGTCGTCAAAATAATAAGTCTTAAATTTTTGTTTTATAGTAGCTTTATTTTATAGTAAGGATAGTGATAAGATTACAATAATCTAAAATATGAATATTAAATTTGAAATCTTTATATCTTTTTGACTTTAAAGTGATTGGTGGTCCCACCAAATCTTTTAAATTTAAAAGCTCATATTCGCCTAAATCCAGAAGATTAACTTCAAATGCAGTGTAATGATGAAGATAAGTAATGTTTTTAATCTTTTGGCAAAACAGAGCTAAGCCTTCCGCAAAAACAACTATATTAATTATTTTGTAAGCCGAATAATCAGCATTTAAAGTAGCTACAAAATAAGACTTTATACGATATATTATTATTGTATACAACTCCGTCATATGTACTTATGACATCTTTTGGTTTTTGAAGTTTAACGCTTATAAAATCTAACAAACTACAATCGCATCTATTTTTTTCAGAACATATAAGGTTATTCTTTATAACATTATCCAATAGAAAGTTAGAAAACACAAATTGATATTTTTTTGCTATAGAAAGCGATATGTTTCTTCTGGATGTTATAGCATGTGTATACATTTTAAAACTTCTATGTTTGGCCTCAAACTGAAAAGACCAAAACCTACGCACCGGACCACAAGCCTTCATCACCTCTGGGTAATGAGTTAATATATGAAATTTTGGTTTTAATGTATCTTTGAAACATTCAATGTACATTTTTTTGTGTTTTGCAATGTTTATTTTTAGAGAATTAATGGAAAAATCGCTTATTTGAAACGAAAGAATATTATCCAAACTTCTTCATCAGCTGGAACCAGATCACCAACCATTATCGGAAAATACAATACAAAAGTTTGCATTTCGCTTGCAGACATTCTTAAACGTTTTCTTTTTTTTTAAGTGCAATATTGAAATATCTGGAGAAGTATTGCCTATCTCTAATTCACCGTATTCAAAATTTCGTTTTCTGTTATTAAGTTTTTCAAGGGAAAAGTATTTTTTTGGAATTTATAAAATAAAGAATTGCTTGTACCATGTCGTAATGACACACATCCTCAAGAACATCATGTATTGCATCTACACTTAAGTTGTCTATTACATGAAAAACTTGGTATTTTATTAAATTCACATATTTCGGCAATACCAGTTTGTTTGGGATTAGCAATTTTTAAGTCTCTGTCATAGCTTTCATAATTTCTTCTCAGCTCCATTACATCACACGTAGTGGTTTGGCTTGTAACTTTGTCAATGTTACAAAATCGGCAGAAGCAGCCATTAAAGGATTTGCAGTATCCAAGCAAACTATTGAGACCAAGATTATCTCCCAAAATTAGCAACGGAATAAAGCATACGTGATATAATTCCCCACTAGACGTAATTACGTCTATGCCAATAGTTTCTAAATAAATCATTTGATCAATAATGGGCTTCAAACAATTTTTATTGCCAAACGACTTTAAGTCAATTGACCTAATGCTCCCTGAAAAAAACACATTCTCAAATTTTGTGTCATATGGTAAACAAGGAAATGAGTAATAGAAATTACAAATAGCATGTGTCATCGAATGTGACCCTAAAGGGTTGTTTATTTTAAGATCATCTGAATACAAGTAGTATGGAATCAAAATGCGCCCTGGATACATTGCACATTTTTTCTTCCCTAATTCCCCTTGAGTGATATTGCTAAATGACTTAAAGTCTTTTGATTCATTTAAAAATGAAAGCATATTAATAAACGTATCATTTTTTTCTAGAATTTTTTTGAACGAAAAAGCCATTGGTAATGTGATAACTTTTAAAGTTTTATTAATATGTTTTAACTTACCTTTAGAGTGAGATAGAACACCGGTGCAATCTACAGCAACTTCTTTTAGGTTTTCCACAAGTTTATTTTTTTTAAGTTCTATGTATAATTTGTGCTCCGTTACAAGATTTTTGAAAATTCTAGATAATTCTGATAGTAAATTTAGAATTTTAAATATGGAATTTATTTGTAAATCTTTGATACAAGAGCGTAACGCATCTAAAAGTGGTTCAAAAACCAAGTCAACAATTTTTGTATTAACTGACTCAACGTCTTTTCGAGAGAAGTTGTGTCTACAATACATAAATATTTGAAACTTCATAAAGTTTTGGAAAAGTTGGTCAAAGACAGGTTCTTCACAATTTCTTTCATATGACGACGAATCAACACCAGCTGGTTCTTTTCCCATGTGGTTTTCATGTGGTTCTTCGTAAATTGTAAAATTACAATTTTTTTTCATTAATTTTATTTGCTTGACTGGTACCACTTATAGATGCATTATGTTTTCTTTTCACGTGTTTTTGAAATGAAGAGGAGTCTTTATATATGTATATGACCACAACAACGGAAAGTATCACTACTTTTTAGAAAATGATTTATTCTAAGATGCCTAAAATATTTTTTATTATCAAAAAATATTTTGTTGCATTGAAAACAATTCATTTTCTTTTAATACTTGTTTCAAATTAAGCACACACTTATTTTCTGAAATAAACAACCGAAATAAAATATTTGTTGAATAAAATATTCTTTAAAATAAAATATTTGTTGGAAAATATTTTATATATATGAACATATCATATACAATGTATGTTGAATAACTGGTTATAATTTTTCGAGCATAGATTTTGCCGAATAATTTGTTGCATTTTGTAGAGTAATTTCAAACATGTTTCGCCGGATATGGTGCTGTAAAGTTTTTGGCGAAGATTTTGGTGTAAATTTCTGCCGAATACTTAACAAATTTTGTCAGTGTTTCGTCGTAATTTTGATCAAATAATTATTATAAATTTTGTTGAAATTTTATTAAACGTTTATACTATAATAGTTAAATCACTACTACTATAGATAAACTTTTCGCTAACAATATTTCTTCTGATTACAAAAGTTTTGTTTAATATATTTATTTTGCAGTTATTGAAATTTATAATAGCATTTTTATTTATTACAATATTTCTCTTATCGCAATTTTGAGTTAATTTATTATTATTTGCATATTTTATTAGAATAAAATCATCGTCAATGGCATCAATATCTGTGATATTGTTATATCTTAATTTACAATTTTTTATAACGACTCAATTTTTATATTTTTATTGGGGGTAAAATTACACAGTTTTAAATTATATATAATTTTAAATTATATATTAAATTTAAAATTTATACATAAAAAGTTTTAGGTCATTCTATTACCTTTTTAAATATATGTACTTATGTATAAGTATATTTACACAGTTTTAAATTATATATTTAATTGTATATTCATATGAACATAAAAAATTTTAGTCTGTTCTAGTAGTAAAATAGCGTATGTATGTAAGTACAAAAATTATGTAAAGGTACGGTCACATTGAGAAAACATTTGCTTTAAATATGTTTCCCCATATCGCAATAAAATGTTTTCAAAACTAAAGATAATTTGTTTTGTGGTCACACATCGCATATTTATTTGACCATTTTTGTTTGGTAAAACATCCATCAAATAGTGTCATGTGCAAACATGGGAAAAAAAATTTTCTGTGCGGTCACACTTATGTCAAACAAAATATTTAATACAAAGGTTTAACCAAAGTGTCAAAATTTAAAAATATGATTTCCCAGATAGTTTAGTAAAAATTTGTTACACATAATATATTTGCATTTTCTGCAAATCACTTTTTGTGGAAGTGATTTGAAATCACAAAAAAGGTTTCTGCGCACAAAACTTTTTGAATTTTAATATTTTAAATTTTATTAAAAATATTAAAATATTATTTTCTTTAAATATTTTGTTTAAAACACTATTTATTTTTCAATCCATAAAAAATGTCGCCACAGTAAAACAAAAGTCAGCTGTTTTATTGTGTTTTCGAAAATCCAAAAACACATCGAAAAATAAACATTTTTGTGATTTGCAAAACAGCATAAAATTGCAATTGTGATTTTGAAATCACTTTGTGATTTTAGATATTGTGATTTGCAGAACAGACATGATATACTTGCAACTCCAATATTCGGTGGATTTGTAAATTTGTCTGTTACGTAAATAAAAATATATTTATTTTAATATGAAGAACTGACTTAAATCTAGTTTAGCCATATGTGTTGTAGGAATTATTTGGCCAATGATAATGATAATGATATTTTTCAATCTTTAAGCTAATAAGGCCTAACGTAGTTAATGTTAATAAAACAGCTTTATTACATTTTTTACCCAACGTTTCGTCAATTGTTTGTTGACTTCTTCAGGGGTTTCGTCTATTTAAAATTTAAAAAACATTATATGTATATTTTGAAAAAGTTTTTTCACCGTACCATGGTATAATAAATAAGGTAGTCTTGTCCCTAAAACAAATACAACGTCACAAAAACAACAGGCATTTTGTTAAGGTACGGTCACATTGAGAAAACATTTGCTTTAAATATGTTTCCCCATATCGCAATAAAATGTTTTCAAAACTAAAGATAATTTGTTTTGTGGTCACACATCGCATATTTATTTGACCATTTTTGTTTGGTAAAACATCCATCAAATAGTGTCATGTGCAAACATGGGAAAAAAAAATTTCTGTGCGGTCACACTTATGTCAAACAAAATATTTAATACAAAGGTTTAACCAAAGTGTCAAAATTTAAAAATATGATTTCCCAGATAGTTTAGTAAAAATTTGTTACACATAATATATTTGCATTTTCTGCAAATCACTTTTTGTGGAAGTGATTTGAAATCACAAAAAAGGTTTCTGCGCACAAAACTTTTTGAATTTTAATATTTTAAATTTTATTAAAAATATTAATATATTATTTTCTTTAAATATTTTGTTTAAAACACTATTTATTTTTCAATCCATAAAAATGTCGCCACAGTAAAACAAAAGTCAGCTGTTTTATTGTGTTTTCGAAAATCCAAAAACACATCGAAAAATAAACATTTTTGTGATTTGCAAAACAGCATAAAATTGCAATTGTGATTTTGAAATCACTTTGTGATTTTAAATATTGTGATTTGCAGAACAGACATGATATTCTTGCATCTCCAATATTCGGTGGATTTGTAAATTTGTCTGTTACGTAAATAAAAATATATTTATTTTAATATGAAGAACTGACTTAAATCTAGTTTAGCCATATGTGTTGTAGGAATTATTTGGCCAATGATAATGATAATGATATTTTTCAATCTTTAAGCTAATAAGGCCTAACGTATTTAATGTTAATAAAACAGCTTTATTACATTTTTTACCCAACGTTTCGTCAATTGTTTGTTGACTTCTTCAGGGGTTTCGTCTATTTAAAATTTAAAAAACATTATATGTATATTTTGAAAAAGTTTTTTCACCGTACCATGGTATAATAAATAAGGTAGTCGTGTCCCTAAAACAAATACAACGTCACAAAAACAACAGGCATTTTGTTAGTGTAAAAACTTGGCTTTTGTCAAAATGTGATGTGTAAACAAAACAAAAATTAAATTAAAAAAAAATCAATTGCATAAAATAAAAATATAAGTTAAAATTATTTACAATACAGAAAACAAAAAGGTGTTGATAGATGTACATGTGTATAAAATCAGGATGTGTCTTTTATTTGGGTGCTGGAACAACTTTCCTTCCCCCTTTGCAAATTTTTTTTGCAGACACTACATACACGCATTTTAACCGATATTTTTAATTTTAATTAAATATTAAAAATTTTTCACGCTTGTTTTATCACTTTTTTAAATTTTAATTAAATAAAAAAAAATGTCACAATATTTTTATAAAAACATAACAAAGTTTTGACAACAAAAAATCAATCAGCTATTGTCAATTTTAGCTAATGCGACTGCCTTATAATTAATATACCTTGCACCGTACATTATTTACTTACAATAATACAAATGTTGAATTAAAAAGAATTGCAATATAAAATTGTTTTTGACATTTTTTAATGCCGAAAAAAATTTTTAAAAAATTAATAAATAAAATTATACTGTAAAAACACACACAGTTGGTGTTATTATTTGATTGCAACAATATAACTAGCGCCGATATTGTCGGTATCCTCTTTTATGTTCATCGTTCTCTCTATGTTCTTTTGTATGCGCAAGTTTTCAATTGTGTATCTTTTTCTCTCTATATTTTCTCTGTCTAAAATTCTCACATTATCAAAATCAACTGTATGTTTGTTGTGGATGATATGTGTTGACAAAGCTAGTTTAGCCAAACCGGTTCAAAAGAAATAAAATTTAGCTCATGTTGTAAGTTAGCTGCGACCCATATTTTTCGAGTAATATGCTTCTGGGGGGTTATTATGTATTTCGATTCGAATCGGAAAATTTACGAATGGTATTACATCGATTTTCAAAAATTTATTTCCGAACTTTCTTAATTTATGGAAATTGTTTTAATCGCTTTCGGAAAGCAATAAGTTCCTTTCGAAAGCATTTTCGATTCGAATCAAAATGCATAATAACCCCCATGAAGTTTTCATATGAAAGTTGAGAAGATAATGGGATAAGATTGGTGTCTTTTAAAATATATGTACAGAGAATCTTTTCTAAATAGCCCTGCGTCGGGAAATACCATGGATGAGACAATCTTTAAGCGCAAATTTTTTATTTACATTTTCTTATTATTGTTCAATTTCCTACAACATAAGGAAAACTAGATTTGTTACGAAAAAATTTCTGTATACATAAGTATATGCATATACATATATACATATGTACATGTGTATATTATTTTTCTTGAAATGTATTTTCTTTTTGCCATTTTTGGGAAAGAAGTTACATTACAAATTTTGAAACGTCATCTCTTTGAATAAAGTTAACTTCTGGCTAAATGGTTTTGTAAAGAAGCAAAACTTTTCGTAATTTAATATTATGGTTCTACGCTAGAAGTAACATCACTGTTGGCAACAGCTGTCATTTGCCAATGTTTGTTCTTACAAAAATTTTGTAAGATTAAATAAATTTTTGACCAAACAGACGAAAAATATTTGACATAGGGTGGTCACACTATGTTCACATTAGAGAAATTTTTTTTTGCCGTCAAACAAATTTGCTTTCTGTAAATATTGTTTGCCTTCAAAAATATTTTATGGTCAGATTTACGGCAATCAAAAATTTCATGTTTTTGGTCAAATGTTTTACAAATCTGACCGTACCTTAAGTTAATCTGTCAGCTCATGGCGTATACTACAAATCTTTATATTGTTTTTTTAATGGTATTTCATACATACAGCTTTGTATGAAACAATAAAAGAGCTCTGACTCTTCAGGGTACTCCAAATTAAAAACAAAAAACAATTTGAAAAGTATATCAAATGATTCTAATATTGTAATGAATGGATATTTAATTCTATCAAAATAGATGTAAATGTCTTTCATTTTTGGAAAATCACCGACAATCAACAATTTCGGTTGGATGCTTCTGCTTTGAAGCTCAAGCAATTTAATTTTTGTATCCATCTCTTCGTGGGAGCTTGCTAGAACAGCAAAAGAATCTTGCGAGTCTTGAGTGTGCGCCCACTAGTGCATCGTCGACATACATACAGTCGCGTAAGATTCGAGAGCCAAGAGGGAAACACTTTTCTTCGTCATCAGCTAATTGAAGTATTGTTCTGAGGGCTAAATATGGGGCACAATTTATACCAAAAGTCACTGTTTTAAGTTGATAATCTTCAATCTCGCCGCTTTCCGAATTACGAAAAACTATTTTCTGAAAGGGCCTTTGATTTGGTGTTAGTAAAATTTGGCGATACATTTTTAAAATGTCCGCATTAAATACAAACTGAGCTTGGGCTTGACGCATTAAAGACCACGCGTAACTTTGTTGTTGTCTTTTCTGGCTTAAAAACACCATGATGAGGTAAATAGTATCCTGGGCCACTTGCGTTGTTCTCAACCTTTTCCATGTGCCCTAGTGTTAAATATTCTTTTAAAACCTCCTCATACATTGCTTTTCTTTCTATGTTTTTTTTAGCAATGAGCTTTCATTGCGTAAATATTAGCTTACAGCCATTTTTCTATTTTGACCGAGCGACAGAATATTTGATTTAAAGGGTAACTATATATCTCCCTTCAGCATTTCTTGTAGTAGTAGAACGATAGATCTCCTTCTTCTGATAACACCCGTCTCTGAGAAACTTCTTCTAACTCCCAAAATTTAGTCAACTGGTCGTCTATAGAGCTTTTGGTTAAATATGACCTCGTCACCATACGTGGAGAGACACCGCTGGTTGGGCCTGTTATAATCCAGCCAAATATAGTTTCTTGAGCCACGAGAGACTCAAAAACACCATGCTGAACTCCTCCACGAAGAATTAGGGGATATAAATCACCTCCTAATAAGATATTTATTTCCCCACTTTCATAAAAGTTGGGGTCTGTATAATTTAATTTTGGCAAATTAAATCCTTTTAAGGGCTTAAAGGAATGTGTTGGCACATTTCCAGTGACTCGCGGAACTACGATAGCTTGTAATTTGAGCGAAATGCTTTGACATGATATCGGCTCAATTACCAATGTTGCCATCTTGTTTGATTTGCTAATTACCTCACCACCTAAGCCTGTAACCTCCGCTGAGATTGCTGTAATAATTTTTGTATTTTTTCAGAGATGAAGCTTTCGTCTGAACAGGGGTCAATTAACGCACGCGCCTTATAAACGGAACCACAATGAACAATATTTTCCCAGGCAGTAGCAAGAATGACTTTTTTCGCGACTGAAGCGTGATGAGATTGAACAACTCCTGGTGGAGTTGTATTGTTAGTGGACTGTATTCTGCTTTCTCTATTCTCATTCCTACTTTTATTTTGGGCCACAAAATCTTTATGGATAAGCGTGTGATGCCTTTTACCACATTTGCCACACGTATTTTGGCTTTTGCATTCACTATATAAATGACCAGTTGCTAATCAATTAAAGCAATAGTGAAATTTTTTCAAAACCGAAACACGAGCTTTGTGGTCCATGCTTAGGAATTTACCGCAAACGTAGATCTTGTGATGTTCATTACATAAACTGCATTTTGTTTGGCTAAGTTTTGTATGATGGGCCTTATATTGTTTTGGTTTTGTTGCAACTTGATTATTACTGCTTTGTGAAAATGTTTGGGAACCACTGTCGGCAGTATTTGACGATATTATGTCTGAGACACTTTCTAAAGCATGAAACCGATCAGTGAGAAAAGAGTTCAATTCATCCTATTTGGGAACCTCTGTTTTATTCTTTACTGATTGTTCCCACAGATTGTTCCGAAAGTCGTGCCTAACATTGAAATACGAAAATAGGGTCCGACGATTCTATGTCTACCTCATATAATTTCAGAATCGCAATACAATTATTAATTTCTCTTTGCAGTTTTTTAATTTCTGAGGCAGAATCATGCAAACAGGGGGCCAAGTTGAAAAGTGTCTTAAGCTGACTAATTATCAGTACGCGCTTATTTTCGTACTGATTTTTTAAATTGCTCCATGCTATCTCAAAATTCTCACTGGTTAAAGCCACGTTTCTATTTATATCCCGTGCTTCACCATCTGTTTTTCTAAACAAGTAGAATAATTTTTCAACTGGGCTAATTTTGCTATTGTTTATATAAATTGCCGTAAACATGTCTCTAAATGTAGGCCACGATACATAATCCCCATGAAAAACACCAGTATCACACGGAGGTACTGACACTGAACTACAAATATTGAGAGTGTCCGAATTATTCTTTGTTGATTCTACTTTTGCTTTGGAAATGGCATTCAAACAACGAACGTAACATTTTCTCACTTGAGCATATTTTGTCTGAACTACCACTGAATCTTTTTTCTTTCCCGCCGTATCTATTAAACTTTCCTCATACAAGCTCTTAAATTCTTCCCATGCCTTGTCTACTTTATCTTTTTAAAATTGCAAGGCCAAACTCATATATGTAGACAAGTTTTCTTCATTTAAGTTGGCCTCCAACGTGATTAGTCGGTCTGCCGCCAGTATATAATTTTCCATAATCGACATTTTGAAATGAGAATTTTATAGAAAACCGCAATAGAAGAAAAGAGACACTTTTTAAAGCAACAAAGTTCAGCTAGTATATTAGAGAAAAATGTGTATCGCACAGCAACAATAAAATTCGTGCACCGTAATGAAGGTCACGATATTAGTTCTCAAGGGCAAAGAAAAGATGGCTGCCAAAATTTTGATAAGTCAAAAACAATAAATAATGGAGCCCAATATAACGGACCGCAACACACTTGTGTGAAAAAATAATTTGCGCGCTTTTAATTTTTAAGGTTTCCTAACCTCACTTTCACCGAGCCACAAATTTTGAGCAACACAGTATCACCAAATAATTTCTTAAAAAATTTTACGCACCTGTTGTGCTTTTTGCCGGCGAAGGACCAAAAATGTTTACCTGGATGATGTGTTGTTGTAGTTGATGATTGTGGATGGATTTGGTGGTTGATTGGAACCCAACAATATCTAAGTTGCGGTAGGTCAGGACTCTTGCTTACTCGTCGACCACTTGTTCGTTCGTCTTTCACCCTTATGTTGCTATGTTTTATCTTGTTCTCCTGTTATTTGAAATAAAGACACCTTTCCTTCTATTTATTTGACTATCAAGGTTTTGATTTATTTATTCTTATTTTACAATTTTAGTTTTATAAAGTTTTCATTATTTTTATTTAAAACACCGCTGTTGTTCTTTTGGTTGATTTATCACGAGTGCCCATTACGGGTAGAACCAAGTAGCCGTCAACTTTTTGACGGCGGCAGTTAGCAGACGGCTATCCTTGGGTACGTTTAGACGGTCAGTGTCACCAGCAGCTACACGTGCAAACACTGACAGCAGCTGTTTGTGTACTAGGTCCAAGAACTTCAAGTTTAGAACCAGTAGAATTAGATTTTGGTAAACCATAAAACACACTGGATTGGCTCGCTATGATTTTTTGTGCTTCTTGTAGCTCACTTATCACTGGTAGTAGTCTAAATTCCAATATTGACGTTTTAGAAGAGATTACGCAAAAAAAAAATGCTGTGGCCCCCAGCATCTTATGTGCTGAAAGTGCCTTGCAGTCAATGTGTTAAGATGTTTCATTGCGTAAACAAGTTTAAAACTCACTACCAGGCTATTACAATTGTAGCAGCGAATTTGTTGTAGTTGATTTTCGACCTATTTCTATTTCTTAAAACTAACACATACACAAAGTATGTGTGGGAATATGCATGATCAGCATAATACATTCTGATCATACAATTGGAATGTGGACATTTATTCAAACAATAACAAAAGTGTTATGTTTCACTTGCTGCATGCAGACGGCATGCAGTAGTGGTTAGTCAAACACACTACACAACTTTGTCGTTAAAGAAGGTTATAAATTCCTCGCCAAACTACCACTTCCTAAGCTCGAACTTGCGGCGCAGCTGCAATTTGTTTTTTCTATCCCCAACATTTCGTCCAACAACAGTTCTGAATCTTCGTGCACAAAATTGGTTTTGAGTGAAGCCACGTCTGTACCTTCCCCTTTGCTTTCGACATTAATAAGGCTTTCATTTTACCAGGGTTAACTACATAAAGTGACTGAATGTTTTCTACTTGTGCTACAAACACAGCCGGAGCTACGGTACCATCATACTCCGGTATCAATTCTTTTAAAAAGACAAAAGAAGTTTCATTCATTTCACGATCAATTTGGTTAACTTCATTGTCACCAAATTTTTCGTTACGATCAATAATTTTGTTCATACGCTACCACAACAATCATTTGCATCACCACCATCGACACATACTTTTTTCGTTCTTACACTCATTTGCACCATCATCACCAGTTTTATCGTCACACTCGTTTGCACCATCATTATTACTGTCCGAATTGTCACCAACCATAACACCACCCCGATGATTTGCCAATTGCATCTCTCTCTCTATAATTGGTGTCAATTCTACGGGATCCGGGATTTTTATCATAGCGTCATTAGTAGGAGAGAACCATCCGTCCTCTAGAAAGAATGCCCTTCTATATAAGGGATTGCACTCAGTGATCGTCCCAAATCTAGATAGTAATTCTGTTCTAGGTTGTATGAAGTAAATTTATTCAGATATGAAACTGGAATTTCTTGATAAGCAAGCATTACTGTCAGGGTAATAAGTTACGGATATTGCCTTACATAAATAATCTCTCCTGCTAGCTGTGCTGAATACCCAGGTTTTTTGAAAATAATCATAGACGAATTGATATCGCAACCGTTTGGAATTGCCTTAGTTGTCTTAGCTCACTGGCACAATGGGACAAAACATTCTTTTTCGTTAAACAAGCACTAAAATCCTCCCTTTAATGCTAATTTACCTGTTTCTAGATCTAAGATTCCCTCTGTTTCTCTAAATGTTATGGTATATTATATCGAATAGGTCTTTCGTAGAAAACTCCATTAATGTTCAAGTCGGATCCTGGAGAGCAACTACCCTTATCACTAATAGTTCCGTAAGTTATACTCTGCCTAAAATTCTTAATATTTGGTTCTAGACCTTCAAAATCCGTCCAACTTCTGAGTATATTTGCTTGTAGCACTCTATCTCTATGTAGACCGTTACAGATTGCTCTATTAACTCTTATTATATCGGAATAAAATCCTCCCTTTGTTCTTGTATCAATTGTCTTGCCACATCTTGTAATGAGATGTTGAACTTGAATTAAACAACTTTTTACGAAGTTGCGCTTGTTTTAGTCTATGCCCTAACGTGTCTTCTATAATCAAACAATAAACGACTTAAAGCATCGACGTGTCGCATTCTTGATCCTGCCTTGTGTTCTATTTCATAATTGAATTCCTGTAGAAACAATACCCATCTCGATACACTAGGTGGTACGTCTTGCTTACGCATCGTTAGTGCGAATGCGTTACAGTCGGTCACGATCTTAATTGGGATATGTAGCACAAAAACCTCAATTTCTTAGGGCTTCTATCACCGCTAACACTTCTAACTCATAGAATTGATACTTTTGTTCTGTCGCCGTGGTCTTTCGACTCATATACTCTACGGGGCGGAAATTTGGATCATCTTTTTGCATTAACACTGCACCATAACCGTATTGACTGGCATCCTTATGGATTTCTGTTATAGACCTGGGGTCAAAAATTTTCAAAACTGGCGGATGTACCATTGTAACTTCTTGGACCTGAAATACTCTTACTGTTCCTCTTGAGTAATATTTTTAGAGTTGTTTACCTTTGGATGTGAAGCTGATGATGAAACGGTTGGGATGTTCCGCAACTATTGCTGGTTGTGTGTTCGTGGACAACAATATATTTATTGCGGGTGGTCAGGTTTCGATCAGATATAACGCCACCAATCTCTCACGCACCGTTGATGGTAGCTTGCCTGTGTTTGTTTTAATATTTAATTAAAAATAAAAGACTTCTCTTTCTTATATTTTATTTAATATAATTTACAATTTATTTCTTCCTTTTTATAATTTTACAAAGTTTTTAGTTGTTACTATCTTTACTTTTTATATATTATATTTACTCAAAACACTTGTTGCGCTTTTGGTTATTTTACGACGAGTGACGAGATCGAGTCAAACTCCTCAATCGTCAACTTTGTTGACGGCGGCAGTCAACAGACGGCTAACCTGTGGGACGTTCACACGGTTAGCGTTACCAGAAGCTACTCGGGCAAACATACCGACGACCTTGCAACGATGGTGCAACAATTGAAAACAAATAATATACAATTGTTAATAGGGCTGTTCAAATAAAATTTTTTTTGAATTTGATTATGCATAGTAGCTTATTTTGTTCCTTTTTTATAAACATTGCTTTGTGCAAAAACTCAAACAAATCGAAAAATATTTAGGGGTTGCTCAAAGGACTTCTTTTTATTGAACTTTAATACATATAATCTAAGCAAAATGTGCTAATCAGCATTACATAAAAACCACTTAACACAATCTAAAATGCATTACAGGTAGCCGATCAACATTTGATTTTGGGTCCTGTTTGTTTGTACTGTCTTTCATCACTTTACCATCCCAATGAACCAATAGTGGTGGCTTTTCAATAGTAAGACAGACATGTCAATATAAGATCGATGAGCTGCTCGCTTTCTTTGTACAGTTGAACGAGATAAGAAACCATCATCCAGATCCTGCCCATCAGCTTTTGCAATTGCTGCAGCCAAGATGGTGAACTTAGTATCAGAAAGATTTATACGATCCAATGTTGATGTCACATCAGGAGAAGCAAGCATGTTCTGGAGAATACGTGATTTGTGTGGAGGGCTATCTCCAGATGACACAAAAATGTTGTTAAGTTGTTTCCGATAATACGTTGGTATTTCAATTTCATAGCTTGCGTCAATTTTATCATATTCCATATTCTCTTCCTCACCATCTTCGTCGAGATTTTCAAGTGCGCTAAATGTAGTAGTAGCAGCTGTCTTTCTTACCTCTTCACGTCGTTTTCTTTCTTCTTTTTCTTGTTTCCGTTCCTGGATCCGCAGTTCCCGTATTGCCAATTCCGTGTCCAGTCCAGCCATCTTCATCTTTCTACTTCCTCGCTGATCCTTTAGAAACACTTCATCTTCTTCAATTCTGATTTTGCTTTCAGCTTCCTTATGTGCGATATCGAAAAGCAGTTCAATTTTGTTTGAGAACGTATTTTCTCTAGTACTCTGTGCCTCTGAAACTCGTGATTTGTTTTTCTTCAGCAAATTGTATTCCTCAACAAGATATTTCATTTTAGAAACGATGTTTGGTTGGAAAGCCATTGGGATACGAGCTTTGTCCCAAATTTCCATTAATTCTCCTGTAGTGGACTTCAGACTTTGTGGAACAGTTTTTTTAAGGGTTTTGTGGTGATGGAAAAAAGTTTTTAAGACATCAGATGCGGTTGGAAGTACATTCAAGGGAAGATTAGGTACTGGCTGTCCAATTAACCAGATATTTGTTTTGAGTCTCGTCTTAGTAGCAGCAGTTGTACTTGAAGCCATTATAAAGCGCAATTAATATTATAGCAAAACGTAAAGATTGTTAAAACACTATTCAAAAACCGTACGCTACACACAATTGACAAAGCTATGAATATTTTGTCAGAATAGTCTAGTATGCTTGTTTCTCAAGCGTCAACTTCAAACTGACTACTGGGCAAATGAGAAGGAGAAACACTTGCTGCTTTGTTGACTTTTTTTTGTGTAAAGAAAAGAAACTGAGTAATAGTTACGCACTTTACTTGCTGTTACCAAGCAGCGAACTGCCGAGGCGACGTTTGCTTATGCAGCGAAGCAAAGTAACGGTTTTAAAACGAATTGTTATTGTTTGAAGACATTGATTAAAAAAATACGTAGGAAAAAACAACAAGTATGTAAGTGCGTTGAGAACTTGTTTACAGTGGGTCTTAAACAAATATTACAATCATGATCAATTTCCAATTCACAAATCGACACCGGTACAAAATAGTAAATTTTCTAAAGAAATAGGTATACAAAAGCTATTCTATAGCAAATCTTTGGGAGCGTTGAGCAACCTCTAAACGTTGTTCGATTGAATATATTTTTTGCAGGTCTTATTTGCACTCCAAGTGGCACAAAATAAGCTACTATGCGTTTAGATCCGATAAAAAATTTTTTCCCCACTATGTCGTGAACAGCCTTAATTGTTAATGGTAATAAAATAATAATTACAAGTAAATAGCTATCTAATGCATTTAATCAATACAATTCTTATTACAATGTAGTCAATGAGAAAATAAATGTTTACAGGGAAAATACCTGTAAAGGTAATAAATTCATATTCGATTCAAAATTTTGTTAAAAAAAGAGAAAATGAAATATGTGCATGAGGGAAAATTTTTTTTTTTGATAAATTCATGATAAAAATAAATAAGAATAAGTGGTTTTTTGTTTTTATATTTCAATGATCTAATGCGCCTTGCGAGCATCGCCGAAATGGACCACGCTGAACATCGTATCTTGGCTGTAGAGTGTTCCAGGACGTCCTCTAGCAGGACCACGCAACACCTTTGACTGGACATCGTACCCTAGTATCAGGTATATAGGGAGGCTTCTCTGCCACTGTCGATTAGCATGCTCGGACGTGGCTCGAGTTTCGGCCACCGCGTTTGTCCTCGAGCTGCAACCATAAGTGCCCTCCTCATTCCACAGCGACATGGTACCCTCGTGCTTCCTTGTGGGAGATATATAGAGAGGGAGAGCTACTAGTTTCTAGATCGGGCGGGTAATTAAACCATTTTGCTTTTTGAGTTCGACTACACGTACTTTGTTGTCGATCCCATGAAAAGTTTTTATGATACGTCCTAGACGCCATTCTGTGGGGGAAGTAGGCTCATTCTTTAGAGCTACTAGATCATTTAATTTTAAATCTATTTGCGATTGTTTCCACTTGTTATGTTTGTGCAATTCTCGCAAATACTCCTCCTTCCATCGACAACACATTTCTTGCTGCAGACCCTTTACCTTTTGCCACCGATTTGTTACACTGATCGGGGACGACAATTCTTCAGGTTAGCACATGTGTTGCTAGTAAACTACCCTGTTTCATTGTCAGGAACATCCACCTCTTGTCAAACTTTGGTGGTTTGCTTGATTGTCGATTAGTTTTGTATGTGGAAACTGACAAAGTTCCAAATATAGTTGTTACTCCTTCTTTCTTGCAAATAAACCTGTTTCTATCTTGATGCTGATGATGTACTCAACCTGTTGCCATAGATTAAGTTAGTTTAAGTTTTAAGCTTTAATTTAATTGCTTGTACTTTAATTTTATATTTTACAAATGATGGCTGCTCAAAATGCTGGTGTTCCTCTCCGCTTTTAGATCCCAAGTAAGAGTCCCGCGTTGGAAATACCAGTAGTCAGCCAAAATTGCCCAGAGCCACTGAACCCAATTGACGGCGACAACTGTGTTAGGTCTGCGAAACTAAAGAGTTCGGGTACCCGGTGTGTCTACACGAGTTCGCGTATCGTGACATGAACATTCCGCCCACTTTGAGCTATAGGCACAATAAAAGAGCTACAAACGGACAAATATTAGTTAAATTCATGTATTTTATTATTTATATACGTAGCAAAAAATTACAGTTCAGAACAAAAGAAATAAGGAATTCATGGATTAAATATATGTGACTAAATGGTTGATTGGTCATTCCACACGATCCTTTGGGCCACAAACGTCTTTCCTCTACTAATTACTAACTTGCTTCACTGCTTCGCCGAAGAAGGTCTGCTGCAGGTAGATTTGTCCTGGTTTTCCTTCGGCTGGGCCTCCAAGATTCTGTTAGTCACGTCAGCCCCGATTATCACATCGATGGGGGTGGAGATGTACCACTGCGGGTCCGCTACAGCAGCATGGTGGCTATTACGACGTATCCATTTGCGGCGTATATTAGATAGCGGAGTATCTCGGAACACATATGTCTCCAGTGCGCTGGCAGTCTTTTGTGTTCGTATAAGCTTCCGCTTCGGCGAATGCTTTAGTCTATACATATGCGGGTCTCTTCTTTACGTCCTGAACACTGTCAGGTTTTAGCCTGGAATAGAGGTTTAGCTTGGAAGCTGCACTAATCCATGCCTTATGTGAAAATATTAATGACTTCAAAAGGTAGACTTGATTGTCGTCAAGGCTATAGTTTTTTTTAATTGACTTACTGCGTGAGTAGCATCTGGTTCGCCAATCTCGTCATTGTATCCAGTAAGCCATAGCCCATCGGTCTCTTCATCTATTTTTGTATTGACCTTTTCCACTTCAAGATATATTCTTCCTATCACGTGGTTGCTTGCGCAATCGTTCAGCGTAGAGGGTTGATAAGGTTGACTGCACACATATTCGTTCAATATTGGGTACTACCTGCGGTAAATTGAGAATTAAGTCGGCATTTGTTTATGGATTTTCATGATTTATACCTTATTTTATTCTTGAGGTATTTAGCTTTTAGAAAACACTTTTAAACTGCAAAAAACCCAATTTTGAAATTTTGAAAAAAAATTTTTCCTCTCTGAAATTTTTGAATAATTCCAAAACGTTAAAATATAGAAAAATAATATATATTGAATTAAATATAATTTTGTTACGCATCTTTTGTTGTTTGCGTCCCACCCGCTGACGCGCATTATACAGAATACCTAGAAGACTCGCGACCAAAATTTGGACAATCGCGTCAAACATACGGAAGTACTTTTGAATAGGCCCCTAGTAATCGTACATGTTGATACGCATGCCATTTCCAACCTTTATATTAACTGCCTATTTCACTATGTCGAAAGAAAATTTCCATATGTTTTCATTCGTATAATTACATTTGAAGCAAAAACAAATTCTAAAATTTTGTTTTTGTATCAAATGTATTTGTACGAATGAAAATAAAATTCAAACTTCTTTCGACATCGTGAAATCGGCAGTAAATCCACCGTCAAGGATGTAACATTATTTACGTCTTCATACGCTGCAACAAATAGATGAGAATTGTTTTCCATATATATCTGCGCTACAGCGTTTTACCAACAAAATGACCTTCACGGTCCAAAACGCAACGCTCGTTCTCTCGCTCTTTTCAAACCAACGATCCTTTTTCTATTCATGGAAAGCCACTCTTTGGCGATCCTACCCATAGCAAGTCGCTCCTATGTCTTGCTACTCATAATTGACCTCACTCCCTTCGGTAACAATGCCGAAACGTCCTCCTTTACTTGCTCTCTCTTCTCAGCGGGGGCTAGAAATTGCGAATTAACTGCACCTTTCGAAAAAAAATTACGAATTTGGCGGCAAATCCTCCATCGGAATATTCGACAGATCGATAGCCACCCATAAGCCATCATTCATAACGTAATGGGTTTGCCCATTATATCCGTAGACACGCTTCCCCTTGGACTGATAATCGTCAGGTCGGCCAATGATAAATCAACAAAGATTTATTTATCCGGTTCGAAGGACCAAATGTGTATACCTGCTGATGGTGGCTCTGTTTGGAACAACGATGTATTTGTTGCGGTAGGTTAGGGGATCTCCTTATTTGTCGCTCACTTGTTCGCCCTTTATCAACTGAAATAAAGCGCATCCTTTTATTTATTTTAGTGTTATAAACTCTGCTTCTTTTATTTGATTTTAAAATATAAATGTTTTTTTTAGATTGATTTTATATAAATTTTGTTGACTTGTACTTTTTATTTATCTTTCTTCTACTTTTTTTTTAATTTTTTAATTTTACACAACTGTTGCCCCTTTTGTTCTTAACACGAGTGCCGAAACCGAGTCGAACTCCTCAGTCGTAAAGTTTGTTTGGGGAACGTTTACACGGTCAGCGTTGCCATAAGCTACACGAGGAAACAATTTGAAAATGTCGATAATGGAATTGGTGATTTCATAATCATAAACAAACGTCCTTTGAAATTTTTCGACATGTTTTTTCTTTTTATTTCTTTTTACATTTGCCAAAAAGTGTGAGATAGTCTTTAAATGCGAGGACTTAATTGAAAAATGTCAATAATGAAATTGGTGATTTCATAATCATAAACAAACGTCATTTGAAATTTTTCGACAGGTTTTTTCTTTTTATTTCTTTTTACATTTGCCAAAAAGTGTGAGATAGTCTTTAAATGCGAGGACTTAATTGAAAAATGTCAATAATGAAATTGGTGATTTCATAATCATAAACAAACGTCCTTTGAAATTTTTCGACAGGTTTTTTCTTTTTATTTCTTTTTACATTTGCCAAAAAGTGTGAGATAGTCTTTAAATGCGAGGACTTAATTGAAAAATGTCAATAATGAAATTGGTGATTTTATAATCATAAACAAACGTCCTTTGAAATTTTTCGACAGGTTTTTTCTTTTTATTTCTTTTTACATTTGCCAAAAAGTGTGAGATAGTCTTTAAATGCGAGGACTTAATTGAAAAATGTCAATAATGAAATTGGTGATTTCATAATCATAAACAAACGTCCTTTGAAATTTTTCGACAGGTTTTTTCTTTTTATTTCTTTTTACATTTGCCAAAAAGTGTGAGATAGTCTTTAAATGCGAGGACTTAATTGAAAAATGTCAATAATGAAATTGGTGATTTCATAATCATAAACAAACGTCCTTTGAAATTTTTCGACAGGTTTTTTCTTTTTATTTCTTTTTACATTTGACAAAAAGTGTGAGATAGTCTTTAAATGCGAGGACTTAATTGAAAAATGTCAATAATGAAATTGGTGATTTCATAATCATAAACAAACGTCCTTTGAAATTTTTCGACAGGTTTTTTCTTTTTATTTCTTTTTACATTTGCCAAAAAGTGTGAGATAGTCTTTAAATGCGAGGACTTAATTGAAAAATGTCAATAATGAAATTGGTGATTTCATAATCATAAACAAACGTCCTTTGAAATTTTTCGACAGGTTTTTTCTTTTTATTTCTTTTTACATTTGCCAAAATGTGTGAGATAGTCTTTGTTTACCTGGAGATGATGTTGTGCTGTGATGTGGATGATGGTGGTTGCTTTGGGCAACTGTGTTGGTGTTGCGGCATGTCAGGTATGCTCCGGGCGACGTCCGCTTGCACTTACGTGTATTGATTTGGTTGTAAATAAAAACTCGTTGATATCTCTTTAGTTTTTCTTTTATTTTATTTACTTTATTTATTTCTACAGCTGTTGGCCTTTTGGTTATTTCACGACGAGTGGTCATTACGGGCAGAACCACGTAGCCGTCAACTTTTTGACGGCGGCAGTTAGCAGACGGCTAACCTAGGGTACATTTAGACGGCCAGTGTCACCAGCAGTTACACGTGCAAACATACCGCCGGCCTTGCAACGATGGTGCAACAAGTTAAAACATAAAATATTTAATGTTAAAAGTTAATGCTAACATTTTCATTACAATTTATTAATAAAAAAGAATTGGAATGATTGAAAAATGTTAAATATACAGAAAAAGGAAAAAAAAAAAAAAAAAAAAAAAATTCATATTCAATTCGATAAATGAAAAAAAAGTAATAATTAATAAATATATAAGGGCTACGAAAGAAGAAAATGCATGACTGCTCGTTTGCTGGTTTAAGGCGCCTTGCGAGCCTCGCCGAAATGGACCACCCCAAACATTGTGTCCTGGCTGTAAAGCGTTCCCGGACGACCCTTCGCAGGACCACGCAACACCTTTGACTGTACATCGGCCCCTAGTGTAAGGTAGATCGGGAGCCTTCTATGCCACTGTCGATTGGCATCTTCGGATGTGGCTCTAAGCTCGGCCACCGCATCTGCCGCCGGGCTGTACGCGTAAGGCCCCTCTTCCACCACACATTCCACGGCGACCAAGCATTCGCGTGCTGTTTTGTGGGAAATATATATATTGGTACGCCCATTTTGGACAGCGCAACCTAATCGATATGCCTCGGCGGGGGTTATGCTTGATCGGGCTGCGTTTGGATCGATTACGGCCCTTGACCGGCGACCCTCTCGGCCGTGTTGGAGGCTGACACGCAACACGGCCGACATGCGCACCAAGACATGTGTTTCCGGGAGGGGATGGAGCCAACTGTTATGGTCCTGACGGCATCGTATGCATCGATCCAGGCTGGGACATTGGGAGTGCGTGTGGGACTGTGCCAAACAATTAGAGCACAATGACAGTTGGGCCACGATGCGCAGCTTCTGCTCCACTCCCATCACCATAAATCGGGTGCAGAGCCGGATCGCATGGAACCGGTTGCACAGAGGGCACTTATAGTTCTCATTGAAAAGGCGGGCGGCCATGACGATCTAAAGGCGATATAACATATATTTATTCAGTAAAGTAAGGATTTTTATACAAGGGTGTGGCACAATTTTTTAATTATTACATGGCGGGAGGACTACTAATTTATGGATCGGGCGTGTGATTAAACCATTTTGCGTTTAGATTTCGACCACACGTACCTTGTTGTCTTTCCCGTGAAAAGTTTTTATAATACGCCCAAGACGCCCTTCTGAGGCGGAAGTAGGCTCATTCTTTAGAGCTACTAGATCATTTATTTTTAAATCGGTTTGTGGTTGTTTCCACTTATTGCGTTTGTGCAATTCTTTCAAATACTCCTCCTTCCATCGACGACACATTTCTTGCTGCAGAGCCTTTACCTTTCGCCACCGATTTGTTATACTGAGCGGGGACGACAACTCTTCAGGTTCGGCTGGAGCAAGTAAAGACGAGCCTATCAGGAAATGGCCTGGAGTGAGAGCCGTTATATCATCGAGATGATCAGATAAAGGGCCAAGGGGACGAGAATTGAGACACGCTTCAATTTTCGCTAGAAGGGTGGAAAACTCTTCAAAAGTGAATTTCATCAGCCCAGCTGATTTTTTAAGATGAGTTTTGAGGCTTTTGATACCCGCCTCCCATAAACCTCCCATATGAGGTGCCGCAGCTGGAATGAAATGCCACTCTAAGCTATGATGGCCATATACATCGACAGCAGAATCACGTAACTCTTTTACAACTTTGTTGAAGTTGGTCTTAATTTCACGTGCGGCGCCTACGAAGTTTCGGCCATTGTCCGAAAAAATACGACTAGGGAACCCACGACGCGCAATAAAACGAGCTAAGGCCGCCAGAAAAGCAGGGGTAGACAAGTCACTAACGGCTTCAATGTGGATTGCTTTAGTAGAGAAACAAACAAAGAGACACACATACCCTTTCGTAATACGGCAATAGCGACCGGTAAAACTTTTTACTTCAAATGGGCCGGCGAAATCTACTCCAGTATTAGTAAAGGCCCGATTTAAAGTAGTTCTTTCTAGTGGTAGTGATCCCATAATTTGTCCTTGAAGCCGTTTGAGGTGCAAGACACATATTTTACAATTGTGTATCACGGTTTTGATGAGATTTTTCACCTTAAGTATCCAGCATTCTTGTCGGACCACAGACAGCATCAGACGAGGGCCACCATGATGAACGAGCTTATGTATGAACTCCACGTAAAGACGAGCGAGCCTACTGTTATATGCCAGTATAATAGGGTGTCGTTCATTGTAAGATAAACAGCTGGATGAACTGAGACGGCCATTAGATCGGATGATATCATCTTTATCCAGAAAGGGCGTAAGGGTCAACAAGGGGCTTCGAGAATCAATTTTATCCTTTGCCTGTAGCCTATTGAAGTCGTGTGAAAAATGTGACTGCTGGGACAAAGAAAACAGACGATTTCTGACGAAACGCAATTCATGCGCTTGAATACGTAGCGTAGCGAAATTATGAGCTGCACGCCTAGATTTGCTGCATAATGTTACGAAACGAAATACGTAGGCCAGTACATGCAGTGCTCTTGGTAAATCGGAAAAGCGCTCTAGCAAATCTTCTTTTGCCGCCGATATAGCAACAAATACTTGATTTTTTCTGGATTCTTCCGATGTTTCTGTCTGAGGAGGGCCTTCGGGCCACTGAGACTTTTCTTGACGCAACCAATCAGGACCTTGCCACCAAATTATATTTTTACGCAACTCCGCAGGAGTCAGCCATGAGACCAGTTTTTGTTGCCTATCTTTTCTAATATTGTGGCCACTCTATTTGCTACAAAGGTTTTCCAATTACAGGGCGGTTTTCTAAGCCAGGCCAACACTATCGTCGAATCAGACCACAAATAAATTGATTGAGTATTAATCTTAAACGGGGGAATCACGCTATCCATAAGATTGGCTAACAACACTGCTCCACATAACTCTAAACGAGGCAAAGATGGCTTTTTTACTGGAGCCACTTTTGTTTTACATACGAGCAACTCTGTTGATATTTTATTCCCTAAGCTGACTCTTACATATATTGCAGCTGCGTATGCCAGCTCAGAAGAGTCACAGAAGCCATGAAATTGTACTTCACAACCTGGCGTATATTGAACCCATCGTGGCAGCTTAATTGTTTCAATATCTGCATAATTTTTAATAAAGCTTAGCCATTTTTGTAGAGCTACTGGTTTTATCTGTTGATCCCATTCTATTTTATCAAGCCACATTTGTTGTAACAGGATTTTTGCTGTGATTACAACGGGTGCTAACCAGCCTGCGGGGTCAAAGAGCCTAGCAATCATTGATAAAACTTCTCGCTTGGTGTACGATTGTTTTATATGAAATGCCTCTGCTGTGAAGAAAAACACATCTTCAGCTGCATTCCAGTGAACGCCTAATGTCTTCGTGGTACTTTTATCATCGAGAGACAAGAATGAAGAGTTTAGTAAATACTCGTGGGGCAAATTTTTTAAAATTTCTTTAGAATTTGAAGTTCATTTTCTTAACTCAAATCCCCCCATCTCTAATATACCAATTAATTGGTCGCGTGCCTCCAGGGTCGCCAGTTTTTCTAAATGGCATATCGGGATTTTAGAAAAAAAAATTAAAAAAAAAAAAATTAACTATATATACATATGTATGTACAATGTACATATTTAAAAAAAAACTCAGTATTTCAATTCAAATTTCTTTTTTAATTATTTAAATATATCACATTTAATATTAAAAAAATAAACATTAATAATAAAAAACCCTTAAATAAAATAAAATAAAAATTGCATTAAGTTCTTTGGCAACAAAAAAGGAAAATTAAAAAACTAAATAAATTTCATCTGACAACTAATTAAATTATTAATATTTTTCATTTGATGCGCTTTTTTTTAATATTCCTTTAGCATTTTCAGTCTTTAAAAAAACTCTAAATTCTTTGCAGCTCATTTTATAGTTCTCCTTCACCATCAATTCGGCTTCTAAATTTTGAATGAGTAATTTGTTCCTCTCTTTACGCCAAGCGGTAGTCATCAAACTAAATATTCTTTCAGATGTGGCATTCGAATGGGGAATTGAAAAAATGAAACTAACGATTTTATATATATTTTCAGTATTATCGTTTAATTTAAAAAAATCAATCCATTTTTCGTTAGTAGATAGATTAGCATTTTCGCCAAGTATATAGGAATTTAATTTATGTAATTCTTCAAATAATACATCCTCATTTACAGAAGCAATATTAAATTCTTTAATTATTTTTGCAATAGAGTTAAATTCTATAGCTTCATTCAAACGCAATGGTTTAAGTAAGGTTAACTTATTATTATCGCCAAAATCAAACCATTTTTCTAGATAACTTATGGCAACATCAAAAAATAAGTTAGCGTCTGCTTGGAATCTCTTTACTGCAGTATCATTATCACATTTCAACAATTCTGTTCTTGCGATCGAACCAAAAAATTGTTGTTTTTTTCTATCAATAAGTGATTGGCGCACTTCGTCCATTATATCATATAAATCCAAAACAAGAATTGAATTACTTTGCAATTTTTTAAGCGCTGGCTGAAAAATGGTACAGGTGTTCATAACAAAGCCTAAATAAGCTAATGAGAGGTCGTCGTTGAAAAAATTTTTAAGTACCTGTGATATTGAATTTTGTGATAAAAAGTACGATTTTATCGGTTCAAAATTAGAGATTAGTCTCTCAACAGCTGGAAGAAGGCTAAGCCATCTAGTTGGTACGTGGCGTAATATTTCAGTCCATTCGATTTCTGCCCATTCAAAGAATTGCTTCAATATTGCTGTTCTCTTTGTAGATGAACTGAACTCATTGTAAATTTTCATCACAATTGAATCTATGTCAATTTTGAGTTGATTTGTCGCCTTTTTACAAGTATTATGCAAAATATGGCTGTTACAGCCAACCGGTATTATGTTACTATTTATTTTTTTTAGTTCCCTAAAAACACTTTGGTTTTTCCCAAAATTTACTGCCGCATTATCAGCACAAAATGACGAAACATTTTTCATATTCAGGCTATTCTGTTCAATTTTTATTTTGATTGACTCAGCAATATTCCGAGATAATTCATTATCTAAAGCATAAAATGCAAGTAGTACATTTTGTATTCCTTTTTGCTTAGTAAAGTATCTCAGAATAATAGGAAAAGTTTTAATATTTCCTTTGTTTGAGGCATCAGTACAAATAGAAAATGGAACGTTGCCACTTAAATTTTCTAAAATAAATTTTATTGATTCTGGCGCAAGCACATTAGAAACGATTTTAGACATTTTTGTCCTACCGCATCTATATTTTTGTGCTATATTTGAATCACCGAACATCGAAGGAAATAATGATCCTGCGCAATCACTAGAAATGTAGCTATGGGAGTGCATAACGGTGTGATATGTGAAAGCAACCTCAGATACGGTAACTTGCTCATCATCTTTACTTGTTGTACTGGTGAAGACTTTTTGTAAGTTTTGTTAAACTAGATGAAGATTGTATATTCGATTTATGGCCAACAGTTCTCATATGTTTTATTAAATCATTTTCACCGCCATGTCCAATTGAAATTTTTAAATTATTGCAAATTGTGCATGTAATGTGATGTTCTCCACATTGTCGCAACCACTCATATTTCTTCCATTCCTGATTAAATTTGACCATTTGTTTTACTTTTTTTCTCTTATTACTGTTTTCTTCACTTTCATTTTCTGACATTTTACACTTAAAATTTAAAAAAATACTTATTTAAAAGGAGTACTCACTTAAATATTTTACAATTATAATAATTAACTTATATATATAGGGTGCAATTCATAAACGTTTCATAACTTTATTTCAGGTTAATAGAACGGATTTCGTATAGAAAATCTGTTTAATAGACCTGAAATAAAGTTATTAAACGTTTATGAATTGCACCAATAATATATTTACCTAAAATATTTGCAAACACCAAAATTTATAAAATATCCCAGTTACAAATTTTAAAAACGAACCGTAAGTGTGTTGACCAAAAATATCAATAATTAATAAGAAAAAACTTTTAAATTGTTGCGACCACTTTCATATTAATGTGTTAAGCGACAGCTGCAATTCACAATACTAACATCGACATGACAAGTGAAACGAAATATTTATTAACATTGGAATGAATGCTGTAGCAGCCGTCATTCAGCGTAAATTTCAAATATTTTTCATCATCATGCTGCAAATAAATTCCATTTGTCTTTTCGTATCACACAACTGCTAAAATTGATTAACTATGTCTACACGTTGCTGCAGAAAATAGCGTTGGTTGTTTGAAATTCATAGCAAGTACACAAGCAGAGCATTGCTGCTGTGAACGCTGTACTAGAACCAATATTTATGAATGCTGCTGCAGCATTCATACATATTTGTATTTAATGCTGTTGCAGCACTAAAATTAGTTTTTTTCTATAAGAAAACAAAAAAAAAGACCTGAATATGAAATACATGTGGTTTGAATATGACTTTGGTTTGAATATGTGTGAAGACGTTTGTATGTAAGTGTATACACAATATGTATGTATGTATGTACACACATTTGTGTGTACTACACATGCATCAACGTTTTTGTATATTTTTTTTTTGCTTTGAAACAAAATCATACAATATCAGTTATACTCATTCCCTCATTTTTACCAGTAGTATATGGTATTTATCTGTTATATTTGTTTTGACAATACTTACAGATATACTGTTGCACGTCTCTAATTGAAATTGGAATATGTATTCATTTTAGGTAAAAATGAAAAACGATTTTTTTTTAATTATGAAAATAATTTTTTTTTCCGTTAAAAACAAATTTAGTGGATAATTTTTGGACAATCGGGAATTAGCGATTACATATCGGGAATCGGGAATAGAGTTTCAATATCGGGAAATTCCCGCCGAAATCGGGACACCTGGCAACCGTGCGTGCCTCTAATGCGTTTGGAATTGAGTGCGCGCCCACTAGTGCATCGTCGACATACATACACTCGCGTAAGATTCGAGAGCCAAGAGGGAAACACTTTACTTCATCATCAGCCAATTGAAGTATTGTTCGAAGGGCCAAATATGGGGCACAATTTACACCAAAAGTCACTGTTTTGAGTTGGTAATCTTCAATCTCGCCGCTTTCCGAATCACGAAAAACTATTTTCTGAAAGGGCCTTTGAGCTGGTTTTACTAAAATCTGGCGGTACATTTTTGAAATGTCCGCATTAAAAACAAACTGAAAAAATCTCCATTTTAATATCAGATTTACTATTTCAGCTTGCAGGATGGGGCCAGTGTACAACAAATCGTTCAAGCTTTTGCCGTTCGAGCTTGGGCTTGACGCATTAAAAACCACACGTTTTGTTGTTGTCTTTTCTGGCTTAAAAACACCATGATGAGGTAAATAGTAACCTGAGCCACTTGCGTTGTTCTCAACCTTTTCCATGTGCCCTAGTGTTAAATATTCTTTTAAAACCTCCTCATACATTGTTTTTCTTTCTGTGTTTTTTAGCAATGAGTTTTCGTTGCGTAAATATTGGCTTACAGCCATTTTCCTATTTTGACCGAGCGACAGAATATTTGACTTAAAGGGCAGACTCACTATGTATCTCCCTTCAGCATTTCTTGCGGTAGTAGAACGATAGATCTCCTCACAAAGTTTATCCTCTTCTGATAATACCCGTTTTCGAGAAACTTCTTCTAACTCCCAAAATTTAGTCAACTGGTCGTCTATAGAGCTTTTGGTTAAATGTGACCTCGTCACCATACGTGGAGAGACACCGCTGGTTGGGCCTGTTATAATCCAGCCAAATATTGTTTCTTGAGCCACGAGAGACTCAAAAACACCATGCTGAACTCCTCCACGAAGAATTAGGGGATACAAATCACCACCTAATAAAATATCTATTTCCCCACTTTCATAAAAGTTGGGGTCGGCATAATTTAATTTTGGCAAATTAAATCCCTTTAAGGGCTTAAAGGAATGTGTTGGCACATTTCCAGTGACTCGCGGAACTACGATAGCCTGTAATTTGAGCGAAATGCTTTGCCATGTAATCGGCTCAATTACCAACGTTGCCATCTTGTTTGATTTGCTAATAACCTCACCACCTAAGCCTGTAACCTCCGCTGAGATTGCTGTAGTGGGCAACTTTAATAATTTTTGTATTTTCTCAGAGATAAAGCTTTCATCTGAACAAGGGTCAATTAACGCACGCGCCTTATAAAAGGAACCACAATGAACAATATTTACCCAGGCAGTAGCAAGAATGACTTTTTTCGCGACTGAAGCGTGATGAGATTGAACAACTCCTGGTGGAGTTGTATTGTTAGTGGACTGTATTCTGCTTTCTCTATTCTCATTCCTACTTTTATTTTGGGCCACAAAATCTTTATGTATAAGCGTGTGATGTTTTCTACCACATTTGCCACACGTGTTTTGGCTTTTGCATTCACTATATAAATGACCAGTTGCTAAACAATTAAAGCAATAGTGAAATTTTTTCAAAACCGAAACACGAGCTCTGTAGTCCATGTTTAGAAATTTACCGCAAACGTAGATCTTGTGATGTTCATTACATAAACTGCATTTTGTTGGGCTAAGTTTTGTATGATGGGCCTTATATTGTTTTGGTTTTGTTGAAACTTGATTATTACTGCTTTGTGAAAATGTTTCGGAACCACTGGCAGTAGTATTTGACGATATTATGTCCGAGACACTTTCTAAAGCATGAAACCGATCAGTTCAATTCATCCCATTTGGGAACCTCTGTTTTATTTTTCACTGATTGTTCCCACAGATGTAAAGTGCTTTCTGAAAGTCGTGATGAACATTGAAATACGAAAATAGGGTCCCAGGATTCTATATTTACTTTATATAATTTCAGAACCGCAATACAGTTATTAATTTCCCTTTGTAGTTTTTTAATTTCTGGGGCAGAATCATGTAAACAAGGGGCCAAGTTGAAAAGAGTCTTAAGCTGACTAATTATCAGTACGCGCTTATTTTCGTATTGATTTTTTAAATTGTTCCACGCTATCTCAAAATTGTCACTGGTTATAGCCACGTTTCTGTTTATATCACGTGCTTCCCCATCAGTTTTTCTAAACAAGTAGAATAATTTTTCAACTGGGCTAATTTTGCTATTGTTTATATAAATTGCCGTAAACATGTCTCTAAATGTAGGCCACGATACATAATCCCCATAAAAAACACCAGTATCACACGGAGGTACTGACACTGAACTACAAATGTTGAGAGTGTCCGAACTATTCTTTGTTGTTTCTACTTTTGCTTTGGAAATGGCATTCAAACAACGAACGTAACATTTTCTCACTTGAGCATATTTTGTCTGAACTACCACTGATTCTTTTTTCTTTCCTGCTGTTTCTACTAAACTTTCTTCATACAGGCTCTTAAATTCTTCCCATGCCTTATCTACTTCTTCCTTTTCAAATTGCAGGGCCTCATTCATGTATGTTGACAAGTTTTCTTCATTTAAATTGGCCTCCAACGTAATTAGTCGGTCTGCCGCCTGTATATAATTGTCAATGGCCGACATTTTGTTGTAAAAAATTTTATTGAACAGGAAAAGAGGAGACAATTTTTAAAGCAACAAAGTTGAAACAATATTCGAGCAAAAAAAAAATTATGTACCGCACAGCAACAATAAAATTTTGCACCGTAATGAATGTCACCATATTAGTTCTCAAGGGCAAAGAAAAGATGGCTGCCAAAATTTTGATCAGTCAAAAGCAATAAAAGATGGAGCCCAATATAACGGACAGCAACACTTGTGAAAAATAATTTGCGCGTTTTTAATTTTTAAGGTTTTCTAACCTCACTTTCACCGAGCCATAAATTTTGAGCAACACAGTATCACCAAATAATTTCTTAAAAAATTTTACGCACCTGTTCTGCTTTTTTTCCGGAGAAGGACCAAATGTTTACCTGAGATGATGTTGTGCTGTGATGTGGATGATGGTGGTTGCTTTGGGCAACTGTGTTGGTGTTGCGGCAGGTCAGGTATGCTCCGGGCGACGTCCGCTTGCACTTACGTGTATTGATTTGGTTGTAAATAAAAACTCGTTGGTATCTCTTTAGTTTTTCTTTTATTTTATTTACTTTATTTATTTCTACAGCTGTTGGCCTTTTGGTTATTTCACGACGAGTGGTCATTACGGGCAGAACCACGTAGCCGTCAACTTTTTGACGGCGGCAGTTAGCAGACGGCTAACCTAGGGTACGTTTAGACGGTCAGTGTCACCAGCAGCTACACGTGCAAACAGTCTTTAAATGCGAGGACTTAATTGAAAAATGTCAATAATGAAATTGGTGATTTCATAATCATAAACAAACGTCCTTTGAAATTTTTCGACAGGTTTTTTCTTTTTATTTCTTTTTACATTTGCCAAAAAGTGTGAGATAGTCTTTAAATGCGAGGACTTAATTGAAAAATGTCAATAATGAAATTGGTGATTTCATAATCATAAACAAACGTCCTTTGAAATTTTTCGACAGGTTTTTTCTTTTTATTTCTTTTTACATTTGCCAAAAAGTGTGAGATAGTCTTTAAATGCGAGGACTTAATTGAAAAATGTCAATAATGAAATTGGTGATTTCATAATATAAACAAACGTCCTTTGAAATTTTTCGACAGGTTTTTTCTTTTTATTTCTTTTTACATTTGCCAAAAAGTGTGAGGTGGTCTTTAAATGCGAGGACTTAATTGAAAAATGTCAATAATGAAATTGGTGATTTCATAATCATAAACAAACGTCCTTTGAAATTTTTCGACAGGTTTTTTCTTTTTATTTCTTTTTACATTTGCCAAAAAGTGTGAGATAGTCTTTAAATGCGAGGACTTAATTGAAAAATGTCAATAATGAAATTGGTGATTTCATAATCATAAACAAACGTCCTTTGAAATTTTTCGATAGCTTTTTTCTTTTTATTTCTTTTTACATTTGCCAAAAAGTGTGAGATAGTCTTTAAATGCGAGGACTTAATTGAAAAATGTCAATAATGAAATTGGTGATTTCATAATCATAAACAAACGTCCTTTGAAATTTTTCGACAGGTTTTTTCTTTTTATTTCTTTTTACATTTGCCAAAAAGTGTGAGATAGTCTTTAAATGCGAGGACTTCATTGAAAAATGTCAATAATGAAATTGGTGATTTCATAATCATAAACAAACGTCCTTTGAAATTTTTCGACAGGTTTTTTCTTTTTATTTCTTTTTACTTTTGCCAAAAAGTGTGAGATAGTCTTTAAATGCGAGGACTTAATTGAAAAATGTCAATAATGAAATTGGTGATTTCATAATCATAAACAAACGTCCTTTGAAATTTTTCGACAGGTTTTTTCTTTTTATTTCTTTTTACATTTGCCAAAAAGTGTGAGATAGTCTTTAAATGCGAGGACTTAATTGAAAAATGTCAATAATGAAATTGGTGATTTCATAATCATAAACAAACGTCCTTTGAAATTTTTCGACAGGTTTTTTCTTTTTATTTCTTTTTACATTTGCCAAAAAGTGTGAGATAGTCTTTAAATGCGAGGACTTAATTGAAAAATGTCAATAATGAAATTGGTGATTTCATAATCATAAACAAACGTCCTTTGAAATTTTTCGACAGGTTTTTTCTTTTTATTTCTTTTTACATTTGCCAAAAAGTGTGAGATAGTCTTTAAATGCGAGGACTTAATTGAAAAATGTCAATAATGAAATTGGTGATTTCATAATCATAAACAAACGTCCTTTGAAATTTTTCGACAGGTTTTTTCTTTTTATTTCTTTTTACATTTGCCAAAAAGTGTGAGATAGTCTTTAAGAGCGAGGACTTAATTGAAAAATGTCAATAATGAAATTGGTGATTTCATAATCATAAACAAACGTCCTTTGAAATTTTTCGACAGGTTTTTTCTTTTTATTTCTTTTTACATTTGCCAAAAAGTGTGAGATAGTCTTTAAACAAACGTCCTTTGAAGTTTTTCGACAGGTTTTTTCTTTTTATTTCTTTTTACATTTGCCAAAAAGTGTGAGATAGTCTTTAAATGCGAGGACTTAATTGAAAAATGTCAATAATGAAATTGGTGATTTCATAATCATAAACAAACGTCCTTTGAAATTTTTCGACAGGTTTTTTCTTTTTATTTCTTTTTACATTTGCCAAAAAGTGTGAGATAGTCTTTAAATGCGAGGACTTAATTGAAAAATGTCAATAATGAAATTGGTGATTTCATAATCATAAACAAACGTCCTTTGAAATTTTTCGATAGGTTTTTTCTTTTTATTTCTTTTTACATTTGCCAAAAAGTGTGAGATAGTCTTTAAATGCGAGGACTTAATTGAAAAATGTCAATAATGAAATTGGTGATTTCATAATCATAAACAAACGTCCTTTGAAATTTTTCGACAGGTTTTTTCTTTTTATTTCTTTTTACATTTGCCAAAAAGTGTGAGATAGTCTTTAAATGCGAGGACTTAATTGAAAAATGTCAATAATGAAATTGGTGATTTCATAATCATAAACAAACGTCCTTTGAAATTTTTCGACAGGTTTTTTCTTTTTATTTCTTTTTACATTTGCCAAAAAGTGTGAGATAGTCTTTAAATGCGAGGACTTAATTGAAAAATGTCAATAATGAAATTGGTGATTTCATAATCATAAACAAACGTCCTTTGAAATTTTTCGATAGGTTTTTTCTTTTTATTTCTTTTTACATTTGCCAAAAAGTGTGAGATAGTCTTTAAATGCGAGGACTTAATTGAAAAATGTCAATAATGAAATTGGTGATTTCATAATCATAAACAAACGTCCTTTGAAATTTTTCGATAGGTTTTTTCTTTTTATTTCTTTTTACATTTGCCAAAAAGTGTGAGATAGTCTTTAAATGCGAGGACTTAATTGAAAAATGTCAATAATGAAATTGGTGATTTCATAATCATAAACAAACGTCCTTTGAAATTTTTCGACAGGTTTTTTCTTTTTATTTCTTTTTACATTTGCCAAAAAGTGTGAGATAGTCTTTAAATGCGAGGACTTAATTGAAAAATGTCAATAATGAAATTGGTGATTTCATAATATAAACAAACGTCCTTTGAAATTTTTCGACAGGTTTTTTCTTTTTATTTCTTTTTACATTTGCCAAAAAGTGTGAGATAGTCTTTAAATGCGAGGACTTAATTGAAAAATGTCAATAATGAAATTGGTGATTTCATAATCATAAACAAACGTCCTTTAAAATTTTCCGACAGGTTTTTTCTTTTTACATTTGCCAAAAAGTGTGAGATAGTCTTTAAATGCGAGGACTTAATTGAAAAATGTCAATAATGAAATTGGTGATTTCATAATCATAAACAAACGTCCTTTGAAATTTTTCGACAGGTTTTTTCTTTTTATTTCTTTTTACATTTGCCAAAAAGTGTGAGATAGTCTTTAAATGCGAGGACTTAATTGAAAAATGTCAATAATGAAATTGGTGATTTCATAATCATAAACAAACGTCCTTTGAAATTTTTCGATAGGTTTTTTCTTTTTATTTCTTTTTACATTTGCCAAAAAGTGTGAGATAGTCTTTAAATGCGAGGACTTAATTGAAAAATGTCAATAATGAAATTGGTGATTTCATAATCATAAACAAACGTCCTTTGAAATTTTTCGACAGGTTTTTTCTTTTTATTTCTTTTTACATTTGCCAAAAAGTGTGAGATAGTCTTTAAATGCGAGGACTTAATTGAAAAATGTCAATAATGAAATTGGTGATTTCATAATCATAAACAAACGTCCTTTGAAATTTTTCGACAGGTTTTTTCTTTTTATTTCTTTTTACATTTGCCAAAAAGTGTGAGATAGTCTTTAAATGCGAGGACTTAATTGAAAAATGTCAATAATGAAATTGGTGATTTCATAATCATAAACAAACGTCCTTTGAAATTTTTCGATAGGTTTTTTCTTTTTATTTCTTTTTACATTTGCCAAAAAGTGTGAGATAGTCTTTAAATGCGAGGACTTAATTGAAAAATGTCAATAATGAAATTGGTGATTTCATAATCATAAACAAACGTCCTTTGAAATTTTTCGACAGGTTTTTTCTTTTTATTTCTTTTTACATTTGCCAAAAAGTGTGAGATAGTCTTTAAATGCGAGGACTTAATTGAAAAATGTCAATAATGAAATTGGTGATTTCATAATCATAAACAAACGTCCTCTGAAATTTTTCGACAGGTTTTTTCTTTTTATTTCTTTTTACATTTGCCAAAAAGCGTGAGATAGTCTTTAAATGCGAGGACTTAATTGCAAAATGTAAATAATGAAATTGGTGATTTCATAATCATAAACAAACGTCCTTTGAAATTTTTCGACAGTTTTTTTCTTTTTATTTCTTTTTACATTTGCCAAAAAGTGTGAGATATTCTTTAAATGCGAGGACTTAATTGCAAAATGTAAATAGTGAAATTGGTGATTTCATAATCATAAACAAACGTCCTTTGAAATTTTTCGACAGTTTTTTTCTTTTTATTTCTTTTTACATTTGCCAAAAAGTGTGAGATAGTCTTTAAACAAACGTCCTTTGAAGTTTTTCGACAGGTTTTTTCTTTTTATTTCTTTTTACATTTGCCAAAAAGTGTGAGATAGTCTTTAAACAAACGTCCTTTGAAATTTTTCGACAGGTTTTTTCTTTTTATTTCTTTTTACATTTGCCAAAAAGTGTGAGATAGTCTTTAAATGCGAGGACTTAATTGAAAAATGTCAATAATGAAATTGGTGATTTCATAATCATAAACAAACGTCCTTTGAAATTTTTCGACAGGTTTTTTCTTTTTATTTCTTTTTACATTTGCCAAAAAGTGTGAGATAGTCTTTAAATGCGAGGACTTAATTGAAAAATGTCAATAATGAAATTGGTGATTTCATAATCATAAACAAACGTCCTTTGAAATTTTTCGACAGGTTTTTTCTTTTTATTTCTTTTTACATTTGCCAAAAAGTGTGAGATAGTCTTTAAACAAACGTCCTTTGAAGTTTTTCGACAGGTTTTTTCTTTTTATTTCTTTTTACATTTGCCAAAAAGTGTGAGATAGTCTTTAAATGCGAGGACTTAATTGAAAAATGTCAATAATGAAATTGGTGATTTCATAATCATAAACAAACGTCCTTTGAAATTTTTCGACAGGTTTTTTCTTTTTATTTCTTTTTACATTTGCCAAAAAGTGTGAGATAGTCTTTAAACAAACGTCCTTTGAAATTTTTCGACAGGTTTTTTCTTTTTATTTCTTTTTACATTTGCCAAAAAGTGTGAGATAGTCTTTAAATGCGAGGACTTAATTGAAAAATGTCAATAATGAAATTGGTGATTTCATAATCATAAACAAACGTCCTTTGAAATTTTTCGACAGATTTTTTCTTTTTATTTCTTTTTACATTTGCCAAAAAGTGTATGATAGTCTTTAAATGCGAGGACTTAATTGAAAAATGTCAATAATGAAATTGGTGATTTCATAATCATAAACAAACGTCCTTTGAAATTTTTCGACAGGTTTTTTCTTTTTATTTCTTTTTACATTTGCCAAAAAGTGTAAGATAGTCTTTAAATGCGAGGACTTAATTGAAAAATGTCAATAATGAAATTGGTGATTTCATAATCATAAACAAACGTCCTTTGAAATTTTTCGACAGGTTTTTTCTTTTTATTTCTTTTTACATTTGCCAAAAAGTGTAAGATAGTCTTTAAATGCGAGGACTTAATTGAAAAATGTCAATAATGAAATTGGTGATTTCATAATCATAAACAAACGTCCTTTGAAATTTTTCGACAGGTTTTTTCTTTTTATTTCTTTTTACATTTGCCAAAAAGTGTGAGATAGTCTTTAAATGCGAGGACTTAATTGAAAAATGTCAATGCGCAGGCACATCCATATGACTTGTGCAACCTATGAGGCTTAAATTAGGATACTTTGCATAAACAGCCAATCCTCCCGCCGGATGATTGGGTCTACGGAAACTTGCAACATAGTCGAAACTAGGAACGTCGATTAGTTCTTCGTCGTCCATGTGAGTTTCTGTTAAAATTAAAACGTTAATATATTTAATGATATCGTCTATTGCCAGATCTTGGACATGCGCACTGTTTAGAATTAAACGTGTAAATGATTTTATTAGTATGACTCAGCTCAAACACTTGAATTTGAACTGTACTAATGTTTGTTTGTGTGGTTTTACTTTCAAGCACTTGTAACTTGAACGTAATGTGATCAATGAAAAAAAACGAGTTTTTACTATTGACCAATCAAATTGAAGTAGCAAAGTTTGCAGTTAATTCATTGTGTGATATGATATCCTTTTGTTAAAACAACATTAAGGGAGTTCACTAACGTTTATATTATCATTAACAATTATTAAGTGTGTTCACAACTTCTTAAACACGCACGTAAACCTTGACAATTGAATGTAGGAACGAAATCAAAGAAAACTTTTGTTATTGTTTAAAGTATTTTCTTGCAATCGTCACATTTCTACCGCTAAATCGTCTCGATGAGTTGTCGATCGATCTGGATCGTCGACCGGTGCATTTCCTACTCTGCCATGATGAAATTTCCAGCTCGCCCTTGTGTTTTCGTTAGTGGTTAAGAACAATCCATCTAAATTAGTTATTCTTGATAATGCAACGTAAACTAATTATCTTTGGTGAGAACGACTGTATTCGTAAACAATAGCATCGAAAGTACCTCCCTGAAGGCCTCATTAGTCTTGACTTTTACTTTCTGTTCTGTTCTGTGCCGTTCTGTTGTTGAATTTTTGTAGTTAGAAGTTCTGTAAAAACGTATCAGCTGTTTCTTGCAGAATATACATAGCCGAATTTACATACTTTATCGGCGGCGGCGGCAGTGTTCACCAATTTAAAACGGCGCTTCGTCTTAATTATCAGGTTGAATAATTTTAAAGGAAATAAGTTAAAAACGTTATTTAATTAAAAACAACTCTACTCACTATAAATTTTTCATGAATATAATATTTTTTATTAAAAATCGTCTTGTTTTTAATGTGCTTAAAGTCGATGGCGGCGGTCATAATAAAAATTTATCAGCGATTACGCGTCAATTTTGTTCTGATCGGCTTGGTTTACTGAAACAAGCAGTTGTCTCTTGCTGTCACTTAGAACTGTAAGTAAAATTCAGTTTTCAACAGAATGGTCCGTAACAGAACAGAACAACTAATTGAAAATATATGTTTGGCATACACAAAAAATGAACAGCTGATCCCGAACAGAACAGAAAGTCAATACTAATTCTACCTTGAGAATTGTGAACTGTCATTGCTAAAGCAGAAATAAGTGGAAAATGTTTTCTTTTACGAGTATGTGTGTATGTTTGAATGTTTATTGCAGTTTTTTGTTTCTATAAAAATGCCAATTTTATTTTTTAGATTTACAAACGCTTATCGAATAATTATATTTTGAAAATTCTTTGCTTTACGAGTAGCGACCATTTGTGTACTTCGAATCTCAGGTTAAGTGGGCACATTCAAAGAGACACTGACGTTTTGGTTAAAAGTACTTGTTATTTTTCATTCTATTTTTCTTACTTTTTTTGGCTATCAAGTAGTTTTTATGATCATCATTTGTTACTTATTTGTGCTTTATCATTTTGTATACGAGTGTGTATGTTTGAATGTTTATTTCAGTTTTTTGTTTCTATAAAAAAAACAATTTTGCGTAGTTGTTGTACTATGAGTCCATCATTATTTTAACAACAATATTTCAGCAACAACTGCAATAAAAAATTAACTCTTTAACTTGATTTAGACCATAGCTTGGGAATAATGATTAGAAATCCTAATGATTAGCAATTGGATTAGAAATTTTAATTGTGCTGAAAAATTGATTAATTATGATTAGTTAGCCATTTTAGACGATTACTAATTGATTAGATTAGAAATAATCAAAAATCTAATCACAATTAGGGACGATTAGCATTTGTAATCAAATCTAATCAAAACTAGTCCAAAAAATAATTTATTAGATTTCTTGATTATTTTTGATTAAACATTTAAGTTTTATTTATAGAGCAGCATTTTCCAAATACGTAAGTTGTGGAATATGCATCGCACACTGGTTTCTTACACCAACTGCATATCTTTCGTGTGTTTTGCGATTTGCAATTTCACATGCCTGACATCGTACAGGATGTTTTGGCAGCTTATCTTCAGATGTATCGGGAAATTCATTAGTAGCTGAAGCGGAAGAAGTGGTGTCGCTGGCTCTTTCCGCTGAGGGATGGTGTCCGCCGCACTTTCGTGGGTACATTGTACTGTCTTTGCACTCACAAATTGCGTATACGCTGTTTAGTGTTTCAAAACTTTCTGTGGAAGTAATATAAAACAAATTATTACAATTTTTGACGTCAAATTTGTTCTTTAACTTTAGCCTTAGATTTTTCGAATAAATGAGAAATAAACCACTGCGTGCTGCAAAATTTTTAGAATCCAAAGATTGCAAGTTCGTGTCCTGTCTAGGTCGCCATATAAAATAAAAAGACTAAACTGGTTGCTGAGCAAGTAAGGACTCACTTTATTGTCTTCTTTATCTCTACTCGTTAGTTATCTTATTTTACTTACACTGCCGGCCACTTGAATAAGGAATCACATTTTTTAACTTTAATTAAGTATATCTCCTAAACTAAAGTTCAGAAAAAAATAATTTTTTTGCACAACCAAATTTCAAAGTGTTGGCTTTAGTTTCCTGAAAAAATAAAAAATATACATATTTTGTTATACTAGGCAAACTGTAATTTATTTTTAAATTTTAGGTTATAAAAATGTAAGTTATTATCTTCTATCATTCAATTAGTAATGAGTACTGCCACCATTTTTAGAATTAACCTCAAAAATGCGATTTGGCATCGACTTACATATATAATGACTCTAAGTAATTTAGCGAAATTGAACTCCATGCTTCCGTTATTGCATCCTTTAAGGATTCTATCGTCTCAAATTGTTTTCCTCCTTCATAAACCAACCCCAGACATTTTCCATTGGATTCAGGTCTGGTAAATATGAAGGCCAATCCAAAAGTTAAACACCTTGTTGATTACTCCATTGTTTTACTGCTCTGGCGGTGTGAATCGGAGTTTTGTTGTGTTGGTACGTCCAAGGAAATCATTAAATTTTGGAAATGCTTCCTCCAGAATGTTTTTGTAATCGGAAAATACAACTTTACACCATTTGTCGGACCATGTCATTGTATTTTTGGCAAACTGTAGACGTTGTGATTTGCGTTTTTCATTAAGTGGTGGTTTTTTTGCAGTTTTCGTCAAACTATATATGGGCATGACTTTAAAATACGGTGCACTGTTCTTAGACTGGCACTAGAGATGAGCGATCCCGTGATTTTTACAGAACATTGTAAACTGTCAACGTGATTTCAAAATCACTGAGATTTAAAACTGCGGCTGTGATCACGTTTTTTCAGTTTTCATTTTTTTATAGTTATTGAAAAATAAAACAGATCTATATATACATACGTGTTAAGGTACGTTCACATTCATCAAATATTTGTCGAAAAAAACGTGACCGAGAGAGAAACTAATTATTTATTTCCTTTAAGTCTAATATTTTTCTTAATTATGAGTTCACATTTATTAAAAACCGTATAAAAATATATTTTTGTAGATAAATTAATTTTATTTTTTAACATAAAATCCAAGTTAGTTGACATTATCCTTAAGAAAAACTAGTGGTTACGTTTTTTTGGACAAATATTTAATATATGTGAACGTAGCTTTAGGATATTTAAAATTGTTTAATACACTTCACATAATATATTACTTCAAAACTAAAAAAAAAAACAATGGAAAAGGTATATAGAAATCAAACTCTTGACAAGTCTTTTTTTAGGTTGGAAGTTGATGTTTTATAGCATATTCTTGTTTTGCAGATATTACATTTTGCATAATAATCATCAATCGGATCAAAAAACTTCCATATTTCACTTGTTTTTCTTTTTTTTAATTCACAAGCCATTTTTTTAATTCATGATTTTAATTTGTTTTATTTTGATGAAAAGCACAAAGCATAATGAGAAAGAAGTCCAATATGTACTAACACATGTATGCTTACATATACAATTCTTTTAGCGAGGTATATTTTTAAGTAAACGCATCTCCATAACAAAAACATTATTTTTTTCATACTGTCAATAAAACTCCATATACGCAAAATTTTGTTTGCTTTTTTATATGGAGTTTGACAACAAGAGAAGGGTCATATTAATCACCACCAGTGTTGCCACACACAGTATTTTGGCTGTATCCAAAAGCGTATCCAATAAGTTCAATGCGTATCCAATTTTGTTTAAACTTTCAACAATGATAATAAAGAGAAAAAATGGTTTAATAAATTCTTTTTTATTATAATTTTCAAATTAACATAAAATTCAATGATTAGAATTGTTATTAACAAAAGTTAAAAAAAAAACAGTTCATTATCAAAAAGTAACATAAAAATTCAATTATAACAATTGTTATTAACAAAAGTTAAAAAAAAACAGTTCATTATCTAAAAGTAACATAAAAATTCAATTATAACAATTGTTATTACCAAAAATTTAAAAAAAAAAACAGTTCATGTGTCTTATAAAAATAATTAAGCTCTATAAAATCCAGCGTTTAATGTATACGTTATATCACATACATATGTACATATATGTTACATATATGTTATTTACAAAAGTCATTTTTTGCTGACCATACAACTTGTTTATTTATTAATTCTTTACATGTCATAATATTATGTATGGTTTTAACTTCTAAGTTATTTCTTATTTTTGTTTTTATTAAAGTTAGTGACGAAAATTTTCTCTCTGCTACAGCAGAACTATGAGGTAATGATAATAAATTGAACACAAAATTTGTGAGGTTTGAAAATTTACGTTCATTCATTGCATCTTTCATGTATGATACTTTTTCCCAAAAAGAGTCAATATCCATATTACAATTTAAATTGTGGTCACTTAGTCTTAATATATTCCATTCGGTTATAATGGTATCACAATCTACATTTGATAAATGACTAAATTCTACAACTAAATCTAAGAATGGAATGTCTTGTTTTGACAAAACCTCAACAGGTGTTATCACTTTTAAAAGTTGTAAGTCTTTTCTTGTAAAATCGAATCTTACTTTTATTTGGTCTAATAGCTCAATATAGAATTTCAAAATATCAGATTTCATATCTATTATTTCTTCCGTTGTCGCATTAGATTTTAAAAGAACTTCTGCTTTTGTTCCTACGAAAATATTTTTTATTGGCATATGATTAACATTGTTTTTATAATCAATTTGTACGTTTAGGTCTATACCCTTTTTAATAAAGTTATTCAATATGAGCAAGAAATAAGATTTCATACTTGAATGCAGATATGGTAAGCGACTTTTTTCCGATTGAAATTCTTTATTAAGGTTATTCATTAAAGGCAATGTGTATGTAAGGAATAAAAAGTAGAATTTTGCCTTAAAGCTCATTTTTTCTGCCAATTGAGCAGACCGAACTGCGTTTACCTCTAGTTTTGAATGCACAAAAAACAGTTTTAAGGCGTCCCATTGTTCAATTATTCTAGAGACGACTCCCTCTAATGATAACCAGCGAGTTTGAGAAATACCCAAAATTTTGTGCGGTTTTACCGAACAATAATCTTGGAATTCCCTCAAATCATGAATGCGCTTAGCGCTGTGGGAAAAAAAACTATAAATGTTTCTGCATAACCAATTGACATCTTGCGGTAACTTTTTACTAGCATAACTAACGCATAAGTGTAACGAATGACAAGTGCATTTCAAGTAAAAGATATTTGTTTCTGCCTGAAACAATGCTTTTACACACGATAAATGACCTGCCATGACACTTGCCCCATCTGTCGCTAGCCCAATAATGTTTTTCATGGGGATTTCGTTTTCTATCAAAAAACCTTTTATAGCTCCAAAAACTGATTTTGCATCCGAATTCGGCAATTCAATGAGAGCTAGGAAGCGATCTTTTGGAAGACAATTCTCAATGTACCGTACAACTAATACCAAGCATTTTTTCATTGAAACATCGGTAGTTTCATCGATAATTAACGAAAATTTACAGGCTTTGAGCTTTGAAGCCAGGCGTTTTAATGTGTGGACTGCGATTTCAGCGGCAGTTTTTGCTGTTTTAGTTCTGGCACATCTTAAGCGTTTCGCCACTTCGGAGTCAGGACAACATTCAGCGAGAAGCGTTGGTAAAAAGTCCATTAACAGAAATGGTAAGTTATGTGCTACCAAGAACATAACAAGCGTATATTCTGCATTCTCTACCATTTTACGAATATGCTCTTTCTCCAAATCCACAAATGCGTTAATTGAAAGTTGATGTTTTTTTGACTCCATGTTTTTTATATGAGCTGAACAAATCTTGTGCCTATTGAGGTGTGATAATATATTTACCATACTTTTGTCACAAGCCTTGCAAAACGCCGTGCCGTTCTTATTTTCCAGCCAGGAAAATGTTTGAAGCCACTCCACTCTGAACTTTCTTGTTCTTTTTGTGGTTTCACTTTAGAAAATAAAAACATGTAAAATAACTATCACTTTAATACATGCAAAAAAATTACCTGTCAATAATGTCTTCCTCTTCTTCAAGCTGCACCACTTCATTGCAATCAAGCTGCTCCTCTTCATTACATTCGTGTAGAACTTCAGTTTGTTGTGCATCCATTCTTGGCATTTTTGTGACGAATCTATAAGTGAATAAATAACACTGAAGAATAATTTTAATTAAGAACAAAACTTACTTATCCATTTTTTCTCATCCCACGCTATTACGGAGCCGGCAACTTCACTAAATGACACTTAACAATTTTGACACAACAGGGTATGCACACATTATTGCAATTAAAGGTGTGCACACAATGCTCCGAAAACAATATTGTAATATTTTGCAAACAAAATTAATCCGAACCACTTGATTGTTTTTATTTTTTTATTTGAAAAAAGAAACAAAACAAAAAAATCAAGCTTGTGCAAGTCAAGTCATTAAAATGTAGCCATTTGGAAAGAAGTGTAGCATTGTAGCTCACCATTTTTTTTGTAGCCAAAATGCTACAATTGTATCCAAACGGCAACACTGATCACCACCTATTTACTTGCATAAAGCTTGCAGCAATGTTGCATATTTGGTTATGAGCTATTCATCAACGCCCGTTATATTAGCTGAAAGACCAGGATTATTAAAAAGACGTCTTGCGGTGTTGCCGTCATTTGACGTCCCACTATCCCCTGGCCTAGGCACGTCTACTAACAAACCCATCTGCGATTGAAACTTGCTTTGAATTTCTCGTTTTTTTTTCATACATTTATTATTTTCATCTTATTGATCTAATTTGCCACTTATTTATACCTAATCTATGAGCAACGTAAATGAAATACTGGAAAAAGCGAATGTATGAATGCAAGGGTGACTATCCAAACTCATAATTTTCTTTTTGCACCACTTTTTGTAGACATGTTTCTATATTATTATCTCATTCGGCTCTGCTTTTCATATGGGCATTTCCATTTCATCGTATGTGAAATTTGTACACCTTCAATGTGCAATAAATTATGCAAAAATAGGAGCAGCTATAAAAAATTTTTTAATTATATGTTTCATTTACAGGTTACTATATGTGGACAAAAAATGATCACATTTGGAACCCTGTCGAAAATATAGGGGAAAATGAGATCATATCGTACACGACGTAAAACGGAAGAAATTTTTAAGTAAAATATGTGAAAATCTGCGAATGGTGTGAAGTTTTTTTATTACAATTTTTTAAACTAATTCTAATAGTTTTCCACTCAAATACGTAGTTTTTAATTTAAAAAAATTTTTAATGAACAAATTTCAATATCGTTCGTGAAATATCGTACGTGTCAGATTTTTCTCTCATATCATTTTAAGTAATAATATAATGTTTTTCAAATATAAGATAACAAAAACTTAAAAACAAACAAAAATTTATTATTCAGTGATGAATACAATAAAAACAACAAAGAGTAAAAATAATTTCTTACTACATACTTTGTACTTGAGATCCAAATTTTCGCTGCGACTTCAGCATACTACATACGGGAGACTGGGGCAGATTCAGCACTTTTTTTACCAGCTCTGAATTTAAGAAGTTATATCACAAATTTTAAAATTTTGTCGCATGTTGTTGTGCTTGGGTATTGAATAAAAAGATATTAGTAAAAAATTGTATAAATAATTACTATTGATGCCATATTTTTGAAAATTAGTAGATAAAGTCATTTTCGCTGAATGTGCCCCATGCCGGGGTAGCTACGGCATTTCGTGGGGCACACGTTTTGGTTGTGATATAGAAGAAATGTGACCTTTTTCTTTAAAATGACATTTTTCTGTTCTATTATTCAGTATCTTGCCTATGCAGCTCGATTCCCTGATGTCTTCCTGTTCAATGACATTTTCACAGAAAAATGTTTTTTTCAATTTGTGGACAAAGTTTGTTCGTATATAATATACTATATTCATCAATTAGTGCGTACGGTATTACATTGATAAATGTTGTAAAGTTCATTGGTAAAGGTATCATTTGGATTAGTTCATAAGTCTTATTTTCAACGATAGGTATTCTTATATTAAATATTATAGTATGCTTGTAGACTAAGGATTTTTGGTCATTTGATGAGATATTGGGAAAAATATTGCGATTTCTTTTAATCTATTACAACACTCGAAGTCGATTCGAGAACCGTAATAGGGCTCATTTATAGTAATGGAATTCATGACTTTTCTTTGCTTGGTTTTGCTAAGTGTATGGATTGTAGCAACAACCATTTTACCAAAGACGAGAATGGGGTCGCTTTCTTTTTGTTTGGTTTTTTCTTCCTTGGATTTATAAAATTGTTTAAAAGTTTCTACTGCTTCCACAAACAATTTGTCAGTATCAGCACATTGCTTTTTGTTGATCCTCACTTTCTCTGTTTCAGCTTTTTCTTTACTTTTTGGTGTTGATTTGTTCAGCAATAACAACTCTTCACTTTGTAGCTCTTGCGTTTCGAAATCCAAACAAATTGTTTCTTGAAACTGCGACTCAGGTGTTAAAGGTTGCATTCCTAGGTAACTGTTGTCTTTACAGGCGAATTTATTTGCTTCAATAATGTTTGTCGTTGAACGCACTCTTAAAAATAATTCCATTTTAATATGTACATATGTAATAAACTACTACAATGAATGTCTTAAATGTAGGCTTGCCAGATTTTGAACTCATGAAAGAAGTACATCGCGTAAAAAAGCGCAGTACAATGATGCAAAAAAAAGTACACTTTTTATTTATTAAACTTTATTAGTATGGTTAACAAAAATAAAAAGTTAAGGAGTAACAATTTATATAATAAGGAACAAAAACAAGAGATCATTAATAACTATCCAGATATATTAAGAAGTATACAAACATGTAACAGGAATTTAATACAAGAAAGTAACTTTCCCTATAAAAATTCAAGTTGAAGAGATAACAATAAAACTTAAAAAGAAAAGTAGTTAAACATAACCAAATTAATGAGCCTTGATAAAAATTATATATGTACATATAAAACATAAATAAAAAATCAGTCAATTCAAATTCATATACATACATATATATTAAAACAAAATTAAATATATTTATCACTTTTTTGTACTTCGTTAACAATGCCACTCTTGCCATTTTCTGTTTTTAAGAAGTTTACAAACTCACTACAAGTGTAGCCAAAATTAGTTTTAATTATTAACTCACTTTCCAAGCTGTCAATCAAAAGCTTGCTTCGTTCTTTTCTCCAAAAATAAAACATAGAACTAAAAATTCTTTCTGTTGCAGCATTTGAGTGAGGAATTGAAAATATAAACTTACATATATTTTCAAAATTAGGAAATGTTCCACTTCTAAGGAAATCTTGCCATTTGGTTTCTACGGATTTTTCTTTTTCAATATTTTCAGCAAAAGATTTCAAAGATATAAACTCGTCAAAAAGTTGATCAATGTCAATTCTTTTAATAGAAAATAGTTGAACTACTTCTACAAAGTCATGAAATGAAATGTTTGAATGAAGATTGAAAATGGAAAGTTTTTCAAATTTATTATTATTAAGGGTAAAACGCTCTTGTACGTAAATTCTCAACTTCGAAATAAATGTATCTGCACGTTTTTGAAAAAGGCAAACCTCTTGTTCATTATCGCAGTTATTACAAATACGTTTAGCTAATAAGCCATAAAATTTCTCGTTTTGTTGTTGCTCAAATCTGTCACAAAGTTGTTTACATGTCGATTATTATTAAGGAATTATTCTCCTCTAATTTTTTAATGGCGCATAATACAGTATTTCCTATATTGTGTACCAAACCAAGGTAAGCTTCAGAAAGTTCATTTTCGAAAAACTGCCTTAAAACTGGCGAACAAGCGTTTTGCGACAAAAAATAAGCTTTCACAGCCACATAATTTTTCAAAAATCGTTCTACTGCAGGAGTTAGAGTTAGCCAACGAGTTGGTACGTGACACAGCATTTCCGACCATTCCATATCGCACAACTCAAACATTTCCTTCAAACTTGCAGTTCTTTTAGTTGAAGATGAAAATTCATTAAAAACTTTGATTACAATAGCTTCTAAATCAAAATTTTAATACTTTTAAAGAAATTTTAAAAGCATTATTTAAAATATGATATTGCCTTTATTGGATGCATCAGTGGAAATTGCGAATGGATGAGAATTTTCTAAATCCTTTAATACTTCTTTTATTGAAAACGTAGCTAGAATGTTGCGCACGAGTTTACTCATTTTTGTTCTACCGCAAGTAAAATTTGAAGCAATCTCTGAATCTGTAAACATTTGCTTAAGAAGTTTACTAGTGCAATCTGATGAATTGTAGCTGTGACCGTGCATTACAGTATGATAAGCAAAGGCGGCTTCTGCTGCGGCGCTAGACTTTTTTGCGCTATCTATTGTTTTAGATTGATTAAGGAAGCAACTTAAGGTTTTTTGACTAGTTTTGTTGTTTCTCATATGCTTTGAAGTTTTCATATGCCGTTTAATATCTGATATACCACCATATGCAATGGAAAAATATAAACCACATACCATACATTTTGCCATTGTGTTCTCATTTGCACTAGCAATCCAATTAAACTGTTTTTTCCAATCATCTTTGAATTTATTTCTGCGACGAGTAGAACATTTCTTTTTTTTTAAAGGTGATTGGTTTCTAACTTCTTCAACATCCGTACTTGAAGTACTTAAAAGTGATGAGTCGGAAATATTTTCATCATCATCCATTTCTAAGAACACTATATTTTAATTTCACTTTTTACAAATTCAATATGATTTACGCACATACCTTTTATTAAAAACCAACTTGCAAATAGCGAAGAAATATTTATGTACATATATACGGAAAAGTCTCCTGATCAAAGCCACAGGTATGTGAGTATGTGTACATTCATACAATGCAGATGAATTATCAAATCATTGAATAAATATTATGACAGTATGACTCAAGTAGTTTTTTTTACTATTTTGGCAAACAAAAATGGGTTTACACGGTAGTTTAAAAAAAACTGTACAAAAAGAAGTACAAAGACTAAAAAGAAGTACTTTTTCGTACTTCTTTAATGTTTAAGCAGCACGCAGTACAAATTTCAAAAAGAAGTACATGTACTGCTGAAAAAAGTACGTATGGCAAGCCTACTTAAATGGCATATCAAGACATTCACTTAAATAGTAAATGCGTAAAATATTACATTTGCTACCAACAAAACAAACAAATACTTCTACCATCATTCATTTCAAAACAAAACACCAAACATCCAAAACGTTTTATAAGCAAAACAAAAGTACTACCTTTCAGAGTACACTGAAATGAGTATTCATTGCTATTTCAGATGAAAAAAACTCTTTGGTTATGTTTGTGTGTGAATAGACTAATTTCGTACATACATTAGGGTGCCTCACTAAAAAAATGAATATTTACGCCCGCTAGAAATAAATTATGATTTGTGTCATGAATGTTGCGAAAAGATTAGGGCTTTTTGAGAAAAAAAAATCAACTGATTCCATTTATTTTACTATATTTTGCTCAAAGAAATTGTCACACATATTGAAATCTGCATCACAAATTTTAGAAAACCTTTCCATTTTTTTAATATGAAATATATCAAAAGGCCAGAAGCAAAAGAAATTAATTAAACACATTGCGACAAAAAAATATTTATTTTTCAATACGTCATCTATAACTATAAACATAAAATAAATCCATGAAGAAAAACAGAACTAAAATACGATCTTATCTATATAAATTACTCTTTTTGTAATTCATTTTTATCTATGTTTGAATGTAAAAACATTATTTGATTTATGGAAGTATCATTTGAAGCAATGCTACATCTTTTATCTGAAATTAAATTGCGGGCAATGGAAAATGTCCTTTCAGAGGATGCACTAGTTGCGGGAGCTGCTAGTATTTTGCAACTGGTTTTATATAATAAAGGAAACTCATTTTTATGTTGTTCCCACCATTGCAAAATGTTAAAATCATCATGTAGCATTACTTTAACACTTTCGTACATATGTATTTCACTGTTGATTTTGTCACCAGCATTTATATTATCATCCTGTAACACAAAATCGTAAAACATTTTAATGTCGGAATTGGAAAATCGTGATGTGGAATCATTTTGTTCTTCTATCTCAGATGCATCTTCTATATAACTTTCCATTATCCGTTTGCACTCGGATTTAATGAATTGTTTTTCATTTTCATTGAAATGAAGTAGCTTATTAGCTGGAGGGAAAAGAAAAAGTGCAATTTTATGGTAAATTGTTAAGTTGGCCATAACAACTGTATCCAAATAACCGCTCAATTTAACTTTTAAATTTTTAATTATTAACAAATCTTCCGAACTTTCAGCACACGCTTTCCTCAAGCTATGAATATGAACAATAACCAGATGTAGCGTTGCATAATTCTCTCCTTCGAATTTTTTGAAAGATTCTTGAAATGGTTCCAAAAGTTTAATAATGGCGCTTACTTCATTTAAATTAATGTTATGAATTCTGTTCATTTGCTGTTTTTCTTGCAAAATTTGTACTATTGCGGACCAATTTTTTTTAATTGAAACAAATAAATAGTACACTGTGTTCCAACGTGTTGGAGAAAAACTCTTCAATGTAACACCGAGTGTTGAATTTAGTCCCGATTTTTTAAAATATTTCACTAGTTTACAGCATGCTTGACATAAATTTGCAGCTTCATTTACTCCATCAATTGATTTTTGCAATGAATTATGGATTAAGTGATTAACACATTTTATATGATTATACTCTCGAAAGGCAGCAATCATGTTTGAACCTCTATCTGTGACAATAATGGCATTATCATTGAGGTCACAGTTAAACTCCTTTAATAATTGAATAATTTTTAAAGTAATTGTATCATCTGAAAATTAGTATAACCCTCATATTATAAATGGTTCATTTATTGTATTAATAAGTTTAAAAACCTACGTGTACATTTCTGACCCTCCATAGACTTCATTCCAAGCAGTCTTACAACTAAATTACCATCCTTTATATAGTGAATCGTCAAGGACAAAAAACTTTTGCGAATGTAATTATCAGTCCAAATGTCAGAAGTGAGCCCAAATCCAATTTTTTTGATTGATGATATTTCGGATGAAACTTTTTGAAAATGTGTTTGGTACAATTTATTAATGTTTCTTGACACAGTCGTTGGGTGCGGAAGCGCGCTGTTAATATCAACATTTTGTCCATGTTTTGCACCTAAGGATATGAAAAATTCACCTACTTTTTATAATCCGGAGTCTTCAACTATTCGGAAAGGTCTGCAATTTACAATGGTCCATTCAGTGAAAATTTGTACTGCTTTATTTTTAGTTTCGGCGTCAACTTCAATTTTGGAACTACTACTAATGTTTTCTGTCAATAAAATGTAGCACTTATGTTTGACTAAATTCGATGTTGACTTTTTATTGAATTTATAAACATTTAAACATTTTCGACAACCAACAATATTATCAATTTCCTGCCCCAATTCAGTTTCAATTTTCCCAAATATGTTCCACACATTGCTCCTTCCTCTTTTGTTATTAAATTTATACTCCCCAGCCAAAAGCCTAGATTTAATAGTGGAATTACTAAACAAGCATACATTTGATTCATCCGCGTCAGTAGAACCGTTTATTGATACCTGTTCAAATAAATAAATATTATACATATGCAAGGTAACACAATTTTTGTGCATAGCCCTAATAAATGTTTTTTTTTTTTGTCTCAAAAGAAGAAAAACTTACGCTGTTTTCAGTCATAGCGAAACTCAAATTGTTGTTGCATTAACAAACGAAAAAAAATTGCCACCCTCCTTCTTCGTTAAAAACAGATTAGCTACTGAATTGATTCAAAGCTACAGAATAAATGTATGTACATGTGTGAATTTTTAATGTTATTATGGTTGCCGTTTAAACAATAACAATGCGGTGACGATGCAATGACAAAAACAAAATGTTTTGAAGTACTTGGTGTTTTTCAAAACATTTGCAGAAAGCAAACAGAGTTGACAATTCATTGCGAAATAGCAGGTAGAGTATTGTGTTGGTTTGCTTTATATCAAGTGGAGTATTGTGCTTGGTTTTGTTGTTAGAATACTCATTCTTTTATTAGTCATTGCAAAAAGTACTACGTAATAGAGTTCAATGAAATAAAACATATGCGGAGACGCATAAATGAATGTTTTGATGCAGCAGTTTAGTATGTAAATACTAATCTATTAAAAACTTACGGACGTGGTGTTATATGAGGTGTCAAAAACTTAGTGGATTATCCAATGGCATAGTTTTCATGAAAAAATCCTCACAGCATCACAATCTGCATATGTTTGATTGACTCATTAAGTGTGTGCAATATAACATCATATCTCCACATACATATGTAAGTTCTTTTTTGTGAAAATAAATGTTATCATTTTAATCACACATGACGACTTACGTTGTTATTTTTAGCACACAAGTTGACGACATATTCAGAGTCGATTTATTTATATATTTTTATTTAAATTTATTTTTGATGTTTCATAAAGCAAATTTATGAAACTTAAGATAATTAATTCAATAAAATACACCTGTTTTGTATTGCGAACATGAAGAAACAAAATTAAACAAAAACAATTATTCAGAGAATAACATAATAAAGCATAAAATAATTCATTTAAAAAAGTATATTTATTTGCTTAACATACATAAAAAAGGAACTGAAACAAATTCTGTAGTACAATATTTATTTATAAGTTTTCTACATCTTCCTCATCTATGTATAATGTATTTTGAGATGTTTCGGAAACTTTGATATTTTTATAAAAATCGTGGAATAAATCCGGAATTAATGGCAACAAATGTATTAAGTCTTTTTTTTTCTCGGAAGAAATAGGAAGTTTTTCAACATTCTTAGGCTGAAGTCTATAGTTGAAAACATCTTCTGATGAAACTTTTTTTATTTTTAAGTATCTTAGTTTCGACAGGAACACTATTAAAATATTCTTTAAATTCAATTTTATCAAACGAACCTTTTTTATAAATAATATTTCGCATATTTTTCCACAAAACTTTTTCCTCGTTTATATTTTTATTTACTTTTTGAAAGATATGCTTAAATGTCTTTTCAAAGTTGAGGAAGTCAGCGGTGTTCATTTCAAAAACTTCAAACTTATTAGATTTTCTGCCGCATGTTTTTTTTGGCAGTTCAATGTTTTCCAACCTCTTCTTTCTGAGCATTGGACCAAACCATCTCATACATTGACGCCAAGTCCGCCTCCAGATATTGGTGCATGAAAGAACGCTACTGGGCTGTCCTTTGGAAGATTTAGCCATTTTCTTACAAATTTTCGTGTGTTTTATCAATTTTATTTAGATTTTTATATTTCCAAGTGTTAGTTTATGGTATAACTGAGGTATTAATACGGATCTTAATGCGTGCATACGCTGTTTTGGTTTTAAGGGTGCTCTTGTTAACCATTCTAATTTTGCCACAATGTCTTCATCTAGGTTTACTTTGCATCTACCATCCGCAGTGAAAGAAATTCCAAGATATTTCCTTTCATCGGTTCTTTTCAGGGCTGGAATATGTTAAAATTCTTTTGCTCCACTACTGTGTTTTTCTGTTTGGGTTGCCCTTTTATACTGATACTTATGCACTTCGATGTGTTTAGTGATAAACCACACTCAGCGAAAAAATCTTGTGTGGTATCTATAAATTTTTGCAACCCTGCTGGTGTTGATGCTAAAAGAACTAGATCATCTGCGAATGCTAGTGCGTTTACACAATATCGGCAAGCGTTGTTGTTGTTGTTGTTTGGTACAACTTTTCAATATACTTTACAAAGCCACACGGAAAACCTTAAGGTTTTCGAACTTCAAAGACAGAGTTATGTGATACGGAATCGAAAGCCTTGCTAACATCCAGAGACGCTATGAACAGTGAGCAATGTTTTTCTTTTGTTGATTTTAGAATCAAATCCAGTATTACTGTATTATCTCACACTCCATCCGTCGGAATAAAAGCCCTTTGGCAGGGGTCTAATTTTATATATTCTTCAATACGTGCAGCTAAGATAGTGTATACCTGACGCACCATTACCGATGGTATTGTAATGGGCCTGATGTCCCCCGGCTCTTTCGAGTCGGGTTTCTTCGGGATGAAGATTGTCCGGGACATGGACATTTGAGACGGAAATTTTCCAAACCATAAGACTAGATTCAGTATTACTGATACCACTACTGAAGGAATCGGCCTTAATTGCTTACTTGTGATTCCATCCGGGCCTGGTGAGGTATTGATTGTAAGTCTATGCATATAAACCTCATCGGGTGTTATTGATGACCAGACCCATTCTAGACTTTGGTGTTCAGATTATTATTATTATTCACTCCCATGATCAATCTCCAGAAGGGCTCCATTATTTCTCTTGGTGGTTCTTTGGAGTTATTTTGACCTTCTATTATTGTTTTTATGCATCTACCTTGATGTTTAGCCCATTATTTTTGTGTTATTGCATACTCCATTCGCCATTGCCTTCTGCGACTTAATTGTCTGTTTATTATATTTGTATTTATCCTTGGTCTATGACCGGTGTTGTTATTTGGCAATATGCTTTCGTGGTAGGACGTGATAGCCGAAAGGGTGTGAGTCTTTCCAACACCTCTGGCATTCCCAAGTATGCCACTTAAGTGATCGAGCCGTAACGTATCGCTCTCAACAGTATCAATTATAATTTGTGAGTGAGTAATGAACTGGATGTTATCAAGGTCTTGGACTGGTGGCTGAGATGGTGTTATTATTTCAGGGGGACTATTATTAGCTTCTAGGATATAGTTCTGCACCTGTCTTCTATATGTTTCTTTCTGTCTGGCCTTTTTGATTGCTTCCACGGATCTCTTTGGGAAGATTTTGTTCAGTTCTACATTCATAAATCTGACTCTTTGGAGTTCAGACTCTTTTCTGGCCAGTAGCAGTATTTCTTCTTCAGGATTTTTACTCCGTCATAACTAGTACATCTTGACTTATTGAAAGGGGGGATTGGTAGAATAAACCTGGATCATCCGATGCCTCTTCTGATGAAACTGGTGGTGTTGTTGAACATCCTAAAGGCACGCACACTTCCTATTGCAGCTCTTTTGATATTACTGCCGCGTCTGATTTTGAAATTATATTCCAACTGAGCAGATCATTGGCTGATGCCTTACTAAGGATACCTCCCACGACACTGTAATTGTTCCCACGTTCTTAATTGGGCAATTGAATTTGTTCTGTACGGCATTTCTAATCGCACTGGTGTTATAGTGCGCTTTCTTTCTGCTATGTGACGTATCCAGTTCGCGAGCATCACTCACTACTTGCGCATCTAGGATGATGACTTCTCCATTTTTAATACCGACAATGTCGGGTTTTCTTAAGCCTTCAGGTGTAATTAGCGGCGGCTCTTCAAAGAGATCATACCCATTGTCTATCATTTTCTTTACTACGAAAGACTTAACGCAATCGTGCCTTTCAATTCTCGCATGGGAGGATCTATGACATATGGGGTTGACCTGATATGCTGTTTCCGGCTGCATGCAGCCAGATCTGCATGTGCGGTCAATACTTCGTCCCCCACGGGATATTATAGATTTAGATGGCAATGCATTTATTCTTAGCCGAATATAATTTACAAAGTCACGTCCTGAGAGGAGTCTTGATGGCTCTCTTACCCAGCGGTGAGCTTCTTTTTTTATATGTGCAGATTCACGTAACCCAGCTCCATCAACTGAACTATAGAGTTTATTCTTAAAATATTCATCGATTTTTTCGGCCGAGAAAAGAGAGGAAGTTTCAGTTCTCAACCTGCGTTCAGTGATGGAGAATTCTTTTGTTATTGCATCATCAATTATATCATCATTAATAACATTAGGCAACTCAATATTCTCCAACCTCTTTTTTCCGGAGCATTGGACCGAACCATCTTACGCACTGAATTCCAAGGCCTCCACCAGAGACTGGCGCATGGAAAAAGGCGATGGGGCTATCTTTGGGAATATTTAGCCACTTTCTGACATATGCTCTTATTTTTTTTGTCAATTTTGTTCATGCAACTTATCTTTATATTGCCCAATGTCAATTTGTGATATAATTGGGGTATCAACACAGTTCTCAAAGCGTGCAACCGTTGTTGTTGTTTCAATGTTGCTTTGCTAAGGCGTTCTAGCTTTGCCGCTATATCTATCGATCGACCTTACATCTTCAATCTGCACTAAAGGAAATACCTAGATATTTCCACTCATCACTTCTTTTGATGGCTGGTATCAATGTACATGCTATATTGAATTTACCTTGCTCCACTACAAGGTTCTTTTGTTTTGGCTGACCTTTTAAACTAACACACAAACATTTTGATGTGTTTAGTGACAGACCACACTCAGCAAAGAATTCGTGCGTGGTGTCCAACAAGTTTTGTAATCCGTCTGGGGTAGATGCCAGGAGGATTAGATCATCAGCAAATGCCAGGGCATTTACATTATATCGGCTTAGCCTATAGCCGATTTCTTTTGGTAACACATCTAGTAATTTATCAATTACCATGTTGAATATCATTGGGGATAGTGGATCTCCTTGTTTAACTCCACGTTCGGTATCATCGGCTCTGATACCCAGGAATCAGCCATTAAGGTTATTGTGGTTGATTGATACATTTCTTTGATGTATCTAATAAAGCCGCCATGAAATCCATAGGATTTAAAAACTTCGAAAACTGTATTGTGCGTTACGGAATCAAATGCCTTGCTCACATCTAGTGACGCCATGCACAACGAACTATACTTTAATTTTATTGACTTTAGGATTAAATCCAGAATTACAGTGTTGTCACCCACACGTCTAGCTAGGATTGAATGAAGCTGCCGCACCATATCGGATGGTATTGTTATGAGCCTGAAATCTCCTGGTTCTTGTTAGTAAGGTTTCTTTGGGATGAAGATCGTTTTTGATTTCGACATATACGATGGAAAGTTTCCACACCACAAGACTAGATTCAACACTTGCCAAGATAGTTGATGGGATCGACCTTAGTTGCTTACTAGTGATCCCATCTGGGCCTGGTGATGTGTTGGTTATAAGCCTGTGTTTTTCAACCTCACCGGGTGTTATTGGTGTCCAGACCCCATCTAGGTTTTGGTGTTTGGGCGGGATGCTTGGTTTTATTGTATTGTTCGTTGCCATAACTGTCTTCCAGAAAGGCTCCATAATTTCTTTTGGTGGTACTTTAGCATTATTTTGGCCATCAAGGATGGTTTTCATGCACCTATTTTGGTGTTTAACCCATTGTTTTTGTGTTATGGCGTAATCTACTCGCCTTTGCCTTCTACGACTTAATCGTCTTAGTATTATTACTGGCTCTATTATTAATAATATTATTATTATAATTTCTTCTATTGATTGTGTTATTTGGCAATATGCTTTTAAGGTATGTTGTGAGTGCGGAAAGTGTGTGAACCTTCCCAGCAACTCTGGCATTCCCAAGTATGCCTAGCAGACGATCAAGCCGATAACTATCGTTTGATGGTAAGTCCGATAGACTGAGCGAGTATTCAACAAAGTGATCATCGTTTCCATAGTCAGATGTAATGACCGGAATTTCGACTGTTCTAGGATCTGTATTAGAGCTCGCTATATAATCATTTACAAGTCTTTTATATTGTTCACGCTGTCTGACCTTTTTTATAGCTTCCACTGATCTGTTTGGGAAGTACTTGTCATTTTTATTATCGCATGTCAGGGAATTTTGTAAGTATTATGTGGCCAGATGATCGGCGGCGGTGGTATGCTTGCATTTTGCTCCGGCTAGAAGCTCGCCGTCTTGGGGTGGTTCTTGCCGATCCATTTGGCTTCATACCAGCCAATTGGGGTGTCAACACACAGAAACTTCTATTTGAAAAATTTATGGGACCCGAAGCAAGTCGAAGAGAATCTGCTCCACGCAGCCACACACACACACACACACACTCACCTAGGATCACTTCCGGCGGATATAATGCCGGGAATGTTGCCCTCCCTTCACAGAGGTCCATCAAACCTCTCCATGACATGCACTTATTAACTGGCATGTCCCAAGCGCCGCTTCACCTGAAAATTAACACTACCCTGCCTTACTTACCGCGCTTTAAAGAATCTAGCGTTTATCCATCTTAAGAAGACTCGCTAAAAATTTCATTTTAAAAATACAAACATTATACTATTTATTTATTTAAATGTTCTAATAGAATTTTTCTTTTTTTTTTATAAAAACGATTATTATGAACAGTAAAAATAAAATATATATGTATATGGATATTTGATTTATTATTCAATACAACTTTAATTTGATTTATTTATATTCATTTTGTAGTGCCCTGTAAAACAGATGGCAAAGCGAAATAATACCAAGCGATATGGTAGGAGAGACATCCTGCAAACGCAAATTGGACAAATCAAAAGGGATGAAATTAAACGTATTTTATTCAGTTCAAATTAGTGATTATATATACTTATGTACACAAATTTTTTTCCTCACATTGTTTGGGAGACATATGGGATATTTCCGAGGATATGCTTATCCACATTTCTTTCTTGTTTCGAAACTTTTTTAAAGGACCAACGTCTGCTAAGTGCTTGCCGTACAAGTCCAAAAGCTTTTTTGTGTCTCCTTCTGTCCAATCTAGAAGCAATAAAAGAGATACTACATACATATGTATAAAATGCAAGATGCTTTTTGTTGTATTAGGCTGCCAAAAAAATGTGAACGCGGAAGACGACAGCGCAATATCAAATACGTACATTTATTTACATGAACATGCAAAAGCTTATAGCGCGGCAGCATGTCCACTCCGTTTTCATCTTTTGCCTCCACAATTTTTTGCAGCCTTATTTGTAGTATAATTTTTTTTACTTACATTGAGCTGCTTTCGAACAAATTGGGGATACGTCATTCATTTTATTATATTTATTAATATAGTAATACACTTTATTTTATTTATGAACTTTATTTTGGAGATCCTGAATTTTTTTTTAATTGTGTAGAAAAAGCTTCGCTGTCAGCTGTTAAAAACAGGGCGTTCCACTTTTTCATAAATTGAGTTTTATTTTATTGAAATAACGAGTTGCATTGTAACAGGGTTGGCAAGACATTTTATACATGTGCCTTTCAACAAGGTGCCATTTTGTGTGTAGAAAAGAAAACACCATTAATAAAATTTCAACATTTTTTTAAAAGTTTGGAAATACTAAATTATTATTGAAATTCTTTACTCCACATATCGAGGACATCTATTTTGTACTTTTGGCATACTAAATTGAAATGAAGCGTTTTTTTATTATTACCACCAATGGCTAATTCGGGATTTAGAAATTCCAATTCTTTAAAAATTGAATTATCTTTCAAAGGCAACCTGCTCTGAGTTTCTTCGAGGGCAGTTATGTAAAACTGCAGACAGTCAGATTTAATCTGGTAGATACTTGATTTTGGGAATATTTTAAGTAATTCTTCACATTCACTTCCAACATAAACATCTTCAATTGGTAATGAAATATGGGGAGATCTTACAACACAATCAGTCTTTAAACAATCTTTTTTGATGAAGTTTTGCCCAAGTTTCAAAAAAGGCTTTTTTGATTGAATAAGTGCATTCAGAGAGTTAAAATAATTAAGTACGTATTTCAAAAAAAAAAAAAAAAAAATAAGCTTTGTTACACTCATTTATAAGCTCTGTCAGAATTATATCTGCTGATTTTAATTTATCATTTTTGGCTGCAAATTTAAAATATTCTATAAGAACCTGACAATTTTCCAAAATTCTTTCTATGCACTTCTGGTGTGATAACCATCTGGTATTTGATGTCCTTAGAATGCTTCTTTTTGCTTCGTTCATCATATCTTGAAATCCCCCTAGCATGCTACATCGTTTTGAGCTTCCAGAAATGTAAGTTCCAATTTGAAGTATTAAGTCCTCGGGGGCTCTTGGTAGTGTTAAACAATCTTTATTTGCTATTATTGCAGCGGTGTGACATATACATATTATTGTGATGACATCTGGGTTGTCTGCTAATAGCCTTGATGCAAAAGAATTTTTTCACCTACAATAACGTTGGCACCATCACAACAAAGTCCTATGATGTTGTCAAAAGGAATATTGTAGCCCAAAATGCGCGACTTAAATTGGTCATAAAGTGCCTCAGCAATGCAATCTATTCCCACGTGTAATAAGTCCAATAATTGTACTAAAGTTTTGCCTTCTACTTCGTCAAAGTATCTGACCAGAAGACACATCGTTTTTTTAAAAACAACATCTGTACTTTCATCAATAATTTTAATATCTTTAGCTTTGCTATTAGCTTTTCTTTTACTTCCTTGGCCAGAATATTTTGTATTACCTGAGTACATTTCGTTCGTGCCAGTTGGCAGATTTGAATTATAGATGAATCGGGAACAATATCTTTGAGTAGTGGTATTAAATGATCCACAACATGAATGGCAACATTGTGCTCAGCGAAAAATAGGCTTAATCGTATTTCAAAATTTGCTATATCATTATTTCTGTTTGGAATGTCTTTTTCAAAAAATGATTCCACTGTTTTAGTTTTTTTTTTATAGCCAGCACATTTCTTTTTTATGCAATTTCGTCTCAGAATGTTTGACTAAATCGGATTATCCACAATTTAAAAATGTATTACAAGCACTGCATCTGGATTTGAATTCATCATCTTTTACCGCTTCGAGCCATCCGCTAAACGCTTCATCTTTTAACCAATTAAAGCGTAGTTTTCTGAACTTATTTTTTCTATTGTCAGAAATACTTGTTGCAGCAACTGAGGATTCGGAGGACGAAATTTTTTTAAAATTAATCAATGCAACAAATGGAAGTTTATTACTGGCTCGATTATGGATAACAACCAAACTTGCGTTGCCAGCCGGCAACTGCAGATTTGTGGTTGCCAGAAAAACACTAAATAGCAACTGAAACTCGCAGCTCTCAGTTGCCAGTTGCCATCCGTAATACAATTCTCAGCAACTGGCAACTAGAGCTTTTTTCCCGCACTTTTTCATTTCTCGGGATCCCGGGACGGGATTCGGGATTGCGATCCATAAAAAAATAACTATTAAATTTGCCAGGAATCATAAAAATTTTTATTTGAATACCTATAATAGTTACTAAAACATACCTTATGTTTTAATAATACATAAATATGTTAATTTAAATTGAGTATTAAAACAGGAACTTTATTTATTGTTAACTTTTAGTTTTTAAATTCCCTAAAGGTTTTTTCCAACACGAAAAACATATGAGATCAAAAAAGTAAACTTACAAATCTAAGTGAACATAAAAAAAACATAACAATTCAGTTAATAAAAGCAAAGATAAAATAATATACATACAAAACAAAAACAAATATTTTAAATCGAAATCATAGTTTTTGGTTTATGAAATAATTCTTTAAAACGCTCAAAGCGTTTATAGGCTCGTCAAAAAGGCTATTTCTAATTTTATTAGCAAATTGCCCTGCTACAGAAAACGCCCGTTCACTTTCCACCGAAGTTGGACGTATGGTTAGAAGTGCATTATACAAAAATTCAATATTTTGGGTCTTTTGACCACTTCCTTCCAAAAATTTCATTTCTTTCCTTATTACACATTTTTCAGTAGTTGTAGAGAATGATTGACTATATAGATTAGCATTATTAATAGCTGCATTTAAAACTTCTTCAAATGTTTTCTCTTTGACAACACCACATTCTTCAACATCATCATCAGTTTCTTCAATATCATTAGATTTTGCCAAAAGGCGACTTAAAAGATTTTCAGCATATTCAATTACTGAGTATTTAGAAGCATAAGAAAACAAAAAATTTTCGTGATTATGCTTGAAGAAATCAGGCTCTTTTAAATATTTTACCAAAGTGTATAATTTTTTATTCCTCCTTTCATCAATACGTAGATGTAGAGCACGAAATATTTTTTCTCCTAGAATAGAAGGTATCGATTGGATTTCTTGACATAAAGTATTAACTATGGCATCAGCAGTTAATATGTTTGCATCACGGCTGCTCAATTTTTCAACAGCCATCTGTATTGGTTTCAAAACCATAGATCACCCATTTCAAAATCAATAAGGCTCTTTTTTATTGAATTTTTTAAAAGCAGAAACTTCTCAAGCATTGGCACTATCGAATTCCAACGAGTTATAATATCTAACTCTAGAGCGAATTCTTTTTTATGTTCTTCAACTACATATTTTTGCAGTATAGTGTTTTTTGTTGGGCTTTTTTAAATATTTTTATAATGCGGCGAGTCTGATTTAATACGTTTTTGTAGTTACTGTTTACAACTACATTAACTGCAGAATTTTGAAAATCATTTTCAAAGTCATCATTGTTTTCTGTCGATTCCGATTCACTATCAGAACAAATTGTTTCTTTTTTATAAAAAACGTCAATGACTGCCAAATGTATGGCATGATTGAGACAAAAGATCCCTTCTGCTGCGCTATCTTTAACAAACTTTTTCATCACATTAGGTCCATCTGTAATTGTGCAGACTATATGACTTTCGAATTCTATATTATACTCCCTTAAACGAGTTTCCATTAAAGTTTTTATTTCGATCGCTCCACACCTACCGGGTATATATACCATACCTAAATTGAAAAATGTTTGTTTATTAGCTAATAAACATATGTTAAGGTATCTCCTATTTTTCAGACTGGTCCATTCATCCATAGTTAACGAAAATCTACCACCCTGAGCTATTATTAAGTTTATATTATTTATGTATTCATTCTTTACTTGTAGGAATTTTTTTATTATCAACTGTTGCACTCCCCCTTCTGCTTTTGTTAACTTAAACCCATCACGGTCCATGCATTTACGTATGTACTCACTTCTTGTAATCGATCTTATGGAAAACCCATCCACAGATGCTAATTTTGCAACAGTTGTACACAAATTATTATTTATTTTTAATAAATTTAATGTTGGCTGAGTTTTTCTTATTTTAAGAGGGAGTTCTTTTTGATCTTCGCGTTCTCTTACTTCTTTCTCCCAAGCTACCTTGAGTAAAGATTTCAAATAACGCAATAGTCCACTGGTACTGCAACCTTTACAAGAGATTACTTTTGCACATAAGGAGCATGTTGCACTTTCAGTAGATTTTTTGTTAAAAAACGTCCAAACCATTGAATTTTCCATCTGAAACAATTTCATTTGTTTTTATTAAAAACAAAAATAAGAGACTAATTTCAATAAATTACCTTAAAACATCAATATATTTGATAAAATATCTTTACATGTAAAATTTGATAGAAAAACGCTTCTCACAATAAATTTCTACAAATGCCAAACTAAAAGCAGCTGTTTTCTAAACGTAAAGTTGTCAATTATTTTTTTAATATTTGGTACAAATGGCGTAATAATAGCAGCTGTTTTCTCAACGTAAAGTTGTCAATTATTTTTTTTTTTCTTTTATTTTCGGGAATTTTTGAAAGTAAAAAATCCCGGGAAATCCCGGGACGGGCAACGCAACTGTGGTTCGGTTGCCATCCATAATCGACCTATACATCTCAACCTGCATAAACATAGAGTATAGATAGAGATGAAACAAGTGACATCTACCTAGTTTTATCACAGAACTCATAAGAGACAACAAGTTATTTGTATGGAATTTGATGGTTTCTCTTTCATGAGTTCTGTGACAAAAATAGGTAGCTTGTTTTTTGTTTCATCTCTGTGTACCTTGTGGCATCAATCAGAATCTTGATCTTGTTTAATTATTACATATGTCTGTAATATGGTTAAAATTATTTTATGTGGTGTGGCCATACCCTCAGATACATAGATAATTTTATTACACCGCGAAAAATCGATTCATCGTTCTAGTTGTTACGATTTTGTGAAAGAAAAGTTTTTTGTTTGCTAGATTGTAAACTAGTTAATGTTAAATAAAATCTTTTTAATTGATAATTGGCAATAATCCCTTCAATATGTCTAAATATACAAAATCTGTCCCTTTTTACCCACATTGGAAAATAAAAAAAAAAAAAATCTGTACAAAAAGGGAAAAATCCCTACGCTGGCCAACACTGTCCTACCATCAACCATGGCAATGTACAAATCTCTAAACCCAATCCAGTTTGACAACCTGCCATCAAAATCTGGAAGTTCAATTCGAGGTAACCGAATATGCGACTCGTTGTTGAAACTTGAATCATTTGTATTTAAAGAACGCATATTAACGACTGATGTTAATGTTGTTGACATTGTTTGTAGAATTGCTGTCACCTCACCATTTGCATGTGGAGTGCTTGCTACACAGAAAAAATGGAAAAATCAACTTCAATTAATAATTTAGTTAGAAATTCGTACTATGAATTAAATCATGTGCTGATTTTCGTCCAATAAAGAAATTGATCATATCAATTAAATAATTTGTAAAAATGAGGTTTTCTTGCAATTCAAATTCAATTAATGGTTTAATTGAAAAAAATTAAATTTTAAACAAATAGTTGATTGAATAAATTAAAAGAATAATTGATTTGTGTAAAAATTTTTAAATAAAATTTTAGTTGAATCAATTAATTATGTTACTGAATTTTATAAATTTAAACAATTAATTTTTTTGTTGTTTGAATTAAAAATGTTGATTGAATTTTATGTATTTTTCAATCAAATAATTAACTGATACAATTAAAATATTTAATTGTTTTTATCGGATGTTCAATTAATTATATTCATTGACTTAATCAATTAAATAATTGATTTTGAAACTAGTGGATCAAACATTAAATTTGTGTTGATTCAAATATGAAGTTAATTTAAATAAACCCCCAATTTTAAAATAATAGTGTTATTTAAATTTTAATTTATAAAATTTTATTTCTTAGTTAGCAAAATAATGTACATATGTTTAAATAAAATTTTAGAATAATTGATTTATGTATGTTTAAATAATATTTTAGTTCAAGTAAATAATTTACATACAATTTTCTTAGTCATATATAAAAGTTAGGGATGCCAATCCCGGGATTTTCGGGATTTGTAAATCCCGAAATACGCTCATGTGTTATAGGGGAAAGTTATGAAAGTTTGTTTACTAATATATAAGTTGATATGAATAAAAATATATGTGAAAGAAAAAAATTAGTAAACAATTTCGGGATTGACTGATCCCGAAAATCCCGGGATTGGCTTCCCTAATAAAAGTACATTTAGGAAATACATACATACATATGTAGATATTTACATATTTTTTTAATTTATACAAAAAAAAATCTCTTTAACAAAAGAAAACATCAAATTAATTTAAATTCTATTAGGAAGCAGTTTTTAAAGGTTTGTTTATAATTTAAACTTTATATAGTCACAAATGAGATTACTTTATTATTTGAGCATAAAATCATTCTTTTAACTTAAGTATTTCATGTTGAATTGACGATGCTTTAATACATTTCTTACTTGTAGGCAAGTTGTAATAAAATGACTGAACAAAATTATAAAAAATGTCTGACTCGTCCGGATATTGTATGTTAAAAACAAAAAATATTTTAAAAAGCACATCAAATGCACTTAAGACTGATACAAATGGATATCGTAAATCATCGAAATATACGAAAATTTGTTTTACATTTACGATATCCCCAACAACAAGCAGCTTTGGTTGAATACTTTTGCCTTGCAGTTTTAAAAGCTGAAGTTTTATATCCAATTCCTCCATACTAGCAGCAACAACTGCGAGTCCAATATACTGAACTTTTTTCTATATTTTGCTCCATTTTCGTCAACGTTTACTTTAAGTTGAGGGGGAACAAATTGTGGTAAAACCATAGCATCATAAAATTTTTAGACTCTGAAAAGTTAAGAAATAAGTTTATTAATTTTAATGTAATTTTATAATTGATGTCATTTAATATAAGTCACATTTAAATTCTAGCTTTTACTGCTATAATGTCACATAAAATGATATTACAAAAACGAAAATACATACATATGTATGTATATGTCCACTAGTGATGTTACGAATATCAATTTTTAGTATTCACGAATACGAATATTTTAAACAATATAGAATTGATTACTAACTTGACATGATATGAATTTACATATAAGAAAGACTTTAACTTTTAAACTTTTTGTATGATTTTCTTTGGGAAAATGTATGTGCAAATTATTCGAGAAATATTCTCTTGAATTTGTCGAATACGAATATAATAAAATAGGCGATTAGTCGAATAATCGAATACGAGTATTCGTAATATCACTAATGTCAACTACTGTACATATTTACCTGCATCAATTTGTTCACTATCATTCAATTTTTTTGAAGCTAATGAACATGAAACTTTTGTTCTTAAAATCAACAAAACTTCGTCGGCGAAAGACGACCATCGCTCCTTAAAATTAATAGCCTTTGGATATTTAATACAAAAATCAATGTCAATCTAAAAATAATAATGTTGAACGTTAAATAAATAATTAACTATAAACTCAAAAGTACTTACCAAATTATGACCAGAAGGCTTTGCATATTCTGGCCAAAGCTGAAAAATTTCTCCAGTATCCTTCGAATTCGATATTTGCTGGAAACGTAATGGGGCACACTTTCGCCAACATATGTCAAACTCCTCTTGGGATACACTTGACGATCTTAAATGTTCCACATCAAAATTATAGCAATGTTCATTTTGTAAATAATAAGAGTGATAAAAGTACTTACCGGCGAGGTTTTCTTTTACATCAATATCTTTCAGTTTTAAAACAGTTCTGGAGACTCGTTTGTAGTAAGCAAGTTTGTTATATATCTTGCCCCTCTTTCCAGTTGTATAAAATTCCTGAAAGAAACATTTATTAGATATGTTTTAAAACAACGGCTTAACATGTCAATTTACTTACCAATTTCTCGGTAGGAAAAATTAAGCATATTTGTTTTTCTAGATCCGAGCAATCAGAAAGAGAACATTGAATGCCTCTTGACTCAATATATTTTGTCAGCGTCTTAATGAGCAAATTAGGCTGTTCCTCGTGAAGTATTTTGTTTCTTTTGTAAAAATTCAAAATATCGTTGCCGTTGCTTGTATTCTCTAGAATTTCCATTACTGTTGGTGGTTTTTTAGCAGTAATATCAACGTCTATTTGTTTTTGTGTTAGAAAAAAATCTTCAGAGTCGGTCGAACAATTTTTCCAATTTTGTAAATGGTATTCAAATTTAGCTTGTTCGCCGATAGTTAAATCTCGAAACAATTTGCAAATGTGATGAGTCTTTAGCATTTTAAGGACGTTTATATCAATCATTTGTTCTAAAAGGAAAGATGTTTTATTCAATTGATTTCCGTTCCAGTATAAATGATAAATTTCAACTCTTAAAGGTCAAATAAGCTACACATCTAGCTTGGCAAGCTGTATGTGTACTTCAGTTAGCCCTTAGTCAAAACAGTATAAAATACTTACGTTTAAAAAATTCATATAGGTGTTGCAACTCCCATTCCGTAAGTAGTAATACAAAGTCTTCATCAGTGTTCATTATACATATATTATTTAGTAAAGGTTATGGCTTTAATATATATTTTTATAAAATTCTTTTAGTCTTAAATATATTTTCCCTTGAGAAGTAAAACGTTTTTCAATAGGAGGTCCAACGATATCTTCTAGCCTAATAATTACGTATTCTGAGGAAAGAGATAAGAATTCGAAAGCTGCAAAATGTGTATTATATTCAATACAAATTTTTTTACAGCAAAATAATATATCGTTACTTTTTGTGTTAATGACTAAATAAATTTCAAACAAAATGAAATCTCTCGAAAAAGTTCCTCCAATTTGTTTGGCTTTGTACCTATAACCCCAAATTAAAGCTTCTGAATAAATAGAAATATCTTCTACAGAAATTTTAATTTTTTGGGAAACCATTTTTCTAACATGTTTATCGAGAAATGGTATTTGCAAAACAATGTCATCTTTAATATTTGTCTCAAGTAACGCATTTGCAAACGCTAACTGCTGCTTATATGAAAATGTTTTTGGAATGTTCTTCCTCGATGTGATAATATGTGAATATATTTTAAATTTTTTGTGCTTGCCTTCATATTTAAAATTCCATATTTATCTTAGAGGACCACATTGTTGAATGATTGTCGCATAATGTGTAAGGAAATGGAACTTTGGCTTAAGATGCTGTTTAAATATTAATTGGTAATTCTGGTTAAACTTTTGAATTTTTAATTTTAACTGAAATATAAGGTGTTGATTAGCTTCATAACATAAAACATCATCTATAATTTCAAAAAATTCTAAAAGAAAAATCCAAACTGGATCTCTTTGCATTATAAATTCTCCAAATATAACAGTGAAGTATTGATAAAAACACAGCATTTGAGTAGCTGACATTTTGAATTTTTTATTTTCAAGTTCCTGCAAAGATATAGACAACTTTTCGTTCCCACGGTCGTGTTGATCGTATCTAAACACTTTGATTCGACTATTTAATTCACTCAAACTAAAATATTTCATTTTTTTAATAAAATATAACAACGCTTCGCTTAAAACATAATGGCATACTTCCTCAAACATGTCATGCATGACATCTAATGCGTAATTTTCTGTGCAGTGGAATGAGGGTATTTGATTAAAAATACAAGGAACATTATTTACTCCAGTCTCAGCCATAAGTCCCTGTTCAATGGAACGCCTATAATTTATTCTATTTCTTAAAATTTCAGTTCTCTCAACTAATTCTTTTTGAGCTTCGGACTTTTTAATCATACAAAACCTACAATAAAAGTTAGCAGAAAAAGATTTTGAAAATCCAAGGATGCTATTTAGTCCTAAGTTATCTCCAACAAACAGGGTAATTATAAAATGAACGGATTTTGTACCATATTTAGTTTTAATTACAATTCCTTCCGTTTCTAATTTGATTAGTATATCAACCAAAGGCTTAAAACAATCATTGCCATACATTTTTACATCGGCTGATTTAAATGAGGCCGCTAAATACACTTCACTTAGCTTAGAAGATTTAATAGGAATACATGCAAAGCTGAAATAGAGGTTGCGCATGGTGTTTTTAATTCATTTGGATCCTAGCGGATTATTGATGGCGAAATCATCCGCATATAGATAGAAAGGAATGACAATTTTATTGGGGTATAAACTTCTTTTCTGTTTCCATAAAGGACCTTGAATATAGTTCACAAATTTTCTATTGTTTTCTATTACATCCATGTGATTCAAAACTTTGTCGAGAAAATCATCTTGCTCAAAGATTTTCTTAAACTGGAATTCCAGTGGCATAACAATACCATTCGATTTTTGGTTGTTATTGATTTGAAATGATTGAACACTTCCAATTAAATCTTTTTCTTTCAAAACTTTATATAATTTAGACTCTGTTTTGACGTCATCAAATAACATTTTAGCATCTTCCAAAATATTTGACAGAGTTCTGATGTGGTGGTTTTTCGAATTATGAGCTTGTTCAATAAATTGAAAAATTGGATTCAATATTAAAACATCAACAAAGTTTCTTATGTTATTCACGTCTGCCCGAGAGAGATTGTTAAAAGAATGCAGTTTTGTAATGAATTTTGTTGCGGAATCATAAACATTTCGAAGTTCAAAGTTGTAATCATAGGTGTTAAATATCGCACTATTTTCAGACTTATTATGAAAGGATGGGTTTGAAGAAACTTCTTTGCAATTTGCAGCGGAGATAGAAATTTCCCCATCAATGACATGTTTTTTAAAAGCACTTTTGTTAGAAAACTTTTAAAAACAGTTTTTGTATGTGCATTCATATGCAATATCTGTCGGAGCTACGTGTTCTTTCAAATGATCAAAAAATGTTTTTGGGGTGTTGAAAGCCTCAACGCACATAAAACACTTAAACATAATTGTTAACTTTTAAATAATAACTGCAAACATAAATACTTGCATATGTATGTATGTATGAAGACTAGACATTTAAAGCGAAAGCATTATAGGTATCATCAGAAAATATGTATATTATAACTATAGTTACCAACGACACATTCAACTTGTAACTGTACACAATATTTTTTTTTTCACAACGAAATAATGGCACCACATAAGATGTTGACTGTAAGAGATCACTTTGAATACTAAATGAAATTTTAGATTTAACTCTTTAATTTGCCTTAAGAAAGCAGAATGAAAACATAGACAGAAAAAAAATATATGCATATGTATGTGTATACAACCACACAAATTGATATTTATATTTTTTCATTAAACACAGTTAATTGGAACAACTAAAAATTTGATTGAAACTTTAATAACGTAGGGTATATATGCAACTATGCAAACATACACACAAATATAGAATTTTTTTTATATTCAATTAAAAAATTTAATTACGAGAATTAAAAAAATTTTTTGAAATAGCAATAATGACTTGATTGAAAATAAGGCGACCAAAATTTTTTCTGTGTACAGCCCCTTCTACTACTGTATTGTCTAAATTGTCTTGATTGACTGATGAATATATAGATTTCTCATTAAAATAAATTTCCTCAATCTCGTTACGATATATTTCTTCTAACTCCATATCGTCTTCGGAATCGATTAGCACATCGATTTCGTCCTGAGTAATTTTATATTCTCTAAATACATTTTCAATTTCATCAATCCTTGATATCATTGTAATTTGCATTCTGCCCATTTATAACATTATAAATCTTGTCATGATCTTTTAAGTTGTCCGCGTTTCTTTCTTAGTTTATCCATTTTTAGATTGTCTTGAGTTTTTATGTTAGTGTAATAACAAATATTGTTTATTCGTTTATTAAATTTTGAGTTTTATTTTGCTGTTTGATTGATTGTTTAGTTTACAAATTTGTTTTTAATTCATAAGATTTTGATAAGTTGGTCTGGCAACTCAAAATGTATTTTGGTTTTTAACTACCCGTCCACACGAGCAAAAAGTTTGGTAATTATTGCCGTGGCAACCGTCAAATTTGATTGCCGACACAAGATATTTGCGTGTGGACCGCACGAATATGTGTTCAAACACATGTTTAGCAACAATTGCTAGAAGATATTGCTGAGCAATTATCTCTGAACACAATCTGTCAAATTCAGTTGTCATAATTGACGTTTATGTACAAACATATATTTGGAGGGAAAAAGAATTAAAAACTACGCTACAAGAAAAATAACCAAACGTACTAATTTTTACAAGAAAAGTGCAAATAATTATAAAAAGGCGAATATATTAAACAAAAAAATTAAACTGTTATTAACATTTTTCAGTTTATTAAAAAAAACAGGTGGCCTCGACAGATCAGGTGATTATTTTTTGCTTTTTGCTTAAACGCCCTGTGGTTGAAGTCTACTGACGATTTGGCAAAGCACCAATGAAATGTATATGGACATTTGCTTAACCATCAGCAAATAAATTTCATTTCAAATAAAATTGTGACAATATGTCAAATAATAAAGTTTTATAAATAACAGTTTTATAAAATAACAATGTTAAATATTATTAGTATAGAAAACATTCTTATTCTAATAATTATGTTTAAAAATTCTGCAATAAAACTTATTTTAGTACTGTGAACAGAAACTCAATCTCTTTTTAATGTTTTTGTTGGTTCTGAAAAGAATCGATTATGTTCTCAGGACCTGAAAAGAACCGATTTGTTCTTAAAAAGATCTTTAAAACTGGACGAGTATTTTAATTAATTGTGACAGAAACCTCATTTGCTACTTGTTTCCTAATTTTAGACTGGAATGCAATATCACCATCGGTAACCAAATAATCTTTAACATTGTCTCTGACACCATTAGCAAAACGAACAGTTTCTGATTCTTGTTGTGGCAATGCAGACAAAGTTTCAGGAAGTTGAAATTTTTCTCCGTCGACTGCTATCGGCTCTGTCAAGGATTTTGTCAAAAAGTTGTGTAAAACACAACAAGCATGAACAATCGCATCAGTCGTTGATAGTTCAACTTCGATTGGTCTATCTCTACCGTCATTCTTGCTCTACTTAGTCTGTAGTTGAATATTTCTTCTGGGGTAGATAGTTTTGAGTTGCGATTGTAGGCCTTCATTAAATTCTTGTCCAAACCAAAAATGTCATCTCCGATGAAGAAGTAAGGAGTTTTTAATACTTGACCTGGCAATGCTTCCTCTGGTGGCAATTGCAACTTGCCCTGCTTCATAGCATGGTAGAGCGAGCTGTTTTTCAAAACTACAACATCCGAAGCTCTTCCATTACCACCAACATCTATGTATATACAAGAATTTCCCATTGGCGTCTAACTGCTAGAAGCACAGTACTAAAGAAGTTGGATCCTTCATGGTGAGGGTTTTTGATACGAATATGTTTCCCATCTATTGCACCCAAAGTATGCGGAAACTGCCAGATCTTTTCAACGCATCAGACACCGTTTTCCACTCTTCTTCATTACAAGGAGTCTATTGTAAATAGTATTTTTTTATTAACATTGAAAATATATAAAAACATGCATATAATGAAATATATGTGTAAGTATCTAACTTGCCTTTAGATATTGAGGTGCAAGAACTTCAATGATGGAGTTTAAAACTTCCGGAACGAATTTACTAATGGTCCGGCGGGACATGCGGGACAAATATTCCAGGGACCTATAAGAGTCGCCAGTAGCCAGAAATCTAAGTGTAACCGCAAGGTGAATACGAGAGCTAATTGCGCACCTCATTCCAGTGTTTTTTTTTTTTATTTTACAGTCAACCTACATACAAAAGCAAAACAATTTTAGTAAAAATTTATAATAAATAAGATCTACGTGTACATGTACATAAAACTGAATATGCTCTTTCACAAATATTTTGAAAATAAATTGCTGTAATAATACAGTAGAATTCATTTATAGCGACCGCCAAGGGACCGAAATTATACGTCGTTATAACCGAACGTCGTTGTATCCAAATATGTGTACACAATATTTTTAAGTTTTTTTTATCATGTATATTCATATTTATTGAGATTGGAAATAGTTTAGAATTGTGGTTTGTTTTCTATTTACAAGAATTTCTTTTAATAATTTACTTTCAATAATTTCAACGGAACTATATAAACTCTCTGATATATCAGAACCCCCAAATCGTAAATACTGTTTTAATGTGTGCACCGCACTCAAGGTTTCTGTCCTAGTTGGAATTTTGATTGGCTCATCTTCGTCATCTGGTTCATTATCGCTGTGAGTTTCATCATTTTCTTTTGTGTTCTCCACTATTTCTCTCAATGAAGGCTCTTCTGATGTCACGACGTTGTCATCGACATTTACGAACTCATTCCAGTCAATATATTCGGCTACTTGTTGCATATTTTTATATGTTTCCTGTAGCAACGAAAGCGGAATATCATCTTCGTCTTCGAAATCTGCATCTGGGCACACACTTTCGGCTGGAAGTAGTCCCGCATGTCGGAAAGAGTTAGCTATTGTTGTTGATTTTACACTTTGCCAAGCTGAGGCCACCATGTCAATTGCATCTAACAAAGTAGTGGTGCTTTGTGTGTTATTGTCTGCATCGCGAATAATTTTCAGCATAAGTTGTTTGCGATAATTGCTTTTCAAACATCTAATTACCCCTTGGTCCATTGGCTGTAAGACGGACGTTGTATTAGGTGGTAGGAAAACTAATTTTATTGATGACAAATTTTGAACATTTGGGTGTGCTGGGCAATTATCTACAAGCAGTAAAATCTTTCTTTTCTCTTTTTTCAAACTGCTGTCCCAATCGCGCAAAATACGTTCAAACATTTCTGAGGTCATCCATGCCTTTTTATTTCCTTTATAATCCACAGGTAACGATTTTACATTCTTGAAACACCGCGGCATTTTGGATTTTCCAATGACAAGCATTTTCTTTTTTTCGGACCCATCCATATTACCTCCAACCAGCAGGGTTATTCTTTCCTTTGATTGTTTACCACCGCAGCACTTCTCACCTTTGAATTTAAGGGTTTTGTTGGGTGGAAGCTTATAAAAGAGCCCTGCTTCATCCACATTAAAAATGTCTTTTGCTTGATATCCCTCTCGTATTTTAGGCCATACAGAAACTAGCCAGTCGCTGCATTGATTTTTGTCGACACTGCAAGCCTCACCAGAAATTGTTCCCAAAACTATGTTATGGCGCTCTCGAAAACGGTAGATCCAACTTTCAGTGCAATTAAAATCCTTTCCAAGCAGTTGCGCTATTTCCTCTGCCTTCATTTGAAGTATGGAAGTTGTTACAATAGCATTATTATTTCTTTGCGTCTTGAACCATTGCAAAAGAGCTTGTTCTATATCAGAATTTTGAGCAGAACGCATACGTTTTCTTTGCATATTCTCAGATTCAAAACACTTACGAATTGCGTCTCGGTTTTTCCATACCGTACTGATAGTCGAATGCGAAACGCAATAGTCCTTCGCTAATGCTGCATTTGAAGAACCAGTTTCCAGTTTCGGCAAAATTTCTGCCTTTTCTTTTATGGAGAACACCTTACGTTTTTTAACGTCCATTCTGGAAAAACATACATACATTTACTCAGTATTTATCCAAGTAAAAGTGCAGCATGCAACCTTACCTGCGTTTGGTTGAGCTGGATTACAGATTCTTATGTAAATAAAAAATTTCTATAACACCGCTGGTAATTAAAAAGTGAATGTTTATGCGTCCATCAGCTTTTACGACTCAAACTGGTTTGAATATTTCTTCTTTGTCATTTGCACCTCTGTTTGGGATAGCCGAAAACAAATTCTGTGATTCCCCGCAGTATATGGTTCTTTATTTAGTATTGGCTGACGACAAAAAATGGAATGAAAAAAATAAAAATTAGTACACAGAACTTACATATTCGTTATAACCGAATGTCCATTCCAAAGCAGACGTACAAATTGGTCGTTAAAAGCAGATGGTCGCTAAAACCGGAGTCGTTCTAAGCGAATGCATGCGCATGTACAAACTATTAAGAACCAAACTTGCTTTGAAAATCCGTCGTTATAAACGGATGGTCGTTATAACCGAGGTCGCTATAAATGAATTCTACTGTACTTACCAAATTAAGAAGAAATTCAAACTTTTCAATATTCATCCTGCAAAAATTGTTGTACTCGTTGATATCCCACATTAAGTCTTTTAGAAGATGAGATTCTAAATTATGAATCTCCCTTCTTTGAAGAAATGGGTTAACCCAATATCTTCTTTCGGAAGACTCTTCCTCTTTTACAATGTCAATTATTTGCTTCAAAGCAATTAAAAGTTTAACACTTTTCTTTGTTTTACTCATTTTTATAAAATTAAAAAAATATAGCACTCACAATAATATAAACCACGCACAACCTTCTTTACCAAAAACTGTCAAATTTATGTTCTAAGTTATTTACATGTTCGCCATCAACACTACAGTGTTGATCGTAAGCAATTTGATGACGAAATTCTGCCGGCGTTATTGCTAGTATTAAGACATAGCAGATTGCCCGTGTGGTCGCACCGTAAGGCATTGAACTCTGATGTTCTTATAACAAACAGTTTGAAAACTACTGATGAATATTTGAATTTTTAGCTGATGAACACACACTCACTCACTTTCTTACTTATGTGCATGTATGTAAGATATCCCTGTAGGAAATGTCTATAGTGAAACAGTACTGACATTGTCACCGGTCCTACTGACTTACTATACCCTTTACAATGTTCTATGCTATAGACATTTAACACGTGCTTGTCATTGAGAATGCACTAGTACTATAAGTACTACTGACTAGGTACTCTACTTGGGGACATACATATGTATAAATTGAAACCAGAGATTCACTAGTATTTAATATTTTATTGCTATATACTATGTATGTAAATAAGTAAAAAAGATACTGTTTGATTCTGTAAGCCTTTTTACAGAACTTAATTGTACTTTAAGAAAATAAAACGAGTTTTTTATTTTCTTACAAGAAACTGATCTTTATTATTTAAAGAATTTAATACGAATGAACAAAATCCAAAGTGCAAGTTATATTTTAGTAAATGCAAGAACAGTTAGAGAGAGAGAACTTCATAATTGAAAATTTTAACTTCATTATTAAGATTATTAATATGATCGTAAAAACACAGTTACCCAATTATTGATATTTAACATTTTAAATTGTTTTTGTAAACAAGAATTTGTGTAAATGAAATTTATATACTGCAGGGCCGGACCTGCGGTAAACAGATACAAATAAGGATTTTTTATTGAAATTTTTCAATTTAGTTATACAGACTAGCTAAACTTTTGTACTATTTGCATATATTTTAGCCTATTTCTCCAAGGCGGGCTAAACCTTTTTGTTATTAAAACTAAGTAAAATCGCTTCCATGTTAAAATTTTATACTGTTTAAATTGTTTAAATGCACATTTATCCAAGGCTGGCTAAACCTTTCCAAAATAAATATAGGTTAATTTATTTAAATCGCTTCATTCTCCTTTTCTGAAGTGTCGTCATCCTTATTTTTAGCCTTGTTGCGGCTTGCTTGTTTAAAAATTTTTTTTTCTGCTGTTGGAAAGCTGCTCTGAATATTTTGTCATTAAACGTTGATATGACATCTGCGTATTAAAAGATATTGTATTTTTAATGAAAATTTAATATAATTTTAAATTAATTAAAATAAAGAGTACCTATCATAGTTGTATACACGTTGCCGTAATCTTTTAGCCGCTTTTTACCGAAAGACCCATCAATGTTAAAATTCATGATGATATCATGACCAAAAATTTCGTGTAAATTGCATTCAACATTACCCCCAAGAAGTAGCTTAATTTGTCGCATCTACAAAATAAAACTTTTTATTGATTTTGTTTCGCGGTAAAGTCTTACATAAATGTATTTACTTACAAATGGGTCTGGTTGCGTCTGCAAGATATTGTTAAATTCTTTCAATTTGTCTTCCGTGGTTATTGGGAAAATATTCAACATATTTGTGGTAACAGCGTTTTGTGTTACTATGCGATCTAAGAGAATTTTGTGTTCCGCTAAAATATCAACCAAGGTACTATATCGCTTTTCAGCAGCATCTGAAAAATACGTGCTTTTTTATTCATGAAAAATTGTCATATCGCAGAAGTTTTCAATATATGTACATATGTATGTATATAACATTGTTATATAAATAAAAATGTTCAATGTTTATTCTTTGTTATTTTTATAAAATGTTCTTTATTATGCAAAGGTTTGTTCTATTATTTATTAATTGTTTGAACAGCCGCTTGTGCGACTGTTCACTTTGTTTTGCATTTCTTAACTGTACAAATTATTATTTAGTATCTTAAGTCTAGCTTAAACATTCTATATTTTAATACTAATACACACACAGGGTATGTGTGGGAATATGCATGATCAGCATAATACATTCTGTATACTCTGATCATGCAGTCATAGCATGGACAAATATTTAAACAATAACAAGAGTGTTATGTTTCACTTGCTGCATGCAGACGGCAAGCAGTAGTGGTTAGTCAAACACACTACACCTCCCTTTTTCAGAAAGAATAATCAATACTAAGTTGATTATTCTTACTGGTAATTAAAAATGTAAAAATTAAAAATATGGGGGTTTAAAATTGTAAGATTAAAAATTAAAGAGATTTAAGATTAAAATTAGAGGGATTCAATATTAAAATTATAGGGACATTCTTCCCTTCCCTTTTTTAAAAAAAAAATTACGCTATTATAAAATCATTTCATAATTTTGATTTTATGATTATATTAAAGATAAATGATAAATTGAATTGTATTAAAATGCTTTACCACAAAATCACATTTTAACCAATGCATGCAAAAAAATTTTAATTGAATCTTTTGATTCTATTTTTGTGGACTTTAAATCTTTTTTTGTTTTCGTCCATTAGTTCAACATTATTATTTTCATCAAGGTCTATTACCTTGTATTAACCTTTATATACAGTTTCTAATTTGTGTCCAGCTTCATTGCGGACTAAAACAAGATCATTTATGGCCGCGTTAATTGATTTGGCCTTTTCACTGGAGATTTTCTGTCTTTCAAGCTTTGCATTTTCAATCATAGATGCTGCTCGGTGTTGAGCTATTTGCAATCTAAATTTAATTTCTTTTTCATAAGCGTCAATATTATAGACTGGATCTATAGTGTTGGTGAATTCTAAAGTAGGTGACATTTTTCCGAAAACTAACTCAAACGGGCAATATCCGTGAGCTGTGGATGGAGTTGTATTATAACAATAGATGAAAAATTTTAGCCAATTATCCCAATCAGATTTATCTGATGATACATTTTGTAGAACTGTTGCTGTCAAACCATTTTACACACAAGCTGGCAGGATCGCCATGTTATATAAATAAAAATGTTCAATGTTTATTCTTTGTTATTTTTATAAAATGTTCTTTATTATGCAAAGGTTTGTTCTATTATTTATTAATTGTTTGAACAGCCGCTTGTGCAAATTATTATTTAGTATCTTGAGTCTAGCTTAAACATTCTATATTTTAATACTAATACACACACAGGGTATGTGTGGGAATATGCATGATCAGCATAATACATTCTGTATACTCTGATCATGCAGTCATAGCATGGACAAATATTTAAACAATAACAAGAGTGTTATGTTTCACTTGCTTCATGCAGACGGCATGCAGTAGTGGTTAGTCAAACACACTAAAACATACTTATTTACCAGGTGCAATATTTGAAATCTTGGTATACATAATTATGTATGTATGTATATTAGGTATACTACATGAATTAGTTTAACAAACCTTTATATGCATCGAATTTTTTGGACAAATCTTCACATCCATGACATTTTGAATGAACTTAAAAAAAAATGGTCGTCGGTATAGCAAAAATCATAATGATAAAAAGAACATTACCTTGTTGAGGAAAATATTTTAGTTTTCCTTTGGAACATTGCGCGTATTCAGATGACATTTTTAAGGAAGACAGCTGTGTAAAATTGATATTATTATAAAATTTGTGTGAAAAGGAAGAACTAAAAATTTGTACTGAACATCGCTTATTGAAAACTTCTCTTTTTCACCCAAAAGAAGATTCGTTTTGTAAATGCCTAACTCGCAAGAACTAACAGGCTCTTCAAAAAAACTGTCTAAGTCTAACAAACGCCTTCCTTCAACGTAGAACTCTTCTTTTTATTTAGTAACTGCATCAATTTTTAGAGGAATATCTGGTTTAACAGAACAAATATTATTGGGTTCTTTGTAGGAAATTATGCAATCGTTCACAAAAGCTTCTACAATAACATTTTGCTTGTACTTAAATTGCTTTCTTTTACTTTCGACATATACTTCCTGTCGTTCTCTGTGCACAATTTGTTGTAGAATAGAGGATGGTTTTCGTACGTGTCTTTTTAAAATTTGCAGTCTATTTTCAAAGTCATATGCCGAAAAAGAGGTAAGTGGTCCCAAAGTTTCTGCGCTGGATGCTACATGCAGTAGATTGTGTATATTAAAGGAAATACTGTCTGGACCGAATACAACGGGAAAATTTTCTACGAATAGTTCAAGCAGACTCTGAGCTACATTTATATTACTGACAACATGTCGAGGACTGCTTAGAAGCCTATAGGCGCAGTGCAAAAGCAAAAACTCGTAATAAATATCGTTGTGCACATTATTTTGGAGTACAAGTACACCTGTATAGGCGAGGAACTGGTGAAATTCTGTTGCCTTCCAATTATTAATTTCTTCCAATGATCTGGGCTTTCGCGGAAACTCTTTCGGCAAATACTTTCGTAATTTTACGAGTTCAGAAGATATTTTCAATATATTTTCTTTTGAAGTCACTCGCTCTGTCCTATTTTTGATTATTCGTATAAGCATTTTTCTTGTAACTCCAGGATCAATAAGGTGCATACTATCTAATGGAATTTGCGTAACCATGTTAAATGGTATTTCTTCCAGTGGGGTTTTTTCATTTTGGAAAATTTTGCTATGGTGCTGTGGGTATCTTCTTGAGGAAAAGTCTTCATCAGATATTAAAGTGCCACTATAACTACTATATGTTAGCACGTTTCCAATCTTTTTGGACACTTGTGTGCACTTAGTACAACCCTGAGATGATGTGTGACCTGGAACACCACAGACAAACGCTTTTGCAAGCGTATCACATGATAAACAGGGAAATAAAAATTTAATATTCTTTTCATTTAAAATAAACCCGCGTCTTAGCAAAATTACTTCATCAACAAAATCTTTAAAAAATTCCTTAACGCAACCTGGTTTTGCGTACCCAATGTATATTCCCACAGGAAAAGGTTTTATATTTTCTTTTAAATTAACTACTTTCAGGAGGATCGGCCACAACTGAATTCTGGAACTTTTAAATAATGGGATTCCATCAACATTTAGATCCACTTGAATTTCATCATAGTTTTTTAAAACGTCCTTTAATTTTTCAAACTGTGTTTGAATACCTATGTGGTAATAACTTCCGGGGAACACTTTTCTTATTGAAACTTGTTCCCTTTTGCCCAATAAAGTTGATGCTGAAAGTGGAACATCGAGGCCTTCTTCCTGTAAAATAGCCAGCAGCATTTCCAAAGCTTTTCTTGAAGGAGATGTCTCATAGTACCATTTTTTTAATTTTTCGCGCAACGGCAAATTTGGTATACTCGAATCTCCAAAAGAATACACATTATCTTCAACGGGCTCTATACAATGTCTAGACGTTGAACTTTCATTATTAATTGCTTCATGCTGCCCGCTTATTCTATTTCTGTACAAATCTGACTGCTTCTTCATTAGTCTTTTATAACTTCTCTTGCTCATACTATATTCATGTACATACTTATGTACATATGTTGATCAAATTATTTTAAAATATACATAAATGTACATTTACATACCTTTCAGCTTTAATTTTACAAATTTTTTAAAATTTTTATTTTCACTTTTCTTTATTTTACCACACAAACAACTTTTTTTTCCGCTAAACAAATTTATATGTATGTACTACAAAAGAAAACATATTGTCACTGTACGCAGCCGAAGCCTTTCTATTGACGGCGGCAAAGTAAATAGTGTAGAGCTTTGTTGAAATTGTCATTATAAATGGTTGACAAATTGTTGACTTGTCTACACTTGACCCCAGGCTCCCTGCAGGGTATTTATAAATAAATACATGCAGTTAATAAATGTGATTTATTTGAGTTCATTGTGCAGCTGCCCTTGATCAAACGTATGGGTGTCAATGCAATTTGACACGACTGCATGTTGCGGTAATATTGACTCGCAATGCTTACTACACACTGTTGATTATAGTGCTTGTTAGACCACGCTTAACTAATCTCCAATTGCAAAAATACACATTTATCCAATCTAATCTGAAGACGGTTCTTCACAAGCGCCTAAAAACTTCCAATGAAAATGATATCCAAAATCATATAATTCTATCAATATGTCGTCAAGGTATATAATAACCTTATTGTTTTGTACAATATATGCGAAAACTTTATTCACAAAACGGTGGAAAACTGACGGGGCATTTCTCAGCATAAACGGCATTCTAACAAATTTATACTGATCTAAAGGAGTAATAAGTATATCTCACAGCATGTACACATGGAAAATCCCATCCTTTAAATCGAGTTTTTTAAAAATTGTCTTACCTGCCAATCTGTTTAACAAGTCATCAATCAACGGAATCGAATAATTGTCTCTAGCTGTGATCTTATTAAGCCTTCGATAGTCGTCCACGCATATTCTTAGCTCCTATGTTTTCTTTCTGACTGGTACTATTGGTGAAGTGAATTAAGACTTAAAGTTTTCCTATCTGCATAAGATATATTATCCCCAATGCCATAATAGACATAATAAATGCCCTATCCTCCACTGGGCATTCTAAGGATAAAAAAGATTTGCATTACAATTACCTACGTATATTTTAAAGTACCTTACTTAATCTTCTACGTCCAGCAAATGCAGATTAGTAGCATCATGGCCAACATAGTTGCAATTATATCATCTGATGTTGGCTGTTCTGCTTGGGTTGGCTGATGACTTCGTTTCTCGATTCAACTCGATATTTGCAGCGGTGCTTTGTTTGTAAAATTTTGCATAATCGCCTGGGTGCGCAACCTGGGCATCGGGAGTTCCTTCTATTTTACAATCGATTAGAACTAACGGACTGCAGTGACCTCTGTGTGTTTAATTCTTTTACCTAGCTTGACTGGACATAACAGTCGCGGCGAACTGGCAGGCAATAATATAATAAATTAACAAAAACACGTCGTCCCATACACTTGACATAAACGAACCAATATTGTTACGCGTTCTTCTGCCTTTATTACTTTATTGGTAACATATTTATTGTTATTCGAGAATATTTGTCTCGGTTTTCTTTCTAAAATGTTCTCTTAAGTTCCTTTAAACTTTCAGTTGTGTCTACACACTGAAATCTTGATTATCGAAAGCCATGATTTTTACATGTTTAAAGAATTTCAAAGAATAGACCCATTGACTAAAGGCAATATTAGTAAAATCGTATCGTGATGTTGAGGATTAGCTGATAAAATCCGTCGCATACATAACACATATTAGTGGTTATAAAAAATGTAGTGGCAACTTTTTATGTGGCAAGATTTTTATGTATCAAACGTCTGAAAAAATCACTAACAGCTGACACGTTTCGTACTAAATATACGTTTTAAATAACTATGCCTCAAAAGTTGGCACGATACGATATTTCTACAGCAAGACGATACGATTTTTACTAAATCTCCCTTAACCTTTATGAAAGAAAAGTTTGACGTGATGAACCGACACTTTAAAATTTAGCTGTAAGTGTTGCCAATAAAGCTGAAATAAATTTGTATACTCCTGGTATTTCAAAGAAAATATCTGACTATGAACGGTATTGATGGAAAATTTATTTAGCAATTTGCCAATTTATTTAGAACACAATGCACTTTATTAATATAGCTTTACTAATAAATATTTTTTATAAAAATATGTAAAATAAACATTTTGAAATTTATATAAAACTGTATATACATTTTTTACAGAAGCAAATATGTAACGTAAAAAATACTAAGCGAAAGAACACCATAAAAAGCTTAAAATTACAATAAAAACAATATTTAAAAAATTTTTTAAGTTTTCTACAAAAAAAAATAAATAAAAATTTATGTAAAAAAATTAAAAACCATTAAAAAATCTTACAAAAAAAATTAAAATTATTTTGAAAAATTAAAAAAAAATGTTTATAAAGAAGTTAAATATTATTAAATATGAAAAATGTAATTAATTATAATATTTTTTTACTAAAAAAATCTAAAAAAAAAAGAAAATGTAAATTCATCTTCAATAAAAAAAATATATAAAAAATAAGCAAATAAAAAAACGAAGATGAATATATTGTGAAGTATTATACTTTTATAAAACATTTGCTAAAACAAACTATTAAAGTTTATATTTTTGTATTAAGTTCAACTTTAAAAATATGTAATTAAAAAAAAAAATTCTTCCAAAATCTTTGCAGTTTTCAAAATTGTAAAACAAGCAATGTTTTTTTCTCACGTCAAAAAAAAAAAAAAAAAAAAAAAAAAAAAAATCATTGCTTGCCAAGAAAAAAAAAAAACAAAAATCAGTCAAGAAATTAGCTCCTTCCGTGAAGGTTAAGTATTTAATTATAAAAGAAAGTATGTTTTGTAAAAAGGATGTGCAGTTTTGGATAACTTTTACGATAAAAATCAATTTGGTCTAATTCTTATTCTCAACAAATCATTTTACATACATAATTATACTTATTTAAATTCATATATGCTACTACATACATACATACATACATATATATTTCCATAAATATTTCTTCTTTTGAATTTATTTTTGTACTGCACATCTTTTAAAAAAATATTTCTATAAAATTTTCTCTTGTAAACTCAGGCTTATTTTCTTTTTGTTCAAAATTCTAATTATGTTTATTATTATTTGCGATGTATATGTATGGCATCTTAATTATTATTGTTAATTTCTTTTCGTATTCTATATTTTCTAAATTCGTATTTCTCCAGTAATTGCTGCTACAATCATTCATCATCCATCTACTATACATCATTATAACTTTCTCTTAACTTTTTCTCAAGGCGTTTGTAACAAGGCGGTCTTATTAGTACAACAACGACAGCACAAAGTTCTTGTATAACTCTATTAGTTCAGATATTTTTGACAGTTCGGTTACAAAATTTTCTTTTCCTTTTCGTATGTACTTTTGTCAGATTGTCAAACTATTAATTATTTAAACTAATAAGGTTACCTGGTTAAATCTGCCTTGCTTTATCTTTTTTTTTTTTATTATTATTTTATTTTCATCTACTTTCTCCCATTTTATAATCTAAATTCTCTTAACCACGTTATCTTCAAAAGAAAAAAAAACATCATTGTTAACCTCCTTTATCTATTGTACAAAAAATGGAAAATGCTCAATCCTAACAAAATAAATAGTTTTTGTTGTAAGACTTAAACAATTATAAAGAAGAACAAGTTGTGAAAAAAATAGTCGAAAAAATAAAGCATTCCAGTGGAAAGAAATGTGTATTTTATTTATATGAAATTAAATTTGAGGTAAGTACTCCCATCATGGCCAATTCATAACAGGTAGTCTCAACACCGCAGGTAATTATTTTCGCCTTGTTCCACCCATTGTGTTTGTGATCCAGTTGCGATGTTAAATGCATTGTCGGCCAAGCTACATTTAAAAGTTGATATGTCAGCTGAACGTTTCCTAGTCCAATTATAAGGTCTGTGCAAATCGCCATTTTTTTATTGTATTCTGTACCCATGTTCTGTAAAGGCTGCTTTAGCCGACCGTAACTCTAGAAATGTAAATGCTGATGTGTCAGCTGATTGCTTCTGTTATATGCAAAAGCAATGAAAATACTTACTTGACTGAAATGAAATGTTGCCGTAACGTACCAACCTGCAGAAAATAGAATTTCATTACGAGGATACGTGACAATTGTAGACAGTGATGGGATGGTTGTATTTTGAATTGCAATGGGGCACAGAAGTCCTTTGTTGGTACTTTTTTTGTTTTGACTAGTTTTAGTTGTTAAATATGTACACATGCATGCTTTATTGAGTAAAGAAAGTTTTCTAAATAATTTTTTTTCAATATCTAGCTAGAGACAGTACCGATCGTTTGTGCTTATATATTTTATTGTAATGAATTTGATAATTGTTTAAATTATAGTTTAACATTCATATCTATGTATGTATGTATGTACATCATAGTTTCGATAATTTGTGTTACTTATTATTTAAAAGATTTTTTTTTGTATACTTGATTGTATGTATGTATGCACATATGTATGTACATAGGTACAATATATATGAAATTACAAAGTGAGCATATCAATTTATATACATACATACATATGTACATACATACATTCAAGTAAACAAAAAAAAATATTTTATATAATTAATAACTGCCTTGCACATGATGTCGAACGAATTTTTCTTTCGTACAGATTACATTTAAAAGAAAAACAAAATTTTTAAAATTGTATGTATGTACATACACAAATTGATATGCTTACTTTGTAATTTCATGTATGTATAGTGTACTTATGTACATACATACATACATACATTCAAGTATACAAAAAAAATCCTTTAAATAATAAGTAACACTAATAATCAAAACAATGATGTACATACATAAGTATATAGATATGAATGTTAAACTATAATTTAACCAATTATCAAATTCATTACAATAAAATGTGTAATAAATAATATCGTACTATTTGCGAACAATGACAAATATTGTAAACATTTGGAACTTCCATCAACGTTTGGAACAGCTGTTTTGTATTTTATTTAGAATTTTCAAAGTGATAAAAAGTTGCAATGGACGACAAGAAATTAATACTACTGGTGAAGGAAAATGAACAATAACAATTCTCCGGGGCACAAGATTTCGGAGAAGAACAGAAAAATATAATTTAATATGTTTAATAAGAATTTCTGTTCTTTTTATGTATGTATGTACATACATATGCATGTCCGCACATTCATGTGTCACGTGACACGTTTTTAAGCATTCTATAACTACAAAAATGTTGGCTCTTACATTACATCAACATTTAGCTTACATCTACGATTTCAACCGTCGGCTAAATAGGCCTTAACTCCCACTACGAGAAACTTTTCGATTGAAACGTGCAAAATGAAACAAAAATGTCATAAATTGAAACAAATAGTTGATTTTCTCACTAAACTGAACCTGTAAGTTTTTTTGTGGGTAACAACTGTCACGTAAGAAAATTACTCGCAAATTTACAGAAATACTGTGTCTGTAAAACTTTTGCGGGAAAAGTTCTCACTTTGAACTGTCAAATATACTCACAACAAAAAAACGCGGTGAGTTAACATCTTAACAATAATATTCGAAATAAAATTAATGAAAAAATTGGTATTTCAAGGTTAACTAATTGTTTAATTACACAAGGGAACAAGGGTTCTGTTGATTAAGAACTGAATATTGTTTTTAAAGTTATTTGGGACGCTGAATCCAAATCTGCACTTGGTTTTTCTTTATCAGCTCGACTTTTCGAGATATACCGTTATGTCCAAAATTGAGGCACTTCCGCTACACATATTGGAATAACTTGAAAACGGTTCACCGTATTAAGTTAAAAAAAAAATCGAAATTCCCCAACAATATTATCTTTAAGCCGTGCTTACAATGTTTTTAAATTTTCCCAGTAGTTTCAGAGATATCGTTGAAGTTTTGGAAAAAAAATAGCAATTTTTAAAAAAAAAAAAATTTTTGTTCTTTAAAAATTCATAAAAAATAAAAATGAGACAAAAATCACAGTTTTGGTCTAAAAACATTTACATAGTTAAATAACCTATGAACAAAATGAGACATAGACCATAAAATTCGATGAACGTGTTTCGCTTTTATTCTCAATTAAGTGAAGTTACCTGATTTTGAAGTGAAGGAAAAAACGTTCATTATTTTTTTATGATTCTAAGAATTAAAAAATTAAGTAATAAAAAAAGATTATTTAATTTTTATGGTAAATCAGTAAATCCTGAACAAAATCAAAAGTTGTGCACCGATTTCAATGAAATAAAGCTCATTTCATTCGAAATATATTTAACTAAATGTTTTTAGACCAAAACTGTGATTTTTGTCTCATTTTTATTTTTTATGAATTTTTAAAGAACAAAAAATTATTTTTTTTTTTTTAAATTGCTATTTTTTTTCCAAAACTTCATCGATATCTCTGAAACTACTGGGAAAATTTAAAAACATTGTAAGCACGGCTTAAAGATAATATTGTTGGGGAATTTCGAATTTTTTTTTTAACTTAATACGGTGAACCGTTTTCAAGTTATTCCAATATGTGTAGCGGAAGTTCCTCAATTTTGGACATAACGGTATATCTCAAAAAGTCGAGCTGATAGAGAAAAATGGAGATTAGATTTGAAATCAGCGACCTCAAATTAGTAAAAATTTGCTATCATTTTCAAATCAACACAAAAAAAGTTCAATTTTGTTCCCTTGTGTTATTATTTTATTTTTATAATATTAGAAAAATGATTAAAAATGTTTTTAATAGAAAGTGCTTCCAAAACTATATTGCAAATAACAATCATTAAAGCCGCACTACACATTATTTTGTATAGCCGACGGTAGTATATTTGACGCCGCCATTTATTTTTTTCTACTTTAGTGTATTTTGGTCGCCGTCGAAGATTGTTTTGGCTAGCATTCTTATCGCCTTTAATTACATATCGACATTGAACTATATTTTCTGACATTTCTAACGTAACGAAACGCAGAATAGTCCCCAATAAAATTCCAATTGTGAAAATTTAATGACAATCGGTCCAGTAGTTAAGACTATATTACGATTTTTAATTTTTCTAAAAATGGGCGTGGTCCCACCCACTTTTCTTCTGGTACGTATTCCAAATTATGCCAATACCATATGTACCAAATATCATCGACGTAGGTCAAAAAATGCCCAAAATATGGCGATTTAAATTTTTGGGTTATATGGGCGGTGCCACGCCTCTTTGTCCAATCAAAACTTCATATAGCCTATGTCACCCGCCTGAATATTCTGAAGATTCCCTGAAAATTTCATCCAAATCGGTCCAGTAGTTTCGGAGCCTATTCATTTCAAACAAACAAAAAATCAAACCTTTCCTCTTTATAATATTAGTATAGATTAATTTATTTTAATTCGGGATGCAACCGATACCGATATATCGGCGATACTTCTGGTTTTCCGATATATTGATATCGGCGATATTTTACTGTCGATACGCCGATACTTCTTATATTTTTCTTTAGAGTTTTTGAACAAAATATTCAATTGAGAAATAACATATTAAAAGCCGAACGTAAAATCAAAACAGAATACATAATGAAATTGTTACTTCTATTTTGCTTTGCACCATAGTAATGAAATGTTCTCTCAATGCTAAATCTTGTATGTGTTTGTATGTTTTAAGATTTTTTTCAAGGCGCATTAATACAAGTGGTGGTAATTCTACAACAATTACAACTTAAAATAACAACTGACATCTCAGTCCCTATGTCCTACCCTATTATTTATCTACAATTCTTGACCCTCGATACAAAGCTCGAATATTTCAAAGACAATCGACTTCAATCCTATCGAAAAAATGTCTTATTGAGCTGCTTAACATAACTCTACATTCCGAAAGTGTTGAAGACACAGTCCTCCCTACACCTCGCAAAAGTTCTGATAAGTCTACGAGAAATACTCGCCTTTGGAGCGTATGTGAAGAAATTATAAGAGAATCCGAGGAGGATGAGCCTCTATCCATCCTAAGTTGTGGTTCTGCTAACGAAGAAGTCGAGAGATACCTTAGATCTCCTAATATTCCTAGAGACGCAGACCCTCTTGCTTACTGGCGCAATGACATATCCTACCCAAACTTAAAGAAAATGGCGCAGAAATACTTAAGTTTTCAAATGAGTTCTGTCGCATCTGAGAGACTATTTTCCACTGCAGGTCTGCTTCAAACGGATTTGAGAAATCGTCTATCTCTGCAAAATTTGAGAACACTTTGTTTTTTAAACAAAAATCTTATTAATATCAATTTTAAATATTAATCTTTTGCAATGTTGTTTTTATACATAATTTTAATTTAATTTTAACATGATCTCAAATTCAATTCGTTGTCTTTTAAATCTTATTAATATCAATTTCAAATCTTGAGCCAATCTAAACTGAATGCCATCGTTTATTTTGTAAAATCATAAATATTGCAGACGTTTTGTAGTTTGAAAATTTGAATTTTAGAAACTGAAATATATTGAAAATTTTGATGATTTGAATGGCTCATTAATAAACACTGTTATTTTGTATAATAGAAGAATTACTCTACTTGAGTTTTGTTAATTTGTATTTGAGCTCAATTTCAATATGCGTATCGGTATCGGCGATATTTATTTTTGAGTATCGGTATCGGATCGGCGAAATGGCGTATCGTTACTTCCCTAATTTTAATATTGCATCACAAAAAGTAAATTAAAATAATTCATTAAAATTAAACAAAAAAATAAAAGACTTCATTTAAAAAGTATCAAGAATTGAAGAATGAATTTAGAAAATATGAATTAATTTTCAAAGGGTATGCTATCATAGAAAAAATTACAATCTTCTGGTAGTGACATTTTCCAAAATGAATTAAAAATTTCTTTACGAATAACTTCCGAAAAATAAGAACAATATCGAATCGAACTTTTTCCGCAAAACTTTGACTTACATGCGTCATTCATTTCTCTAGGCTTACGCAAAATTTTTTCGTTTCCTTTAGAAAAGCCTTGATAATCCTTTTCCTTCATCCGGTTTTGCTGACTGCAATGTCTCCAATTTTCTTCAGCCTTTTTTAAAGTGTCTGTTGCTATAGCCATCGTTGACAGGACGCTTTTTAATTATACCCTTCTTATTTTCATTTATTTCTTACAAAACCACTTTTGAGATGAATTTCTTACATTTTTTTTAATAAAATGCCTTAAGCTGTAGCTAATTTCATTTTCCTTTAACAAACAATTTCTTCAAAGGTCAAATCTATCAGTTTTTTTTTTCATTTTGCAATGTTGCCCATACAAACGATCACTTAAGTCTTTTTGCGTTTATCAAATAAATGCTTTTGTAGATAGGGCCGTTTGTTTTTCGTTAATAAAATCGCTAATTTTGGTCAGACAAGTGTAAATTTTTTTGTGGTTGTGTATTTTGATGCAATGCATCAGAATCAACAGAAAAACGATTTTGGATTTTGTGTTAGTTAGGGCCGTTTGTGTCATTACATTTTTAATATCAAATAAACCGGTTGTTTTTATACGACTAACCGGTTACTTGAAACAGGCACAATTGCTTACATTTTCCTTATTTTTAGTGCAAAGATGCACGTAATTGAAGTATCTCTGAGAGAAAATCGTAATGCAAACATTTTGAAGATTTTTTTTATTTAGACAAGAGATCTGAAAGACTTGAAAATTACTTAATGCCTTGTATTATATAAACCCAATTTTAATATTAATGGCGTTTTCTTTTCTGAAAAAAGTGTTGCATTTATGCTACATTCTTTAATTTTCGTGATCCATTCTAAAAAATATGTAACATATTTAAAAGCGGTTTCGTTCCTTTCTAATTATGTTGCACAAATAAATGGCAAAATATGCAACATATTTTGCCCTCAACTATCAGGTCGGGGTGAGATACTGCCCATTTTTACAACTTTGTTTAGTATATTTTTATACAAGTAAGAACTAGTATTTTTGTCATTCTACTTACTTACGCGAAAAAACTTATAATTAAAACGATAATTAATGTTAAGTAATGTTAAGCCTCAAATATTTTGTACCATTGTGGCAATAAAAAATGTACCACTTTTTAAAGGTAGGTGCAAACTGTAAAAAGTGTTACACATTGAAAGGGCAACATTTTTGTTCAGAAAAGAAAACACCATAAGTCTGTGTTGTAGCATCCAAGTCTTATTGCAAAACTTATCACGATTTCTTCTTCGAACTTTCATTGGCGTTCACACAGCACTCGTCTTATTGCTTATTTTGTATGAATGTATGTATGTATACCTACTTAACACTACGAATAAGACAACAAAACGAATTTCATGAGTACATGAGAGGGTGTACTCGTTTCTTTTCCCCCTGTCTCTCTCTCCTAAAAGCTAATAAGCTTAAAAATAAGACGTGCATCGTCTGAACACAGACTAAACAAACGACAAAAGAGACTGAATAAATTCATACAAAATGCAATTTAAAACGTGAACAAAATCAAAAACGTGAACACCCTCGGTAAGAATTATAGCACGTTTCATCGAGTTCACTGTATGAATACATATGTATGTATATATATATATATATATATATATATATATATATATATATATATATACATACAGATGTATTCATATATATATATATATATATATATATATATATATATATATATATATATATATATATATATATAAAAATATATTTAATAAATAATATCTACATCTTTATATATATAATTCTACTGTACGTGCGTTGTAACTGAACTCCTCCTAAACGGCTGGACCGATTTGCATAAATTTTTTTGTATGCTTTTGGGTGGCGCCCCGGGTGGTTTAGATTTACAATTCGGTCCAATTGGACAAAGGGGCGTGGTACCTCCCATACAAACCACAAATTAAAAATCTATTATATCTGCTCCTGATAACGGTATTTGAACAAAATTTGGTATGTCGGTTTGGTATGCATTTTTTAGTGCGGGATTGGACAAAGGGGCGTGGTACCGCCCATATAACCCAAAAATTTAAATCGAAATATTTTGGGAATTTTTTTACCTACGTCGATGATATTTGGTACATATGGTATTGGCATAATTTGGAATACGTACCAGGAGAAAAGTGGGTGGAACCACGCCCCTTTTTAGGAAAACCAAACCCTTGGACCGATCTTCCTGAAATTTTCACAGCATGTTAATGTGACTCTGGAAGGAATAATAGGCTATATGAAGTTTTGATTGGACAAAGAGGCGTGGCACCGCCCACATAACCCAAAAATTTAAATCGCCATATTTTGGGAATTTCTTGAACTACGTCGATGATATTTGGTACATATGGTATTGGCATAATTTGGAATACGTACCAGGAGAAAAGTGGGTGGAACCACGCCCCTTTTTAGGAAAACCAAACCCTTGGACCGATCTTCCTGAAATTTTCACAGCATGTTACTGTGACTCTGGAAGGAATAATAGGCTATATGAAGTTTTGATTGGACAAAGAAGCGTGGCACCGCCCATATAACCCAAAAATTTAAATCGCATTATTTTGGGCAGTTTTTGACCTACGTCGATGATATTTGGTACATATGGTATTGGCATAATTTGGAATACGTACCAGGAGAAAAGTGGGTGGAACCACGCTCCTTTTTAGGAAAATTAAAAATCGTAATATAGTCTTAAATACTGGACCGATAGTCATTAAATTTTCACAATAGGATATATAAATACTTTTAATTTTATTTTATAACGAGGGGGGGTAGTGAAGCACACCGGGATAGGCTAGTATAAGTATAATAATATAGGTATGAACTTACATATGTACTTATGAAATGTGAACTTAGGTAATTTTTTATTTACTTACTGTTTTGAATTCCTTTATATTATATAATTAAACCTAATTTTTTATATATTTTAATGAAATAATCGGTTAACCGGTTATTTTTTAAATTTTTAGCTGAAAACCGGTTTTTTTTTAAATGCAAATATTCGAACTATTTGAAAAGCCGGGTTTCGTAGAAAGTCGAATAATCGATCTCCCTAGATATGATACTTTTTTTTTGTAATGTAGCTAAACTAGATTTGTTCCCACATTCGTGTAAAGATTTGTTTGAAACAAAGCAACACTGAAATGTCGTAAAAACAAATTTTATTACTTTTCCAGAACATAGTGAAATTGTATATGTGAAATTCAGAAGTTTTTCACTTTCATTTTAATCTATTTTTCTTTTCAACTGCTAACCTTCTCATTTAAGTCGCAGAAAGTACACGGTACGTTAATGCAAGATATTTTCTTTTGTCAATTTTTAAATGCTTTTTTCATAAATTCCTTTTGAAATTTTTAAAAATTGCTTGATATTTTATCTTCTACCTTCCAAATAAATAACTTGAGATTATTTACAAATAATTTTCATTAAAATTCATTACACCTTTCTAAAACGTTCGTTTTCCATCCATCTTCCCCTGATTAAAGTTCAATAGTTTTTCGTCTTATCGAAATAAACAATTCAACATAGTAATAAAAATTCAAATAAAATTTATTGATTGCAATAATGTACGTATGTATGCATGTTAATTTTATTTTAGCGTTTTCGTTTTCTCCTTGTAAATACAATTTTTTTATTATTGATAATATATACATATGTACATATGTATATGTACATATGTAGATATCTTCACGAATTACATACATATCGTTTTGAGTTTAATCTAAACAATTTGGGTTTTTTTAATAATTGTAACATTTGAAAACAAAAAAAAAAGCATACAAATAAAAAATAATTAATCGTATCAAACTGATGTTAACAAATTTTGCCAACATTTTTTTTTCACATGCAAACATTACAAAAAGTATTTATTTTAAGGGACGTTGTTTTCAAAATGTGTCATTAAAAAAGACAACTCGTGTCCCCTCATTGAATTTTGTATTTGAACAAACAAACATCTTTGCAATGCTAATTAAACAAACAGATAAATAAATAAAATTTTAAATATAAAATCAAAACAGTTTTTTGTTATGCAAAAAATAAAATAATTCTGCAATTTCTGAAATGAAACACATATTACGATTGTGTTAATGTTGCTGTTGTTTTAATATTGTTACAAAGCTTTACGTAAATGACAGTGAGACCATAAAACCTAAAACAAGATATCTACATTTAGGCGAGAGGTGGTAATTAGATGAGGGAGAAGTTAAAAGTAGAATATATATATCAATGATCATTAAGTTTATTACAACTAAATGACCGTTAAGTCACATCGTCCAAATGCTCTTAAAAAAAGTTGAGCCCACGTTAAACTTAACCCTGACATTACAGTCGTTCTCTTCATTCTCTCATTTCCTTTTCATTTTCGTAGCAAATCTGTTATGGGTGCCATTTGAATACAGAGCACATTTTTGTGTGTTAATTTCTTCTAACATTGTGTTTGTATTCATCAGCTTTGTAGTCTATCTTTTAAGCTTTAACTTAGATTTGGCCATTTTATAACATCGGCTGTTGTCTATAGCGAAAAAAATCACACTTTCTTTTCATTTGCCCTCTTTCATTTATGAAAGCGGTATTACAGGCACCGCAAACAACTTGATAACTTAAATCGCATCCATTTCAAAGAATGCAATTTTTTCTTCTCTATTTCTCAGTTTTCGGTCAAGTATATTTTTAAAAGAAAAATTACTCTCACCGTACTTATAGAGAATTTTTATATAAAAAAAATTTGATCGCAGTTTTCAGGACAATTGTTTGCCACGATTCAATTTAAATAACCGCTTAATTTGTGTAAGTGTATCACATAATTAGTTGTTAATATTGCTATTTTCTCTATGGTGTGCCTTGTTGTTGTTGTTGCGTTGGAAAAAGTGTATTCTTAACATTTCTTTCTTTTTTTAGATTCTTTTCTGGTTTACGCGTTTCGTGTCATCCTCCTTTTATTTCAAAGTTGTTTGTTTTGATTCGATTTTTTTTTTGTTAAAGTTTCTTGGTTGTTCTGTTTATAGTTCTTTTTGTAGATTTTACTTCAGCTGCTTATGTTGTTGTTGTTTCTGCTGTTGTTGCTTCTACTGCCTTTTTTAGTTGCTGTAGATCACCAACCTTGTTTTGTTTTCTATCAATAAGGCTGTGAAAATTGGCTCTGAGAATTAAGTCCTAAATTTAAGCGCTCATTATTTATAGCGTCCTGCGATAAAATTATACAAAAAACAACATTTTTATTAAAAAATAATTTTCAAAAATTAGAATTAATTAAATCCTAACATCAATAAAAGGATCACATTAAACCAAAACTTTCATAAGCATATGTAAATCTGAGATTAATTTTTTTTATTACCTTAGAATGCATTGCGGTCTTAATAAAATTTAAATTTAATAAACTAAAAGTTTCAGTAAATTCAGCCCAATAATTTTGTATCCCCTTTTTGGTACACTAAAAAAATTAAACCCATATTTTCGAAAATTTCAAGGAGATCCTATTGAAAAATATTCAGTACTACCTTTCTGAATAGGGCAATATCTAGTCTTTCAACAAGGAATTTTTTGATAATAACAACATATTTTTCACAATAATTTTCAATATAAAAATTCTTTCTTTTGGGATTTGTTTGTTTTAGTATAATTGAAAGAAACTAAGAATTTCATCGTCATTTTGATTTTTAAATAAATCTCTTACCGTTCCAAAACTAACATCTTGCGATAATATTCCATCCATTTGTGATATTTGTCCAAAATCTTGCGACAGTTCGGGCTGTTGGGATAAACCAGTAAATACGGTTTGACTCATTTGTTGCGACATATTTTTCTGAGTAAATATGGGAGCAATTGTTTGTGAAGAGTTAGCGGAACCGGCCATAACAGAGGATGCGACAACTTCGTTAGCTGTAGGATTATCAGATTTATTGGAGTTAATTGCAGAGTCATTGCGATTTTTGCCAGAAGCTTTGATTAGTGAAGGATTTTTATTATTAGAAGAGGTTGATGGATTGCTTGCGTAGCCAGATGTACGACGACCCTGTTTTGCGGCAGCTTGTATTGCTTGTTGATGTTGATTATAGAAGCGGGGCGGTATATTGCTCATATTCATAAACATACCAACTGGAACTGGCATATTGTTCATTGCTGCTTGTGCCCTTTCAGCCGAAATGTAAGAGATTGAATCGTGTTGGAAGGTGTGCCAATTATGTTGATTGTGTGTTGGTGGATTATTGGGATTGGAAACGAATTGGTTCATATTTGGGCGCTGCGTGGCGAGAGCATTAAACGCACCTGGCATACCGCCTCCAGAATGAGGGGCCATATAATTCGTAATAGCATTGTTAGCCGTATTTTGAGGACCAATGCTTTGGTAGTGAGCGTTATTGGTGAACCCGAATGCGGAATTGTTTCCGCCTATTAAATTGTTGCCAAAATTATATCCATAATTGTTTGCTGATGAGCTCGTGTAACCAAAATGTCCTGAACGTTCGTAGAATGAACCGGGTATAATAGCTTCCCTAGCATCGGCCATCATAGTGCTCATAAAGTGTGCACCCATATTAATGGTGTTCACTAACTTCTTTGGCTTTTGAAATTGTATTAGCGATTCCTTTAAATTGTTCAAAGAGCCCTCTACCAAAACTTTACGATCTTTGTAAAAGTTCAGTAAATGATTCCAAAGCGGTTGTTTCGATAGAATTTTTGGATTGCCCACTACTATAGTGCCGAACTTGGAACGAGTTAGAGCCACATTAAGACGCCTTGGATCACTTAGGAAACCAATGCCTTGCTTTTCGTTCGACCTTACACAAGACATTATAATAATATCTTTTTCTCGGCCCTGGAAAGCGTCGACACTTGCAATTTCTATTTCTTGATATAATTTAGAATGCAAACTTCCCTGATATTGCATATATTGTACCAAATACGCCCTCTGGCCTTCGTAAGGTGTAATTATGCCAATTTGTTCCGGTTTAACGCCGGCTTTTAAAAAGCGTGTCGTTATTTTTTCTACATTAGCTGCCTCAGTACGGTTGAGGTAAGAAGTTCCCGAACCAGCGATTTCTTCCTGCCCTAATGTCACCAAAAAGAACATGGGACGATCGGGTTGAGGCCAAGGAAAATCAATTTTTAATTTACGATCTTCGGCGCACACACCATTCTGTAGTGAACCCTCGTAAAAGAAATTTGAAGGAAATTGGGACAACTCAGGATGCATGCGATATTGTACTTCCAAACGGAAAGGCCGTATGCCCAAAACAACTAAACGCTCAAAAAGACTTTGAGAAAGACCGGCCCGAGCAGCCTTTTTGCACATGACCACGGGGCCTAATTGGCAATGATCGCCAACCAAAATTAATTGCTTTGCTCCTAATATAACAGGCACCATGCACTCCGGCTCTGTGGACTGCATCGATTCATCAATCAATATGGAGGTGAATTTGATACGCTGCAGACGAACATCACCAGCACTAACGCACGTACAGCAGATAACATCAGCTGCTTCCAACAGTTGATGTTCGGCAGCTCTCTTTAGATTTCTATAACGCTTTTCATCAGCCGATGACAGTTCACCAGTTTCATCTTTCAGTTGCATTAATTTCTTTAGCTCAATACCTGTTTCCATGTTACGAATTTGATTGTGTAAGGCTAAAAAGCTGACAGGGCTGTCAATCGCTTCGCGAGACTTTGCACAAACACGTAAAACTTTCAAATTGGTACGATGTATTTTCTCTGTCAACTGATCAACGGCAGTGTTACTGGGAGCACACACTAACACAGTGCCACCATGTTGCTTAACAAGTTGATAGACAATTGTAGCTGATGTAACAGTTTTTCCTGTGCCTGGAGGTCCCTGTATAAGACTTAGAGGCCTTTGAAGAGCATGTTTTACAGCATAGACTTGCGAACGATTCAAGTCAGGCAAATTAGGAGCGCTATATAGTTTAGGTGGTGGACCACGAAAAACCACATCATCCAAATCATCTGGACGACCATGGCCTAAAAGTCGGGCATATATATAATTTGACACTGAATTTCGATCAAAAGCAAACTTTTTTAAAGCTCTTCTCATGCGATCAAATGAAGTACATTTCCATATAAAATCTACAGCAAAATTCGACGTGCAATGCACGGGTGCCTTGACGGAAGATTTCAACTCCAAACCGACATCTTCACCGAAATTATCCGGAACTTTTATAACGTGACCCACAGCATCCCAAGCTTTATGCAACTCTCCCACGTAACGTAAACGTAATTCGTCACCATGCATTAGTTTCATGTCCGAATCGGTTTTGGCCAAAGTAAAATAAGCGATAGTTTTTTTATTTAAGCCGATGTCCCAACGAACTTCTATACCTTCTTGCGTTTGGGATTCTTTAAGTTTCTTATCATATTCGGCTTCCAACATTACCAGAGGCGCAAATATTTTCTCATACTGATAACCATCCTCATAGCGCAGCAGAACTTGTGAGGGTTCTGTATCTATACCAGGCTTTTCTAAATCTTGGAAAGTTGCCTCTATATTTTCCTTCCACAATTCTTCCAGTTTATTGATTTGAACAGCAGAAATTTGTCTAGCTCGCACCTGTTCTGCTTCGGTGGGAACTTTTACCAGCCATGGTAGGAAAGAGCGATCGGATATCAAAGGTTTCCATTGATCTTGATCCCAGTTCATATCCTTAAGAGAATTCTGAGCTGCACATGGCTGCCGGCAGAGTAGAACCACCACAGAATCTGCCTTGGCTGGTATAAAGCCCAAAACAAAAACATTACGTACCCCACATGAATAACATTCGAGCACTGTTTCTCCTAAAGGTCCCTCTGAGTGCAGAGTTACCTCACGATGTTTGGCACGAACTAAATGATTGACGATATGGGATCCTGAAGTGCTGCCACGGCCATTACAAAACCACTTTTTACAATTGTTACACATTACAACCGTACCAGGGTCGTGTATGCCACAATATTTACAAGCATGAGCGGGTAGCACATCAACGGGACACAAGGCATTGTCTTCATCTTCCTCCTCGAATTGTAAGTCCGTCGTACCATTAACTGCGCCTAGTTTTGTTTGCAAGTCTAATTTTCGTTGGGCCTGCAAACAAATATTTTATGTTTTTTTATTAATTAAAAAAAATGTATAAATTTATTCGACGTTGTTTCTTGAATTCATCTTTCAAAAATATATATAAATTTATGTATGTATGTAGGTATTTTTGTTGTGGGTTAGCTAATCTAGTGATGAGTTGGCATTATCAACCATACATCAGGCATAAAGTTTAGCTAAACCACAACAAATAAATATGTTTTTAAAAGATATTTAGATTGAAACGAGAACCCCGAATAAATTCATAAATTTTAATATAAGAACATTCCTACTATGTACATATCTACGCATGTAAGTATGTATCATATTACTATGCAACATAAGTACATACATATGTATTAATGAATATTTAACAAATAATATTTTTCATGTTGATGATATATTTCATTTTTATCATGTCTTGATAGTAATGGCAGATTTACATACCAAGCCGTGCTAAAACTTTACTTATCTATTTTAAAACTTTCTGTTCAAGAATACTTATTTCAAACAGAGGCACACATATGTACATACATATGAACTTTTGTTTTTGTATTACTGCTTGTCAATTTGACGAAAAAAACGCTTTTCAACTTTACTCATTTCCATACTTACTTGACCACTAACGGCACCACTTCCACCAAGACCACTTTCAAGTTGTGATGCTTGTGTTTGGGAAGCCAAGTTTAAATCACGATAATCAAAGTCAGATGCCTGAGTATCGGCTCCTATTAAATCATTCTCTTCCGTATCTAAAAATGTTAAAGTTTGGGAACTTGGTCCATAAGCATCTACAGACATCTTTGTTTATAGTTATTCCACTAAAATACGAAAATAAATTTAACACGCAAATAAATACAATACAGATACTATGTAAAATGCAGATGCGTATAGAAAGATGAAAATTTCTATCGAATGATCTTCGTTTTTCTTAATTTTTGTTGTTCCAACTAGTTGTTGGCTTTTGTGTACTTTTTTTTGTAAGATCATCACGCACGCTTTTTTTATTTTTATTAAGAAATTTTTCTTTCAGTTTTCGTCTTCTCACCTTTGTTTGTAATTTTTGACACACAATTACAATGTTGAGCCAGATATTTTAGATTATTTCTAGCTTGTTATATTGCAGTAGAAAACCTTTACCAGACATGCAGAATATATATATTTTGCATTATATTACAGATGAATTTTAATGCGCGAATAATTTTTTAATTCTTCTTATTTCAATACTTCTTTTTTGCCAACATTTATTCTTCCGTTGACATTTGCCAGCACTGGGCTTATTGTGAATGACTTGTTAATACGACCAGTGTAGATATAACGAGGAATTCGGGACTTTTAATTGTACTCTTTGAAATTATCGTCAATTCAGTCAGAATTCGGTATTTTCAATAAATCTTTATATAATTTCAATTCAATTATTTTGTGTATTATTGTTATCAAACAGTTAACTAACCCGTACACATTTTGTATGTTTGTTTGAAAGTCCCAAAAAGGGAAAATTTTCAAAATTTTTGGTAAAGAAATTGATATAGGTATAAATAATTTCTGAAAACTGCAAGTGTTCCAGTTTTAGTATAATAATACGTATTACGTACGAGTCATATTAAACAGTACACAAATACACTATTATGTGTATAGATATATAAATTTTGTGAAGCTACGTTCACATTTATCAAATATTTGTAGAAAAATACGAAGCGAAAAAAGGAACTAATAATTATTTCTTCTAAGTCCAATATTATATTAATTGTGGGTTCGCATGTTTTCTTAGCTACAAAAGAAATATTCTTTGGACATAATGTGCCATGAAGTAAATGTTATATTTTACAATCGTTGCTTTCCATCTCTGACGTACACGTCAATCGGATAGTAAAGTTATTGTGAATGTAAATTGTGGAAGTTATTATTCACAGTAATCTTCTTTTGTTGAAAATTTTTACACAACACTATCCCATGGTACAATAATATACAGGTAGCCGCACAACTACCACAAGGCAACAATAAAAATAACAACAGGGCTTTTTATTGTTGCTAATGAGCTAGATGTGTCAATAGGAATAAAGGAAAAAAAGAAAAATTACAAAACAATTTCATAGTTTGTTTTGTGTTTATTATTTTGTTATTGATAAATAATATTTTTTAACAGTTTTTTTTTTTGTATTATTAACCCATTCCTGCCTAATGGGTATGTAAATACCCAAAAAAGTGACGACAGTAAAAATATTATGTTGACAGTAAAAATATTCTAGTGACGACCAGATTATAGATTATGGCTTCCAATTGCGTTTTTATTTAGAAATAGAGATTGAGTAGCTTAGAAAAAATTAAAAAACTAAACATTTTTACGTTTTGCGTTAATCCTCCATATAGGTAAAATTAAGATTTTGTCCAAGTCGGAAAATGATCGGGAAAAGCGTTGCCAATTAAAGGACAGAGCGAAAAGCAGAAAACACCCACCCGTTATAGATTTAAAAAATTTATTATATGATTAAAGTTATTAGTCAAGGTTGTGAACTAATTTATTTAATTAAAGCCTTTGCGATTTTTGATTTATCTGGAGCTGCTCTACTGTGATAGTTCTGGAAGCATGGAGCTGGGCGTAAATTCTTCTGGCATTTCAGATATCCGTATTCGGTTTAGCTTATGGCTAGTAAAAAAATTGTCAAACGTTTTCATATGCTTGACAGGGGCTTCCAGATGCGATAGAAGCGATAGTACCAACCTTTCTCCTAACTGTAAATGTGAACAATCCTGGTCCGATGCACCAGCGTATGGAATTAACTAATACACGTAGCCTTCGTAAGACGCCAAACAGCAGTACTTGTAACCAAACCGAATTAGCTTTGATAAACATTTTGCATGAATGTCGGCCATAGTATTCAATCATTTGCTCATCAACAGAAAGATTGTGGGAAAAAACCTAAAATTAAAGAAACTGTTTGTTTATCAAATTACTCAATGGGGCGACTTCAGCAAATTTGTTGTTTGGATCCAACGCATTTTTATCACAAACATGTAAAAATTATTTGATCCGTTTGAATCTTTCTCTTGAAATACATTATTTTATCATCGCACATCCCAGTGATTCCTAAGAACGTTTTCATTTCGGTACTTGTTGTTATCAATGATGAACAATTGCTTGTTGCAGCATATTTGTTCGTATAATCCACTATTAGATTCAACACATCATCATCGATAAAGCTCCATGGCACCGATACTTTCATAGAAAGCCTTATATTCACTCGCGCTATCATCAAAAGGCACCTTGTCAAACTTGTAATTTTGTCGCCGAGACCATTTCGGTAATGTCCCTTTATCAATTTTAGGTCGCAATGAAAAATTCCAACAGCATTGAGAAAAAGAAACAAAAGGTGATTCCCCTTTTTTGATTTATCTAATAAGCTGCAGAACTCGAAACCGGATTAATTTTTGACGACGCAATTGCTTACAATTATAACGCAGTTGGAAATAATTTTCGGCGTTTTAATAGCCATATAATATATATTTAAATAAATAAAGTTATTATTTCAACTACTCGTAAAATAAAAGAAATAATTTGTTTAAAATATTAAAAATAAAAAAATATCACACTAAAGCCTGTTAGGTATTTAAATACCCATGTCCTATCAAGGAGCTAAAATTGATTTTTTTCATTCCGCACAACTTCTATAGGCTACCAGGTACATGTTTAAAAATTTTATTAAAATCGTGCGAGCGGATCTATGGTCAGGCATTAATGGGTTAATGGATTACAATTTTTTTATTTTTGTTAAATTTATTTTTATATATTTAACTTTTTGACTTTTTTTAAAAATTTTTTACAGACTAAATTTCTTCGTAAACAACTTTTGAAACACCAAGCCACAAAAAAAAGTCAGCTGGCGTTGCGAGACTACCTGTATATTATTGTACCATGCACTGTCCTATTCATGGTCCAATAATAATAAGGTCTGCTTAAGACTGCAACAATAATACAATAGGTATTTAGTAGTTATGCAAAAACCAAAAGCATAACGTAAACAAAAATATTCATGATGGCTGCCAAAAATGTAAACAACTTTTGACAAGATTGTGAAACTTACCACTTTTTTGCAGATTACTTAACGGTCAAAACACAACCCTACAAAAAACCATATGGCATCTTGCGCAGACCTAATTGTTCGACCATTGTCCTATTAATCTTTTACATTAACGACTTTCTATTGTTCGTACTCTGCCTGTTTACTTTTGTCAAAATATTTTTAGATAAAATTATGTTCACTCTTCAGCAATACGTTTATTATATGCAAATGCATACATAACACGTCCAAAGTCGATTGACGAACTAGTGGCAAGGAATATGTATAGTCCCACGGTGCCCACAAGTTCCTTATGGAAGAGCAAACACCAATACATTTAAAGAAAAACAAATTTTTATTCAAAATTTTTTGTTGTAAAAACAAATACATGCAAAGAAAACACAAAAAATATATTTCATATCATACGTTAAATAAAAACAAAATGCACATTGATGATCGCTGTCGTGAATGTTTACCAGCAAAGCATACGAAAGTGTTGTTGCTTTGCTCTTGCGTGTATACAGTGAAGAACGACAAAAAAAAACAAATAAGACAAAGTTGTTTGTGTATTTCGCATTGAGGTTGCTAAGTGCTGTATGAGTATATTAAAACACACAGCCTATAGCTAAGAGTATTACAAAAACAAATGAGCATGAAGAGCATAGGGCCTGGGCACCAAAGGTATAGTCTATGCTAGTGGTATCACAAAGAATTCTCAAGAACTAAGTGATGGTACATCTAACAATATCCTTTTCCGCCTTATCTTACAAGAGATGCCATTAGCTAAACATCTTTAGAGGCGATGCTGACACTATTGAAGATTTTAATGTTAAACAGGAATTTAATGTTAGGTTGTCTTAACATATTAAAAAGGCTAAGCCAAACTTTTAGGATCCTTAAAGAAAATGTTCATTTGTGTGTAGTTTTACTTTTATGATTGAGTTTACTAAGAAAAAGGAAGTTGATAGCAAGCACACATTAGCTCGAACTGGCGCATTTTTGTCGGCTGTCTATCGGAAATTGTAATCAAGTATTTACTGGCACGTATTTGAATAAAAATACAGAATAACAACAACAACAATACGAATTAGCCCTGCTAAACTTATTCAACTCTACCTTCAATTTATTATCAATGTTTTACAACTGTGCTTAGCTTAATTTTTATAATTATTTTTTTTACCTCACTTGAAATGTCACTATCTCACTTAAATCAAAAATTTCATTACACTTTGCTTATCAGAATAATTTAATTTTAAATCAGTTTCCTCAATATATGTAGGTAGGTACCTACCTAATAGATAAATGAAATTGAATGGTTTATTTTGTGTCTAGTAGATTGCCCAAAAAAGCGTAACCACTAAATACTTATAAAAACACTTTTGATTTAGATACCTGTTTATTACGTTAAGCAGTTTCCTACATAATTTATAGAATAGAGTCTTATCTTACTAGATGCTGTTTAACTTAATAAATAAATGTATAAATCAAAAAGTTTTTAATTGGTATGTAGTGGTTACACTTTTTTGGGCAAAAGTTTGCCAGTTGTGACCGTACCTTAAATTAAGCTTACCGATTAATATTTTGTTTATGACAAACAACGGAAATATGTATAGGTATTTGTTGACTTGAACAAGATAAACAACAAGTAGTTATCATACGCACACACATAAATTTGTGATTAAAAACAAAAGACACAAAAGCAAAGACTATTAATATATAAAGATATTGCACGTAGAACATTGTACGGGAAATGCTTAATTTGCTGGTGGTTTTAGTAGTAAAACCACTTTTTTCAAGAGAGTCATTTATTTTCTCAGAGAATTTATTATTCTCATGTCTCTACTATTCATTTAGATATGTATACATGTGTTCATACGTTTGTGTCTTTGCATTCACAAGCATGTGTGCGTGTGTGTACATTTAATAAACAAACGAAAGATTCCATATAAACAAACAAAAAAACTTTTCGAGCCTTTGCTGCAATAGAGTCATAATTCAAAAAATCTTGTTTGGCAGGAAACGAATTTAAAGTCTAGAATTTACCTATAAATCAATGGTAAAATATTCTTCTCCCAAGAGAATAATAAAATACAAATATCTTTCATATATACATATATGTATATATTTATAGTCTTTGACAAAAGTAAAGAAAACAAATAAAAAGTGTGTTGCTTTATTTGTGTGTCATGTTTTTTTGTTTACTTTCTTTAATATTTCTTCTTTCTCCTGTTTTTGTGAGAAAATAATTAATAATGAATACAAAAACAATAGTATTAAACGGTTGTGTTTCTTTTCTAATTATTTGCTCAAAACAATTACTACGTGAGCCAACAATAAATGGCAGGAGTGCTGCCAGATATATTTGTCGAAAAAAATCCCAGTTTCATCCAAGGTATGTAAATTATTCAGCCCAATTATGAATAATATTATTCATAATAAAAATTAATATATTACGATTTTGGATTTTAAATTTACTGTTATTAATTTTCTAAGTAACAACGAATTTAGAAATATATTTAGACATATGTAAATATTTTGGGAAAATAATAAATTGCAATAAGTTCATGTTTAACATGAATAACTTCGTATTTTTTGAAAGTGCGATCGCCGTCGCTCCGCAAGTTTTATTAAGTCGTTAATTTATTTCAAAATTGGAGCTAATAATTTCTTTATTATCCGATTGTCATTCCGAGGAATCAGCCATGCCACAGAACTCAATTCCGAAAGTTGAGTCTTTAAAAAACGAAAATTTTGTTTATATATTTAAACCCCTTTTAAAATTTAGAATGCAATTTGTATTAAACAATAAAAAACAGGCATACTTTTAGGAGTGTCCGTATTTAAAATTTTGTTCAAATCTGCTTAGAAGTTATGTAGTTATTTCCAGTTTTGCACCAAAAATCTCTTACACTGGTTTATAAAAAACACCTATTTGTATTCTATGATGACTTGGATGCAAACAGCAAAAAATGTCTGGCAATTCAGACTTCCGAAGTTAGTTGGCAAAAAAAAACAATACATATACTCCATGTACTTACTTTTATTCGTACATACTTATTTACCTACATGATATTTTTTTTTGGTGTAGGTAGTAACTTTTATACAATTGGGAGAGCTTCTCATACTTTGTTATTGTTTTGCCTTTGTAGGTGAATTGGAATTATATCGAATGAATTGATTTAGTTGCCGTCGAAGTTTTAAATTGTCTGGTTGTGAAGAAACCGGTCGCTTGTTAGTGTAAATATTTTTTATTTTTATACTCATGTACCTACATCTAAAATTTAATATAATATTTTGTAATAAGATATCCAACGACTAATTTAGTAACTTATTTGGATTTAAATGTACATACATATAGGTATGTCAAAGCGCTTTAATATCAATTTTATTATCGGTTAAAAAATAAAAGTGATGGGTATTTTACTCCCAATTAATTATATTGGCTATTGGGAGAGTGAATAACGTGCAAATCAAATGTTGAATTTGGAAAACTACAAAAATTCGGTTAAAGTGTGGTGAAAAAAATACATACATACATACATATGTACATAAACAAATTGGTTATTAAACGCAATTGACATTTACATACATACATATAAAACTAAGTAATTGGCTGCAATATAGGTATAAATGTGGAGACATACATATGCATATGTACATATGTAAGTTCATACATAAGTTTGATATCGTAATTGTTATAAATACCAATATTTGTTAAAATGTACATAATTTTAAATTGTTGGCAAACACTGCATATTTTCTTCGTGGTTTGCCAAAACTTTAAAAACAACAACAAGTGGCTGGAGTAGCAAAAAAACTACAACTACAATAACCACCATCAACAACAACGACAACAGATAATAGCATCAAACATGTAACAAAAAGTATTTAATACAAACAACAATTTATATTCATAGTACATACGTACATAAGTATATTTTATATACTGTAAAAAACTTTTTTTAATAAAATAAAATTTTAATAAAACCGAATGATTGTTAACACTTTGCTATGTATGTATTACCACTACTACTACTACTATCTATAATGTATTATTGCTGTTGTAATTGGTGTTGCTGGCTCAAAGTTGACGCTTAGGCTTAAGCTGTCTAACGTCGGCCAATTTATGCCTCATTCATGTTTTCATTTTAACAAATCTATTACAAGGTAAGAAATAGTAATAGCCATTAAATTAACCATTATCTAACAGCTACATACATACATACATACATACATAACTACCCTGCAGGAAATGTCTATAGTGAAACTGTACCGATTCACTACTGACATTGTCACCAGTACTAGTGACTTATCATACCCCAGACAATGTTATTTACTATAGACATTTAACATTTGCGTGTCATTGAAAATCCACTACTGACATTGGTACTATTGACTAGGTAGTTCTTTTGGAACCATATGTAGACATTGGAACCATTGATTCACTAGTTTAATTAAGAAATTATAGTCTACGCTTTTGGTGCTTTTCTAAAGCAGATGTCGATAATGAAAATGCATATTTTTTCACATTAACCGACACATTATCTGCCATCTTTCGCCACCACAAATTTTTTTGTCATCAAAGCCAAATTTAAATTTGTATACGCTTTATTGACAATTTCGCCTAATAGTCACCAATATTGTAGACAAAAGTGGTGACTTGGAGACACTTGCCCCCAGGATTCTTTCAGGGTAATTTCAAATTAAACATGTAGTCGTATACATAAGTATATAATTATGTTTGTACCTACATATAATAGTGAACTTGAAAAATGTGAAAAAGCAACAAAATCATACAAAAAACCAATGCACACACGCACACCCACTCATACACATGATTTCAGATGATACAAAACGTGTATACTCATTGCTTCATACTTATGTACAAATGTATTTAAAGCCAGTCAGATCAAACTCCAGCTAAAGCTATTAGGACTAGGATTCTTAAACGGGCTTCTGTGTACCGTTGGATCCATAACAAGACTTCAGCTGGTCCACGAATAGGCCTTGAATGCATTGCTCAGAAAACAAATAAGTTTTATTTTATTTCCTAGAACTAAAAGTATTTTATTTATGTATTTGTATTTTCTGCTATGCTTGACTTCCATCATCCGATGGAAGTTTTGCAAAACACCGATCTGCAAAAATATTTTATTTCACATCCTTTAAATAATAGCTAATGGAATAGGTAGGTATAAGGAATGAAAAAAAACCCTGTGAGATCATACACACATATGTACATATGTATGTACATTAGAGTTGTCAATTATTCGCCTTTCAACTTTGTTCGAATAATTCAAATAATTGATTTTGTTCGTTCGATCAAACGATTAAAGCTGAAAATTTTTTCGATTAATCGATGAGAACAACGAATAAAAAAGATTAAAAAAATTTATTGACAAAAAATAAACATTTCATACAAAAAATAATTAATATTTTTATTAACAAAAAAATACATAAAACTATTAATTCAAATAAACATGCTTCATTCAGTCAAAAAATATCAAATGTTTTTTTTTTTTTTGTGAAGTCAGACAAATTGGGTTGTTCTTAAGAAATAATCTTTTACAAATAAAAGTTGACTAAATTTTTTAGCTTTCAAACGATTTTTGGTTAATTTTGGCTAATTGTCGAGGTAGGTGATATTGTGAGAAGAGCATAAAATAGTTTATCTAATTTTTCTGTTCTTTTTTTAAATTTTTTCAAATATACCATATCGTCTAATATATCGCTGAAGTCTTTTTATATTTTGAATTTTGAATTTTTAATACTTTTAATATAATTATTTAATTCGTATAAAAGTGTGTTAATTTCATTACTAGTAACATCTGCTTTATCATTACTTTCATCTGAATTATTGTGGTTACTTTCAACATAAAATAATCTGGAGTATAATTTATTCTTTAGTTTCACTTTTTTAAGAATATTTTAAAAAACTTTCATTGCTGGGAAAATTTCCAGAATTTAAAAAATATTATTAACGTATTTAAAAATTTTATACGTCCCTCATTTATTCTTATTTTAATACGTTTTCGTAAATCTGTTACAAAAGAATTATTAATTTTTTTGTTGTTGATCCAACAATTTTGTATACTTTAGGACACTTGTTACATGTGACTTTGTTTTTTTTTTCATTTTTGTGCTTGGTAAAATACTTCCAAAACGAGCTCAATTTTTTGGCTTTAGTGTATTTCTAATTTATTCACCTGAGAGTGAAAAAACCCCATACTTGAAAATATTTATCGTTTCATTCAAAACATAGCACGACTACTATGTAGGTATGCGCAGTTCGACAACAACTGCAAATATCCAAAATAATATGTATTTGGTTGATATAAAGTACTCGCTTTGTTTCATATCATACAAACAAATTTAAACATTTTTGACGTATGCATTTTAAACTAAAAAAAGTTGTTCGATTAATTGACATTAATTAATCGATTTATTCGTTATTCGAAAATCGGCATTTTAAAATTATTCGAACAAGAGTTTCGTTTTGTTTGATCGATTAATCGAATTATTCTTAATCGGTTGACAACTCTAATGTACATATATGTATATATATCATACTAATATTATAAATGTGAATATAACAGCCATACCTAAACAAGAGCGGAAAGCGGAACGTTTTCTACCGCCTAGCGTTAACGCTGAAATACCATACCTAAACAAGAGCGTCAACGCTTTGTCATAAAAGCAGGGTTATTACAAAATATATAAAAACCCTGATTATAATAGTATACTCATAACCTAATAATACATGCATCTCTACAACAAACACAACAAAAAAATTCCTCAGAAGTCAAAAGTATAAATGTGTATGTGTGTATGTTTCAACCTGTGACAAAAATATAAATAAAAATTATTAATTCAAATACGAAAAAATAAATACAAATCAAAATTTAACACTTGAAATAAAAAACAAGTAATTTACAAGAATTGTCAGCTGGGCTTGTAAGACTACCTTATAGTCATTGTATCATGAGTGCTTGTCTTTTGCGGCTAACTTCACTATTAAACGGGCTGTCAAAAATCGGATTTTCCAATTGCAAAATTTTGTCGCCGCGTTATCGCCGCGTTATTTCGGGATGCACCATACAAATTGTATGGGCATGAGAACTTTTGACAGCTAAAAAACGCTTGCCGCTCTTGTTTAGCTATGGCTGTAAGTTTGTTTGTTGCGCTTTCACGCAAAAACTACTAAACAGATCATCATGAAACTTTGTACACATATTTTTGGAGCTTTTAGAAGTAACATAGGATACTTTTTATTAAAAAAAAAAAATTATTTTTTATTTCTTTCTCATGGTTCGCGGACCAAAATTGATTGAACTTACATGTTTCGCCATACAAAATATTGAGTGCGAACCATCGTGATTCATTTTGAACCTTGCTGCAAACCCGTATAATTTACTATCATCTCTACTTTGGATAACAAATTATTGCTAGTTTACCTGAACTAGTTGTCCAAAATTATTTTAACAAAGAAAAACAATTAATAAGTGCTAAATTTTAATAAAAACGTTGAACAAATAAAAAGCATATACATATTTGTATTTATGTAAATAATTAAATTAAATGAAAAAAAAATTAAATATTCAGCAGTATTTTAAACTGTAAAAGGATGTCAAAGTGCGAGCCACTCTAGAATGTGTCGTGTAAACACATGGATTCGCCATCGTGGTTCACAGAGCGAACCTAGTGTTTTAGTTTGTCGTGTGAACATATGTAGTATAACTCGTGTTCTTTTCAAATCAAGTTTTTTTTTGTTTATATCGTTGACTTCGGGGGCTAGCTATCGAAATAATGGGTTATGGACTTTCTATAAGTAGGGTAACAAAATAAATATTTATAAAAAAAACAAAAGAAATTTTGAAACACTTTCAATAAATTGGACTTTTTATCATATGCCAGCTGATTAAATGTGTTACCATGTGTACTGAAAATGTGTGAAGGTTTAAATATTGATTAATGTTGACATTGGGTACATATGTATTTTTATGAGTTCGATATAAAAGGGGGATAATTCATGAATATTACTCGTTGGACCATAAGAAGAGAATTTCGTTACAAAAGGAAATTCGTTATAAAAGAATGATTTTTGTATGATACAACCGAGTACTTTATAAGCGAGTTTTACTGTACGAGTATATTGCAATAATAATACGAAAATTAAACTCTGATCAAGTTATTGTTTGAACATTTTCATGTCAGGTTTTCATTTTCCTCGAAATTCTTAAGAATTGTTTTATAAAGTGATTAATAGTGTTGTTCTTAGCCGAAGGAATTAAAACGTCAATAATGATCATGTTGAAATATTTTACAGAAAATTAAAATAGATTTTTTTCTGCAGAGAGGGCGCGGCGAGTGTAGTGGGTGTATACATGTATCAAAACTATTATCTATACCAAAAAAAAAAAAGCAATCGGATTGAGAGTTCATTTGCGACTTTTATATACACATACATACATATTATTTTTAACGCTGACATGTACCACTAATTGATGAAATTATACAAATATTTCTTAAATATCCGTAAGGCTGCTTCAATTTCATATAAAGGAAAAATCCATATACTAAAAATTCTAATGACGGATGAGAATTAGAGGTATCTTTAATATATAACTTTTAACATAAATTTCATGTTAACTTTCAATGTACATACATACATATAATAAATAATAAAACCCATTTAAAAAATTAAATTTAACAGATTATAGAGACTGCTGTGTAAATATTAGTTTTGCAGCCCATTCTAATTCTAATTTATGCAAATAATTTTCAATAAATTGTTTTGCATTTTTATTTATTAAAATATTTAAACTGGAAATATCAAAGTGTCTTGCTATAGTCGAAGTAATAAGTTTTTTTTTGCTATAAATTATTCACCACTAATTAAATTAATTCAAATCATTTCCATATAAAAAATGAAATACAGCAGTGGGATCAGGGATTGTGAAAAAATGTTCACTCACGTATTCCTTTACTCGAAAATTATATATAAAAACATTCAAGTCAGAAAACAATCACTCTAAAATCTGGACGTATGCCTGTACGTAAAATTGGGTTTCCGTAGCCACCACAAGAGTTGGAGATGCTATGTAAGGAATTGTCTTTTGGCTTTTTTTTTCGTCCCAATTTTGTATGCCATTTATTTTCGAAACAGAAATTAAATTATATATAATTGGAGTCGTTCTATAAAAAACTTTAAATGGATTTTGGCATTGGATTTTTTAAATTTCTCATTTATTTTTCCAAAAAAAAAGAATTAATATAAAAAAAACAATGCTTAAAACTCAAATTGTTGTTAAGTGTTGCTGATTTGATCTTATCAAATGCTTGTTTTCCGTACGTGAATCTTTCACGAACAAAATAAATTTTATAGCACAGCACCTCAATTAATGGGTGCGATATTTAAATTATTTATTTTTGTTTTGTCAAATATTTTTTTTTAAATCTGCGCCAAGTTGCTTGTAGAAAAAATGTGGCGCGAAATCAGTGATGTTATACACTTTTTTGAGAAGTCTTTACGCAGCACTTAAAAAATCCCTATTTTTCCCTACGCGCTCCAAAAATTGTCTTTACAAAAATCCCTACAACTTTTAAATTATAATATATCAACCAATGGAAATAAAATCTTTGTGTTTAATATTTAAACGTTTTATTGAAACTTGGTATACATAATGAATTATTATATCAGTCTTTTTTTATAAATTAAAAACTAAATAAACAAAAATTGAAAAACATAAAAACAAGTGATATACATAAATTCATTTAAAATCACAATTATTTCATTGGTCAAAAAAGCGAAAAATTAAAAAATATGTATTTTGCACTTTTGAAATTTGCTAGGATACTAAAAAAAAAATGTTTGCCCGTGTTAGTTTTGACTGGTGATTTCCTGACCTGTCGTAAGGATACCATTTTTTTAAATGAGTTTCGGTACATTGGAAGGTATAACAATTTTTACATTCGTCTTGTTAAAATGAGCGGACAATGCAAATTGAAGTTAAAATTTCATGACTTAGCTCATTTCTTTTCTTAGTGCGAACATCATCGATGATGGAAAAAATTCTTTCCCTGTCTGTATTGATTGGCATGTGGCAGTGATAAAGCAAAGGTAGCTAATTTCGACAAAAGGGGGAAAATGAAATTCTTATTGAAATTTTTCATTTTGGTAACTGTACTCCAAAACTTGTCGATGCCCATATTTAACAAATCACCTATTTCTCTGAAAAAATAAATTCAAGGGGTCTCCACTCTTGTAGAAGAGAACTAGCGTCCATTTTTATAATTTTCGAAATATTTTTAAATGAAAATTCTTTTTTATTTCCTTTTTTTCCAATATAATTTCAAGGTTTCAAAACCCCATTTCTCTGAATATTTCTGTTTTGAGGGGTAATATTTGCTGTATTTCGTCCAAGACCAAAATGAAGAAGGTTGCCAAATTATTATATTTTTGCCATATTATTGAAAAGTCCCTACATTTTAATGATTTCAACAAATCTGTCATTTTTTCCCTACGGTAATTTTTTTGGAAGAAAAACCCTACGAGTAGGGATTTTTCCCTACATATAACATCACTGCGCGAAATAGAAAAAGGTCATCAGATTTTTTCCAAACAATTTACTTATTCGTTCATACTTCAGTATTTATTCTGCCTTTTTGTTTTGTGGTGCGAAAACACAAGCGAACAAAATACAACAAACAAGAGCAGAGGTTAACTAACAATACTAAATGAATTGGACAGAATAAAATTGAAGCTCAAAAAGTCAAGCGCGATTTTAGTTAAAAAAAAGACACAATAAACGAAGAGTGTGTCCGTCAGTTAACTAAATGACGTCACTTTTTGAGAAACCGAATAGTGTTGAACCAAATAAAACCATCAATAAATATACATGCCATGACGTTGCAATTTAAGCCATAATTCATAATACGATTATTAAAGAAATTACAGTAAAACTCGCTTACTTGGTTAACTTTTTCTTAACTTTTAACTTATCGGTTGAGCAAAAATAAAAGTAGATTTGAAAAAAAGCCTTAACTTTTCTATTACATACATATTTAGTTCAAAGTTGTTTTCATTATGCATATCATCACTACGCTTATTACGAAGTTTTCATATAACGAACTATTTTTGCTGGTCCCATGGAGTTCGTTATAGCCGTGTTTTACTGTAATTTGTTCATTTCATTTGGTTTATAAAATAATCAAATTGTTTGTTTCATTTTATTTACTTCTTTTATTGGTTTTTGGGTTATTATTTGTCCGTTTTATATTCAAATTGTACGATATTACAGAAAAGGGGTAAATTATGAACGTCATGAATGTCCCATCTGTTTATTTGTACAAATTGAAGTTTTTATAGAAACGTTTGTCTATTTTGAACAATTAACAAGAGATTTTCATAGAAACAATAAACTTGTCTGTAAGAATATTGTCATTATTATTTCTTTATTATTATTATTTCTGTTTAAATATTTGTTTTCTTAAATGAATGCTTTTTTATTTTACTAAAGAAATACATGACAAAATGCAAACAAACACCAGCGCAAGTTGTTACATACTCGTATGATCGTTATCTTAAAACGATAAAAAAAGACTATTATAAACAATTAAAAAGAAAATACAAAAAAAAAAAAAAAAAAAAAAAAAAAACGCAAAACGATAAACGAAAATGTGTACAAGATGTTAAAAATCTAGATAAGATTGTGTTCTCGTTAATTTGCGCCAAGTAATGAGATCTTTTGGCGACATGAGAGAAACAGTTGACAATAATGGCTGATTAATGAAAACTTAAAACAACAAAAACAATAAACCATTATGAAATATATGTATGGTAAATTTATTTACTTACATGATATTTTAATTTCCTGTTAATGTTCTAATTTTGACACCTATTTTTGTTGTTGTAATGAATCACAGCTGCTTTTGAATGCAAAACTTAATAGATTGACACTATTGACACAAGAACCTTGAAACTTATTTTCACTTGTTGAAACAAAATATTTTTTATAACACATTAATGCGATATAAATGACCTAAATTCATAAACAAGAAAACAAAAGATTTATTAATGATTAAATTATTAGGTAAACAAGGATTATAAGGGTTTTCCAATAAGGACCTGACAACTTTTTTTTTAAATAAAACACAAACCATTTCATATATTTCCAAAACTTTATGATCGACTTGAAATACAATCAAACCATTTATGAATTTTATTATTATACTCGTAAAAGGAAAGTAACAGTTAGATGATCAGTGAAATAGTGCGTTCACAAATTAAATTCAAAGTTGGAAAATCCTTTATTTTGTTAAATGGTAAATGAATGTCATCGTTTGAAGTCATTATGATTAGATCCGATGTGAACATCCGATGTGAACAGTAGGCCACGTTTTCGAAACTTCGTCGACGATAGTTCGAAACTCGATTTTCCTGCAGACAACTTCGATCTATAAGATCGTTTTTTTCTAACACTTTTGTTTGAAGTAATGCTTCTCTAGCGTTTATTATTGTATAACTCGCCAATCTATTGACCGATTTAAATTTTTTTTTTGTTTTCGTGCAGCTTGTTCCCATAATATTTTTTTTATCGGCGAAGCAAGGCCAAATAATCTTCTCATAGAAATGTAAGTGGACCCCTAAAATATTGATTAATAAATAAATCCGATATTTATGGGCCGTTTTAAAATTATGTGCCATTAATGTCCGTTTTTTTGTTGTGGCGTTAATTAAGATGGATTAATGTTTTCTTGCAGTGTATTTTCTTTTAAAACCATATTTTCATGTATTTAAAGCAGAAAATTAAAAGTATTTCACACTAAGTGGCTGCATACATACATACTGTACGTTAGAAATTAATGAATAATTCATAGGTGGTAATTAATACTGAATATCTTTCAAAGTCAGTTTAAAAATATTCTCCATAACTTATCCTTTTAATCCACGCAGGTGCTTTTAAACAATTTATTCAATTCTAAGAAATTTATCAAACATACGAGTGCATACATACTCTCATCTATAGCAAGTTTTGCATTCATACACAAGTGAAAAATTCTAACCCTAATGTATTGTTTTGTATAAATTATACTTTTAAGGAAACACTTTTCCACGTTTCATTAAACAACTGTTTTGTCAAGGACAATTCCCATTCAACTATTGAATCATGCAGGCATACATTTACATACGAATACGTATGTATGTATCTTACGTGTTCTTAAGTTATACAAATTGTCTCTTTTATTTTTTTTAGACTCTCAAGCTAAAATGTATCGACCACCTGGGAATCTTTGCAATGTGTCTAATTAAGTTGTATATGGGGACAATGAAAAATTTACATGGGAATTATTTTATTGATTTATTTGAAAAACTTATTTAATTTTTAAATGATTTATAATAATTTTTATAAAAAAATTTATAAATTAATAATTTTCAATGCTTTCTTTTTATTTATGAAAGGTTCAAGGTTATAAGTTTATGTGAGAAACTCTAGAAGTTTTAGATTCAGGTCAAATAATATTTTTTTTTATTTTTATTTAGAATGTTTGATTGTGAAAATGTGATATGGAGGCAAAATTAATACGTTAAAAAAAAAAAAACTCGTATGTACTTAAAATTTAGTTAAAACCTGCCGAAAAACTTGTGTTTCTTAGCACGCTTGAGGATAATTTAACAGTTATTAGCTTCTGTAATATATCCTACTAATATCCATGAAAAAGCTCAATGGATTTGGTAGCATTTGACGTGACACAGATTAAAATATAGGGTACTTTTTAGGGATTAAAAAGGGGACAAATTGGTAGTTTTGGTATTTTGATTTTGGTAGTAATAGTTCATAAATTAACATACTTTCTGGTGGCTGGAATGAAAAAACACTAGTACTTTTTGTACATTTTTACTTATGGCTTTTTTTGTACTTTTAGTGCTATTTTGCTTTTGGTACTTTTTCTGCCGAGAAATTCTCCTAATGGATTTGGATGAGACTTGTGACCCAGAGAAAATATAGAGAACTTTTTAAAGAGCAAAAACGGGAAAAACTGGTACTTTGATACCTTTTTTTTATTATTTTTTTTACGTTGACTTACAGTGCACTTTCGGAGGAGTAAAATAAGGAAAAGCTGATAATTTCGGTACTATTGGTACTTTTTATTTTGTTTATATTTTTTATACTGGTACTTTTGATGATTTTTGCTATTAGTACTTTTTATTTACTCCTTAACATGTACCGTGGACGCAGTCACAGGTAAAATCTAGCAACAAATTTATAAAAGAAAAAAGAAAACGAGAGATACAACGCAGGTCTTGAAAAATATTTTAGTAATGAAAATGTCTAATATCTTCTACCTGTACAAACACTTTTGCTGTGTTATTTAAAAATCTGGTTACTTTGTCAATATTCTGGGAATGATAAAAGAAACTGCAAGCTCCCCAAGGTATACTTCGCATAATAAATTCAAAATGGTAAAAGTTTCGTCTTGTTATGTTTCAGCTGTTTACGGCAAATAAAACAAATCGTATTGCAATGGAAATTATGTTTATGGTTTTTTGTACTTTAGGAAAATTAAATTCTAAAGGATGCGTGGTTGTTCCAAATGGCCATTTTTATTTGCTAAATTATGCCTAATTATTGTCAAATACAATTTAATTAAATTTCTAAATCATGATGATAAAACTACCTACGTACAAACTCTACAATTAAATCCCAATTGGCGATGTATTGCTAACTTTGCGTGATAAGCCCACTGGAAATTTGCATAAAAATTTTAATAATACATTCCCTTATTTAAAATGATTGCTTATAAATTCTTTCACCTCATTACTGAAATTTTACACAAACATGCACATGACCGACCGGCAGAGTATAAATCGAAACATTAACCTTGACAGTCGTTTTCTAAAACATACTTTTGCGAAAAAAAAGTGAAAAAATTGTAAACATGAATAAGTTTTTAATGGAAATGAGAATAATATACGTTTATGTTGATAGTTTTTTCTAAAAGGTGTTTTAAAGGCTTAAAAAGTATTTTGATTAATTTTTAACTTTTAAAATATTTTCATTACACAGCAAAAAAAAAAAAAAAAAACTTAAACAATTTGCAATCACGAAAAGCATTGACTTAATTGAAAAAATTAAGAAGTTCTTAACTAATTACGAAGTTTATAGTATTATTATTATTTTTTCATTAAAAAATATTCCATTAATTAAAAAAAAACTGAAAGAATTCTTAAAAAAGTTCCGAGTACTCTCAAAACTTATGCAACTCCCACATAAGCTACGTATTGTCCATTTTTTTTCCTTTTAGCAATTTTATTTTTATCTTGTGGGTGTTGCATTAATTAAAAGTGTATTGTAGTTGCGTGACCTAAAACTAAACTCTCAATCGTTTTTTCCATCACAATTTTCCTGGCAGAAATCAAAACTAAGTTTCCTGGAGCGTTACGTAAAATTCTAATAGTAAAGGATGTTTTTTATAGAGGTAAAGAACTTTAAGATCGCAACACTTTTTTAACTGGCGGCCATTTTGTCAGCTGGTAAGTGATTTATGTTTAGTTTGGTTTGGCATTTCATCATGATTAGACTGACGTCTGAACAACGCTTCCAAATAGTGCAAATTTATTTTGAAAATCATGTTTCTGTTCGAAATACGTAATAAGCGAATTTTGTTTAGCGATAAAACTCACTTTTGTTTGAATGGATACGTCAATAAACAAAAGTGCCGTATTTGCAGAGAAGATAATGGTGTAATCATTGGTGGGAACATCTTTAAAAACGATGCTGGTCAGAACGTTACATTTAACGCCGCTAGACTATTGCATTTTCGTGTGGATGGCTAGTTTTCATTTACAAGAAATTGTTGCTGAACAATATATTACAGAGAATTTGTTTTCATTTTGTGTGCTAGTAAAAAATTTTACTAGTTGTGAAGTAAAAATTTTTTTTTAGTTTCTCTACTATCAAAAATGGAAACGGATCATATTTTCTCACTAGTCGCTAGTATAATAAATAAAAATAAAAAAACTAATTTTAAACCCTGCTTTAAATGATATAATACCCTTTAATTTTTATTTGTTTGTTGCGTTTACATTACATTAATTAACGAAAACCCTTTAGTTTTTTGTTTAGATAGATTTTAGTGTTTGTTATTTTGTCACTAATTGGTAATAAGTGATATCTACATAAATTTTGATAAGTTTTATTCTTATAGATATTCCAATTTAAAAGTTTTACAGCGTAAGAAGGGCACTCTAGATTATAGTAAAAAGAATAATAATAAAACATTTTTACAAACTTAAAACACAAATGAAATTCAAAATTGACACTTAGGTTTAGCAGTACGATGCTGATGTATATAAATTTGCATACCTATTGAACTTATGAATACATATTTCATTTTCAATCTTGTTCAGTATGATGATTTGGGATCTTAAAAATATTAAAAAAAAATCAAATGGTAACTTCCGGTTTCATAGTGCAACAATCATGAACTATTATTTACGTATATTTTGAGCTAATGAATATTCTACTTGAAAACGTTTGCAGTATATTACGTTTATAGAATAATTTAAAAAACTTAAAAAAGTTGGGAAACATTTTTAAAAATAGGAATTGCGAATTGTCGTGTCCGGTTTTGCAGTGCGTGAAAAATGCACACTAATTGAACGAAATTTTCAATTACGAATATTTCATTTTTAAATGAGGAACACATATGTAGGCCTAGAAGAGGTGGCACATATTTTGGATTTAGTTTTTCTAGTCCGAAAGTGAATAGACTGGTCTGCAATCAAAATGTTCTTGAAATAAAACTCAGTCGAAAAAAGGACTTTAATGCGTTAAATTTGACTGCGTTTTACTAAAAAAAGAAAAACTGTCGAAAAAAGTGTACGTAAGTCACCTTCCTTCACCTCATTTTCGGAGTGTAAATATGATTGGTTGCAAAAACCCCTTCGAAATTTGAAGTTTGAGCTCATAGTCATAAGCAGCGTTCTATTAAGAAACCAAACTAGTATTAAGAAAGTTAATATAAATATTAAAAAAATGTTTATTTATTATTTTTTTCAATTGTTATTCTCAAAAAATATTTATTTCTCATCAATTTCTATTTTGTCCCCTTCGAAGTAGTTCCTCTTAGATAAAATACTTTTATTCCAGTGTTTGTTCAATCCTCGAAGCAGTTCTGATATACATATTTTGGTATACCCTTGAGCTTTCTCAGCAATTCGGTTTTTATGGGTCTCTTAAAACTTGGGAACAAGGAACACCTGCAGGAAGCCAAACCCAAAGCATGATTACGGTGTTAGTAATATTAATTAGAGGATTCTCCATAACAATTTTCTTCACTTTAGAGGGCGACCGTCGGCATTCAAATTATCTACACCTTTTGTAAAAATGTTGTACTACTTGTAAACATTAAAAAAATATTGGAATTAAAAGAAATAAATTATTAGTTTATTGGTTAAATTTTCTTCTTGGTTAAATGTGAACGTAGCTTTATGTACATACATACATACTTAGTACTTTTAAAAAATGTAATACTCACGAATTTTCACTGAGATTCATAATGAACCATTTATCTTTTATAAATTTCCTTTAGAATCTCTCTGAATCAAAATCCTCCACTTTCCCACAACAAGACACTATCCATTTAAGCATTTAAGTTACTTTTGTATTTTTAAATTTGCACTTAAAATGTTTTAACATAATTTTGACATTTGTATAACAAAATGCAAAGTGCTACCAAAACTTGAAAATTTAACTGAAAATTAGTAAAACAACTCTGCAGGCCTTTCCAACGTACTACATAATACGATTTTCTTTTCGATTCGGAAATTCCTTTCGAAAGCGTTTTCGATTCGAATCGAAATATATAATAGTCCCCAGGCCGAAAACACTATCCTATTAATTTGTGTATGTATTATTTTTTTCCGATTTTTATTAAATCACTATTTTTATGGGTTAGTTGAAAAAACCCATAAATTTTATTTCTCCTAATAATTATTATTAACTTTTTTTATTTGTTTGTTATTTACTGTTGACATCAGTAAATATTTAATTAAAATTTGTTTCCACATCTCAGAAAGAGATTCGCAAATTAATCTTAAAATAGTGTGATTAGTTTTTGTTTGGCTGTTACATTCATGACTAAGCTTGGAAAATTATTTACAATACATACATACGTACTCACTCGTACATGTACAGTTAGGTATGTAGCTGTAAAAAGGAATTTCCAGAATAATTCATTTGAAACACATTAAAGGTATTCACTAGATCATGATAAAGACATTTTCGGTTTTATAAATTTTTTTTCTTGCATTTATTCCCTTATTTCAAGAAAATTTGCAACGTATAACTAACGTTTTGAAAAAGAAAATTGATTAGAAATGATTGCATCACAATGCTATACAAAGATATCTTTTTGATTAAATGTATATGTAATAATAAAATGTCGCATGCTGCATTTACCGTCTTAGACCGCGGCTGCAACATAATTGTGTATCAGTGGTGTCACTTTAAATTTAGTTTAACGTTTTTTAAAAGAATTAACTATTTATTGTCGCCAACAAAAATAAAAATTAGTTTAATTGGACTGCAACGACAATATCAGCATGGACAACAACCTGTCTGTAGCAGTGTTTCCTTTCTGTCGTCAATATACACACATGTGTCCTATTTTTGACAGATGGTAGTCGGCGGCCTGCTGTGGTGAATGTGTTTAATGCTTTAGGCTTCAGTTCTTCTGTTAATTGAACTTTGTAAGTATACGGTCTAGAGAGCTTCTTGAAATTTCCAATTTTTGTCCACGACGCCGAATTGAGGTTCGTGGAATGTCACCGACACTCAAGCATTGCTTCAATATTGACATTTGCGCGGCTTGTTTTTTTAACGACCAGTGTGTTTGGCATCTCCAACGGATCCATTCTTCCTGAATTTTTAATTAATTTCTTCATAGTTGACGAAGTTATAAAACTATTACGAACATATTTTCGAAATATACCAACCGCGGCCGCTAAGCTTTCATTATTTTTGAAATAGTGTTCAATAATGAAAAATATTGCAATATTTATTTGTATTGAGGGTGTTGTTGGCAACGCAAAACATGTTCGATCCCTGGTCACGCCGAGTTTGTGCTAATGTACTCTCAGCGATATCCTTCGTCGGTTAGCGAAATCGTCAGCGAAGTAAACCAATTAATAAAATAAAAAACTTAATGCGTCTATTTAACACCAGCGGTACTGCAACACTGCTCTGAAATTAATAGAAGTTGATAGCGGAGCTGTAAAATAATTTAGATTTCCTCTACACACAGAAAAATTTCATTGTAAAATCAATTAAAAGAAGCTTAATTCAACATTTTTCAGCTATGATTTTGCACCATTGTTGTTTCATGTTATTTCAACATGGTTTTTTAATAACACGATACCAACTTTGTATCACTTAAAACTACCTGGAAATCATGTTGAATTAACATTGCGATGAGTGTTGAATCAAAATGATTATCATGTTGAAATAAACTACGATTCCCTTTGAATCCAAATTAAAAAAACAATATGCATTTCATGTTGAATTGACATGATTTTAATATTGAATTAACATTGCAATTCCCATTGAATTAAATAGATTTCCAATGAAAATTCATGTTAAAATTACATGAAAATTCCTGTTAATTTAATATGATTTCTCTACTAATCTTCTGTTAATTTAATTAAAAAACAAAATTTATTTTTGTATTCTTTTATTTATTTGTTTATAAACACATTTAATTCAGTATATATCTTTTTGATTATAAACATTCATTTCTTAAATATATATTAATATATAAATCAACTAAAACTAAACTTTTTGTTAATACCTCAGTTTTTCTCCAACTAAACAATTTTTCCGGAAAACAAGCACGAAGTCCAATAGGTGGTATAACTTCCTTTATGTCTTCCTTTGATAGATATTTTAAACTTTCAAATGTAATTTCGGCTTCTAAATGCATACATTTCATTAATTCTTATTAATTTATTTACATAGATAAAATTGTTGATAATAATACTTACTTGTCAAATAAGGCTTTATTACTTTAATTAAATTAAAAGTTTTCAACAGCTCGTCCAACTGGGAGTTTACGCTATTATATTGAACAACTGGAATGTTGAATACAATTGCAAGTACTTCTTTCTCATTATTTAAATTGTTTATATTGCTGCTGTTGTCCGAAGACATAATTATATTTTTATTTTAAAAAATTAATTTCACTTACTAGAAAACCTCGATTTTTTGCCACCATACACGATTCTTGCTGAAAATATTCTAAAAATATTTGAATGTTCCAAAATAGCTTTTTTTTAAATTCAACATGGTATAATTTTATTTCAACATGTTTTCATGTTATTTCAAAAGGCCATAAAGTTCTTTCAACCTGATTTAAATTTGTTTTAATAGTAAACAATTTTATTTTAATAGTTTTTTAATGTTGATTTAACATGTTTACAAATTAATAGATTACAAAATTTGTTTCAACATGCTGTAATGTTAATTTTATTATAAATATAATGTTGATTTAACAATGGTCAATGTTGTTTTTATTAGATGCAATGTTAATTTTATGTGGAAAAAGTAATTTTTTAAATTCAATGTTACAAAGTGTTGTTTTAACTCTATGAAAGGTTGATTTAACTTTGTACCATGTTATTTGAACATGAAAAATGTTAAATCAACTATCCTTAAAATAATATTAACAATTTAAGCTATTGATTTAAAATGAAACAAGGTTGAATCAAAATTCAGTCAATGTATTTTCAGAAATTTAATATGATTTGTAATTAACATGTTTTCATGTTAAATTTACATAGGTGTTTTTTTCTGTGTGTACATTTTCGGCATTTTTCCTCTTCTCTACCATGTCTTTTTTCAAGAGGGGTCGCCCCTGGGTGCTCCTTATAATAAAAACTCGTTAGCATTATAAAAAATAGTTAATATAATAAAAAACACATAGTTATCAGTTACAATAATCTACACATTTTAGCATATAGAATGAATGCAAAAGTAAGTGGACCCTTGTGAATACCTCTAATGAATTATAATCATTGGCTTTTATTTAATGATTACTAGCTACAATTTATACAGTATTACAATATGAATGTAAAATTGTAAATAAATTTTTAATCGTTACAGAATTTTGCAGGCAGTGCTTTTTAGTGATAAAAAATATAAATTGTTCGTTAAATTTTCTAGATATGTATGTAAGACCGCTGATAATAAGTGAAGTACATACTTCTTTTAGAAACTCAGACGTTTGATGAAGATTTAAGATTAGAAAGTGTGAAGATAAATTTAAGTTCAACTAGCAAAGATACAGACCAAAAATTTTAGTCAAGCCAATTTTGCAGTTAACAGAGTCTTAACAGTCTTAGTAAAAGTTGATGAAATTAATTTAGAATATAGATTTTTGGGTTTTAATAAAAATGGTAAAGTTTAGGAATAGTTTGCTGGTCCAGGTAATACACTTGCGTGCAGAAAAGGTGGGGTATCTAAAATAATGTTGGAACTATAGAAAAATTAGTTTAAAAATTTTAATATAAAAAAAATCAGGAGACGATTTGCGAAAGTTTCTGGATGATTTTAGATATTCCATGCTTTCTGTCCACTATTTCTTTTGTAATGGGATATTCTTATACATCACCATTTTTCCTTAACAACGAAAAATCTTCATCCCATCATAAATAATAATAACTAGTGTGTACCAACGGTCGACTCAATCGACCGTGTTCTAGTCATAGAAAGAATTATCATAAAAAATCCCTTATAAAACAGTCATACAACAATCAAAACTATAAGTATTTAATGATCCATTTGTATGAAATCACAAAAATTAAAAAAAAGAACGCTTAAATGCAAAAACAAAATACCTTCCATTGAGCTAAAATTACTTAACTCTCTCATCATTTTTTCTACAATTCTCCCACATCCTAGTACGTATAGATGTCTCCTAGCGGGAAAACTGGTCATTGATTACATATGTAATGGACGATATAATGTATTATTTTCCAAGTCAAAACAAAGAGATCCTCTGAAAACGAGAAGGTATTTTGATCACACACAAAAATTTATCTTACGATGAAGGAATGCATTGTTTTTGCTTGTGCACAAGTGTTCGCATTTTACTTTTAAATTGTCAAAAAGAAATGCATTACAGGATTTATTCGCCGTACACATTAAACGAATTCGTTACTTTCCTAGGACATGTTCTGTGTTAACAATAATGAATTCTGGTATGAAAAATTATACATGCTGAACATTACTCTCTCGTTTACTATTCATTACCTTTTCCCGCTGGGCTTGTTGTTATTTTTCTCTTTGTACCCAAATGTGTTAATTACATGTATAAGTTGTTTGTTTGTTTGGCCTTAACTTACATGCATGAGTAACACGTGTGAATGTAGTTCTAAGAACTTTAAACGATTATATCTCCCAAAATACTGAACTCACAATACCTACGACTGTTAAGTGTTCAAGAGTAAACTCTTAGCTGCTCTTAGCTCTTGACTAAAATTATTGGTTTGTATCTTTGCTAGTTAAAATTAAATTTATTAAATAGTAATTTAAAAGATATTTTTTTCCATAATTTTTATTTTCAGTAACAGTGTAGCAACAGTTTGATTTAAAACGTTTTATTTAACATGGGTGTCCCACGATCAAGATTTGATTCAGTTTACTAATACAATCACACATTTAGAAATTTATTATCAATTTTATATACATTTTGCTTTGAAATTTTGTTTAAATTTTTCTTTAAATTTTTCATTCAATTAAACAGCAACCATGCAGAAACCATTGCTTTCAAAAACCGTGTAGGCTACGTCACAGATATCAGTTTTTGTGAATTTTGATAAGCAGTATGTGTAAAAAAATTGATAGCTGCTCTTGATCGTGTGACACCTATGTAAAGAATTTCACATAATATATTTTGGATAAATCTCATTTTATGAGTCGCGTATGGATAGAACCTCAGTTGCGTTGCTAGTTGTTGAAAATTGTACTACGGATGCCAACAGTTTCAATTGCTATTTAGTGATTTTCTAGCAACCAAAAATTTTCAGTTTCCGGGCTGGCAACGTAACTGAAGTTCGGCTGCTATCCATAATCGAGCCATTTATTTTATTTTTCACAATATGGTGTCTATGTGGTAGCCATTTCAATTTGATAAGTTTTAGATGCTGTTGATACAACACGATCAAATGATTTGAGTGTAAAATATGTATGAAAAGCACTCAGTTTTTTTTTTATCTATTTCCATATAAATTTGTCTTGTGGAAACACCACCTAAGAGAATTTGGCAGACATTAGAATCAATCAAATAAATATCCTTTTTTGTGTCGCGCAGTAGGTTAAAAATAACCAGTTAACGAGTCAAATCTTAAGTAATTACCAAAGTTTTTGCCGTGGTCGACAAAGCAATTTTATATTAAAATAATTTTTACGCCCACTTTTTTGTGTACATTATAGAATTTCAATTCTTAAAAGAAGTTGTATGAGATTAAATGAGTTGATCGAAAAACATTGCATTAAACCGAAGTAAAAGAAAGAAAAAGAAATCAGAAAAGTAAAACTCCATTAAAAGTCCACTAATATTTTTCATTAAAATTAAAACCTAATGCTTTATTCTAATTTCGATTTGTTGCTTTTGAACAGTGTTTCCCATAATAAAAATGACCAAAACAAAAATAAACAGAAAATGTAAACAAATAAAAAATGAAAACTAATCACATTCAAAGTTTACATGACCATCAATTAGTTACAAACAACTACACATTTGTTTGTAATAACACTCGGCAACAATATTGAATGGAAACCAACAACAAATACATCAAAATAATATTTTCATTAATTTTGTTTAGTTATTTTTTTTTTTGTTTTGTTTTACCAAATGTCTTCTCTATTTTTTATTATTAAATTTTATTTCTTTTTTCCTACAAAAGTCTTGTTTCTTTATGCACTCCCTAAACCTTGTAAATGTCATTCAGGTCTTTTCACATGCTTTGAAGTTCGCGGTCAATACAAAAGAGAATATATACTAATAAAAAGTGAAAACAACGAGAGTTTTATAGGAATACATCGAATTTATTTGTACCCTTTATTTATTTAGACAAATAAAACTGATATCTTTCCGAATTGATAATTGCATCAAAATTTGTTTGCTGCATAAAGATTCTTCTGTATAAATGAAATATTTGTTTTAATACATATTTTTTGAACTTTTCTTGATCTTTCTGGTATACTTTACTACGTTCCATACGCGGCGGCTCCAGTTTAAAAAAGACACCAATGAGAAATGTTAAGCTCATGTCATGTAATGTAGCAATCTTAAGACGGACTGTTAATAAATCTTAAGCCCTGATTTTTTTTTGGTGTAAGTTGGAAAAATGCGTTACGCATCTATCAGAATTCGCCGATTCGCCGTATGCCGGGCTACGATATGGTTACCGGCTAAAAACCCACCTTGTATCTGGGATATGTTGACTACCCTGGCACTGCTTTCGCATTACTTCGGAGTGGATCTCTGTTTTGGATAATGTGCCTCTGCTTTGTTATGCCTGCGTCCAGGTACCCACTTTAGACACTAGATCAGTGTTAATTTATTGCCACTGCATCTAGGTCTTGCTTTTTTATGCGAAGTACGTACTCCACATATGTTGCTACCGCAGTCCAGTTTTCACGACTGCTAACCATTTTGTCAACTATATTTGTAGCTGTCGCTTGGCCAATTTGCGCCTCTAACTGAGTGCGGTGGTACATACCAACGGTGGCACTTGAAAAACGTGTGCTCAGCGTCGTCTTCTACCACTTCTTCCTCATAAATGCAAAAGGAAGTGTTGCATTTTCGCATATCCGGTTAACATCTGCGTTAGGTAGAAATTTACTTCACCGTTTTTTCTGATTATCCATTCACCTAAAATTGGAATCATTTTATATGTCCACCTTCCGTATTTATTGTTTCTCCATCACGTTTGCCACTTTTGTACAGTTTCCTGTTTTATGGCTTTTGTTTCAGACTCTGTTAGAAGGTCAGTTTGTTTTGCGTAGTAAATTCTTCTGCGCTCTGTGGCCTGTAGGTCTATCGGCGGCATTCCAAATATAACGAGAACGGCGGGTGCTGCTACATTACGGTTATCAAAAGTGACTCGTAATGCTGCTGTTCTCTGCACTGACAGTAATGTCTTTGCTCTGCGTTTGACATTTAGTGTCTGCGTCCATATTTCGCTACCATATAAGAGGATGCTATTGCAGGCTTCCATGAGTAGCTTTCGCTTACTTGGGCTGGGTCCTCCCAGTTTTGCCATAAGTCGGTTGAGTTGTGCCGTGATTTTTGCTGCTTTTTTGGTGCGTAGCACTACGACGTCTATCGGGATGTCAATAATATCGAATTAGAAAATAAAAATATTAAAAGACGAATATATAAAAGTCTAAAAGTCGACTGATTTATTACTAACGAATAGCAAAAAATTAAAAAAAACAATGAGATGCGGTTGACCTTGATCCCTGAAACTTCCCGCTAAGCGCAACCCTTGACTAAAATTTAGGGCAAAAGAATTACACGAATCTTGAAAATTAACTTAACAAAAATTTTTACACTAGTTAAAAATGTTGATTTTTCGAAAATTCAATAACGACATCTGACGATCGAATCTATCGATTTTAATCAAACTGGTTGCAGTCCACGTAGTTTTTTGCGATGATCGGACCAACAGTTTAAAATTTATTTAAAAAAAACTACGGGTAGCACTCCGGGAGTGCCGACAGAAGTGAAAACGTTTTGTGATTACAACAATACAAGTGCTATTGCCAAAAAAAATTATGCGTTGATATAAACAATTATATAAATACATGCAACAAATTTAACCACTTATCAAGGCGTATGCAACAGGTGAGCTTACTAGCTCATGAGCTGACTGAGCTCGCTTTATAACAAATTTTCATACAAACTGATATAGTTTGAAGAGAGTACATAAAAAATGGTTTCAGTTTGGTACTCATACGTATTAAAATGCTTTTAATTTATTTGTGTGTTTTGATATGAAGCGAGTGCTTTATACCAACAAAATACATGTTGGTTTTGGATTGTTGTACTTGTTGTCGAACTGCGCATACCTGCTAGTTTTGCCATGTCAGTTATTGTAAACGCAAATGCAAATGCGCTCGAGAAGTTAACAACCTAAATTTTTTTCGCTCAAAATGAAGAGAGCGCCATCTTTGTATACTCTTCTTAATCAGTTTCGCTCAAATTGAAGAGTGCGCCCTCTTTGGTGCACCAAAAAATTAGTGTTTTTCTCATATATGGCAACATCACCCACAAGAGAGGGCGCTCTCTTCATTTTGAGCGAAAAAATTTAGGTGTTGGGCCTTACTACGGTTCTCGAATCGACTTCGACTGTTGTACTAGATTAAAGAAACACACAACATTTTTCTTTAATCTATTACAGCAGTCGAATTCGAATCGAGAACCGTAATAAACCCCAATATCTGTAGGTTGTTAACTTCACTCCGACTACGCATTCGCACAACAGAGATGCTACAAGCGTGACGGTGTCGCGAGTTCTGAGGTTTTGTCTCATCCAAAACCTTCGTACCGCGCCAATAGAAGTTTTCACTTCAAAAAATTAATTTTTTTAAATTTCGAAAAGTCGAAAAATTAGTTCGATCATTATATCAAAGGCACCTGGATAAAGTCAATTCCCTTATAATGCGGCGAATTTAGTTCCAATCGTTTAAGCCATTCTTTAGTTAAGAAAATATACATACGGACGTACATACACGCGGACAGGATCATATAATAATCGAAATAGATTCCCATTGTCTCAAAACGTCGAGATCTTTTGAAAAGTCCATATCTAAAACTGCTGTAAAAGCAATTTTTTAAAGCGCTAAGTAAAAAATAAATATGTCATTCTTGGAATTTCCAAAAGTTGTCATTTCCTACTCCTGGTAAATTCGGCGATTTTTGCACAGATTTCGTTAACAATATCTATCGAATCATTTAAACGAATCATTTAACCATTCTAGGGAGCCCTGAAATTGTTTCAATTCAATTTTATTGAAATTTTTTGATATCGGTGTACTTTTTAAGGTTAAGAGCTGATTGAATATTGAATCTTCCGATCAGAAAGGGCCTTTTATATTTATTTAAAAAAAAAAAAAACATACTATCAAAATCTCAAATACACACAATATCTAAGTCTAACGAAAATCTTAAGAATAGCGAAAATTTGCAAAAGTTGTGGGTCGGCTCCACATCCCCGTAATTTTAAGTTCCATTAATTTTAATATTAAACTTAACCCAAAGTTAGTATTAATTTTTCAAATACTTGTTTTATTTTTCGATACAATTACATCAACTAATAATTGAGTTTAGTTCGATAATTTCATCTAAAGGCACTGATATTTAAAAAAAAAGTTCTGGCTCACTATCAAGTTCAGGAAGGCACCATGCTTCGATATCCGATTTTGTTGAGGGCTGTCTGCATAGTCGAGGGTTTTCAATTGCTGTCTAGGACCTCTATATTTCTGCAAGATAAAAACACTGTCGTAATGCAAGTCCTTATGACAATCAGCCTTATCGTGTTTGGCGTTTTTCGATTACGCCAAGTACTAGATTAAAGACAAACCCCAGATTTTTCATTAATCTAGTACTTGGCGTAGTCGAAAAACGCCAAACACGATAAGGCTGAATGTTGTAAGCTCTACAGTTTTTTTTGCATAAATTGCAAAATGTGCAACAAATTTACTCTGCTACCTTTATTAATTTAGCAAAGGAAATAAAAACTATAAATGTATGCACATGTATGCATGTATAAAAATCGTTGGTCAATCAGTGTTTTGATTGTTGTTGTTGCAATTACTAAATGTCACATATACAAGCACAAGTGTGTTAATACAAACACGAGTAACACATCCTAATTCATATGGTTGGTTCGCATTGCTTTTACTGAGAGACATTATTAATTTATACCATTCCAGTTCCTTACCTCCCTACCCCTTTTTATTTTGTGCTGTTGACTTATACATACTTTTATATTTGTATGTATGTATTGTATCTGTGTATGCATAAATTGGTTAGAATGAAGGCAAATTTTGCAGTTGATTTAAATGAATTTATTGTTCAGTACGTTTGCGAAAAATTCAATAAAAGACGTAATTTACATAAAAGAAGATTTTATATTTTAAAAATCGATTGTTTTATACTTAGACAAAAATACATTTGACTTTAGTTCATGGTATAATAAATTGGGTAGAAAGTATTGTCCCTTACAGACCAACCTAAATTACGACGCAAAGCGCACCGTAATTTAGCCCTTAGCTTTTACGCTGAAATGAGTAACCTAAATTAGAGCGTTAACGTTGCGCCAGAAACAGTTATGTTTACTCGCTTTAATTAATGAAAAACTCTAAATAAAAATAAGAAGGAGATGAAGACGTTAAATTGAGCTGAAAATAGCTAAAGTTACATCACTTAACAAACAACAACGGCGTTATTTCGGTTGGTTTCATACATTTTGTGTGGGCATGAAAAATTTTGACAGCCAGACAACGCTTTGCGGCGTAATTAAGGTTGGTCTGTAGAACAAATTAAACGCCACAAAAACCACAGGCATTTTGTTAGTAGTGTAAAATATTTTGTGTGTCCCAAAAGCAGAAACAAGCCAATCGATTCAAAGTCGGCCATCACCGCCGCTTTTGTAAATTCGAGCCGCTGCCAAACACATCGGTTTTTATTGCTTTTACAGATATTTCGGATGTTAAAATGCATTGTTTGGTTTAAGTTTCTTAATCTGATATACACTTTTTCATTACAGCAGATATTTTTATTTTTTATATAAAATTTTATACTTCACCGGCGGGTTGAAATAATTTTGGTTTGCTTATAGATTTTTAATCAGCTTGACATTGGTAAAATATAAATACACGTCTACAGCAGGCAGGACAGTTTTACCTATTGTTATTATCCTACGAGCTCAGGTGATAATTTTCACAACGTTGCTTTGTGAAAGGCTTTGTTGACTTGAAAAGTAGATGTTTTTCAAAGCAAATGGAGGCGTGTGCCTCTAATATATAAAAATTTTAACATTTCTATCTTCATTATGCAAAGAAAAAAGTTGCTCAAATGTGATAATAAAAGCAGCTGTTAAGTGAATTCGCCTTGGCTCAAAGTTTGATAAACTATAAATTACGATAAATTACTCTTTTAAGCAACTGACCCGGTAGTTTATTGGCAAATACATACATACATCCATATATTTGTATGTGTACGTACGTACGTATATAATATGATAATACAGTAAATCTTCGATATAACGAATTCTAAGGAGATCCGAAAATACCTCGTTATTGCTATTGATTCGCTATAAAGGTAATCATTAAAGCGTTAATAAATGGTGTTTTTTTATAGAGTGACACAAGTTTAAATCATAATAAAACCAATTTTCGCTGATAACTCTTCGAATGATAATTTCCAGCTGTTCAATTGTTTGTGGTTTATCGACGTAGACAAGTGACTTAACGTAACCCCAAAGAAAATAATCTAAGGGGTTAAATCACACGATCTCGCTGGCCAATTAATTGACCCATAACATGAAATTATTTTTTCATCAAAAGTTTCTTTGTGTAAATCAATTGTAGCGCCCGCTGCACGATGAGTTTGACAAATAGAACAATTATTTTGATTAAAAATTTCAACAATTTGCTCGCGTTGCTCCGGTGTAAGTCGATTCATAATAAAATTTCAAAGCAAACTAAGCAAAAAGCAACTATCAGCTGTTAAATGGGTGCTCACATAAAGCAGTGATGCCAATTCAAAGTTGTGACACTCTATAAAAAAACACCCTTAATAACAAAATTTGAAGAAATTCGAAAAAAATCGTTATAACCAGGGCAAGTTTTTGCCGGAAAAGCTTGATTTCGCTTATTTTGTACCTATTTTTGCAAAATTGCTTTATTTGATATACTCTGCTTGAATTTGCTTATAATGCACTTTGGCAGCCCTTGAAAATATTTTTGAATCTTTCTGTTGCAAATAAAAAGCAAAAGTATATTTGTCCTTTTTTCACACATGCAATTTTACATTCTTTAACTCTTGACATGCAAACTAGATTGCCTTAAAGCTGCTATTTATCATTGTGGCAACTATACAGAAATTTGCAATGTGTTAAATGCAGCGTTGTCAACTTGGCGCGTTTTTTGCTCCATTTTGGTGCGTTTTGAAATTTCAAAGTTGACAACGCTGGTTAAATGCACTTTCCGATGATGATGCGGAATCAATATGTAAAGCAAAAGCTCTATTTAAAAATGCATCTTTAAAATATGATCTCGCGTACATAAAAGATAATTTCGAGTGTATTTGCCGAAGTATAATCAAACTAGAAAGAATAGGACTTTATTTAAAAGAAAGTTTGTCCATCATAGCAGAAGTGGAAGAAAAGATGAAAAATTTTGAAAACAAATTATTTTTTGAAAAGTTTAACAAAGTTATGAATCGAAACGTTGAAATTCAAACGTTAGTTAAAATTAAAAATATTTTTTTAAACAAAAGCCAAGCTGATGGATACATTGATTCGTTATCTCCAAGCGAATTATTATTGTTTAAGTTCGCTCCAACTACATCCAATGATGTATAAAGAGATTTTTCAATATATTGTTTTATGCGATAATCGAAGATCTTTCCTTTTTGAAAATCTAAAAAAATATATGATTGTGCTTTGCAATAAAAAATTATTTCAATAAAATAAATGAAAAGTGGTTACATTGTTTAATTTTTGGAAGCATATTTTAGTTTTTTTTTTGCTTAATCTTGGTTTTAATAAAATATTGTGTCAAGAATCAAGTCAACATTTCTAATGCCTTACATTTGCACACACATTATGAATGCATTCTTTTAATAACGGAACTGTAACATTTTGCTTAAAATTTTATTTTGAGAGACCGTTGTATAGAGGCTTTACAAATGCGCATGTGTGTAGGACTAGTCACGTAATAACTGTATAATTGGATGGGAAATTTCGTGACGAGTTATACGTTCACGGATGTAACGATTTAGGCCCTGATTTCGTTATATTGAGGAATTTAAATTAATATTTCGCTATATAGAGACTTTCTTGCTCAGAATTTGTTCGTTATAGCTATAGTGTATTTTTGTATGAAAAACTTTGCAATAAAGAGGTTTTCTCAAACATACGTTATATTGAGTTTTTCATTACGTCGAAGTTCGTTATATCAAAGTTTCACTGTAATACCGAATACTTTGTGCCATAGACTCGTTAGCGTGCAGAAAATCGCTTTCAATTTCAATAAGAATCACATCCATGAGTACAACAAATAAGCCGTTAATTCATTCATTCATTCCGTCGCTCGCATTTGACCGTTATTTTTCTTACTGTTGTCGGTCGTAGTTCGCGATTACGAATCGTAGGTGTTTCTATGTTCAAATAAAACTATAAAATAAATTGTGCCAAACGTATCATTGAACATGAACATGAATTATTTTCCAAATGAATGTCATATAGAGTCTCACAACTTAATAATATATTGACATGTTTTAACTGCAAAAAAAATTAAATTAAATTTTAGAAATGCTTTACAATTTTACGAAAAATCTAAATCGAAAGGTTTTAATGTAATAAGCGGATAAGTCACATAAAATGCAAGTGGTGTTTATACGAGTATATTATTAAAAAAAAAAATTATAAAAAACAAACTTTTAGATTAATAATTTTTTTTACTTCGAACCAATTTAGAATAAAATAAATAATCGTTGGAGCAAGTTTTAAGCCTGTTAAAAATTTGTATTACAATCAATTATATCAAGGGTTTTCTATAAAAAAGTTTGTTAAAATATTACGAGTTCAATGCTTAGCAGGGACATATATTTTTATTATGTTTGGTGTGTTCAGGGATCTTTAAGGAACATATTGAAAATTTAAAGTTATTATATGGAAGCCAACTAATAAAGAATGCTGAATGATATTTTCAAAATTAAACGTAGCTGCCTAAATTGTACTTAAACGGGAATAATATTTTAGTCTTATGGCACTAAGTCATTGGCGATCAAAATTGAAATTGTGAATGTATTGCGACACATTAGTTTAGTGAGAAAGTTCCCTGCAGGAAATGTCGATAATGAAATTTTACTGACTCGCTTTTGACTTTATCAGCTGTACTATTGTCTAAATTATGCCCCATACAATGCTTTATGCTATAGACATTTATCATGTGCTTTTCATTCAGAATGTACTAGTAACATTAAGAAGGAGAAGAAGGTAGTGATTACGTAGTTCTCATGGGACCATATGGAGACATTCGTACCAGAAATTTACTAATAAATTTCTATAACTTAAGTCACACCTTTGGAACTTCAACTAGCGACATTGTCACTAGTATATTGGTAATAAATAACATTTAAACACACACGTTTTTCATTTTAATGAGATGCTTTATTAAAGTGTTTTGAGTTTCCACAATTGTGCTATGGGGTGATCGTCAATGCTCTAAGCCACTGTCAACACATGAAATTTCTTCTTTGTTTGGCAATTCGAAATTTTGATTTAAAATTTTTTCCTTGAGTATGTTGAAAGAGAGAGGGCGAGTGGTTTAGATATGTGTCAAAATGAGAAAGAAGTTATGAAAAACAATTTAATAGCAGCAGGTAAGTGTCAGCATGTAATTCCCAAAGAAAATTTAAGAAAATTGCTGTCACAAAATGTATATGTATATACATATAGGAGTATGTAAGTATATCGGTAACTGAAATGCAAAAGCACTTTACTAGCAAAAAATTCAAAAATAGTGTTTTTGATTAATTATTGGGAGTTACATCGAAACACGTCTACTTGCAAATTTTAAAGTCATCATCATCAAACATCACCGAAATTTAAAACGAAAACAAAATGATTTCTACTTCAACCACTTAAAAAAAGAATTAGTTTACGGTCTGACCCACGATATCTAATTTTGTAATATGTTCGACAAACTTTTTGTATTAAAGACGGCACATGGTAAAATAATAGCAGGTATACGCATTAAAAATTTTCTCGGTCAGCACAATTACATTGAGTCTGTCCTATATTTTGACATTTCACATAAACCGATGACGGACAAGGCTTTGTGTGTTGGTTTTTGCCAACTCAATAGAATAAGAGCACGCAGACTTGCATTATTGCATCTACCTGGTATTATTGACATTTACTCTACACAACTTTGGTGCAGGCAACTCTCTTCTTTCAGTGAGCAAGAGAGAGACGAAATAAAATTTGCATGCAACAAAGCAAATATCATCAGACTATAATTTTTTAAATGCTCTAGTGCAAGATCATTTGCAAAAGACTGTGAGCAGGCAGGTATAAAGTAAAAGTTTTGCAATACACACTCTAACAAAATTTTAATGTGTTTTGAGTTAAAAACTAAGGTCACCGTAGCAATCGCTAACCTTAAAGATTTTGCTTTATTCATGTGACTTTTTGTTTCTTTGTTTTATATGAATTTAGATTTCTTCACACATAAATTATTTTTGGCAGTTTTCTGAACTATAACAAGTTAATAATTAAATAGAGAATCTCATCCACTTTATTAATATTGAAATTCAAATATTTAGAAATTCTATTTTATTCTATTTACAGTAGGCCGCAATTGTCCAAGAAACATCTGCCACATGGAGCATTATGTTGAATTGTGTCAATGTTGGACTGCGATTACGATTAGTCTGAAACGCAGAAGAGCGCCACCACTTAAACCGAGACCACCTGGACCACTAAGCAATAATAATTATAAGAATTACAACGTGTATAACTTGTAGTACAGCCAACAACAACTTACTTTACATACTGGTTATACGAAAAAAAAAAACGCTAAAATCTTTTAAGAAAAACAAAAAAAAAAAAAAAAAACATTCTAACAAACTGCCCCCAGCTGCAACTAAAACAAATTTTAAAACAAGTGCTAAATTTTATTAAATAAAAAAGTTATCTGAGAATAAATTTCAATTTATCAAAAAAAAAAAAAAAAAGAGTGAAATAATTAAATAATAGAATAATAGAGCTAAATAGAAATATTTTTCAAAGAAAATGTAAAAATAAAAAAATTTATTTAAATAATGTTGTTGTGTTACTGAGAATAATATATTTTGTAAATCGCGTTTTAATTCACATTTTTAACATTAAAACAAGTGCACTTAAAGAAAAAGTTATAATTTATACATACTTATATAAAATAAATTGCATTAGTTGTTTAAAATTAAAGAAAACTTGGCTGTCAAAACACGTTTTTGTTGTAATGTTTTCTACTGTTATTGAAAAACTCTTTTAACGAACATTTTCAAAAAGGATATGAAATTTAAAATTGCATCTACAAACAATTAACAAAATACCATAATGGGAACAAAAACTCAACCGCAAATGCATAAAGGTGAGTGTAAGATTTTTAATTTTTACATATAATTTTAGAATTTGAAAATGTTTTCAGTGAAATTAAGTCCCTGTCTAAACATGTAATGTTTGTTGTTGCAATACAAGTTTTGTTATATGGATGTGAATTTTTGCCAATTGCGATAGCTCAGACTTTCGTAGAATTTAATTAACCTATAATAATATAGCTAGATATGTTTTTAAGCGAAGAAAGCTCAGAGTATTACGTCCTACTCCTTTCAGCTATATGACATTTGCAGCAAAAATTGTCTCAATTTCAAAAACCTTCTAATGATGCACAAAATAATATATTTAAGAGAATATTTATACTCGTATAGACGAATTACTTTTGCAAAATTTCCACGCGGTAGGAATTTAGTTTCTCAAAAATATAAAAATCTTATCTCTTCAAGACAATTCTTTGGAACAAATTACCGTCGCCAATTCAAGTACTAAGCAACACCTTGTCCTTTAAAAGGAACTTTTTTATTATTATAATAAAATGTCGTCGTGTGAATTGGGTGTATCCATATGTGTATCATTCACACATACAACAACTTTTACAGTCATATTTTTCCGTTTTCATTGTACACATCACAATGAATAAAAAATATTATTTGCCATATACATACATACATACATACATACATACATACATATGTATATGCATATCTCCTAAACATGTTTCTTGCAAATATTACTAAAACGACAAAATATTTCTTGGCTACACGCTTCCATATTTTTGATGTACCCGTAGTTAAAGCAAAGATAATCTAAATAAAAGGTTTTCCAATAAAAGTGATATAATAAGATGGTTCCTGTTAGGAACAAAGGGCCATAAGAGTGATATGATTTCTTTAAAAAAACACACTTATTGTTAAGGAAATTCAAAAGTTTTTTATTTAATGTGAAGTACAATCGATACAATTAAGTTCCAAATAAAACGTCATTAAAATGACCTCCACGACTTCTTCTGCAGGAATGAATTCGATGAACCCAATTTTCGAGCACTTTTTCCACTAAATCAAGTCGTATGTCATGAATGGCACGTTCAATATTGACTTGTAAAGCTTGAAGAGAGTCTGGTTTATTTCGAAAGACCAATGACTTCAAATAACCCCACAAGAAATAGTCTAATCGCAGTGTAGCCAGGTAAATATTGTCTAATGTCCCCAAATTAAAGAATGTTGTCCCCAAAAATCCCCATTTTAAAACTGGAAATCCCCAATTTTGTCCCCAATAAATATCATCTTAATTACATACATTTAGTTAAGTTAATGCATTCGTATGTAATCAATGGAACTTTTGAATCCATAGAATATTTTAAAATTCCATACACGGAAAAAATTGTCTTTTTTTTCTATACTTTCGAGTTGTAAATTTATAAATAACTCAAAATTTTCCAAACCCTCAGTGAATATTTTAAGCATTCCTTTTGCTAGTACAGTTAAATAATCTAAAAATAAATTTGTTTGAACTCCTTTTGCTTCTAATTCATTTGAACATTCTATGCCAACATCAATTTTAGCAACAACGAAAGTACTTTCCTTATCGTCAATTAGTACATCCATTTTGGCAATATCGAATTCAATAAATTCTGGTTTTGAAAATTTTGAGCAAATTGTTATAAAAACCAACATCCTCAATACCATTGCCTTGAAATAATCGAAATATGGAGAAGAAAAACGCCAAGATACATAAACATAGGCTGACTTCCAAAACGTTCGTATACAATGTTTGTATACAGTATTGCTACTGTATTTAAATCACATCCATATGCAAAGTTCGGAAACAAGGCAACAACTATAAAACCGATGCCTTGTTTGCTCTCTTACTGCGTTAAAAATACTTTGCGGCGGCGTTTTGAAATGGTATACATTGTATAACTATTGTATTGCGACGTTATGAAATGTGATGCTTTGTTCAAACACAAAGCAATTGACGTTTTGGAAGTCAGCCATATATGCATGTAAATATATGTATGAAAGATAATGGTAAAATAAAGCAAAATTGATAATAGGTATACAGAAAATGAAAAATCCCCAAATCCCTCCCCACGATAATCTGTCCACAAAAAACAACTAAAATCCCCAATTTGGGAAGAAATCCCCACACCTGGCTACACTGTCTAAATCACAACTTCTTGGAGGCCATTCAATATCACAATTTCTTGAAATAATCGAATGTCCAAACTTCTCGCAATAATTCAATTGTTGCATTTGCTGTGTGGCACATAGCCCCGTCTGTTGGAACCAAATGTTGTCAAGATCAACTTCCTCCAATTTCGGCCATAAAAAGTTGGTTATCATCGATCTATACCGCTCTCCATTGACAGTAACGGTGTTACAAGTTTCATTTCGAAAGAAGTACGGACCGATGATTCCACCAGACATTACTTCGAGCGGTTCTTTGTCTTATTGCCACTTGAACATTATGTAAAGAAAATGTAAGCTCAAAATTTTCAACAATTCGACGAATAGCGAGCACACTTGGACGATTATTACGACTATAAAATGGACAAAGCGCACGAAAATTTGCAATTGGAGAACGATTATTTTGATAATATAACTGAATAAGTTGTAAACGTTGTTCTTTCGTATATCTCTCCATGATGAAATTGTAAACACTACTGAATACAATGAAAAACGAATGACAGATCATGACATATCAGAAATGGACGAAACGTCACTTTAAAATCATATCATCCCTATTGGAAAACCTTATATATAAAAATTAATTGCTGTTCGTTAGTCTCGCTAAAACTCGAGAACGGCTGGACCGATTTGGCTAATTTTGTTCTTGAATTATTTATAATTTATTTGACGAAGTCACGGGTAAAATCTAGTTATTAATATATGTATATTCATATATACATATATACATATATGTATGTTTATTATATTTGTAGTTAAATATATTTCGCTATTTTGTACCTTTCATATTGTCATACATATATTTTGTTAGAATGGTATTATTATGGGCGTTTGTGATTCAATGCTGTACAATTACAAAGAAAATTATTAAACTTGAAATGGAAAAATGGGTCATTTCTTTCTATGGCATAAATTAAAAAAATAATTTTTTTTTATTTTGCTTTGTATGACACGGAAAATATAAACTATGTAGTTTTAGTAAACTGTAAATGCATATCACGTAAATATTTATCAATAGTAATGTTATGAAGTTTTAGTTGAACTGTATGGTGTGTAATCCAAAGAAATATTAATTGCTTATCCTCAAGTTCGTAATAATTGAAACAACAGTCAAGATTTTGACTGCGCAGGAGATTGAAATGACCTCATAACGTTTCAAGATGCACCACGGTCTCATCATCAGAGTTGTTATCCGCTTATACCCCAGTGCCAATCACGGCAGAGGCTAGAAATTCCAAATTTAGTTTTAATTTTAAATTGAATAAAAGAATATTTCTCGTAGTTTTTTTTTTTAAATGAGTTTTGATAAGTAGTCAATATTCGTATTCATTCCAACATGTAAACAGTGGTAAAAAGTCGAAGTTTAATATCCACCATCACTTAGATTTGAACTGCACGGCTGAATAGAATAAACCGTGTTTTCGGTAGAAGCAACTAAACCTCGTCAGTATTCACTATTTCATTGTTAGATGCTGTTGAAAGCAAAAATTCTTAAAAATATTAATTTTTGTTAATAACAGTAATATGTGAATTTCTCTAATATAGAGTAAAAACAACAAAAACGTTAAATTACAAAGTAGAGTACTTTGATGATAACGGACTATGAGTTTGTGTTGATTATTAGTAATTTCCAAACAGTGATGAGGGAATTTCGTACTAACCATCACTGTTTCATTGTAGAATAAAAATTTTATTAAAAATTAATTCTCATATTCTATTTCTGTTGAAAACTGGTTAAATAGTTGATATTCTTCTCAATTAGTATCCACTTTACGAAAATTGTAAAGATGGACAATTGAACGCTGATGAGAGGTGTAGCGGCCTTGAAATCAGTACTGATACGTTCTGCTAAAAAAACTGATTGGATATAAATAATAATATTTTTCAACATAAAAAAACTCTCAGTAATTTTGAATTTTCATTAATTCAATAAAACTGAACTTGAGTCTGATAATATTACTTTTCATATGTACATCAATATAAGTTCGAGTAATAATTATGTTTATTCGTAATAATAATAATATAAAAATATTAATTTTTGTTAATGTTTAAAAATTTTCCTTAGAAAATATAAATCCAATTTTTGCTTAGTTTAAACTAAAATTTAATCATAAAAGCTTAAATTATTTAAATGTATTTATTTTATCTAAATACAAATCTTAAATCAATAACAACGCTCTAATAAGTTTTGCAATACAACTTCAATGCTTGCAACTTTTACATGTTTAAATATTTTTAAGCCTACTTGCTACTTAAATTTCGAAAGTTTGTACACTAGTTTTTAGTTTTTCATTAAAAAAAAACAAAAATAAATATCTAATTGTTGGTAGATAAATTGGCTGTAATAATAATTTAAATCCGATTCTGAATGTCCCAAAAGGGTAATTAAAATGATTAAATGTACAGCAACTACAACAGTGACAGTACTTTTTTTTAATGGTTTTTAAATCAATAATATATTTTCATATTTTAAGTCTTTATATACATGTGTTTGAATATTAATTAGTTTATTTTTATGTAAATAAGCTTTAATATTTGTATTAAACTCTTGTATTAAATAATTGGACATTAGACTGGCACAAAAAGTAGAAGATAAATCAAAATTCAAAGTCAAGGTCTTTGCAAGGTTGCCAGTTGTATTCCACAATTGTCCAAACCGATTTGAAAGCAAAAACTCAATCGAACAGATTACCAAATCGATGCCACTATGGGTAAACTTTAAACTCGATACAATTTATTTATAGTTTATATTCCCAAGAAAGATAAAAATATCTTCTTCAACAAAAATATTTTGTAAATTGACATATTAATAGCGGTTTTATTTATTAATCAATGACTCTATTTCTATGCAAAAAAACTGCAAGCAAAATCCGTTAAAAAAATATTTTGTTATGTTTTTACTACTTTGATTATATCGAATAAAATTATATGTATGTAAGAGTATGTATTTGAAAATTTCATATCATTTTGATCCTGCCTAATCGACATGTACGATTAATCATTCAATGAAAAAGAAGAGACATTGAAAAATTGCGCGTTCGACCAAGCATGTGCTCGTATATAATGAAAATGACGAACTAACTAACTATTGAATAAAATTATTGAATATTAAAATAAATACATACTCGTTTATAAGTTTACATCAGATGTTAAAAAGTCATTGCTAGTTGTACTTTTATATTTGAATTCATTTTTGTTTAATACACACACACATACATTCATTGTTGTATGACTCGTATAATGTATAAAATATTGACTTTTGCTTGTATTTGATTGACCATACAAACTATTTATTGCGTTAGCAAAATTATATTCCCAACAAACCGACAGGACAGAGAAACGTTAGGGGATGATAAATTATATTTTTAAAATAGTAAATACTTGAACAGATGGAAGAATTTGTACATTTTCACTCTAATTGCAAGAAAATATAATAACACCCTTAATTGTGCCGATATATTAAAATTAATGACCATTTTCTTTTTTTAATAATTACTTCCTTGAAAATGCGTTTAATTCACAAAAAAACCCTCATTAAAATGGGAGAATCACAGTGTGGATGTATGATAATTAATAATTGTGTTTTGTATAAGGAGTTTTCAACTTCCCCCTCCCAGATCTCTTAAGAATTTGCTGAAAGTTTTAATTTATTGAAAAGTAAAATTAAAAAGCCAAACTGTGTATTGCCGTTTCGAGTATATGGAAAAAATAATACGTAGATACTCTCTGTCGGAGGTACCAAAAGTCACCAAAAAAAAAAAAAAATAGTTATTATTACGAATAAACATAATTATCATTTGAACTATATTAACGTAAATATGTGATATTAATATTATTAGGCTTCAGTTCAGTTTTATTGAATTATTGAAAATTCAAACTACTAATATCACACTATCTTGTTCACTTCTGTAAATATATGTCTTAAATTTGGTATAAGTTTGGGCAAAATCTATTGAATAATGTGGCCATAAAGTCTATCACAAAAAATGATCTTGAAATATTTATCACGTATAATTCCGTCTGAATACAATTTTGCGAACTATTATAACCTACATAATCACATTGAACCGATGTGATTTTTATTTCATTCCAGAAAAACAATAAATATTATGCTAAAAGTTTGTGTTTGATATATGACTGAAATGTGCACAGATTGAGCACTAAAAATAGTTTGATTTTATGTTCTGCTGCTTCAAATAGTAATTAAGTGACTTTTCTTTATTCCTTACAAATTCTTTACTAATAAAGACGCTAAAAAATTAGTTTTCGATATCGAAACCGCATGTCTGCTGGGTTGTTGTTCGAAACATTAACTTTAAATATATTTTGCTTTTTTTTATAAATTTAGAGGGCCAGTGAGTGCGTAGCAAATATTTGCTTGAGTTGTAAGAAAAAGTATTAAATAAAAATCGGCATACAATATTTTGTTTTCTTTTTATTTGTTTGCTGTAAACAAAACGTTGTATCATAAACTTATTTTAATGTTTGTGTCTGTGTTTACCGGTTAAAGAAAACGCGTTAGTAATGGAGTTATAATGTTTTTTAAGGAAACGAGGGCAATATTTCCCAGCCCCTCTATTAATTTCAATGTCTCTATAGTGTTTTAGGTTAACTTTTGTGTCGACGGCTTACATTTTTGTGTGTGTGTGTACAGAACCATTAAAAGTTAATTTAATATTTACTTACATAAATGTGATTTATTTATGGTATTGAATGGAAAAACTTTACACTCGAAAAAATCTAGGCGTGCGATTTGTATTGGAAAGAAATCATTTGACTAATACTTGAGTTTATGGGAGCATACGAAATACTTATCCCAGTCTTATTAAATAAAAAATTGGTTTTTAAACACTTATTTTTTTAATTTCGTTTCATTTTGTTTCTCTCTTTTGGCGATTTAATTTTTGTTTTAGCAACTATTTGCTGTTTTTTGGGGATGTGTTTTTAGCGATTTCCACAATGTGTATAACGTACCAAGCAAGGCAATGCGAATTCATTTCAGTGGGCTTTTCAAACTGAATATTTGTACTTGTCACTTTTTTCGAGTGTAACTTAATAGCTCTCCTTACACGTGCCACCGTAAAAGATTTGATCAAACCAGCTGGGCAATAAGTATGTAGTTAGTTTTTTGAATCTTAATTTAAGTAAATATATTAATTAATTTCAAAAGGTGGTTTAATATTGACTGGGAGGATTACGAGAATGTATTTACTATTTTGTCACGTGTATGCTTTTAACAATAAAAGTTGGCTGTTGCGTGCATAACTTTTTGAAATCAATTTTGAGTCTCAATTATCTTTAAGTTGTGATAGTAGATACTGATTTTTCTCTTTGCTAATGGGCTTTACACTTGCAATGATATTTTCAAAATTTGTTGTAACCAAGAAAAGTTGTTGTTGAAATTGTAAATACAAAAAAAATTTTATCTTCAAAAATTTCCCAATTAAATCGATTGCTAAATTTTTGATTTTATTCACTATCTAAGTGGCTGTGCTTCATTCACTGAAATTCCGATTCGAATGCAACAGTAACAGTTATAAATATGTTGCATGCAAATCACAATTTTTATTAATTCTGTACTGTCACTCAATAGTGAATTAAATTAAAACTTCACGGTCGATTGCCACATAATATGGCTCTTTCTAAGTTACACGTTCAACTGTACTAGGGCTGTTTAAAAATTACAGTGAATTTTTAAATTGAGTGGGATACGTATACATACATATTTGATTAGCGATTTTTTCTATATTTTTGTAGAACATGTGAACATATCGCACACCCAGTTCAAAAGGGACTCATTTCAAATTTTTTATTTCTTTCTTTTTCATAATCTGTATGGAATTTCCAATAAATTGTCCAAAGTTTTTGTTTTTAAAAAATATTTATAGTTCGTGATCGTGCGTGATCGTGAGCGTAAATTTACTCGCGCGCACATCTCTAAATAAAACCAATCAAATTCAAGATTTCCCATTGCGCCAGCATACATTGTATTCATTGTTTACAGTTAGTAAATGAAACGAACACATTTGTTATTGTAACGATATTGAAGTGATTGGCTTTTGGTATTTGTGTTTAGTTTTGGGTTGTTCTGACACTAGGGATGGCAATCGGGACTGCTTTTTGTGAATCCCGAAATAAAATGCATATAGATTAGTTAACCCAACCCAAAAATATAAAAATTTTCAAAACATAAATTCTTGAGTACATACATAGTTCGAATAAAATATTATATAGGTATATTGCATTGTTAAATATAATTATATATGTTTTTTATATTACTCCATCATATAACAAAATTATAAAGTTATCATCAAAAAGCAAAGTAACAAAATAAAATTATTTAACTAAAAGTAATTAACGGTCTATTTTTTTATAATTGCTAAACGCGTTTAAAAAGAATAATAAAGTTAAAGTTTTTTTTTTTAGTTTCATTGACAGTTTTATCAGGGTGAAACAAAAACATATTAAACATCAATATTGTGGCCACACGGTGACAATAGTGGAGTTCTATCCTTGGTGCATTATTTTTAATTGCATCAGATTTATTATTAACCGTGAGCATTCTTTTTGTACCATATTCGGTCTAGAAATTAGATATGTATGCGTACAAATGCAATGTCTGTTAAGGGTGTTATCTGTTCATATCTCCGTGCTATAAACGCAATTCAGAAAGCAATAAACAGCACAACTGTGTATTTTGTTGCTGGATTAGGAAAATTCTATTATATTTTCATTTGACTGTCGTAAGAGTAATGGCATCGACAATGAACTTGCGTATATGTCCTTATAAGGGAAAGTTATGATGTCGTTGTCTTAATAATATATAAGTAGATATGAATAAAAATAGATAAAAGAAAAAAGATTAGTAAACAATTTCGGGATTGACTGATCCCGAAAATCCCGGATTTAAAATCCCGGGATTCGGGATTAAGCGAATCCCGAATATCCCGGGATTTTTGGGATCGGGATTTCGGGATTGGCATCCCTATCTGACACATATAGTAAACTTTAATGGCCAACATTTTTGTAGAATATTTTATCCCCACATCTCCCTTTTTTAGGGTATTTTTTTACAAAATGCCCTTATTCGGGTGAGTTACAGGGTTAATATGTTCTACAAAAATATTTGCCAAAACATTTTCTAGAAATTTGCGGAACATACCCTACACCTCAGATGTAAAGAAAACATACTTTTTTACATACCGATATGCTGCAAGAACAGGCCGGAGTTTGGAAACTTTAGCAGCATCTAATATGAAATTCCGATGTGATCTTTTAAAACGCCTACAAACCTCTTTTTTTATCTTCTCTATCAGAATCAATTTTCGGAACTCCGTAGTTTTGGAAAAAGTTTGAAATTGTTGTACAATGTAATTACTTTTTGAGAAAAATTAAGATTCAACTTATTTTTTGAGCAGATCTCGCAAGTGTGCAAATTAAAATGTAAATTTTTGTATGTTTGTTTTGAATTTTTAAAAATTTGGCAGACAATTTTAACTCTTAATTAGCTACAGGCAGAAATCTCCGAAAGCTGCCATGAATCAGAACTTTCTTTTTCACTAGATCTCCCATACTGGTAATTTGAAAATCGCTTATAAAAGGATTGTGTTAATGGTTCCAACTTGAAATAAAATTGTTACATCAAACTCCAAATATTACCAAAGTATGTATATAATTTTATCTTGAACTGTACGTGTTGTAAAACAATTGTGAATTATTTATTTTTAAATAGTATTGTTGACCGAAAATAAAAATAACTCAATACGAGTGACTTAATACAAAGGAAACTTAAGTGAGAAATTAAAAAAAAATATCAGTAGAAAATGTCAAAAAAGGAAACAATAAAATAATGAGTTCAAAAGTCATTAATGAATAAAAATAAAATTGGGTTTTTTTATATAAAATAATGTTAAGTGTGTGTTGAATTTTTATTCAATTTTCTAACATTAGAATTAAAATTTTAACCACAAAAAAAAACGTAATTAGTAAATGATTTAATTTATTTAATAGCAACTAACAGTCAAGTCAAACCTTATCTAATGTCGAATAGTACAAACAAACCGTGCCACAAATTAAACCACAAATCAACCAAATATTTGTTCCCAATTGAGAAAATGAAGAAATAAATTGGGTCAAGGCCATAACAACGGAATATGAAAATAAATGTGGTGGTAGATGAAGGATAGATATGTACGTACATAATCCATCCATCTATTTCAATTACTAAATTATGTTCTAACAAGCTATTAAGAAAGTGTGAATTAAGAAGTGTTAATTCAATTTAATTTGTTAAATTTATAGAAATATGCACAACTGTTCTGTATTCCATATGAATAATATATTTACACTAAAATAATTAAAAAATTTACTTACTTTAAGTTCAAAATGGTTTTCGTATGGCGTTAATGTTTTTTTTTATAGAAATTCCGCATAATAATACAAATTTCGTATTTTACAGGACATTTTTTTATAATTATTAGAAAACATTCCAAACGTTATTAACTGTAATTTTTTCAAATTACTACGAACTGCTTATTACACTGCTCAGTAGCAAAAATTTTTCCCCCTAAATTAGTCAGGTACGAAGTAATATTTCCGCCTAACGCCAGGACCACTCATCCGATTTTCATAAACAAAACACCAAAAGATGCGTAACAAAATTATATTTATTTTAATTTAACATAATTTTTTTTCTATATTTTATTATTATTAAAAAATTTTAGAGCGGAACAATTTTTTTTCTTGGAAAATCATTTTATTTTTTCAGTTTAAAAGTGCAATAAAAAAAAAGAAAAAGCCAATATTTTATATTTTGGAATAGTTGCAGATTTTTGTTGGTCGATTTGGCGAGAAACTCCAACTGAAAAAAAATTTTTCTTCTTGAATTAAAGGTTGGTGTTGGCTGAAGTGGTTAGCGCGTTGCCTACTAAGCAAACAATGACTTGGTGACTGGGTTCAAACCCTGGCCAGAGCAAGTCAATCAACATCATTAAATTTTCTAATGTACATTATTGAGACATTGTATTAATTGTTGTCGGACTATTTAGGCGATGAAGGAATATCACTGGTCACTAAAAAACTGTTCCGACTGTAGCATGTGGCCAACAGTGTGTAGTATGCATTGCGATTCAATAGTACCGCAACATGCAAGCATTGACAAACTGCAAGCAAGATATTTTGTGTGTCGGTAATTTGACACTTGTACGGTTAAACAAGTGCAGCAGCACAATGCACTTAAATGAATCACATTTATTAACTGCATTTGTTTGATTGTAAATATAAGCAACACAAAGTATCTGTTGCTTTTAAGTATGCACTCGTTGGACTTTAAACACATGCCATACATAAATAGTTGGAAGCTAAATATGCTTACCCAACAATAATATATATTTCTATTCTTTTACTCTTATGTTAAGGTACCCCTAAGAATTATTCTCATAATTAGTATATAAGCCAATGTCATTTAGTTTATAAAACAATTAATAAATCATCAGTCTTAGGAGCTCCAACTATACAAGCTCTAAGACAAAAATAAAATAAATAAAAACTATTTTATTACATGGCGATCCTGCCACGACAGCGATTGATGCTATCCAACCTAATGTACACAACATCGCCCTCCTTCGTCGGTTAGCAGAAACATCGGCGAAGTAAAACAATTGATAAAATGCCTGCTAATACAGCTTAGCAAAGTTAATGTGACTACTTAACACCGGAGGCGCCTCAACACTGCCTTAAAAATTAACATAACGCGCAAAGAAGAGTTGGAAAAGAGTTAAGTCTTCTAAATTTTCAACATCTATCTTCTCTACCCTATTCCTCTCCCTGAGTTCCGGCACAGTGCACTGCATACGTAGGGATCATCCCCTGAGTGCTGGTCCTTCTGATACATTTTTTTCTCCTGGATTAAAATTTTAACGTTGTAGTGTTTTTCTTTCGCCCGGCAATCCCATTCATCTCCATATGTAAGGTACTAATTGAATGCTAGCTGGGGAATTTTTTATTTTTTTATTTTTCAAAGTTTATTTTTTTTTTTACTTTTGAACTGTGTTAATTCCAAATCGTGTAAGAAAAGAGTGCTGTTGCAAACTATTGAGTATTGGGCATAAAATTCCAAGTGTTTACTATTTTTTCGGGTACTCAATATTTTCAAAGTTGTATTTAAGAAAATCAATTGAAAATAGAACACTCGATATGAGTGAAGTTACGAATATTAAGTTTTAGTATTCGCGAATACGAATACGAATATTAATTTCAAATTAATTGGAAAAAATCCTTCGTAATTGAAAGTAGAAGAAATTGTCTGCACTAGAGTGCACATCACCAAAAAGAATAACATGGTTTCAACGACTCGTTCTGGTAAAAAATTCAAATCATGAGAATAAATTATTTTTGGGCATTTCTACCTTCTAATTCTAAACCCAGTGGATATTTCTCTGTTTTGATACCATAGTACTTGCAATGAATCACCCTGTACTTATTGCAAACACACTTTTCCAATCGATCGGAAACTCTTTCAAAATCAATTTTTTCTGAATTATGTATTTGTTGTTGCAAACTAATAATTGTCTTGCATTAGTGGTATTCAGTATTGGGTGCAAATACACTTGCGAAAGAGCAAATGCCAGATATTGTTGCTTCTTAAAGGCCGTGTCAGATACAACTTCGTCGCTTTGCGTGACGTTCCTAACTTTGATAAAAAACCGTAAAGCAAAAGGTGTATGACACAATAAAAACTTTGACAACACTCACTTTACCTATAAAAAGTTTTGGTAGTTTTTACATTTAATTGTCAAAGCGCACAAAAAGTGAGAGTTGCCTACCTTTCGGCTTCGCGTTGCGTTAAAAGAGCTTTATGTGACATGTTTCATATAAGTACCTACATTTTATCTTAGATGTCAAAGCGAATCTACAACGCAACGAGAAGCAAAAGTTTTATCTGACATGTCCTTAATAAAGTTCATCAACTACGACGCAATGTTACTTTGAGACCAAATAAAAAATATGTATATACCTACGATATCTTTCTTGCGTTTACACATTCGCATGACCATTTGCACCAAACTTTTATTTACACAATATTCTTATTAGTCACATTTGGAATTGGCATGTACATATGTGCGTTTCCCATAAGTGGACACATGCACTTACATACTTGTGTACATTCATGCACATGAAATCTAAAACAAATAGAGCGAAAAATCTGTCATTTTAAATAATTAACAATAAAATTATAGATAAAAAAAATATAAAATAATATATGATACATTGTGTGTAATACGAGTATAATTGTTTAAATGTAGAAAACAACGTTTTTATTATTCAATATTTCAAAATATGCATCAATAATTGCAACAGGAAATAACTTTTTGCTCAACGTCTTATTTGTTTTGCTAATCATTTTTGCAGTAATGTTTTGGTTTTTTTCTTTCGTCACATTGTGAAAAGTATATTTTGCATAAATACCCTGTGGCTCTGAATGCTTATAAGACAGGTCTGTTGACATGCTGACATAGTCTCAAAGCAATAGAAAAATATTAACAATAAAATAACAAAAATAAATTACTGATCCAACCGAAATAGAATATCACACATATGTACATTGCAGAGAAGTATTATCGCCATAATAATATAAATTTAAGATTTCCATTACAATGTAGACTACATCACTCCTTTAATTTCAATTTATGATTTGGATTAATAAGATTAAGGACTGCCGTTTTGTTTATTGAAGCTTTTGCAACTTTTCAATAAAATAAATTTTGGATTTAGTCAATTAATTGAAGATGTTGTATCAACACTTCGAAGGTAAATTTTTGCTTGAAACGAATATGATAAATTTAAATTTCGAAGTTAATTAATACCAATCTACACCTCAGAATATAAGAACCGTGAACTCAGGATTCGCCTCACCTTTCCATAATATTTTCGGGGCTTTCATAGCTTGTATCACATTTTGGGTGGTGCTATAAATTAAATTCTTATATGTACTCGTATATAAAACTTATCTTTGTATGAGATAAGAAAATGAGAATTATATTGTGCCAATATATGAATAACATATTTCAAATGATTTGATTAATACAAATTTGCACATCACATCACATTTATCAAAAATAAAACCTGAGGAATTTCAGAACTACATGTTAGTAAAACACAATGTATGTTCATATTTGTCTTAACAAAACGAGTATTTACGAATGAAAATAAAAGAAATTACTATTGACCATGTTTTGCATTTTTTTTTAATATTTTATTGTTTTTGATATTTTGTTTGAATGAATGCGTGATAAATAATGACTCACTCCTCAAACTCGACTCGAAAAAAGTTGTCTGCCCTTATAACCAGGGAAACCGCAAATTTATGATTGCATGTTTTTTCTTGTGCGATGAATATCCCTACAAAAATTATTGGAGTACATGGTCCATTTTAGATAAAAGGAGTAGTTTTTGGACTACTCCTAAGTAATGCAGCCGTGGACCATTTCATTTGTACACACATTTATAGTTAAATACCATTTGGCAACACTAAAAATGTTTGGAGTTAAATTAAAACTCTGGCAGCTCCCCTGTTAAAATTAAAACAAATTCATGGAAGCTTAAAAAACACAAGTCGTCTTTTTTCAATTTCTGAATTTTAATTTGTATTTTTTTTTATATAATGTAATGTGGCACCACGAAATAAGCCCCAATGAAATAAGCCCCAAATCGAAAAATGAAATAAGCCCCAAAAAATTTTATGAAATAAACCCCAAAAAAAAATGAAATAAGCCCCAAACAAAATTTACGAAATAAGCCCCAAATAAAATGAAATAAGCCCCAAAAAATTTTATGAAATAAGCCCCAAATTTTTAAAAAATTAAATAAACCCCAAAAAAAATTAAATAAGGCCCAAATTTGTTAACTTTATGAAGTAAGCTTAAGAAGAAATCATAAAATGCAAGAATTTTATCCTCTAAATTATATCGAACACCGGCTTCGCGTTCCAAGCATTCTCTGTATAACCGGCCTACGGCCGGGCGCACGGAATTTATACTCTATGGTATATCGAACACCGGCTTCTCATTCGAAGTACTCTCTGCATAACCGGCCTACGGCCGGGCGCAAGGAATTTATCCTCTATGGTATATCGAACACAGGCTTCGCGTTCAAAATATTTTCTGCATAACCGGCCTACGGCCGGGCGCAAGGAATTTATCCTCTATGGTATATCGAACACCGGCTTCGCATTCGAAGTACTCTCTGCATAACCTGCCTACGGCCGGGCGCAAGGAATTTATCCTCTCTGGTATATCGAACACCGGCTTCGCGTTCAAAGTATTCTCTGCATAACCGACCTACGGCCGGGCGCAAGGATTTTAGATCTATTTTACGGATATGAAATAAGCCCCAAATAAAATGAAATAAGCCCCAAAAAATTTTATGAAATAAGCCCCAAATATTTTAAAAATGAAATAAGCCCCAAAAAAAATGAAATAAACCCCAAACAAAATATTTGAAAATTTTTTTGGGCTTATTTCATTTTTCGATTTGGGGCTTATTTCATTGGGGCTTATTTCGTTCCACCATGTAATGTAAGGGCTGAATTCGCACATTTGTATGTACTTAAAATATCATTGAATTAAACTAGTGACAGAGATACATATGTACATGTATTTATAAATTTTTACCGGAGTACCCGTGTGTGTACTCCATGGAGTAGCAAAATAGAGTAGTTTAGAAACTAACCCCTGTGGGTACTCCTTGGATTAGTAACATGGAGTAGTTTTTGGGTTAAGTGGTCCAGCCCTAGGACATCGCAATGTAAATTGGACCATGTTTTTCCCATACATTTGGATTAGTTTTGGAGTAGTCCTACTCCATTGTGGATTAGTCCATACACGTATGTATGGACTAGTCTCATTTTTTGTAGGGATAGACCCCAAGAAAGCATTGATAAGGGGCTGTGCACATATTATGTAACGCTCCAGGGGGGGTGGGGGGTTAAAGATTTGTTACTAGTGGGGGGCGGGTATAAAATCTCTGAAAACAGCGTTACGTAATATGTGCGCAGCCCCTAAGTTTAGGGATTTTTTTAAGGATTTTGGCATCAATGCACTAACAGCATGCTTTTGCATATTTCCTACTACACGGCAATATTTCTTTGACATTTTGCTTGTTTTACATGCGCATTTTCCTCTTTTAATAAAAATGATCCAACCAAATCAATAATTCGATTAAACAATTTTAAAATATTTCAGTAATTTTTCGAAATTTTAGACAATTTACTTATACCTATATCTTTCTTTGAATTGTTTCATGTTTATTCGCAGTTTTAATAAATTTTAATTAAATTATAAACCTAGTTTTTAGGCATCTTTCCGGTTTCCCTAACCTTAAGAATGAACTCGTTCGCGTAAAATTTGAATGAATGATTTAACTAGTATGACAATCATCAGGTCTGAAACATGTTTTCTTTAGAAACTCGTATTCCTATTGAATATAAAATATGTACGGATGTGTTTTGGTTCATTTTTTTCCTAATTAATTGTTACACATACAATGTATAACAAATATATTTGTATGTATGGTTGTGCACTCTACATTCATCGTAACTTTCAGTACACGTGTACTTAAACCGTCCTATTCTAAAGCTAAGTTCACATTTATCAAATATTTGTCGAAAAAAACGTAACCAAGAAAGAAACTAATAATTAATTTCCTTTAATTCCAATATTTTTTTAATTATGGGTTCGCATTTATTAAAAGCCGTATAAAAATACTTTTTTGTAGAATGATTAGTTTTATTTTGAAATGTAAAAACCAAGTTAAGTGACACTATCCCGAAGCAAAACTATTTATATATATATATTTATATAATATTTGATAAATGTGAACGTAGCTTAATATGGTTTGTTTTAGAAAAACTAAAGCACCTAATATTACAATTTATATCTTTTTATAGTTTGCTATTTTTTGAGTTCAAAATATCACACTTGAAATTGTTTTACTATAAATTTTTAGAAAAGTAGAAATTTTCTCAGATTCTGTTTACATCATCATTAACTTCAAAATCATCATTAAAATAGTGTTCATTATCGTCATCATTATCGTTTTCACTGTGGGGAAGAATAAGTAACTCCAATATCCCGGCAGTATCATTAGCGAAATTTGAAAATCTTTCGATTGAGGCCAATCAATGCCACTGGAAACAACTATTAATATTGTATGTATATTTTTTATCAACTGCAAATCAAGTTTTGTAATTTCTGCAGATACTTCAGCATTCTTAAAAAAAAAGTCTTGCAGTATTCCCATCGTTTAAGTTTCCAAAACCTGTTTTTGGTTGGTGAACAATCAATCCAATTTTCTCTCTAAATTCCCTATGAATGTGTTTTTTTGTATCAGCAATAATTTTTTTTTCATTATCACATCTAGCTTGCCATTTTTTTTATCGGAAGTTCATATGATAAGCCATGAGGGACAGATAAACCAAACTCCATGTTATCTATATTAACATCTTTTGAAATCATTTTATCAATATTGTTGAACTCTTTACATGTGGCGCCACATATGTATATAGAACTTTTGTGTGGACTTGTATCTGTAATAGCGTTACAAACTTTAACGTCAATCATCACTAAAATTAGGTCGTGATTAACTTTCACTAATCTCTCTCCAACTGATACTACGGAATCGACAAGAGCCTTTTCTTCAGTCTCCACTCTTGATTTTTCAAGTTTAATATTGCCGGTCGTTTCTTTCAAAAATTAAATTTTCATGATCAATATTTTTGCCAAATATTTTATTTTTCAAAAACTAGTTTCAATGGTACAATCGATGTTATAAATACTGAAGAGTCTGAGGCGTTAATGTTATGAAAGGCTTGTTTATATGAACTACATATGTCCTGAACTTCCGTCAAAGCCTCACTTAGAGTATAAAGTCATTTTAGACAGTTACCTAACACACTCAATTATTACAATTAATCAATTAATTACACTCATTAGCTAGAATAACAACAACAATAACAACAAAAGATTATAAAACCAACTTTTTTTGTTTGTGTTTTTCACATTGATTTTTAGAAACTAGTGTTCTCTCACAAAAACCTTCATAACTCAAAAATCGCACAAATGCGCCAATAGGCATTCTGGGATTTATTAGCTAAAATCTCATATTTTAAGAGCATAAAATCATTTTTTCTTGCACTCATCCGCAAAGTTGTTGAAACTCATTGTATATATCAAAAATACCACATTTTAGAGAAATTTGATTTTTTTTTTAATATTTCTAAAACATTTATCTAAACAAAAAATAATTTTTTATATGCTTGTTTATATACCTGAATTTGAAGGTTCCATTATACAACTTTTACTTATAGAAGTCTTAATAAAAAATATATTGACTTGAAATATCAAAATTTTCGCTTTTAATCAATGTGCGCAAAAACAACAAAAATTATTGAACCTTAAACACACACTGCAAATAAAGTATACAACTTAGAACTTTTATTTTTGTACTTAGTGATATAGAATTTTATCTACTTTCATATGCTACCAAATACGGTTGTGAAAGTTAAAGTTCATCTTTTGAATTAATCGCCACTTTTGAAGTCTTTCACCACACAGTGCGACAATCAGAAAAGTCTTGTAAATGTTTTGATAAATTTAAATACATAGTACCTACATACATAGTTGTCGTTACCTAAAACCGCTTACTAAGAAAAACTTGGAAATCGAATTGGATGTTGAATTTTTTATTTCTTTCTTGGGTATACGAGTAGTTGCTTTTTCAAGGAGAATCGGTCTTCTATTAATACTACCAGGTTAGCTGATATTTTTACTAAATGCAAATTAATACCAGTAGCTTATACGGTTTTGTACATACGTAAATAGATACATACATATATAAATTAGCCAAAAAGTTTTTGAAACATAATAAAAGTATCCGATTAAGTTATCTCCCCCGCCCCGCCACTACGCACCAGTTTTGAAAGATAACAAAAGTATTCTCATACATTTGTAGGTACCAACTATTTAAACAGATATTTTTAAGGTGACATATAAACATATATACATACATACAAACATGCTATGTACAATGTGAATCACTTCAATGAGAAATGATAAAATAATAGTTGAACTATAAAAAAACTAGTTTAACAAAATGTTACAAAAATAATAAAATATTTGGCTTTATCTAAAGGTAGACTGTTTTGAAATAATAACAAATTAAACGAAGTTGGAATATTTAAATAATCAATCAAAAGTGTGGAATTTCATTCCAAACAATATTGATTTAATGTTAACTGAAAATATTTCGCGTATTCGATTTCGTTAAATATATTTGTGAAAATAACTTAGGATTGCTGAAGAGATGTTGCAGCGACCTGATACGTTCTAATATCCTGATTGGATTTAAATAAATATTTTGTATAAATACTAGTTTTGAATAAGAAATTTAATCTTGCCAATTTTGCGGACATACACATCTACAGGGTGTCTGGTGGCAAATTTATATTTTCAAACTTAAATAAAAAACGTAATAATTGACACAGAGTTTTATTAAGAGAATTGAACGATAGAATGGAAATGCGAATTTTATTTTTTAAAGAGTATGTCATTCAGATGTCTTCCGTCGAGTTGAACACAGTATTCAAAACGGTGCCTTGCGTTCTGCGCCACACGCTGCACTAAACTGGGTCCAATTATCTCATGCGTGGATAAGGCACACCAAACAGTTACCCTGGGGCAATGCAATGGTTTTTGATGTTTCAATCGGGTGTTGCGGGTTCTTCGAGACCAGTAACGGCAGTTTTGCTTGTTGACGTGGCCATTTAAGTGAAAACCTTACCTTTTGTAAATAACGGTTTTGGTTAAAAGCATCTATGTATTAATTTCCGGCTACAAAATACATACTCGTATATTTAACATTTTTGCGATAAATTATTTTGTGGGCCGCTTTGAGCTAAAGGAAATATGAGAGTTACACTTACCAGAAAAGTTTGTTTTACTATTTTTTTACGAAAATAAATAAACCCACATATTTTCGTTAAAAATTTAAGAAAATAAACACGTTTAATTCGTTAAATATGATAAGACCTGACCTTTGACCTCGATGCGCGCCCAGAAAACGTTGTCCGACTTGGCTCAAATTTTCGTCACATAGCTTTTAGAGACCTAGTGGTACAATATTCCGTTGCGAAAATTCTAAAATTCATCTGACTGTCGTCCTAATGTCCCCCCGGGGGTAGATAGTTTCATCTTGTTGATTGTTAAGGGTACCTAAGGTCTAGCCCATGACCAAAACTAATAGAAAGCTAATCCTTCGGGATTTACTTTCGAAACTCCACCAGTAGTTTGAACTGGTACTACCGGGACCGGCAAGCTCTCATGGGAGATTGCTTACTGGATGGTAGAGTGATGACCTACGTTGTTTGCGATGTGAAGTACAATTGAGCCGTCGCATCTCCCCCTGGTTTCATGATTCCGTGGCCGGTTGTTGGTTGAGGTCTCCTTCGGGAGTACACGTAGTGGTTGCGGTTGTTATCAAAAGCTGGGAGAGGTGTTGGTTTAAAGACTGATGCTTGTTCCGGTGCTTGCGCTGGACGGACTTCGTGTCTACCAATGTGAAGCCTCTATATGCTGTTGTGAATCAGAGATAAATGGAGAATTTGCTACCTGTTGTTGTCCCCTCGGGGATGACTTCAGGTTATTCCCGAGAGGGTGACTCGGGGGCGATGGTGGACGCTTAATAAGCACCCTGCGTTTAAGTACACCGTCAGATGAACCAAATGGTAGGAGCTGACGTAAACTTGTAACACAATCTGTCGTCCTAATGTACACATATATCTTGTAAACCATTAAGGTCCAAATTTACATTCTTTAATTAACTAATGACATTGGTTTAACCAAAGATTTTTCATACAAATATCATAAGTTAAGTTATCATCATTAGTTACCTAAAGACTGTAAATTTGGGTCTAAGTAATAGACAATCTAGTGAAATTGAGCTTCAGGCATTTTTAAACGACTTCAAAAAAGGAATTCGGGGGTGTTTTTTCTATCATATTTCAATCGATTTTTAAAATATTTTCCTTTGATCGGGGTTGCTTGCAATTTTGTCCCATATACTCCATAATATTTTAAATTTCATTGACGCTCCCAACGAAAAACTCTTATGTGGTTGCCAAAAAAAAAAAAAAAAAAAAAAATTTCCTCTTCTAATATCCTCCTACACAATAAATAAAAGAGCTGATAATTAAAAAAAAAGTCCAACTAAATTTATAGTGACATCACTGGTACACAATAGTATTATGTCTTTGCCACTCTCAAAATAATTAAGTAGCTGGCTACACTGCTATAAATGTAACTACTAGCATTTGTAGTCGTGTGTTCGTGTAGCCTGCTGTGCTGTATGTGTTTAATTCATAACGCTGTGTGCAAGATTAAACATGCGTGTGTTGTTTAAGAGTTAATAAACACAAAACCACTCAAATAATTACCGGTGTTGAGTAACGGTCTTAACGAATTGCTAAACAAAAACTAAAATAAACAAAAAACGATAAATGTGTTAACAAAGAAGAAATATTAAAAAGTGTTATTTTGTTGTCATTAAAAGCTTTGTTAATACAGCTAAAGCTCTTGAAAACCAAAACTCTCTTTTAATATACTTTCGTGTTGCCACTTATCCCGGGTATAAAATGCCCTCAAAATTTGTATTTAATATGCACCTTGTTTTACATAAACTGAGGTACATATCGCCAACTCACTTATTTTTGATATTCACCCCTATTATGAATGTCAATATTGTCTCATGTGACGTCGGCGATTCAATAATGGCATTGCTATTGATTGACAACGTCATCGTATTATGAAAGGAATTTAAAGGCGACATTGTCTTAAGTTGACTCTGTTTTTGTCGACAACAATTTTAACAACGACTTGATCAATTGGTTTTTGTAACTGACTCAGTGTTTTTAAAATGGAACAAAAAAATTAAAATAACGACAATTAAACCATTTGAGGAGCTAATGCAGCAGCTGGAAAATAAATCATACCTTGCTAATTACATAGGGGCATAACACCAATTAATTAATTAATTAATGTAAAGAATTTACAAATATGTAAACTAAATTGTATTGGACCACCAATTCGAGATAGCGATGGATGGCAAAATTTAAGTTTAAAAAGAGATTGTACTCGTATGAGGTGAGGAAAGATTTCATTTGCAAGGTGAAAAACAAATTGATTCTGAATAAAGCAGAAGTTAATGCAAAAGGAGGAAGAAGATGCAAATTATTCAACATTTCATCTTTGGAAGCTGCTGCTTACTTGGTCCAATTTTAAAAGAAACATAATCTGGGATAATTCAAGGAATTGAACCCACTATTGGCGAAATAGCAACACTAAACATAACTGAAACAGAGTTTTGTAAGCTTGAGAATGCCGAAAAGTTGCCCTCAACTTTCGCACATTCAGCTACAGTGGAAGTCAGTTCTAAAAAAAAATTAAGTCAAAATCGTGAAAGCTGGAAACGAAATGAATTTTTGAGCATTATTATGTTCTGCAAAAGAAGGTTTCTATTGAAATATATAATATAATGAAAGAAATAATTTTTTTTTAATGGACACATTTCTCTCAGCATTTTTGATCAACTTATGCAATTATATTATTACGTTTTGTTTAATAACTCGGTTGTTATTGGAGATAATTTGGCCAAATTATTGGATTTTTCGATTTTTAGAATGCTGCGGCTTTCACTGCTCTGCGGCTTCTATTTATGGAGTTACGGCCAAATTACTAATTTCAATATTCCCGACACGGTAAAATTAAATAAAAATACATACACCCAAGGCGAATTAAACCATGCGGCAGCAGGAGAAAACAAGAACTTGGCAACATTTGCTGGTGTGGTTGTTAACTAGGCTGATTAGTGAAGACATTTAAATCAATAGAATACTTTAGGGGTTAACATGCATTGGGCGATTCAAATACTTAAAAAAAACAAAAGACTTAAGAAACAAACTTAGTGTTAGGTTTTTTCGTTACGGAATTTCTTGATTCGGCCACCGCGCTGTAAGCCCGCATTAAAAGCTATGCAATAGCTTAAAAATAATTAAACTAACGTCAAAATTTATTGTTATGACATTTATTTCTTTCATATTATCGATAACAAGGCAACGTCAACACAATACCTTTAGTTAATACCGATATGGCATTGTGTTGATGTCGACGGCATACAAATGTGACGACGACTATAGTATTGTGTTGACGTCGACGTCGACATTCATAATGGGGGTGATTGTGTATTTATCATATTGCGATAGGTTATCCAAATATGGAAAAAATATTGATTTGAAAAAACATGGTGACGATAACGTAACGATATATGTATGTATCGGCGCGATATTTTGTTTCGTTCTGCTTGTGTTGTCTTGAAATAATTCATTATATCACAAATTATTGCATCAAAAATCCCTTTCTTAAGAAAGATTAAAGTAGTTAATAGACACCATGAAAATTGATATTTTAGAAAGCGAAAAACGATAATTTCGTTTGTAATCAAAGTACTTTTAAAATTCATTGTTAATAATGACAATGAATTTCTCTCCTAATTTCTTTTACAGTAAACTATAAAAAAATTGCATACTTTTAGGAGCGTCAGTAAAATAAGCTTTGCATGCGATTAAAAAAGCTTAATTTCTATGAATATAAAATATTACAAAAAAATCGAAATACAAAATAAACGAAATCTGAAGAAAACAATCGGAATAAAATTATGGAATTGAAACCAATTTGTGAGTTGCTCATATATTTTAATATGATTTTGGCATTTAAATGATCCTTATGAGGGTACTTTCCCCTTCCTTAATAAGAGGAATTTGAGAGTTTTACTTCATATAATAATCGTTTCCTAATGTTAAATAAAATGATTTTCCTGCCGACATCAGACAGAAATTACAAAATAAAAACAAAAATCTGGCACTGTCATGACACGTCATAAGAGAGCTCTGTTGCCTCTTTTTCACAAAAAGCTCAAGTCAGCTGGTCCAAGTCAAAAGTTGATTTGCTGTTGTCTTATTTTTTTTGTTTGTTTATTATATACTCGTACATGCGCAAAATCATGGCAATGTGTCAATGGGACATGAAAGTGAAATAAACAATAAAATTTCATTAAAAAGAAAATACGAAAAATTTATGTTTTCATGTGGTTTTTTGTAAGTGGGCACATGAGTGTGTGTTTAAAAGTAAGCGTGCAGTTTTTTCAGAGTTGCCAAGTTCTGTGAGATAAAAAAAAATTTTTTTTCTAAGATTTTTACAAAACCTATGTAAACACTGTGCAGCTATGTAAACACTGTGCAGCTTACGCGATATAGTCGAAATTCACTAAATAATAATCAACAAGGGGGAAGTCTATCTCAAATGCAGACGCCAGGTATACTCTTCTTCACAGCATTCCGGCAACACTGTTAATTATGTATTTATCAACTCACACACATACAAGTAATTGTAAGTACATATATTCGTACATAAATGGGTTTGTGTTTAATTTTTTTTATAACCGTAAAAGTGATGCATTAATGCACATGTGAAGTGAATGTTTGTGCATCTGATTACAACAAATATTTTTGCTTCTGCAACCATTGTGTCGATGTGTGGCTGTGTGTTTGGATGGGACTATTTTTGTTATGTGCAATTATGCACTGCTTATATACGGGCAGATGCACCTATTTACTTGTGATTTTTATCAAATACTAGATGATTGTTTTTTTATATGGGGGAACCATCCACCCCACTCATCAATCCATTTTTCTAATTCTGATAGGCGGACGTAGGACCATCTGTCATTCAACAACAAAAATAATTTTGTTCTGTTTGAAATACGAATTGGGTTAATAGTTTAGTAAATACAGGAATTGCCCCTTCCTCCCCTCCTCGTGCCCCTAGCGTTTTGAAATATACTTTAAAACCTAATCTCATACCTACGAAATATGCATACAAAATTTCATTAAAATCGGTCGTTCCGTTTCGAAGGAGTTCGATAACAAACATCGTGACACGAGATTTTTATATACTTATTAGAAAATGTATTTGTGCCATCATTTTTGTTTTCATAGAATGGAATACAACATAAGTAGAAATTAGAAACTTACCAACCAGTAATTGCATAAAGCACTGCAAAACCAAACCCAAGTATGCCTGCTCTCCCCATTTTAATGAGAACAAAGAATGAAAAAAGAAAAAGGTTTAATGGTGCAAGTTCACGTGAATGCTACAAATGTGTACGTGTGTTTGTATTTAAAATGGCCTTGCTCAGTGTCATTCATTTTCTATTAAATTTTTATATCAGATACAATTTTCTTTTTATGAAGTGATTTATGCTTTAATTGAATCTTGATTGTCTTAATTGTTAAACAATAAATAATAATTTACTTATTTGTTGCTGATGTTTGGTTTCCGGTTAGAACTTTGATTAAAAGAAAAACAAAACTTTTATATAAAATAAAACTTATTGTTATTTGCAGTGTTAAATTCAATTAATAGATTCTCAATTTATTTTTGCAATAAAAATGTATTCTTGCATTTTCTTTTGTTGTTAAATTTACACAGAAAAAAGCTTTGCATATACTACTCATTATGAGCGTTACTTATTGAATTAAATTGAATGTTTCTTGTTTATTTTTTCGAAAATCATTATACTCATGCGCTAAAAATTCGTCTTTGCACTTCACTCTCAATTTCTTAGTTTACCCTACACCTTAAAGAATGGTTGTTTAGCATGTTATTTAAGACCTCTTTTTTAAATAGAAAGAAAATATTTTTACAAAGAATTTTTTCTCAATTAATGCACTTTGTTTCACATTTTGTTTAAAAACAAAATTATCGTAAGATATAAAAACTAACCTCAATATCCGTTTATACTCGTATGCAATTAATCCATCATTCTGAGACTTGAATCTAAGTTCATTAATCGATTAAGATATTTTTTTTGTACTTCATTTAATTAACTAATACAGGGTGTTTTTATAAAGGTATAAAATTTTAAAATGGAATAAAACAAAGGTGATTTTTTTTAATTGACATTAAATTTACTTTATTCGAAAAATAATCTTCTGGCGTTTTCCCAACAGAAAACAGTCTAGTGGCGTTAAACCGCACGATCTTGCAGGGCAATTCACGGGTCCGAAACGTGAAACTCTGCTGTTATCAAAGATTTCCTTCAATAAATCAATTGTGGTACGAGCTGTGTGACATGTTGCGCCGTCTTGTTGAAACCACAGCTACTGCACTTCATGGTTGTTCAATTGATGAACGAAAAAGTCACTAATCATGGCTCTATAGCGGTCACCATTGACTGTAACGTTCTGACCATCATCGTTTTTAAAGAAGTACGGACCAATGATTCGACCAAAAGCACATCAATCAGTCAGTTTTTCTGGTTGTAACGGCTTCTCAACATACATTTCAGGATTATCTTCACTCCAAATACGGCAGCTTTGTTTATTGACGTATCCATTCATCAATAAATAGTAGTGCGCGGTACATATTTCGAACAGAACCATGATTTTCAAAATAAATTTTCAAAATTTGGAAGCGTTGTTCAGGCGTGAGGTGGCAACTTAAAGTTGTATACCTCTATAAAAACACCCTTTATGACGATACTTTTGTTTAGCTATGCCGATTATCTCTCGCTAAAAATGCGACGACGTATTTAGAATTATAATTGCTAGTGTGAAAATTTCAAAGCATACCTTAGGGATGTTACTTTATATTTGATTGGTTTTATCACTTCCAGATCGTAAGTAATATGAACAAAGTTTAAAATAACAGGGCTAAATCACGTTTCAAACGGAGTTAAAAAAAAAGACAGCAGACTCCCGATAACTCGTAAAAACAAGGGTTCACTAAATTTTTATCAAAAAAAGGGATGTTTTACAGTTGCGCCTGTAATGTCTATATATGCTCTAAAACCTCCAAAATGCTTTTGAAAAAAAAAAAGAAACATAAGAGTTTATGCAAGTGCTATTTGGGTTCGAATAGAAGCTTTGGAATTTCAGAGCATTTAGGCTATACTTTAATGTAAAATGAAGTTCGAAATGGCACTGGTCTAACAAAAATTGTAAAGTGGATTATTTTTTTAAAACTTTTTCAATATTAAACTAAAATAAAATGACCATTCAAACAATTGGTTGTCATTTGGATAAATTGTTACGAAAAAACCAAACTAAGATTTTGAAAACTATAAAACATCGAAATTTTATTTTTCAATTCAAGTTTTATTCATCAAGAATTTTTTACCGTAAGACAGTCTACTTAGTTTTTTTTTGAGTTTACTTGATGTTGGTACTAGCCCAGGCGAATTCATAACAGGTGATCGCACTAATAAAACAAGTACAACATGTAACAAAAACCACAAGCATTTTGTTTTTGTAAAATCATTGTAAAATGTCAAACTCAAGAAGCAAATATTGCATTTTGACATCCGACAATGATGACAATGCAAAAAAAAAAGTTAACAGCTGTACTTACAAGTTCATCTGTAATGAATTCGCCTTGGGTACTAGCACAAGACAGGTTTGCATATAAAAATAAGGAGTTTTTTCTTGACAAACAAAATAATGTTGTAAAAAAAAGTAGGGTTCGAAACAGGCAGAAAATTACATTGAAAATGTACTGAACGCTTTCAGTACATTTCAAACCGTTCGAACGGGCCAAAATAGATTAGAAAGTACTACAGGGCCATCAAACATTCAAATGTGCCACAAATGGCCCAATTATGCCACATTTCCTATCATTGGTATATATATAAAAAAGGTCTGTTTTTGGGGAGTAGTAAAAAGATAAATACCATTATCGTACCTTTCACTGAGGAGGGGGCGGCGTTCAAATATACGCTTAAATTCGATAGATTGCTTTTGCATTTCTTACGTTACTTCTACTTCTTGTAAAATTTTTAATTTTTCATAGATAATTTTAAATCTTGTTCTTCAAGTTGATTTCAAACTTCCAATTGACGGGCGTGTGCACTCTTCTGAAAAGCACCGATTTTCACATTCAATTGTTAGATATGCAAACTTTTACCAAATATAAAGACAGCAATTCACTACGATACGATGAGATACGATACAATATTCGTAATAAGTTTTGAATGAGAAAAGGAGTATGCCATTAGCTGAACATGTACATATGTATCTTGCAACTACAATTTATTAATTAATTTTTATTATTTTAAGAGATGTAGTGGGTATTTTTTTTAAATCTTTTTTTAAAAACAATTTTTTTTTCGGTTGTAATAGTTTACAGCTTGTGTCGACTATTATTCGTTTATCTTTTGCTCGTTTGGTAACATAAGTTGTAATACACATATTTATTTTTGTTATTGTATTTGGCCATGTTATTCGTTGCCAATAGTAGCAAACATTCAATTGTTGTATGATGAGTCTTACGAATTACGAATTCAGTTGAGCATATGTCGTTAGTGTGTTAAAACATCTTTTGAAACGCGAAGGAAATTTCTACCAGAAAATACATAAAGTGTTTAAAAAAGAAGAAAAAAAAACCAAGGAAAAACTTGAAGCAATAAATAATTTTTTATATTATTGAAAGCAGTGCAAAATTTAGTGCAAAACTAATAAAATCATTTCAATGAAAAAAAATTTAATGGTATTTTTTAAATATCTACGAAAAGATTAAAAGAATTTGTTAAAAAGCAAGAAAAAAAATAAGAGCAAACGAATAAACATTTTTTCTTTATGTAAACAGTTAATCATTTGTTAAATCAATCATTTCAAATAATTGAAAATTATAAATACATACATAAGTATGTACGTATGTATGTATATAAGTATGTATTTATTAATAAGAGAGTGTGTTTTTTTATAAATGCTAAAACGCTAGAAATATTCTAAAAACTAAAAGCGAAAAGAGAAAAAAAGTGAATTTAATTAAAACCACCATTCGTCGTTCGTCCAAACCATTCATCCTTTTTATTAAATAAAAATGAGTCTACGAATTTAATCGACGACGTATTCTTTTGTATCAGCGTTTGGGTGTTCTCTATGTTTGCTGATTATTAAGATTCTATTTTATTTTTGCTTTTGATGCAAATCTGTAATGACGGTCAATTTATCAGCGGTGTAATACTACGGTTGTTGGACACATTATCGTTGTCGTCTTTTTCACTGTCGACGTAATTTTTCTTTTATTTTTGTTGTTGTTGTTTACGGTCCATTCATTTCAAAGAAGACAAAAAAAAAACTACTTAAATACATTCAACTTTTGAATAAACACTAAAAAAAATTACGAGAACAGTACAAGAAATACTGCTCTTGCGCACCAAACCTCTGACTTTACGACAGGGAATTTTCCATCGTTGATAAAATGCATCTGCAGAAAGATTAATTCGTGCAGCTTTTGATCCTGGTAGAAGGTTCCCAATGTAACAGAAATCCGCAATTCATCAATCATGGAAGAGGGTAGCAAATCTTAGTGTTGCCTGACGTCCAATTGCTCAACACTTTTCCAAATTTATTTCGATCTTGTGAAATATTTCGGGTAAATTATGTCTTCGCTGTATGAAGAAAATTGTGTCACTTTAATTGATTACCCCCGATATATCTAATGCGTTTGATGTGTTGTGGCATAATGCACCTATCATTTTGAGAGTTCAAGATTAATTCAGATTCAACGTAGGACTCTATTCTTTCTACTGCCGCATCTCATATATTTCAAAAGACCACATTCTAAAGTCTATTCAGTAATAGACCAAACCTGTGGAAGATGAGTGCTGGAAGAAAATGTTAAATGATGAACTAAATCACGATATTATAAAAATTCATAAATGTAGTTTGTTCCTTCTGTAGTTATAGATGATAGAAATGTTAAAATAATCAGAAGCTTTCCTGATATTTTTGACAAGAAGATCCAAGGTGAAGTTCGATAGACTGCTAGCATTTTTCAAGTCCACATATTTTTGAGATACTTCAGTACATAAATGTAGTGGATCTCTCTCATATACTAAAGCGATCGTTGCCTTTTCAAATACATGCTGCACATTTACATAGTTGTAATAATATTTGTGAGTTCAGGATAACAGTAGATATTCTGTGATGAGCAGTTCCTGATTCTGAAGACGATTTGGATTCTAAAATCTTTTCCGTTTTCCACGTAAAAATTATTTATTGAATGATTAAAACTAATAATCTTCTGGTGTTTTCTTTTCTACAAAAAATGGTACATCTCCATGCAGAAAATTTACTTTGGTGTTCCTTTCTTAAAAATGTTTTGCTCTCTAAAAGGGCAGTGTGTTTGATTCTAAAACAGTGGAGGGCATTTTTTGAAATGCTATACAAGAATATTCTGTTTGCGCGACGTTGACACACGTATACTATAAGCTTCTTCGTGTAGCTTATGATAATTAACATTCGGATGTTGCGTGGTTATCATTTCGTCAAAGTAAATCAAACCAGTAAAGTTGGGTTTCTCAGCTCAGTTGAGTGAGCGCTCTTTTCCGCTCAGCTCAGTTAACTGAGCTAGTTCGCTGTTTTAGTTCAATAGCTCACTTTAGTTCAGTAAAATACATTAGCTCCATTGGTTTCAGCTCAGTCTATCTTTGTTACGAAAGTAAACAAAGCGAAAACAAAAAATGTTTCTGCCATATCAGCGTTACCATAACGTTTTTATTTTTAAACTACTAATTTGGAAAACAATTTAATTTTAATTATATAAAAATAAGCTACAATATACAGCTAATTTCATATATTTTTTATTAAGACATAGCCTAACATAGGTGTCACACGATCAAGATTTGCTATCAATTTTTTTACACATACTGCTCGTAAAAAATGCACAAAAATTGATAGCTGTGTCGTAGGCTGCAAGCAATTTGCTTTTAAGATGTAATCAAGAAAACAATTTAAAATGCTGTTTACTTGAATGAAAAATTGAAACAAAACTTGGAAGCAAAATTTATATCAAATTGATAGTCAAATTTTTAAATAAAAAATAATTAATTTATATAAAAAAAATTGTGAAAAAATATTCATGCATCAAAAAGTTTTAAAAATGAGTAATTTTTTTGGAAAATTTTTTCCAATTGGCTTAAATATTTTCCTTTGCCCCAAACATATTTTTAAGTTTCTATTATTTGAGTATAATGATACTAAATTTAAAGTTGTTCATATAATTGGTATTCCAATAATTCTGTTCCCAAAACTTGTCAATAATTTTTTTTTTAATCGTTAAACCTAATGAGTATCAGTCATCATCATCTGTTTCATGATTTACGTTTGGCATTAAATGACTTAATTCAAGAATACTTTGGTTGTTATTCTTCCCAATATTAGCAGGTATAAAGAAGTAAGATGAAAAAAACTTCAAATCAAATACAAATACTAAAAGGCAAGAAATGTATTTTACTTTTGGCAACAGACAAATTTTTTGAGTGTATTATTATTGACCGTCGTTCGTTTTTTGCTGCTTCCCACACTAACACACATGAGAGAGTATGTGTGTGCCCACCACTGTTCTAAAAGAATCACCTCATTAATGGTGGAAGGCATTGCACTTTATGCCCCGTAAAATCGACAGTGTCGATAGTGCCCTGTAAAACTTAGCTGTCAGCTGTTAAAAACAGGACGTTCCACCTTATCATAAGTTGTGTTTTGTTCTAGTGAAATAACAAGCTGCATTATTACAGGGTTGGCAAGGCATTTTATACATGTACCTTTCAACAAGGTGCCTTTTTGTGTGTAGAAAATAAAACACCATTAGTATACATATTAATACACGGTCGATAGTCACTAAAAACCCGTGAAAAAAATCGTGGAAAAATACATGCGGCATATGGATAATTAAGGGAACGTGGAAGAACTCCAAATATTTACTGACTAAAACGTGCGTAATAAAAGTGAAGATAAAACAGTTTTATTAAAAGAAAAAAACATTTGTATAAGAAAAAAAATTATGTTTGTTTAATTTTTGGAAAATTTCCACCAGCTGGTAAAAGAAGGAACTTCATCCTCAACCACATTGCAGGAAAAAGATATATATTATTTTTAATAAAATCTAAAAAAATTGGTACAAGTTCAAAAATTTGTTGCAAAAGTGGTAATATCTTCTTATTTGTAATCCGTTTTATTTGGAAAATTGTTTAAAAAAAATAACGTGTAATAAAAGAGTTGAGTGTATACGTGGTAACTAGTGTTGGTAATTTTTGCTACTTTTAATTACACAATACTATACAATACTTTTCATTTGGGTACTCAATACTAGACGTTACTTTTAAAAGACAAGCTTTTAAGTACAGTTGTAGGTATTTTATCACAAAGTTGCATATCGACCGTTCAATTTTCAGTGGACTTAAGTATAAAAAATACAACACTGGAAGTATTGATGCTCGCTACCCACTACCTAATACTTGGCCTGCACTAATGTTACATATTAGTAGGTTGCATTTTATTTTTGGGCCTACTTCTAGACAACAGTGTGAAGCACAAATTATGCTAAGGGTGTCCAAGTTTTAGGCCTGTGATAATGCTTATCCTCCAGTTTTTTTTTTTAATTTCTAGGATTTTTTCATCGACTTGAACATTTTAATTTTAAAAATAATTTTCTATATTAAAAACATGAAATTGTATAAAGCCACCGAAATATTTTTGCTTTTTAAAACGTTTGTAGACTGCCCTCGTACTAACAAAATCTATACTGTGAATATGTAAAAAAGAGCTAGAAAAACAGCCAACTGTGACCATACGTATTCGGTAGTTGTTATTTATTTTTTTTTTTGCAAAAGTGTGAAGAAATATTATTTAACAGAAACAACTAAGAAAAATATATTTCAATTTCTATTTTTTTTTATATTTTTCTGCATTTGTAAATTTAATCGATTTTAAGGTTTAAAAATTTTTAGTTCGCATATAGAGATGTTTCTTTTTTTGTGAAATAAAACAGGAAGTAAATTAAATTGTTGCAAAAAAAGGGTGTGAAAGAATTAGAATTATTGAAAACAAGCTCCTTGCCAGCAAATATGTAGGTCTCAGTTAGCCGATTTTATGCTAACTGAAAGTTACTTAATCAGACTTTTAAATTAAGAATGAAATACAGAAAAGGTTAATTAATTCTGGGGGAATTTCAAAATGTATCAGTATTTATTTCGAAGTATCTACACCATCTCATCAGCGTTCATTTGATCATTTAGGGCCAGTTTTTTACTTAATATTTAAGTTTTAATTATTTTTAGGTTCTAATGAAATACCGAATTGTGTTTTTGAGTGCATATTAAAAAAAATATACTTAAATGAACAAATTTGTGTATTTAAATAATAATTAAGATTTACGAATTTCCATATGTTTTTGACTGCTTGTTCTTGTTATTTAAGACAAATCCAATAAGCTGCCAAATTGCATAAAATTTAGTCTTGTTTTGTCGCTATTAACCTTTTAATCATTTTCAAAGTTGCTTTTATTCTATTAAATCATTTCAGTAGTTCTGAATTATTCTTATTTTTAGCTAAAATAAAAAAACATATATATTTTTTTGGGGATTTTTCTTTATTTATTCCAGTCAGCTGTTCTTTGAGGAAATTTGTGGGAAATTTTTTATATTATGTGGTGCTACCATATTTTCACCGTAATTAAATAAGAACTTGAATTATTCACTGAAAAATAGAATCTTATTTAAATATAACATAAATTTAAATAAAAATTAACTTTCTAATGACATACTTAAATATGAAGTAAAAACCTGGTCATTAGACCACTTATAAAGCTGGATATTAGTGGATAAGATGATCAGCTACTTAGCCAACTTTTCAACATAAATAGAATTGGAGAAACGTTTTGTAACTTCTTCTTTTATTCAATTTATGATTTATGAAGAAATCATGATTAAAAGTTCATATTTTATTATTATTATTGTACAAATTTATTTTTATTTTTTACTCTTTACATTACTTGCTTCTTTATCCTCTTTTTTGTGTTACTCGTTTCCAAAAAACAAAACAGTCATTGCTGTAATTTTATTTCTTGTTGAAATGTGAGTGCAATTAACCTAAATAAATGCGTGGAGCCTAGAAAAGTTGCTTGTGTTTGCTCGTAATTTTCATAACAATTCAATAAAATAGCATGGCGTCAACATGTGGTAGGAAAATCGCAAAAAAAAATTGTAAATCGATGTATAAAGTTTACGAGAATCTATTAAAATGTATTTAAACTTCTCTTTTTTTCCATACAACTTCCAGCACAATACTTTAGGTGAAATGCTGCACAGTGGTAGATGAAATTATGATATCAAAAACGCGGTTTAGTACAAGGTTTTTTTAAGGATTTAATCACGCTGCTTACAGGGGCTTAAAATGATTGTAATGCTTAAAACAAACCCAATTATCCCTAAGGTGTACTTTCAAGGTTTCGCAAACAGATCACAATGGTAAAAGTGTCGCATTGTTACGTTTTTATATTTTTATCCCTTTATCCTCCTGTTGTATTTCTCTCATAACTACTGTATGAACATAACAAGTGAACACAACACAATATTTCAACTTTTACCTCGTATGTAATCGGCTTTTGAGCTCTTTAATAAATGGTATGTATGTATTTTTAAAGAAAGGTGGTCAACAAAATGTGATCTCATCAATCTGCTCATAAGCTTTATTGAGATGAAAATATACATAAATGACATGTTCGTGTAATATTTTCTTTACATACAACCGCTATTAAATATATTTTAAGCTCAACAGACTTATGACTTTTCGTTATGAGCACAAGCATACAGAATATCTTAATCCATTTTATTTTATTATTATTTTTCATTTGACTTTCTCGTTCAAAATTGTTCCAGTTAATGTCCGACTTTGTAGCGATGTTAATATGCATATCTGTCACGTTTTGTCACTTATCATAAACATTAGCTCACGCGACATACATATGTATGTACAAACAATCATTCATGATTCATAAACATATTTGAGTGTAGCGTTTATGAACGAGTGTTCTTGGTAATAACTTAAAACTTTCGTTTAAAATTTATTGTTAATTATATGGGATATACATATTTGCTTTTCTCTTCAATGTTTTATGTTCTCAAATGTACGAGTAAGTGAAAGTGTAATATTACGTAATTACGTGACATTAGAAACACAGGCAACGAAATTCATGTTCATTCATCATACTAACATGCTTGCACGCAGTATGTACTTACAATAATACGAGTTCATACATATGTATGTATGTTACATAATTATTTATGACTACACGCGACATGTTGAGGAAATAACAAAACATACTAAAAGCAAAAAGCACAAAAAGTGCCAGCTATTCCTTATTTCACCCTCCAGAACATACACTGTAATACAGAACATAAATTACCAAAAGCACCAATTTGTCCCGTTTTTATCCTTTAAAAAGTACTCCGTACTCCACAAGGAAAAAAGTACCAAAAGTAAAACAGCACCGAATATAGAAAGTCCCATAATTAAAAAAGTAACTGCTTTTTTAAATTGCAGCCCCAGAAAGTTTGTTAATTTATAAAAAGTTTATAAAACATTAGTACAAAAATAACAAAAAAAATAAAACTGCAAATTTGTCCCCTTTTTTACCCCTTAAAACGTACCGTATGTTTCAATCTGGATCACATGCTATCCGCCTATCAAATTTAGTGGAACAATCATCGGGATATACAAACTTTTATATATATATATAGATATTAAAATGGAATGGAAACTAATTTTTAACAATCTAAGGCCTATTCTCAATCTTGTGCAAATGGTCTTGCATCACTGGCTTAAATCCAAAATCAACTCTGCGGCCCTGCTCCACAAGATAGACGAATGAGTGCAAAATTTTTATAAAAAGCACTTAATATTTAGTGTGATTTCCATACAAATTTAACACTCAAATAATTTGTCTGTCATTAATTAATTATTGATTCAAAAGAATCAATTAAAAATATTTATTACGAATATTTTTAATTGGGAAAGAATCGTATATGAATTAAATATATAATTAACATACAGTGAACTCGCTGAAACGTGAACTACTTTTTACCGACGGTGATGATTTTAATCCAAATTTAAATTATTAGAGTAGCCGGTGTAAAAAAAAGAATGTCCATGGTTTGGTTTGTTTATGTTACTGGATGTTTATGTTTCTGCTAATTCACTGTATTTAAAATAATTAATTAAAAGAATTCAATCTGCAAAATGCAAACTAATTTATAAGCAATTGGCATGTGGAAATTATTGAAGTTTTATGGGGTCTTCATTTCAATTATTTTCATAACATGGTTTTAAATGTAAATATATGCCCCTATTTTGATTCACAACTCAACTAAGTTGAGTTGTCAATGTTACAACTCAACTCAACTATTTCATTGCATTATGGTTTACAACTAATTTTCGTTGTCTTCGTTAAGTTCTTGTCAACTTTAATATGACAACTTGAATCAAATATTAGATACATACATGCATATGTATGTACTTATGTACATTCAAACTGTGTTGATAATACTTTGGAAAATTTATATAAATTAATTTATAAAAATGGATATATCTGTCGAAAGATTCAGAGGAAAAAAATGTGAATCTTATGCGTAGCGACGCAGTATTAGAAGTCGAAGTAACTTATTGAAATTACCAACTGCCAAGTGCGTAAATGCATTAAAGAAAGCAAAATAAGCTACTCATATATTTTTTGATTCATTAGTAATTTTAGAATATTTGCTGAATGAACTAGATGATGTTTTAAATATTATTGAACAACACATCAGTTCACAATGGATCGAAGCAGCTTTGACTACTCAATTAGGCGATCAATCTCCTGTTTTTTTTTTTGCAATTTTGCTGAAATTAATTTTAGTATATGTACATATAAATTCTTATTGTATATTTTATAAAATTTATACAAAGTTACATTGTTTTGTCCATTTTTATCACTCGCAGGCAGAAACACAACGGATAAAAAGTAGTTGTCGTAGTTTGACAGCTTATACAACTAAACTCAGAATAGTTGTAAATCATAATACTCGTAACAACTTAACGAAGACAGCTTATTGAACAGCCGATTGGAAGTTGAGTTGAGTTGTAATCCATAATAAGAATTTGACAACTACAACTCAACTATCAATTCAGTTGTGAATCATAATGTTAATTTAATTAAAGCATTTATTAAATTTATTATTTAAGATATTCTCTAAAGCTACGTTCACATTTATTAAATATTTGTCCAAAAAAACGTAACCACTATTTTTGCTTAGGGATAGTGTCATTTAACTTGGTTTTTATATTGCAAAATAAAATTAATTAATCTACAAAAAAGTATTTTTATGCAGTTAAAAAAAATATACGAACCCATAATAAAAAGAATATTGGAATTAAGGGAAATAAATTATTAGTTTCTTTCTTGGTCACGTTGTTTTCGACAAATATTTGATCAATGTGAACGTAGCTTTAGTTTTGTAATTTTTATTTATTTGTTGATGGTTAAGTAACGTCTATTTACATTTCATTGGTACTTTATCAACTCATCAGTAGACTTACACCATACTTTTGAAAATGCTTAAACCTCTCATCTTATCCACAAATTTTCAAAAAATCATTGGAGAAATTACATTCATACATGGATACAAAATGCGTAAGAATACGAGATACTCGTATGTATATAAGAACTTCTCATATTAAATTTACAAGTTAAATCAACATTTGGTTAATACGTACTAGTGATGTTACGAATACTCGTATTCGATTATTCGACTATTAAACTATTTCAAAATATTCGTATTCATATTCGTATTCGCCAAATTCAAAGGAATATTTCTCAATATATTAATTTTTAATAATTTTTATTTAAAGAAAACTTTTTTTTTGGCGTAAGATAAAAACCGACACAAATATATATTTTTCAACTAGCATGTAAAAGTTCAAGTCTTATTTGGTCATATCATGTTAAGTTTGTAATCAATAGAGGAATGTTGGTCTTAAAAAATGGAAGAACTAAAATTTAATATGTGAAAGTCTGCGAAAGTATGTTCTCCAAAGCAGCACTGAATTAGTAATTAAAAGCGCAAACAGAATAAAAAAAAGGAAATCTGAAAGTATGTAAGTAAAATAAACATGTTCAGTAGTGGTTTTCAAATTCGTCATAAAAATGTTAAATATCTAAAGTAGTGTTACAGTTTTTTTTCACTTTATTGTTACAAAGGGAGAGATTTTTTCCAAATAAATTTGAAATATTGTGTGGCTTCAAACCTTAAAAGTAATACATATTCGTATTCGTATTCGACGAATATTGTTTCAAATATTCGTATTCGTAGTATCACTTATACGTATTTCGTGACTTTTGAAAATATTAAGGCCTATCTGAAAATTGCTTATGCGACTTATATACATATTTTGACTTGATGTAATTTTATTTTTTATTGAATCATGCTTTGATTTAATTTTAATAGAATTTTTATAGAAAGTTTTTAGGGCCGTCAAAAAATCTTATACAATTTTATGTTGAAAACACAATTTTCAATAGTTGACTTTTCAGCTATTCATGATTTTTCAAGAAAACAATACATATACGAATATATGTGTATATATGTATAAGTGGGATACAGCACAGTGGCACAGTTCACCAAGTGCTTGTATAGACTAGTGAACTAAATTGGTGTGAAGTTCACAGGCACGATGCCTACTGAGAGATTGGTTGTTGTAAAAGTAAAAAAGCCTCGCAGTTCATATTTTTTAAAAATATTATTCTAGAATTAACATAAAAAAAATATTTGTATGTATATTTCCTCTTAATATGCACCCATGTACTCGTTTATATGTCTAAATTTTAATAATAATAACTAATCATTACGTTTATTGATTGTACTGCCTTTTTCAGTTTACACAGAAAGGACATGTTACAAAGTTGTAGGAGACCTAAAGAAAAGAAAAAAAATATCAATAAATAAAAAACAAATAAAAAATAAATAACCAAACCCCGTTGCATGACACGATATCATTCAATTTAAAAAACTACTCGGAACAATTACCCGACTGTGTGGCAACAAACTATGTACTAACAACTAAATAAATCATCCCTATTGGACTATTTTTATAGAAATGAATTAAAATAATGAACAATCTGAAACATCTGTTTCAATCACATCACGCTATAACACGAGTAACAAACACACTGATGATGAAATTTTAAATTAAACATAATGACTTTCTAACAAAACATGTAATATCAAATTAAATTAACTTTCAGTTAATTACAATAGAATTAGAAAATAAACAAAAGTAGACAACACTAAACAGTTTGATCAGATTTAGGTGGCATGCATCATGTTGTCAATGGTGGCATAACAACCTAACCTATAATTTTAAATAAAAACAAAAAATATATATGTATAAGGGAAAAAGAAAATATTAGCAAACAAACAAAAAAGAATTGCACATGATGTTATACTTTTATTTATGAGAGTACTCAAGCAAATATGAATATGATAATTATATGAATCAACAAATTAAGATAATTATGCACAAATACAAAACAAAAAAAAAAAAACTACGGGTAGCACTCCGGGAGTGCCGACATAAGTGAAAACGTTTTTTGATTACAACAATACAAGTGCTATTGCCAAAAAAAATTATGCGTTGATATAAACAATTATATAAATACATGCAACAAATTTAACCACTTATCAAGGCGTATGCAACAGGTGAGCTTACTAGCTCATGAGCTGACTGAGCTCGCTTTATAACAAATTTTCATACAAACTGATATACATAGTTTGAAGAGAGTACATAAAAAATGGTTACAGTTTGGTACTCATACGTATTAAAATGATTTTAATTTGTTTGTGTGTTTTGATATTAAGCGAGTGCTTTATACCAACAAAATACATGTTGTTTTTGGATTGTTGTACTTCTTGTCGAACTGCGCATACCTGCTAGTTTTGCCATGCCACTTATTGTAAACGCAAATGCGACTTGAATAAAAATGGCAGCATCTTATCTGTCAAGTGTCAAATGTCCAGGCGTTACTACACCTGTAATTTGTTTGCAATGCATTGGCACAAACACAGTGGCTACAAAAGTTCAAGTTAAATATGAAGGCGAATTTAGTACCAGGTGGATGTAGTGGCGAATTCGGGCGAAGTTGTAATTTTCCCACACTGTCAAATTTAGTACACATTTCCCGACGACAATTTTATGTAAATTTTGATAGCGTAGGATATGAATTCGCCTGGCTTTGTTATCATCAAAAAGTTAAAGTTGTTATTGGAAAATTGTCTTAGTAAAATTAAGGTTGTCTATATGAAGGCAAATTCATTACCAGGCATATGCACGACTACAGCAATTCACCAACAAAACAAACAACAGGCATTTAGTTTGTTTACCGGCGAATTCATATCCTACGCTGTCAAAATTCTCCATGCATAAAAATTCTTTAAAAATGGCGCCGGAAAATATGTACGCCTTGGTCTGTAGTCTTTGTAATGTTAATTCGTCTGCTATCAAGGCGTATCAAAAAGGTGAGCTTACTATCACAGCTGACTGAGCTCGCTTCATAGCAAATTATCATACAAACTGAAACAGTTTTAAAAGTACACATAAATAATGGTTACAGTTTGGTATGCATACGTAAGAAACTGTTTTAAATTTGTTTGTGTACTCGTATTTTGATATGAAGCGAGTGCTTTATACCAACCCAACAAAATATATGTTGTTTTTGAATTGTTGTACTTGTTGTCGAACTGTGTTAGTGTTACCATGTCTGGTATGTAGTTGTCTGTTAAGTGTCAAATGTCAAATGTCGTGGCGTTACTACACCTGTAGTTTGTTTGGTAGGCATTCGCACAAACAGAGATGCTACAAGTGTCAAAAAGCGTGACGGTGTCGCGAGTTCTGAGGTTTTGTCTCATCCAAAACCTTCGTACCGCGCCAATAGAAGTTTTCACTTAAAAAAACACATCCTTTTTATACACTCCTGCGTACACACAAACATATTTGCATTAAATTCATTGTAGCAATGCACAGCAGTGCAACAACTACAAAAAAACTCATATACGGTCATCTGCACTCATACTAAAAATAAGACTCGCTCAACAACAATTCGCATTAAAAATAAATTTTATAGTAAAAAAGAAAATAGCGTCATCATCATGTCATGCATGCAGCAAAGTGTTGGGTAAAATAATAATAAAAGCAAAAAGAAATGAACTTGAACAGAAAGTACACAACCCAAACGACAGTAATCAATCGTTAAATATAGATTTTACATTTTTGAAAAATTGGAAATAGAAAAACGATTACACTTAACGAAAATATGTACATAAACTATGTTTTAATTTTTATTAGTACGCAAACTAAAAATATTAAAATATATTTATTTACTTCTTAGTTTTACCTATGTACTGCATATGAAAGTAATTATATTATAGTTTCATATAAAAAAATATTTCCATAGCTATATTTTTCTTAGGAAACAAAATAAAAATTAATTAACTGTCGATATGCCGCAGTAATAAATTTCCATATTTATTTTAATTTAGTGCGACTTGTTAATAAATAAAATAATAAATTTCCTGTAAATCTTCTAAATTGTCCATTATCAATTAAAATTTGAAAATTGTTTTTTATATATACGAACTTGCTGAAATAAATATAAACAAAAGCAATTGTTGCCGACGGCAAGTGGAAACCCGTTCACAAGGTGCCAGGCTGATCACTTACACAAACACATATTTTTATTCTTGTCCCAGCCAGCCCAACGAATGTCAACGACATTCGCAAAACTTTTATTTATTCAAGCTTGCTGCAATCTTGATTTACAAAACGCTTGTCAATATGTTGGTTAGGGTGTTATTTATAAGTACCGGCGCTTGTAAATATTATCACCGGCTCGACTGAAGAGTTTCAGCTGCTCGAATAATAAAGGTTTCTACTGTTATTTTATGACACACCATAAACATACCTCAAAAAGTCTCATTACTTTAAGACTTTTTTGCTTGAAGCACAATACAACTTTTTTAAACCATTGTAAAATAATAAGACATTATGTCAATACGACTGATATGGCTACAGTGTGAACATCCCAAATGTATTACAAATATTGGCATTTGAGAAAGGTTGGTACCAACCATGTACATATGTATGTCTGCATATCACAAAATATTTCTGTTTGAAGACGGGAGAATCATTTTTTAATGAATGAGGGTGTGCATTTTGATACACACACATACCAAAGTTTATTTTTTTCTTTTCATTCTACACATGACAATGAATTAAAAATATTGTTTTTCATATACATACATATGTACATATATTTCTTATAAATGTTTTTGTTCATATGTATCTGCTAATGCTAAATGGCATTATTTTATGCCTGAATGTATACATATATTTAAAATAATACTATTCCACCTTTTTCACATTTCTCAAAATCGATAAAGCAAAGACAATAATAACTTATCGAGATTAAGAGGCGAAAATTTTGTTTATTTCAAACATTTCCCATGGACAAAAAAAAAATGCTAAACAAAATTAGAAAATAGTTCGATCACAATTTGAGAGAAAGGGAAAGAGTGCCATTAAATTGTTTCATATTATCCATAACGTCATATATTTATTTAGAATATTTTGAGAATGTTAATATTTATGGTTAACTACGAAATTTATTGTTGCGGAATATATTACAGAAAATTTTCATTTTGCTTGCAGCGAAAAATATTACTATGAAGATATTTCTGTTCTGTATGCTACGGCAAATATTATCGGCCTGGCCCACGATATCGAACGATGTCGATCGCTGGACTTCTAGATGTAAAAAAACTAACTTCCGTACCACTAATAACGGATTTTATTTAACTTATTATTTGTTTAGAGGCACATAAGCTAAACAAATAAATAAAATTGGTGTTTAGAAGATCGTAAATCAGTTGTTTTTCGTCTACAATTTCAGCATTATCGATCGATCGACATCGTGGGGCGGGCCGTATATGTATATTATTGACGTTGCCAGTGTAAAATATTTTTGGCAAAATTATACATTTCATTTTTATCTCATAAACATTTAGTTAATTTTCATGCAAAACTATTAAGTAAAATTATACTCATGTTATATTCTGACTTTCCGAGAACAAGTTTTATATGCAGGAAGTAGCGTAATAACAGAAATTAACAGAGCATCTTAGGGATGATAATTGACATTTCCCAATTTATTAATTTTATTATTAATTTGATTGTTTGAATAAAAAAAAAATCCTCATGCATGAAGAGGCAAAAAAGTAGCAGAATTCTTTGTTAATTGCCCAAGCTATACTCAATAATAATAATAAAATAAAATAGAAGTGACTCAAAATTTGATATCTCGAACAGTTTAAAAATGTTTTTTTATAAAGCAATAGTATGTATTTTCAAGCATGTATGTATATATGCGATTTTATGTGATTTGATGTGAATATATTATTAATAATTTTAAACTGTCACTATTCCGAAAATAATAAACCGAATTGGATAAAAATTTGATAAAGTCATTATTGGTTTGAAAATATGTATATAATTAAATATTAAATATGTATATAATTTTCAGAGTTGTTAACACCAAATGAACGCAACCCATTTTTTGTTTGAACAGTAGAAACCACCCAAACCCTTAAATTGTATCGGGTCATTTCGTGAGCCATGTGCTTCGTAGAAAAAAGTATGGTGTAATAAAACTAGATTTTTCACCTTTATTTTTCCGTATTCTGGTGACATCTTTCAATGAAAAAAAAAACCGTGGTTTAAAAGGCAAATAAAAACCAACAAATATTAGTTGGAGCTTTTAAAGTTCAAAAACTTTGCAGTAAATATGTATATTCTTCGAATCCTAAATGAAAGCGACTGAAACGCGTTTCCCTTTATTTATTTAGTTATTACGTACATATTTATTATTAAAGCTATGATGCTCATATATCGAAAATCATAATAGAAGAGTTTAAGCTTGATAAGATGTTTTTAGAAAGTTTCAAAGCATACCTTAGGGGAACTGTGCCATTTTTAATTTGTTTGAATTTAAGCACGTTTTGTTTTACTTCCCTTAAAAACGATCAAATAACTGATTTGTGACGAGGATATAAGTTTACTATATAGCCCTTATATATTATTAAGGATTTATGCTAAACAAAATTGAAGTGGACAAAAATGTGATTAAAAGTTCTTCTGTATTTAAGAAATTTTTTTTCAAGATTAATAAAAATCGATACAACAAAGTTCTGCGTTGTTTACCCTCATCTAAACTATCCTACTTATGAACCATCCATTAAGTGACAGCTGTCAATTTGCCAGTTGGAAAAAAATTATCACTTGCGCTATAAATACTAACACGCCAAAGTTTCACCCTAAAGTTATTGTTTTGTCATAAAAAAGTTGTAGTATTTTTACCCTCAAAGTTTTTATACCATTTTACTCGGAAACATTTAGATTCACATTTTTATTTATATTTTAAGTAATTTTTTTGTTAACTCTCTTATGGACTCGTCTCTGTCAGCAGTTTTTGTGCTTCCGACTGCTAAAAACAAACATATATTTTGGTGCGGCAAAATCAATTTCTTTTGATTGCAAATCTCTTTAAAATGTGTACAATTCTTGAAGCCATCGCGTATTTGGCAAAAAAAAAAGTTAACAGAAGCCAACTGAGCTAAACTGTATTGACAAGTGACGATTTGGTGCAGAAAAAAATATTGTAGTACAAGACAGAATAAAATGTTGTGTTAAATTGATATGGCCAACCTTTTACCTTACAAAAAAAAATATTTTCTTTCTCTTTATAGGAATATCTGTGTTTATTTTTAGTTAAGTTTCCGTACTCCTAGGCCAGGGCTGGAAAACATATTACGTGATTTTGAATTTTAGCCATGTCACAGAACACAATTTCGATCGAAAGTGGCTTCAATACCGAAACAAAAACTTCGTTTGTAATTAAACCACTTTCAATTTAATTTAAAATAAAATTGACAATGAATTTTTTCATTAAATTAATTTTTCCTTAACTTAATAAGAGCTTTGATATTAAAAACAAAAAAAAAATAAACATGACTATAAAATCGAAGTACAAAATAAGCAAATTGGAAGACTTTTAAAACGATTCGGTTGTGTTGTCAGTGTTGTCAGATGTGGAGATTTCTCGCCAAACGTGGCGAGTTTAAAAGCTGTTTGGTGTCCTAATTTTCGATTTGGTGACTTGGCAATTTTTGGGAATATATAAAATATTTTGTTGGCTATTTTTGATGAGCCATGAATTTGTTTTAAAAATCGTCCAAATCAATACAATCATTTTTATTCTGGTATTTTTATGTATGAAATTTGAGGTATTCACATGTATGCCAACCAATTGATGGCACGTGTAGATGGTGTGTTACGAACATTTTGGTATAGCGCCTTTTCTTATGTAAATATTATAATCCGGCAGCCTTTCACTTTTATATATTAAAGTGAATGCATATACATACATATGTACATAGATACGTATTTTACAGTTAACATGGTACCTTTTTTGTGTTCAATAATCATTTTTACTTTGTTTTAAATCATGGTCTAATAATCAGGTCTGCGCAAGAAGGAATATGGTTTTTTGTAGGGTTGTGTTTTGACCGTTAAATAATCTGCAAAAATATGGTAAGTTAATTCGGTCTTGTCAAAAGTTGTTTACATTTTTGGCCGCCATCATGAATATTTTTGTTTACGTTATGCTTTTTGTTTTTGCATAACCAATAAATACATACAAAACAACTTTTGTTTTGTTTTGTATACAGCTTTGTTTTGACAATTTTGAATGAATTTTACACAAACAAAATGCATGTCGTTTTTTATTGTTGTATTCTTACGCGCACCTTATTATTCCACCATGGTTTTAAATAAAAATTAAAGAAAATATATATCATTATAATTTGTCCGAATTTTAGCGATTCGGAACAAATTAATTTTTTTTTTGATTTATAAAAAAATTTTTTATAACTTAACAAAATTTATATATATGTACAGTGAACTCGCAGAAATGTGAACTAATTTTTACCGTTTTAGATTGCATTTTGTATCTCTTTTTGCAGTCTCTTTTCTCGTTTGTTTTATATTAAAATAAAGTACGTGGTGTTTTAGCTATGAAACATTTTTCGATTCTACTTTTTGTAAGAAAAATTTTTAAATATTAAATTTAAACGTTTGGAAAGAAAGTTCACGTTTTAAGGCCTTTATTTAACCTTTGTTCACGTTTTAGACTAGTCAATAATAAAAAAAATATGTTCATGTTTTTGGGTAGTTCATGTTACTGGATGTTCACGTTTCTGCGAGTTCACTGTATATATATATAAACTCTTTTTTGCATGTTAATTTTAAGTATGCCACTTATAATTTGCTTAAATTACAAAGTAGAATACTTTAAAGATAACTGACTTTGAGTTTGTGTTGATTATTAGTAATTTCCAACTTGTGATGGGTAATTTCGTACTAACCGAAATAATTCTCTATTTCTGTTGAGAACTTGGTTAAATAGTTGATATTCTTCCCAATTAGTATCCACTTTACGAAAATTTGTAAAGATGGACCATTGAACGCAGAAATCGGTATAATCGCTAAAAACTGATTGGATATAATATGAATATTTTCCAGGGACCGAATTTAATTGTTATTTTTTTATTTCTAAAACCATTATCACTGCATATATATTATATTGGTTATCGTAACCAATTAAAGTGAGAAATATCTTTTTTGGTTATAAATAACCATTATATCAACAAAAAAAAATTTATTTTAAATAACCATTTTCTCAACAAATAAGATTTTTTGGTTAGAAATAACAATTGTAAAAAATAATTTCTTTGACAACAACTCAACAATTTCGTAAACGATTAAAATCGCATTCTCAGCATTAAGATTAGTACTAAGTGATCTTAGATGCAACCTTTCCGACCATTCCTTAAGATCGCTTATGTATGTTAAGTTAAACAAATATTTTAATAAATGAACTCCAAGACTTATGTCTATTTTTTCATTCAATTCGACCATATAGGGAACGGCCTGGCCTCTGGAAATCTATTGCTGTAGTAACAAAACTAAGCACAGCTGAAGGCGATGTATGTTTTTTATATTTTAAAACCATTACACAAAACCTAATAAAGGTTACATACAGGCAATTGCAATTTTAATAATGATTTTAATGGATTTAGAAATCCCTATTCAACATTTTCAATGGGAGAAATATTCCCACTAAAACTTTATGAATTAATTTTTTATTATAAAATTCATGCCTGATAACCAAAAGAAATCATTTTATTTTTTATTGGTTATTTCTAACACATGCCTGATAACCAAAAAAATTCATTTTATTTTTGATTGGTTATTTGAAACCAAAAACTCTTTTTGGTTGATATAACACAACACTCACTAAAATTTGTTTCGATGACCAAAATATATCTTATAAAAATGGTTAATTATAATCATTTTATAAACTCATCAATATAAATGGTTAAAAATTATTTTTTTGTCGTTTATCTTATAATTGCTACGTCCCTGATATTTTCAAATATAAAATAACTCTTAGTAATTTGAATTTTCATTAATTCAATAAAAAACTGAACTTTAGCCTGATAATATTACTTTTCATATGTACATCAATATAAGTTCCAATAATAATTACGTTTATTCGTAATAATATAAAAAAAAAATTCTCTTAAAAGAAAATTTCCTAAATTAGCTGATTTTTAAATTCATAAATTATGATAAATCCATTTCTGCATTTTGTAAATAATTTCTATAGTTTTCTTTTTAATAATTGAATTTACAATTTGTTGCCGTGTGTTGTTGCATGACAAATACTGAACACGTTGTTGAGGGTTTGTTGCCAAATATTTTTCTTTTTATTTCTCTATTATGTTTTGCGTATTTTACATGTATTCGTACATATTTTAAATTGTTAATATACATATATACATCTATGCATATACATACATGCATATGCATGTGAACTTACTATCTTCAATGCATACATATTTATTTTCCAATATAAGAATTATAAGGGGTGAACTAAACTTTAACCCATTCAAAACCATTTAAAATTCTTGTTATTATATATACTCGTAAGTTAAACGATTTTTCTCTTGTTTCTTTGAATCTCTCCCTTTGCGGCACTTTCATACATCTTGGTGTCTATCCACACTTTCCAGACATTATCTTTGACCAATTACCCATACAACTTTTATGTTACTATCCAATCTCTGAAAAAACAGAGTAGCGAAAGTAGTGTATTCTATGCGATTCTAGTAGAAGATAAAGGTATCTACCCAAGACTAAAGTTAATTTCTAGGGGTTCTTTTTCGAGGCTCAACGAGTTTCTACTGAGTTTCAGTGAAGTGTTGCTCCTAAATATATCGGGCTCACCTTAAGATGTAATGCCAGATGCATACTCTATCACATGGGTATGCTTTCGATCATACTCCATCTCCTTGGGGATGGATATTCTGGGCATGGGAATCGTGCTACCCTAAATGGTGAAATGATTCCGTGACCGGTTATTGGTGAGGTCTCCTTTGGGAGTGTACGTGGGGTGGCTGTAGTTGCTACCAAAAAGCTGTTAGTGGTATTATCTAAATGGCTCATGCTCAACCAGTATTAGTGGCTGGTTGAACTTCGACCAACCAATGTCAAGCCTATGTGTGCTGTTGCTAAACAACAGAAGAATCCTCGGAAGAATGAGATTAGAGAGCACAAACACTTAAACAAGGTACTTACGCATGGTGGGTAAAGTATGCATAAGAAGTTGCCAACTGATGTGATCCTCGGGGATTGTCGGCGGTGGTGGTGAACACATAACCACGGTGATAAGAGCCAAGTGAGGTAACGCCTTAAGACAGTTTCTGAGGTTAATCTGTAACACATCTGTTCCTTTGAATAATAATCATTTCTAATTCCTTTTCAATATAACGTTAATAAGTACAGTGATGAACCGGCAGTAAAAAGTCATTAGTTACTCAGTACAATTCCCAATGAAATATTCCATATGATCAGCTTAAGGTTAAGCTCGAACAAGAAATAGAAACAGAAAAATAAAAATAAAATGGCCAAATTCAATTGCAGACACGTTATTTAATGGCCCCTGCAACCCCATTATTACAAAGCTTAAAAATGTAGTGGTACAACAAAAGTACGTGTTAGGGAAAAGTAATACAAACACAAAAGCCAGTAAAACTAGAAACGGAAATAGTAGCGAACCCTTGATTTTAATCGGATACTACACTAAAGGGAATTATGTATTTTTATTGTTGTTTCGTATTTTTATGTTGTTGTTGCGTTTTATTTATGAGACCAGACTAAACAGTCAAAAGTTAATTTTAAGTTGAATTTGAAAAACAGTAAAAGATTTTTGCAGTGACTGTTTAGCCATTTTTGTATAAAGTTTACTAGATACGAGGTGTGCTAAAATACTCATACTATCGTTCGGGTGAACTGCCTACAACTTGTAAGAGATGATTCATGTAAAAAAACAAAAAGAATGTTTGTTCAATTTTTTACCCAACTCAGATGATAATTAAAACCTTCATCTTTTATCGCCGAGACTGTAGATAAATACGAAAAACATACAATTAATCTATTTTTTCTTTTGTGTTTTTAGTTTTTTTTCTTAGTAATTTTGTGTCATTTTGGTGCCATACCCATACTGCACAGTCAGCCTGGCTGACAGTAGAATTCTATATTCTCATTTGTTCTCTAGTACGTAATAGAATGTGTAAATATAATTTTTAAGTTAGAAATTATTTGTATTAACACACTTGTACATGGAAACCATTGCATGCTATTTTAAATGAAAATGATGCTCGTACATTTACTTAAATGTCGGAAATGGTAGGAGGTATTTTTCCCTTATTTTGCTTAATTTTCTTAGTTTCTATTCACTTGTTTTTTTTTTTTTTAATTTTTTTGCGTTAAGAGGATGAGCTAATCAGTTTATTTACACCCACCCTGTATTTAATGACAATTTTAATGTAATTATAATTTGCATAATATTCTTGACATATCATGCATTCTTTTGTAAATTGAAATACACATAACACTGTGCAACGAAACAAAACGTTTTTCAAAATGGCAGTCTTTTTAATACTGATAGAGGAAAAACAATACATATGTATGTCACAACTTTTTTAGAATTTTGGCATAGATTTATTAGAGCATATTTTTGCATATTGCGCTCCTTACAGCATAATTATGCATATTTCAGACCACATCGCATATTTAAAGAATTCTGTAGTTGTTATGACATATTTATGTACATCTTTTCCCTACATATTTTTACTTTGTTTTATATCTTAATATTCAATTTCACTAAAAAAAACCAAACAAATCAATTTTTCGTACAAAAATATTAAATTTTAATTTTTCAAAATTAAAAAAAAATCCTTAATTTTTTTAAATTTATATGCATATTTTTGCATATTTACCTCTTGAATGCATAATTTGTGTATTCTCGACCACACTGCATATTTAGGGCATTTTCTAGTTTTTATGACATGCATATTTGCTTGTTTTAGGGGCTGTGCAAATATTACGTAACGCTGTTTTCAGAGATTTTATACCCCCCCCCCCCCCCCCCTTCGTAACGCTTTTAACTAATTTTTCAGTGCAAAATTTCCAATCCGTAACAAATCTTAATTGAATATAAATTTTCCAAATTTTTCTTTCTTTAAATTTTAAAAAGAAAAATTTTATAATTTTTAATTCATTTTAGTGTTAAATTTTTTAGTCCGCAGTTTTGCATATTTTACTCTTTGTAACCATATTCATTGGGTTTACAAACTCCAAGGTTGTTGATACTAGTTTTATTAGAAGGACTTCACTAGTCATTCCGGATAGGGATCTTTGGGTCAAATCTGATGGACTGTACGAGGGCTGCGCGGTCTTTACAGATGGATCGAAAATGGAAATAAGCACGTTCGCTGGCGTCTATTTTTTAGGAACAGAAATTCGTAGGTCTTTTAGGCTACCGAATGAGTGTAGTGTATTTCTGGCTGAGATCCCAGCGATCCTCAGGGCCGCGGAACTAGTGACAGGCGTGCAGGTAACATTCTACGTTGACAGTCAGGCGGCGCTGAAAGCTTTGAAGGACATTGCAATATTGAGGGAAATGAAATCGCTGATGAGCTGGCAAGAATAGGGTCAGCTGAGCATACGTTTCCATGAGGGCGTTAGTGATATCGCGAAGTGCAAACTTGAGGATATCAGGGTCTTTGTCATGGGAATTACGTGGCTGAATGATGGATGTTTCTCCTTGGGCAGTAAGGGGACTAATTAGTCAATAAGTTAAAAGAAACTGAAGGAAATCACAATGGAACCAATTAGGTCTCCGAGTGGATGTGTGCTGCACACTACCCTTCCTAACATAACGTAACCTACTCTTTGTAACATAGTTTTGTCTATTCGCGACTACAACGCATATTTAAGTAATATTTTTAATTTTTCATATTTGCTCATTTTATCTGCATTTTTTTCCATTTAAAATTTAAAATCTACATTTTAAAAAAGGAACACAAAACAATTCGGTTTTTTGATCAAACAATATTACGCTTATAACGTGGAAAATAGAAAAGGCATAAAGTTCAAACAATATAATGCATGTAATGGCGAACAATTCTGTATTCATACATCCAAAATTTGAGTTATGACGTTATATTAGTAAATGAGCGATATGTTCATATGTATATGAATTTGTCAAGATTGAAAAAAATGTTCTTTAAATTTGAAAAAAGGTTTTATAATATTTAATTTATTTTAGTCTATTTTTTTAACTAAACCCAACCTAATCTGAGAAAAATCTCTCAGGGGATCATATGTATGAACAAAGTAAAATTTGAATGAGCTTCAAAATTTTTCATAAAAAAAAAAATGTAAGAAAGCACTCATTACAGATGTTATATTTATATAACTTTTGTTCTTCATTAATATATCCTTAGACCTAAATATGCTGAACTGTACCTCCTTACATCGAAGCTTTATTGAGTTTTATGGTTGTATCGCTTAGGGTTTTATATTTTATTATTCAATTTCACACAAATAGAAATTTGATTTAATTTTAATCCACATACAGCATATTATGTTAAGTAGCTTTGCCTTAGTCTACATTTTAAAACAACTTCTTGATGACACGCAACTTTGTCTTTATAAATGCCAAAACCGATATGAAAAAATAACTCTTTTTCTAAGACGCAGTAAAAGTCAGCAGTTTAGTTGATTAAAATTTTAAAATTAGTAACATTTAAATTTAATAAACTTTCCTTCTCCTTCTTGTAAATGTTATCCTTGAAATTGATATTCATTCTTATTTCTTCATAATTAATTGGAGTATAAAAATAGTTTAATGCATTTATTATGCGTTAGATATTTAAATGAACTCATTAAATACATTTGGCGTCAAAGAAATTTGTTTTCATTTCAATATTGTTTTTGTTTAATGGAAAATCAACATGATTCTTGTTTTTTTTTTATTCTATTTTGCTTTACTTTCTTTCACACATCACATACACACACACACACACACACACACACACAAATTCACTTTCTATGTAACTTTTATAATAATAGAGAACATGTTTATTTTAATTTATTTCGAAATTCATGGTTAAAGAAATCATTAAGCATATAAATTAAAAATAGTTTAAAAAGTAGAAAATTCGATTGTAACTTTTGAAACGAATCTAATCTGGAAACCTTGAATAGAAAGTTAACTTTGCCATGAACTTAATGAATACAAAGTTTTTCGAAATATTTGTATTTCAATTCAGTTAAATATTTATTAACTGTCTCTAGACTTTATTTATGAAAATATTTTAATTATTTGGTTAACATGTCGTTGTTGCCAACGTTCTGCCAATATAAATACCCATTCCTTTTACTGCTTATAGTCTGCTGACGCTTATTGCATGTTAAGATTTGTTAGTAAAAAAAGAAACGTCAAAGTTGAAAGAAATTTTTGCAAATAAGTTCTTTTTATTGAGTTCATTGAACGCCAAATAAAAATATAAACAAATATTGTATCACGCATCAACTACAGCTTTTTGTGATAAGAATGTGAAATTTTCCTTCCACACTTTAAAATTTTTATAAAATATTTTTTTTCAAAATTTCGCATAAGATAATAATTTAATAATAATGGTGGTATTGGCTGAAGCGAAGAGGGAATCAAACTATGACTTAAGACCTGGGATGAAATCCTATTCAGGGCAATATCATAAATTTCTCTGATAGTGTGGCATTGTATTAATTGTTATTGTACTGTTTACGTAATGAAGGCATATCACTGGTCAATAAAAATTGTTCCGGCAGCGATTGATACAGTTCCCACCAAAGGTAGACCACAGCGAAAATGTAGAAGGTTTAAATCCATTACAACTCTGCTTTTATTAATTTGAGAGCAGTTTTGCAGCGCCTCTGGTGTTACATAGACGCATTAAATTTCTTAAGACATCTATATAATTAATAGACAATTTCTTTTATTGTGCAGCCCTTCATGCACCTATCAGACAACCAATTTTTACAAGACTTCTGCCAAATTGGAAAGAGAAAAGTAACAACAACACATCTATACATACTAGATGTAAGAGAATTCTAGGAAAAAGATCAGAGAGTTGAGTAAATTGATTTAGCGCAATGGAAGATATTTTCTTTATGCATTTAACCGTTCTTTTTTATTTTTAATTTTTGTGAAGACGGTCGATTGGGTCGACCGTTGGTACACACTAGTTTTATTAATTGTTTTACATCGCCGAAGTTTCTGCTAACCAACGAAAGAGGGCTAACCAGTGCTAGCCCAACAGCACTTAAACCGCCCAACAACAGCAATTAAGAGAACCCCACGCTAATACATATTAGAGATATGCACGATGTTGATGATTTGCCTTGACCAGGGATCGAACCCAGGCCCTAAGTTTAAGTTTTCTTATTAGTCAACGCGCAAACCATTTATACCAACACTGCCCTTAAAAATATATAAATTTGTTCTCAAAATTATATATTTAAAAGTGTTTTTACAGTGCAATATTTTTTCAAAAAGACGTTTTTTTATAATATACTAGCTGAATTCCCCCCCACCCCCCCCCCCCCCCCACGGGCTTAACAAGGAAGATACTAACTTTTATTAATTTCGATTTAAACGAATAATGATTACTCACTGACAGCTGTCAATGTGTATGCGTGTATGCGCTACAACGTGTATTTACCGTGTGTATGAAGTCAGCACACAGAATACATACCGCACACGCTCATAGGCGCCTACGTATTTGTTGTGGTTTTTTTTATATGAACAAAATCACATGTTGTCATGAAGAGTCATAATTCACGAACGCGTCGACCGATTTCGTGCAAACTTTACATAAACCATCTACACGACCATACGAACAAACCCTAAAAATTTAATCGGTTTGACCGTTCGTGATTTATAAAGTGACAACACACTTGCAACAATTTTTTATATATATACATATATACGAGTACATAGATTTTAATGCTACCTTCTGTTTTTTTTTAATAAGTACTATGTTTTAAATGTTGCCTTCTTCAACTGGACTTTTTTGAAAAGTACCTATTCCAAAGATAACTTCGAAAAAGGTACTAATTTTAAAATTGAAGTTTTTTTAAAAGTTCTTATTAAAAAGTAATTTTTTTGCAATGTTTTGTCCGACTGTAAAGTGTTTTAGAAAGGTACTCTTTTTCAAAATGTACTCTTGTGCAAAAGGTAGTTTCTTAAAATTTCATTTTATTTAGGTCTTTTCTTATAAAGTGAAAACTTTTAAATTTAGAAAACATATTTTGCTTTCATCTAAAAGTACCAGTACGTTAAAAAATATTATGAAGAAATCTAATAAAATGTTATCGAATGTGAATATCAATATATCCTTTAAAATGCTAATTTTATCTGCTAATCATAATCTTTATTTATTTTAAGTAGAAATTAAATATCTCCTGTGCAAGATTGTGTTAAAGTTCATTAAAAAAAAAAAAATGAGGCACGATTTTACTTTTGAACGGCAATAATAACAATTAATTTATCAAAAATTTATTTCTTGAAAAAAATAGAAAGGCCATAGAGAAAAGTGAAATAGAACAAAGTCTAATAGACACACACCCTTTTCACTAACATTCCACTTGTTTTTAATGTTTATAATTTAAAATTAATGAGCAGCAATTGATAAGATATCGAAGGTGATTTGTTGTTTAATGTTATTGTTTTTCTTTGTTCTTTTCTCTTAATTACAATTCTTTCTGTCTAATAAATAATGAATAAACATTTGACTGTGTGTTTTTTCCCCTAAAAGTTAAACAACATTTAGTTGATACACAAAAAAAAAGAGGCTAATAACCTTTTCTGAAAAGTTTAAGTTTGCTTTGTGAAATTTTTAGGCGTTTTCGTATTTTTTAGTTGGCATGTTTTTTTTATTCCTAATGAAAATTGATATTTTGGCTAAAAGCCAACGATAATGCAGCGGTAGTTTGTTAAATTTTTTGGTTTTTTATAATGTCTTAAAACACAATGTATTTTGACAAAGATTGCATACACATACACACATACGTGTACATATGAAAAGTTTAATGAAAATCCATTTTTAGTTTTGTTTAGTTCAATATACGTATGAGCAATATTTAATTATATTCATGTTAAAACACAACAACACGCCTTGATAAACAACATGATGGACTGACACTACTGTTACGAAAAGGAAGTAGAGATGGATGTCATTAAAACTCGTATTATTTTTAAGTGATTTAATATGAAACCAAAAAGAAAACCTCAAATACATTTGAAAGTTAACTGCGTTTTAAAACTGAATTTAAGTTTTGGAGATTATTTCATCATTTTTGTTGTACTCGTATGTGTGATTACTCGTGGATTTTATCTCCGCAAAAAACCTTACTTGAATAACTCGAATTTATTAAGTATTTTATGTACATATTTGATTCAATAATAATATTACGAATCATGTTAATAATCTTGCGGAAAAGTATATAGTTGAGATGTTTCTATTTTAAACGGCTTACGTTTGCATCACTAGTAAACAACTTAAAACTATTAAATTAAAAAGTTGTTGTTTAAAAAACATTTTAAAACAAATAATTTCAAAACATGATTTTTGTTTTCATTATCATCAGTAGAACGAAAGCTAATAAAAAAATTATTGCTAATTTTGAAAATCTAGTAATATTTAAAAATTTTAAACTCAAAAATTAACATTTGAACGTTAATTATTTGTGCAAGTAAAAAAAAAAAAACTACAAGTTACATGTAGTATGTAAATCTATTAAATTCACTAACACTTAAACCTGTGATATTTACATATAACAGCGTAAGTCTACATTCGTCGGTTTTAAATATTAAATAATTTTGTTTAAACTAGTATTTTCACTGATGTAAAAAATTTTCAAAACATTTTACTGACAATATTGTTAGATCTGGCACCCGTCTGCACAGAGCTTAAGTCAGGTTTTACACGCAATGAAAAAACATGGTTGATGGAATCATAATCGCAAACTATCATTTCATGTTCAGATAAATGATTGAGTCTACTATATTTTGCAGCTTTCATCCAAGGAACATATTATGGTCCTCATAAATCTCCCTCTGACAATCCCATTGTATGAACCTAGCATGTTCTGCAAACGCTAAGAAAAATGATTTTTTTCCTGGTTTATGTAAACAATTTAACATTTTTCTTAGATAAAAGAAAAAATGTACACACAAATACTTATTAAATTAAATTAAATCAAATTATATTATTGATAAATATTTTTATTTGTAAATATTTATCGAATAAACTTTTCTGGACAAATTAGATTTAATAAAATTCAAAATAATTAACTTATTTATCGGCATATTTATGTAAAATCCAATTGCCAACTTTTGCAGTTCCGTAGTATTTTTTTCGTCATGCTGCAAGAAAACATACATTCGTATATTAAATTCACTCCATATATTAATTAGTATGTACTCGTATATGTACCTTAAACAGCTCATGTTGAAGATTTCAGGTGCAATTTTATTTTGTTGTAAAATTAAATAACTTTCATCATTCATAATTATAATTTTAACATTAATTTTTTCACTTCACATCTCCTCGTCTTATTAAATTCTATGAACGACTGAAGTTACATACGATTGACAGCTATTTTGTTTCTTTGCAGAACACAAACAATGTATGGTCACCATCAACTTTTATAATTCTCATTTGCAAAAGATACTCTTGTAGTAGGAAAATACTTTTTTTTTTATACATTCAATTTTTATGGGACGAAACCCACAATGATTATTTTATTGTCGCATCAAATATATTAATAATTGAAGAATGTTTAATGCAATCATATTTGCTTCAATTAATAATTATTTTGTTGCGGCAGATATACTTAGTTGACATGAAAATTTTGCAATCATGTCTTTTCTCTGCGAGTAGAAAAACTAAAGAGAACAGTCGCTTATTAACGTTCTATGATATGGACGAAATTATTTTAGCAGATAACCTTTCCAAAGAAGCTTTCTCCTAATAAATATCACTTAATTATGGCGACATAAGTTGTTTTAGCTACGATCTTATTCTTAATTTATTTTAATCTTAAATTAAAAAAAAAATTTTTACTTTTAATTCACATTTATGAAATTATTAAAGCTTTGTCTATGCTCTTTTGAAAAAAACTCATACCCAGAAACGTGGTATATTTTAATGCAGTAAATTTAAGAAAAATATAAAAAACATAAACAAACAATTTGGTGTGTTCCTAGCGAGTGATTAAAATGCAAAATGATTTGCCAAACATCAATCAACTTATTATAACACTAGTACGAGCGAAATATAATTAAAAATTTTCATGTTTTGCTATTAAATATCAAATGTTTATCAATAAACCCATTCAATTTAATTTGAACAAGTATTCGAAATGGATGAGTGTTAAACGGACGCAAAATTTTTAAACGTGTTCGGAGCTAAATATTTTAATAATGGATAAATAAAAAAAAAGTATTTACAAAATATTTCAAATATTTAAAATAGTTTTCCAATATAATAGAAAACATGCAGTTTGTGCAAAATATTTATAAATAAATACTCATCATAGGCGCGCATACTAAATAAAATTAAATAAAATTTTAAAATAGAAATGAAAACAAACAAAGAATAAGAAAAATTCTTAAAAAAAAACAATGCATTCAATTAATTGTAGAAAATAGCAGCAAAAAGACCACAAAAATTAATCGTTTAATTTGTAAAATTTGCTAAAAAAAAAAACACATAAAGAGGAAAAACAGATTTAATGGTTTGATGAAATCCTCATAAATTACATGGAATTATTTATGAAATGCCCAACGGAAATAAAAGGCGACCGGATACTTTGGAACTAGAAGTACTTCGAGCACCAACACCAACAAACACCGAACGACGTTATGAAACTGCCGATAGTGAGCGCTTACGTAACACATGTCCTGAAACCTCCTTAACACAGCGGCAGGCTCAATCTCACACCGAACGATCTCTAAGCATACGAAACGAACTCCGACCAATAGCAACAACACCCAAAGATCGTTGGTTTCATCTAAGCAGTCTATTTGCTAGAAAATCTAAAGTTGTCAATACAACAACAATTGCCACTACCTCTACCGAAGCGGGTACGACAGCTACTTTAGCACGACCCGAACACTCGACCATAGATAATTCCACAACAACAATACTCACTTTATCACCTCAAAATAATGATCAAGAAAATTTACCAGATGTGGCTGCTAAACTGCAACGTAAGAATTCTAAAAGAAGATCACGTAACAAATCTCAATCGGGTAGTCTATATAGTCTAGCAACTTTGGCCCAAACCGGTGAAGTACAACTACATTCTCGTACAGATTCGTTGAAAAAACACAATGCAAAGGAATCGGAAGACGAAACCTTAGCCTCGTCATTATTAAAAAGAAATGTAGAATCAAAAGATAAAATCTTGCTCACCTCTGTTGCGGGCGATACAAGTGCCAATGTTGGCGGACAAACACAAATTGAATCAGTTGAGGTAATAGCAGATGGCTTACACAATTCTAGTAAGTCTGGCCTAAGAGCCAGTCTTATGTCGTATTTAAGTAAATTAGCAATATGGAAAAATAGTAACTGCAGTGGTCAGAATAAGAGATCGTCACGTTCCAAACAAGTTGCAACACCTAGTGGTGGCTTAAGCACCGGTCCCAGTAGCAGCTTGGGCCCCCGCAAATCGGTTAATATAAGTACTGATTTTGAGCAATTTCCTGCCGCTGAAAACACCGATGGTAAACTAAGTGATCGTCTTGTTAATGCTAAAGAGATGGGCATACGACGTCTGTCACAAATACGACGGCGCAGAAGTTCCTATTATTTTTCAGGTATATTTTTTTTTAAATTGTTGCAATTAATTTGTAAGAAAAAAAGAGTGTTCACGACTGATTTCAATAGTTTTCTCTATGAGAATGACAGTTAAAATTTTAATTATATTAAAAGATAAAAAGTGAACAGATTCAGAATAAAAATGAAAAATTTTATATACCAACTACTGAAATCAGATAAGATATCAAATAGTTCGCAATTGCGACCAATAAATTTTCATACAGCATTTAAGAAGGTGTTATTGAGTTTAACTTTATTCTTTGCATCTTGTATTTTTAACGGGGGCAGAGCCACACGGCCCCAAAGTTGGTCACCTCGGGATTATGCAAATTTAAAACATATTCCACCCTGATATTTTTAATCTGAAAAAAAAAAAGATTTTTCAAATAGGTTTGCCTTGAACACAAGAGCTAAAAAACTTGTTCACTTCAATGAGTTTCCGTTCACAGTTTTGGAGATATTCGACTAAAAGAATTTGAAATTTAACATTTTTTCCTACTTTAGTCCACTGCTTTACTAAAGTTAAATATTGGCCGACTCTTATTTCATGGTTTCAAAGCAAAATTTTCAACAGTTCAGAAAAAAATTGTTTTAAAAAATTTTCTGTGGGAATTGATGGTTTTACAGAAAAATGTTTAGTTCTATTTTTATCTTCGCATAAATTATATAATTGCTTAATTAAGTGCGAGTTTTTTCCCGCAAATATTGATTATAAAAATTTTACAGCATCCTTTTTTGAAATCTTTGATTTCATCTCACTATTAATTTATAAAAAACAACAAGTTCTGCTGTATTTCAAAATTATAAATTAAATATCCGATACATATGTATGTATGTACTCGTATGTATTTTTGTAAATAAGTAACCCTTCTACATTTTCCCTAGTTCGGGGCAAATACAGTGCATAAATAGTGGTTATTTCCTGAGTGCCAGTTCTTAAAAATAAGATGGTACTTAACGTAAAACACAGAGACATTTTTTTCTTCACACTTTTCGCTTTTTTAAAATAAACCAAATTTTTTAAAAAAAATAATTTTCAGGCTAGTTTTTTCGAATAGTTAAACTGCAATAAATAAATTTACATGCAAGCTTGAGGCTTAATATACTCTTAAATATATCCAAAAAAATTTTACTCGAAAAAAATATAAAAAAACGCGTAAATAATAAAAAAAAACCATTATTGGGATTTATTAAATTTCCTTAGGAATTTTCAGGACTTTCAGGTGCAAATATTAGTTTTTTTTTATTTGACACCTTTTAGCTTATCTTGTATTATTCTAAAAGCTTAAGTTTTTAATATTCGTAATTTTGCAATCGGATCAGTAGCTGAGAAGGTAAAGATTTATTGCAAATATTTTTGCAATAAGCTCTACTGTCCAGTGTAAGCAAAGCTTAAATAAGAACTTTATTTTAATATGTACTTCTTTCGGTTTTTTTCATTACAGAAAATGAACGCAGAATACGTGCAAATGATAGAGAGTTCAATGCCCAGTTTAAATACGCTGTAAGTATAAATTCTTGATTTGTTATTTTGAAAAGAATATTTACCTAGAACTTTCTGAATTTAGTTTTATTTTACCGAAAAAAATATATTTAATGACCTGATATCATATTGATTTGTACAAATACATAGAAGTTCTGCTGAAATTTGAAATGCAAAAGTCAACATCACAAGAATGCAGCCTTTAAAAAAAGTTCAACAAATCTTACCACTCGACAGACAGCATCCAAAGAAGTCAATAAAATATTACGCTTGTGACTTCAAAGAGTCGCCAATTCGGATCGTTTCTGATGAATTTTACATGGAAATTGCAAGAAGTTATCTTTCTGTTTTGGTCTTTTTCCCATTTAGTGATTCTCGTCCACGTTGACTCCTTTCTAAAAATGTTAATTTAAGTTCTTGTAATTACGTTTTAATATGTTAACAGATCAATATTAGCTAAACAATGTGGGTTGAGTTTAGGATAATCAATTTTAAAATAGAACTTCACACATATTGAAAAAATGTGAAATTCCTGGAAAAAAGCTCATCGTCAGTTTTTGGCAACACTGACTTGTTGGTTTTGTTCATTTAATAAAAAGAGGACTTACAACAAACGTAATTTTTGTTTATGACATAGAAAAGCATACACATACGAGTACATAATAAAAGTGGAAATTAGTAATAAAGTACTGTGCCGTAAATTATTATTTATAGAAAAGCTTTCTTACACACATTTTCATTTTATTAGACAAATAAAAACCATCTTAGTCATTCATATCCATCCTGGAAAGAGCTTTAGTCTAATTTCTTCCTGTCACATAAATGTACATACTCGTACATACATTGTACATATTTGTGACATTAAATTCTTTTACCGCTAAATTCTACATTTTATTCGTGTAGAGTTGACGTACACAAAATTCTTACAATTGAAAGGAGGAATGAATGAGCGAATTGTTGAATGAACGTTTGCTTGAGTGAGTGAAAGCTTTATTTGCAGTTGTGTATTTAAAATATGAATAAAATTCTCATAAATTGAATATTATTGCCTGCATTTTATCCTCAGCACATATGTATGTTGTAGCACGTGTGCGTGTATACGTGTCTGTGCAATTAGGTCAATAGGTTATGTAAAGCTTAAAAACATTTTATTAAGAGAAGAAGACAGCCAGCCACTACGAGTATATTCTTTTTCGGTGGTAAAAAAATGATTTTGGTTTGACTTTTTCATTTCTCAATTAGTGACTTCGAATATAAATAAAGAAAAGGTTAAAATACACGAAATTAAAATTCACAATATAATTAATTCAAAGACCTAAATTGAAATTTCTGTCCCGGCAATAACAATAAAATGCAATGTGATTTCAATGGTGGTGTGACTGCCATTATTAGGACTTTTTATTTGAGATTACCTGGAAAATACTTATGTAGTATATAAATATTTATCCCTATCGTGAATAAGAAGTAAAATTTTTGTTCAAGTGAAATTTTAATTCCACTCGAAGGGAAAAATGGTATCGTGAATCTCATGTGAAAAATTATTCTCGCTATCAGTTCTTAGTGAATGTAAAAAATGGAAGAAGATTAAAAAAATAAAAAATCTAGAGCTTTTTGTTCAAAATAAACACGGACATGTTTATTTTAAATTCCATTCAATTCAAAATTTATTGAGACTTTTGAAATACCTAACAAAGAGAAAATAAAAAAATAACAAGATTTTGAAAAACTTAAAACTGTTAAGTATTATTTTAAAGGCATAATTATATTTACGCTTCATGCTAAGGAAAGAAGTGTCGTAATAATTTCAAGTTAATTATAAGAGAAATTACATACTTATGTATGTAGCTCAAAAAATATGTAAACAAAGATTACAAAGACAGTAATATATAAAATTTGGAACTTATACTAATACTTAAACTAAATTTATTTTAAAGAAAACTTGAAAAATCAAAGTTAAATATTCAGTGTTGGAACTTTAGTTTGGTTGCTCCGTTTGTTTATTGCATTCTAACTTTTATGTGGTAAAATAATTCGGCTACTTTTTGGAAAACCAACAAAACGAAAAAATGCCTACAAATCAAAGCTTCACAAATCTGCAGGCAATCGGCCTGTTTTTTGCATTTTGTTGAGGAACACATCAGTTTGTGGCTTATTATCAGACATTTTCATTAAAATAAACTTTTTAAAGTTTAATATTGGAATTATAAGAAGAAATCAATGTAATTTCTGTTCTATTCCCCATCAAAAATAAAGTGAAAATATCAATGTGAGAAGTGAAAAAATTCCGACCGAAATATTTATTCACGATAAGGGAAATTTTTTCAGTGAACATTTTTCACGTTGTTATTCTGGACTGAATAAAATATTTTCATGCGAGTTGTTCACGATTGCAAATACGTGAAAAGTGAAAAAATTTCATGTAGGGGTGATTATTATCAAAACCATTGAACCTAATAAATAATGGGAATGAATTGCTGGAGTTAATAGAAAAAAACAATTTCTTAAAAACAAAATTACTAAAAAAATTAAGTCATATTGATATTTCTGTACTATTTTTATAACCTGAACAATTTCCACGAGGTTTAGTGAGAGGCTATCGTCCATGAAAGGTCTTCGGAAAAGAACAGCATGAAATTTTAGAGGAGTTGTGGCAGTATTTAGATTTAAGAATGCCATTGTAATTCAAAGGTGTGTTCCAGATAAATAACAAATCAGTCCGAACTTGTACAAAGTTAACTAAAAGCGTGCCAGATTCCAATTCTTGGTTAAATTTTAAGAGTATATTTTTTTCATTTCGTGTACAAAGTTGTGAAAACTTTTCCTTTGGGTAAGTTCGGAAGAATTAAATAGTCAGTTTTTTTTTTCTTCACATATGAAACAGAAAAAAATTAATCAGCAAATTTGCAAATAAAGGGAAAGGTAGTTTTTATTTAAACATTTATTAAAAAACAAAACGGTAGTTTTTTATGTTAAGAAACTTGAAGTTGTAAGTACATTTCGTCGAGTGGTTACAGTAGCCCGCATTAAACATTTAAAAGAAATGAGATATAAATTATTTCTATATAGTTAATGTACGCTTTTTTTTAATTCTTAATCCATATTTTGTTATCTAAAATAAATTAGAGAGATATCGAGCTCTAACATTAATTATATTCAGAATATTTTTTATTTTTTTAATTTCTTTCATTGAATAATTTGTAGCCCAGCCCATATGATTATCATATTTCATGGATAACGCTATGTGCTATCTACTAGTATTCGATTATTCGACTATTCGCCTATTTCAAGATATTCGTATTTGTCAAATTCAAGCGAATATTTCTCGAATAATTTGCACATACTTTCCAAAGAAAATATAATACATGTTTAAGTTTAAAAAAGTCCATAAAATGTACAAAAATATATATTTATTTTTAGCAATTTTTATTTAAAGAAAATTTTCTTTAAAAGCAAACACAAATATATATTTTGCAACTAGCATTTAAATGTTAAAGTCTTATATGTTCATATCGTGTTAAGTTAGTAATCAATTCTTAGTAGAGGAATGTTGAACTTCAAAAATAGAAGAACTAAAATTAAATATGTGATACTCCACATTAGTGATGTTACGAATACTCGTATTCGTATTCGACTATTCGACTATTCGCCTGTTTTAAGATATTCGTATTCGCCAAATTCAAGCGAATATTTTTCGAATAATTTTCCCATACATTTTCCAAAAAAAAATCATACAAAAGTTTAAAAAAAGTACATAAAATGTAAAAAAATATATTAATTTTTACATTTATTTGAGCATGTACTCAAGTATTAATGTTTTATATTTTATTTATTTGTTGCGGGTTAGCATTATCTAAATATATATTTCGTTGGTAGCTATACCAATTCATCAGTAGATGTTTTACCCTTTATATATATATTTTTATACTGATGAATTGGTATAGCTACCAACGAAATATATATCTAGATATTGCTAACCCGCAACAAATAAATAAAATATAAAATATATTAATTTTTATTAAAAAAACCCATTGTATTTCACGCAAAGTAATAACCTTCTTAAAACCCAAACAAAAATATATATAAATTATAATTTAAGTTGTCTCAAATGTATTAATAAAATTAAAAATGTTTTCGCAGCAGTGAATTGAACAAAGTACATCATCTATAGGCAATAAATTGGAATATACTCGTATAACTTAAATGCATGATATTTAAAGAAACTCGGTGAGATGTTTTGATTCTGTTTATATGTAAATGTATAAGGGTGGGAAGCTACAGGCATCAAACTAAAACTTTTTATATATGAAATTCCACTGACACAGGTGGATGCGCCTTCTGCAAAAATATGTTCGCTAAACAGCACTGAATTATTAATTAAAAACCCAAACAGAGTAAGAAAAACGAAATCTCAAAGTATGTAAGTAAAAAAATTAAAAAATGTTCTGTAGAGGTTTTCAAATTCGGCATCTTAATGCAATAATAATGTTAAATCACTAAATTTTTTTTTTCATTTATGGTTACTAACGCAAAGGCAGGGATTTTTTCCAATTCAATTTGAAATATAAAGCTCAAAAGAAATATTCGTATTCGTATTCGTATTCGGCGAATACTGTTTTAAATATTCGTATTCGCGAATACTAAAAATTGATATTCGTAACATCACTACTCCACATACACATCGCACTTATTCCTCAACAGCGTAACAACTCAAAATTTTCAAATTTTCACTTTTTGCAAAAAACCAAGCCACAGTAAAAATCTACCCACTGCAAAAATTTTACTCTATTTTCTCCACTCTTTCACAAAAAAAATACAGTTGTATCTCTCTTTGTGATAGAAGAGTTGTATTAAAAAAAAAAGTTTTTGGCCTCTACTAAAAATTCATGAAGTTTGAGTTGTTATGCTTTTGAGGAACAAGTGCGATGTGTATGTGGGTGCGCCATGCAAACATTTGTTCTCCCAAACAGGACTAAATTACTAATTAAAAGCGCAAACAGAGAAAGAAAAACGAAATCTCAAAGTAAGTAAGTAAAATAAATTAAAAATGCTCAGTAGAGGCCTTCAAATTCGGCACCGCAATGCCATAATAATGTTAAATACTTAAAGTAGTGTGGCAGTTTTTTTCAATTTATCGTTACTGACACAAAGAAAGAGATTTTTTCAAAATTAATTAGAAATATTAAGTGGCTCTACACCTTAAAAGTAATATTCGTATTCGTATTCGCGAATACTAAAAATTGATATTCGTAACATCCTACTATCTACTCGTATTTTGTGATTGCTCAATCAAATATACTTATTTCTTTGACCTACTTGAAAGACATTTAAAAATAATAGCGTAAAATGTGGCAAATTGGGCCTAAAACAGGTTTGTATTATTTGAATTACATCTTAATAACTTTAACTTTTTCATATATTGTACAAAAAGTTATAACGACTTAAAGTTTTCCAAAAAAAAAATACATTAAAAAAACATTTGTTGTCAACCAAATTGTGGCGGTAGCACCAACTAACAGTTTGGTTGACCAAACCAATTTACGAATTGTCATAACCGCATGTTGGTTACAATTGCGGTATTATGGTTATGATAATGGAAATTTTGTTGGATCCATACAGAGAAAATGTTGTTGGTTAATCCAACCAATTTCAGTTGTTGATCAGTTATTAATGTAAATTGTTAATGCAATTTTCAGTGTCACAATATTAGTATTGCTTAAAGTACCCATGTCACAGGAGTAATTGAACTTATTTAAATTGTTTTTAGAATTTACATACACCTACAAAATTATTCCAAGTGAAGTTTCTTCATCATTTTTTTTTTTTTTTTTTTAAATTAGTTCCGTGCGTCGAACCAGAAACCGCCCGACGATTTGTGCATAAATAAATAAACAATTTACATACTTATGTATGTACATTGATTTTCATTTTTACAGCTGTTGCCAATGATGCAAATTTTCTTTTGGGGTTACGCATTTTAAGCGCTTGATTGATTGATTGGTTCTCGGGAAAACATGCAGGACACTGCGACCATGAAGATCTATTGTATCCCCTGCCAGGTGCTATAGCACCTCAGCCAGACCCACTTTCCTGAGGAATCTCAAGATTGCCAGTGGTTCTAGCATTGGCAGTTCCCAGTCCTCCAATAGGTGCTTGCCCAATTGGCTATGTCTACTGTGGCACAACGATTCACAGTCCTTCAGAACATGCTCTGGAGTTTCATCCTCATAATCACAGAATCTACACAGGCTATTTCTCTCAATGCCAAGTCTGTTGAGGTGTTTTCTCAGTCTACAATGGCCTGTGAGAATCCTTAGATTATTTTTACTCAGGGACATGAGAGCTATGAATCGTTTCTTGTTATACGTTCCAATCATTAGCTTTGCATGCCTTAATCCTGAGAGATTGAACCAGAGGTGATCCCTGGTATTCTTAATCTCCGTCGATGTATCTACGCGGATTTTATCCGGTCCAAGTCCACAAAACGGTTCCGGTCCGACCATGGGTGTAAAAGCCCCTTCCTGGCCAGTTCATCCGCCTATTCGTTTCCTACCACTCCACAATGTCCGGGATCCCAGTGAAGTGTGACCTTATTCATGCTGTTTAGCTGATTTAGCTTTATGCGGCATTCCCAAGTCAACTTAGAGGTGAACTCATGTGAACTAAGCGCTTTGATAAGCGCTTAAAATCACTAACATAAAATTTATTTTAAAACTTAAGTTTAAAATTTATAAGTTAGCACTCTTGATATGTTTGGACTTAAAATTGTAGTTTTTCGTGTTCAAAATGTTGTGACCAATATACATACTTATATTTTAAGTTTCCTCTCATTAATCTGAACCTGTCCCAGAATCGGAATTTGTTAAATTTTTCATAAAACTTACAAATCGGATAGACCTCACAAGTATTCACTTAATCGACAGTATCGTTTCCAATAACTAAATCTGAAGGATTTATGTTGTGTACAAAAACCAGGTTAATGGGTTTTAATTAAATTTTTTGTTCGTGCAACATTAAATAATGAAGCATTTGTTTTTTGTTTTTATTTATTGTATATTTATTTTTGTGCTAAAAATATTCTTTCTATACCCTTTAATTTATTTTCTTAACTTTCTTCCTTTCTTTCTTTCAGGATAATTATATTAAAACATCGAAGTATTCGATGATGACATTTTTGCCATTTAATCTTCTAGAACAGTTTCAACGTCTTGCCAACTTTTATTTTCTATGTTTGTTGGTGTTACAACTTATACCGGCCATATCATCGCTAACGCCAGTTACCACAGCCATTCCATTAATCGGTGTGTTGACATTAACAGCTGTAAAAGATGCCTACGATGACATTGTAAGTATTTACGTGCAAATGTATGTACCATGTTTATATATTGCTATATGTACATATGTATGTACATTCATACATATGTATGCATATTAGTATGCATGTAGATTTACATATATGTAGCGACTCAATGAAAGCAAAACAAACAAAAAAAATTCCATCAAAGAGAAGAGAATACCATAAAAAATAAAATTAGAAATGAAAACGAAATGTAATACTTAACGGGGTTTTTTATGTACTTATAACACTCCACCCCCTTATAGGGCAGTGAATCCCAAAGAGTCGTAAAGTTTAATGTTAAGGAACGAAAATTGTGCAATTTCTTACTAGAGTTTGCATTTGCGCACTCGTTTTGCTCATTCATAACCATAAACCCAACATCACAAGATATCAAAATTTGCATTTCAACATTTCGATGTTGATGAAATCTCGAATGCAACACGAAATAAAACTATAAACACTACTACTCCCCTACTATGCAACCAATAGCGAAATATGAAATATGGCCTACCAATAAAATGGTGCAAATAGGTAAAGAGTAGGGCAGGGCAGGGCAGCGTAGAAAAAGGAGCAACTGGTTTGCGCAGTGCAAGCGAATTTATTTAAAATCTGCCGCTTTATTCGATATTGTCACGACAAATAATTTTTTTAAATCAAAATGTTTAAGAAACGTCAGCAAATAAGAATCAAAGTAAACGAAGTATGTATTTCTTTGATATTTATTATCAAGGCGAATTTATTATAAGGGAGCAAGGGCGAATTCAAAAATTCGCCATTTCCAAACGATTGTCAAATATTGTAATATTTCCTTTTCTATTAAATTCTTTGTTTACAAACAAATTGTATTTTTTTAATAATTATATAAATTTGACAATCGCTTGGAAATTTACGCAAACAAAATGCCTGTTGTTTTTCGTGTTGTATATGTTTTATTCTGGCTCCCACCTTATAATAAATTCGCCTTGTTTTTTATATTTAAGTTAGGAATTTTTAGTCGAATTGAATGACGTTTAATAAAGAATTTTTTAATTATCCACTAAATTTCCTAAACATATATTTATAAAATAAATAATCAAGAAATATGACTTCAAAGCTTTTTATCATGAATTAATGCAGAAAAATTATATATAAAATAGTAAAAAGCGTGCAAAAAATTAAACTACATACATACTTCGTATGGTTTGAAAATTTCATCAATTGCTTCAAAATAATATTTTTCTGAAAACTGAATTTTTATTCTTGATAAAAAATAAACATATACATAATTGCCTTTTATTATAACTTTTTACAATCTACTGTAAAAGCTCAATGCGCATTTTATGCTGTTTTGGCTCTTTCTGCTCATTGCGTAGATAGAAAGAGCAATAGTTGGGTCCGGTCTGTGTTTAAACTTTAAAGTGCAAAAACAAAGAGCAAAATAAGTAAAGTTGTTCGGTTCTTTTCGTTCTCTACTAGTTAGACATTAAACGTATGTGTAGAAAATTATCGAATTAAATAATGATGGGAACGTACATACATCTCCAAGCGTATGCGTTTTAGTATCATACTATCATTCCCGTTTCTTGAAGAATAGTTCTACAACCTTTAAGAGAGATTCCTTAAGGAATTTATTGTAAGCATTAAACTGCAAAGAATAAAATGTTTAATGGGACAACGACTGACTGGGACCTCTGGTGTTGAGATGGTTTCTCCATTTGATTGTAGATACATACATATGTATGTATGTATAAATTTAATTTTATTACGACCACGTGCTATTTTTCATGTTTTTTTTGTTATACTTTCCGTTGTTAATGAAGGTAAAGGTAAATCATAGAAAAAATTAATTTGCGTTCATTTTTTTTTATTTTAATTCATGAGTTGCTGACATTGACATTTGTGGTAAATTTTATGCCACTTGACCAATGACTACTGACTGTCATGGTCTACAATTTACATACATATATACATACATATATATGTACATATGTGCATACATCTGCATGCATAAGCGAATGCATTTACTAGTATTTTTAAAAAACTTGTACATACTTATATAAATTACACTCACAAAAAAAGTTATTAATATTGTAATAAATTTAATTATCATATGAAAAGTAATATTATCAGGTTAAAGTTCAGGTTTTATTGAATACTTTGAAGATAACGGACTAAGAGTTTGTGTTGATTATTAGTAATTTCCAACCAGTGACGGGGAGTTTCGTACTAACCAAATAATTCTCGTATTATATTTCTGTTGAAAACTGGTTAAATAGTTGATATTCTTCCCAATTAGTAGGTATCCACTTTACGAAAATTGTAAAGATGGACAATTGAACGCTGATCAGAGGTGTAGCGGCCTTGAAATCGGTACTGATACGTTCTGCTAAAAACTGATTGGATATAAAATAATAATATTTTTCAACATAAAAAATAACTCTCAGTAATTTGAATTTTCATTAATTCAATAAAAAACTGAACTTGAGCCTAATAATATTACTCTTCATATGTACATCAATATAAGTTCGAATAATAATTACGTTTATTCGTAATAATATAAAAAAATCTAATTATCATTTGAGAAATTTTCTAAAAAACAACATTTTAATTTGCAAAATATTTAAAGGAAAGTTGCTAACAAGCGTAGTTAAAAAGAAATTACTGAATAGTTGATAAATATAAATAATTTTAAATTCAAATTGATTTTGGTTATAATTAAAGATTTTCAAATCATTCACAATTATATTCGTATAGTAAAAATATTGGCACCACAAAAAAAGCCCCAATGAAATAAGCCCCAAATCGAAAAATTAAATAAGCCCAAAAAAATTTTATGAAATAAACCCCAAAAAATATGAAATAAACCCCAAATAAAAAATGAAATAAGCCCCAAATTTTTCATTTAATTAAATAAACCCAAAAAAAAATGAAATAAGCCCAAAATTTGTTAACTTGATGAAGTAAGCTTAAGAAGAAATCATAAAATGCAAGAATTTTATCCTCTAAATTATATCGAACACCAGCTTCGCGTTCCAAGCATTCTCTGCATAACTGGCCTACGGCCGGGCGCAAGGAATTTATCCTCTATGGTATTCGAACACCGGCTTCGCGTTCAAAGTATTCTCTGTATAACCGCCCTACGGCCGGACACAAGGACTTTATCCTCTATGGTATATCGAACACCGGCTTCGCGTTCCAAGCATTCTCTGCATAACTGGCCTACGGCCGGGCGCAAGGAATTTATCCTCTATGGTATTCGAACACCGGCTTCGCGTTCAAAGTATTCTCTGTATAACCGCCCTACGGCCGGACACAAGGATTTTATCCTCTATGGTATATCGAACACCGGCTTTGCATTCAAAGTACTCTCTGCATAACCGGCCAAGGGCCGGGCGCAATGACTTTGTCCTCTATGGTATATCGAACACCGGCTTTGCATTCAAAGTACTCTCTGCATAACCGGCCTGCGGCCGGACGCAAGGATTTTATCCTCTATGGTATATCGAACACCGGCTTTGCAATCAAAGTACTCTCTGCATAACCGGCCTACGGCCGGGCGCAAGGTCTTTATTCCCTATGGTATATTGAACAACGGCTTCGCGTTCAAAGTATTTTCTGCATAACCGGCCTACGGCCGGGTGAAGTGACCTTATTATAACACAGTTGAAACTTGAAAATAACATGCAATTTTTCTCAAAATGTGTTTAGATCTATTTTACGGATATAAATAAGCCCCAAATAAAATGAAATAAGCCCCAAAAAATTTTATGAAAAAAGCCCCATATTTTTAAAAAATGATATAAGCACAAAAATAAAATTAAATAAAGCCCAAACAAAAAATTTTAAAATTTTTTGGGGCCTATTTCATTTTTCGATTTGGGGCTTATTTCATTGGGGCTTATTTCGTGCCACCAAAATATTTCAGCCTTTTTCGCATTTTAATTTCTCATTTTAGTTTTTTTTTTTTGGATTGTACGACTACATTAAACCATTCTTTAAAAATATATTTTAAAGTTCAAAGTTATTTTTATATACTCAAAATAATTCATACTTTTATTTATTTTTATAGCAACGGCATTTGTCCGATTCTCAGGTAAACAATCGCAAATCCAAAACTTTAAGAAGTGGAAAATTGGTGGATGAAAAGTGGTCGGGAGTGCAGGTATGTAATAAAAATTTAATTTTGTTTTAATTTTCATTAGCTACAATAAATTAAAGTATGTATAGATGAAAAAACACTGCTTCTACGAGTATTCGTAACATCACTAGTATCTACAGCAAATATGTGCATTGAAACTCTTCTTTCTCTCTCTCAAAATCCATATCCTTTTGAGGATGTAAGCGAATCACGGTTAATTTTATATTTTGTTTAAATTTTGCTATAACTGCTCTGGTTGATGCCGCTCTTATATAGTCACCAATCGATCTCGTACCTGTCCAATTTCGAATTTCTCGCGCAAACTGAACATCTGCTACGGCCCCTTCCGTTTTTTTTAATTTTCCTTGGATTTAAGCTGACGTTTATAATCGAATTTTTGATAAATTCTTAAATAAAGTTCTTAGATAAACGCTCTCTAGCTCTTCATAGCATCATCTCTTAATATCTGTGTAGAATAAAAAAACCTCCCAAGCAGTGTAATCCCTGCATGTAATAACATTTTAATACCGATAATAAAATAAAGAAAAAAATTTTTAACAATTTATTTTAATGAAATAAATATTTCTTTTATTTATCTTCAAGGTGGGTGATGTGATACGTATGGAAAATAATCAATTTGTTGCCGCCGATATCCTCCTGTTAAGTACATCAGAACCAAATGGTTTGTGTTTTATTGAAACGGCCGAACTGGATGGTGAAACGAATCTCAAGTGTAAACAGTGTCTAACAGAAACTATTGAGTTGGGGCAACATGACGACTTGTTGTGGAATTTTAATGGTGAAATTATTTGTGAAAAACCCAATAATTTATTGAATAAATTTGAGGGCACTCTAATGTGGCGCAATCAACGTTTTCCTTTGGACAATGAAAAGATATTGTTGAGAGGATGCGTTTTACGCAATACCCAGTGGTGTTATGGTGTTGTCATCTTTGCCGGCAAAGATACAAAACTAATGCAAAATTCTGGAAAGACACAATTCAAAAGTACGGGTGTTGATCGTTTGTTAAATTTTATCATTATTGGGGTAAGCAGAAGAATGAATGGCGCGAGATTAAGAAGACTAAAAATACTGACTGAATAAATAATTTACTTTTTCAGATTGTTCTTTTTCTATTATCTATTTGTGCATTCTTCACGGTTGCTTGTGCTTTATGGGAGGGATTTATTGGTCAACATTTTCAGGTGGGTTTAGAAATATTTTTTCTACTACAACTGTCCAGTAATATTTGAAACACATTGGCCATAGCAGACTGCCTGGCTACACGACTTGCCAAATGTAGTTCTACAGCAATTAAAAATATGTGAAATATGTGTATTTTATTTTTGACTTATTGTAGTCTGTGGCCTGCTGTCTTCAATGTGTTTATTGCTTAATATAAACGAGTTACTCTTAAAACACTTTATATATTTTTAGGCTTATTTACCATGGGAACATATTATTCCAAAAAATATAATTCAAGGATCAACTGTTATAGGATTATTAGTATTCTTCTCTTATGCCATTGTATTAAATACCGTAGTGCCAATATCACTCTACGTTTCAGTAGAGGTAAGTAAAACATTTTTAAAATCTATAAATTAAAATCTAAATTAAATTCCATTGATTTTCATTGATATGCTTCTCCAGGTTATACGTTTCGTTCAATCATTCTTAATTAATTGGGATGAAGAAATGTATTATGAACCATCAAAAACACATGCCAAAGCTCGTACCACCACATTAAATGAAGAACTTGGTCAAATTCAATATATATTTTCGGATAAAACTGGTACTTTAACACAAAATATTATGACCTTTAATAAATGCAGTATTAATGGCCGTACTTATGGGGACGTTTTCGATTTGCGGACTGGTGAAGTTGTGCAAATAACCGATGTAAGTTTGTAGTTTTAATGAAAGAACTAAACAAAACTATATTTTAGAATTTTTAATAACACTTACTAACAGTTTGATTGATTAGTTCGATATTTTTAATAAAAAAAAAAAAAAAAACTAATTTACGAATAAATCTTTCTTTTCAAACATAATTTTATTATAGCAAGCTCTTAAAAATTCACTCCTCCTTTTTTTCTATACTTAATTTAAAGTTTAGTTGTTAACTGGTTGTTCGAAAATGTCGAAAGACTTCTATTTTTTCCATAATTAGTGAAGGAATTCTTGCGACATCATCGAACAGACCGTAAGTAATACAACACTACTTTAAGCATTTTGCTACTAAATATTCCTTTTTTTGTTGTATCAATTACATTTTTAATACAAATAAATATTGTTTAATGTTAATGTATTGATAAATAATATTAATTTTTTTATCTTTAGAATTGAAGTGACAGTCTGCGATTTAGTGTTGTTAATTATAGAACATTTGAATGTGTCCAAATACAGCCTCAATATTTTGAATACGAACCGAACTTCTGTCGCAATTAAAAGATTATCGCAGTATTGCTTTCAGCTACTGGCAGCAAAATTTAGAGCATTTAAGTTTAAAGAAAAATTATATTATAACATTTTATTTGTGCACGTACTCAAGAATTTATGTTTTCAAAAATTCTCAATTCAGACATGGGGGGAGTCTGTGTATAAGTAAATGAGTTTAAAAACTTTTTAAGCCTGGTGATAAAGATGAGCAGCATATACTTAGATTACTTAACCAGAAATTACCTGCAAGGTTTTGGTCGTCTTAGTTGGCCAGCTATCATAGTGTCAAGTACACTCGTAACTCATTAGGTAGATTTTAATATCCACAGAATCGTGTATACTAAATTTGGTAAGGCGCACGATTTTTTTTTAATTTCGTAACGCTAATACCACCAATTTGAAGCCGAAAACTTGGAAGGGTGGAGTATTCGAACGGCTTCACTCTACAATATTTTTTGCACAACGTGCCTCTTCCTCTAGAGCTGACCTTTTACTAAGCTGAAGAAGTATTAAAGAAATATGTACTAGACATATTTAGATATATTTTTGATTCTCATTTTATGAAAAATAATTCCCGGGGAATATTCCCTTTTCCTCATCTATACATATTTTTTTAAATTGAAACCAACACTCAAGGAATTTTGCCGGAACTAGGAAAATTCGTTATAGGAAGGAGTATCAAGGAATTAGGGTTTGTGGACATTTGATTTGGACTTTAACATACTGAAGGTGACATGAAAAGCCTCTGCGGGGAGTTTATTCCACATGCGAACAATTCGGCTAAAGTAAGAATTCTCTATGTAATGTGCGGTTCGTTGGCATATCGACCACAGATGGATTTGCTCTTAATGAAGAACGTGTTGTACGTGAAAAATTACGGCTTTCAGAAATGAGTTCCCCGATTTCATTAGAACACATTCTGTTGTAGTATCGATTGAACAAGGAACAGTGGATAAAGGTGGTATAAATATTAAGGAGATCAGATGGAGTAAAGTATGTCTTACACTACCTTAAAAAACCGAGACACTTGAGTGCTTCTATTGACACATGAAAAATGTGAACATTTCATCGACCATCACATTGAATTTCCATGCTAAGAACACCAAGATCTTCTTATTCCTCAATATTTATACCCTCCATAATTACAGATGGAGCAGCAAGTCTGTTCATACGTCTGTGCGTAAGAATAGCGCATTGAGTCTTTCGTACATTAAGTTCGACCCTATTAGCATGACCCCGATTTAAAATTGTCAGGAGATCGCGAATGATTTATAGTTTACCGACAGGCCTATCACTAAATGAATACGGATGAAGGAATGGAAAAATGAAAAAACTTATCATTATATTGTATATATATATTTGTGCTGGATTTTTAGCATAGTCCCTATCGAGTGAGCGAGCCATGTTTGTCTCTTTGTGGGTGAAATCGGAGTTGGAGGATTTATCTTAAAATGATTCGTATTGAAAATCAGCAAAAAAAATTTGCGTCATATCTCTTAAAAGTATATATGTACATGCATAGGTACGAGTCTGTATAAAATACTTTTATATGACTTGGTGAGGGCTACATAAGATATACATATGGACATATATACCACACGTTCACGAATTAATTCTCTGAAATAATTAATTTCCTTATCTATATTTTGTTGTTCGATCAAATTGTTAAGCCTTTTAAAGAGTTTTTTGACTATTGGCATTGCACTTGAATTAGGGTGGGGAATTTCGCATTTTGTTTTTCTGACAAAATTGCATTCTCGGAACTTATAGCACACTTTTTTCAAAAACCTGTTTCACTTCTCTGTTGTTGTTCTTGTTTTAGCATTTATGTCCTAAAACATGCATAGTTTGTTTTATACAATCAATGTTCGTTTTTAGCATCATGTGTATAAATAATAAATTTAACACAAAATATGTATGTATGTTTGCACTTTGTTTTCAATATTTTATACACTATTGTCACTTATGTAACATAAATATACGTATGTATATGTATAATTATATATGATAAATTTTGTAACATTTTATTATAAAATAAAGTCAAAAGTTAGGTCCTTAGAGATATATTCAAAGCAACTGTTTTTTTACTTAAAATTAATTTATCAATACAAAATTTAATTGAAAATTTTTTTGCCTTTATTTAAAACCAAATTTAACTATGCTGAGCTTTTAGCTTTTAATCTTTAAATTTGGCTGTTAACTTTCAAAATGTTATCTGGGCATCATTATAAACTTTTATTCTCAACATTTAGATTTATTCTACCAAATTTTTTTCTTTATTCTTTAAAACTATTTTACTTTCAAACAGACTTGGAATGCCTCAATTAAATTTTGGAATTAACAAGACATGTAACTACACAATTCAATGCAATTAAGTAAACGATTTTTTAGTTGAATGTAATTGTTGTTGTCATAAGAACGCACTTGAAAATCGATCAGAATTAAATTAATTTAATACGTGAGAAATTACATAAATATAATTGTAATTCAGAAAAATCAATTGCCCAATTCACAAGCCTAGTTGTATCGCTTATTGTTGTATATGAAAAGACAATTTCAAACATAATTTCTCAAAACAAAAACAATTTTAGAGCAATTTGTTTTTGTTGACAGAATTTTTGTTTGCAATTGTCTTTTCATATACAACAATAAGCGATACAACGGGGCTTGTGAATTGAGCAAATGTTCCATCCAACTAAATTGAGTTTTGTGAAAGTTATTGCATTTCCTCAAATACAATCGTCACTAGTTGTAAAAAAATTATTATTTAATTACCATTACAAGTAATTGTTACATTGACTATGTGCCTCACTTTTAATTGTAGTTACGTGCCCCAAGTCTGTCTTCAAAAAGTCGCATAAAAAGCCATTGTTAATTTTAATTAGTAACTTTTCTTCATTTTGCAAAAACAGAAAATATTTTGCATCGACCTGAACTATAAACTCTCTAATAATGCTGACTTAGAGCTGCATTTGCTTGCAAAGTTTATTATAGAGAGAAAGAGAGGAGAATACAAATAATTTCCATATGCGAATAATTTTTAGTTCTTTATACAATTCGATCGAATCTAACTTTTGGCTTTTATTTGAGTTTTCTTTTGAAACAAATCAAAAAAAAAAAAAAAAAAAAATGTCCTTTTAATTTAAGTTTATTATTGGGTTTTTTCTCAATTAAAATAAATACTCGTTTGTGGCCATTGTAGAATGAAATTCAAACTCAAAATAGCAACAGCACAAAAATGAAAAATAAATTAGATATTGGAACATCAGCCACACTGCGACTACACAAAGTCGATGTACATAGTAGTGGTAAAACTCCGACAACTCCCACATATAGTGTGTCTTCTAAACTAGTTCAACAGCCTAATATAAACGTCATCACCTCTAGTAAACAACCGAATAGTGGAAGCACTATAAGCACACCCATAACTTCACCGTCATTGGACAATTATTATCTTAAACCTCCCGGCGAGAGTGGTGTGGCAGTTGTAGCAACAACTGCTCATATACTTTTCACCACAGCTCAAGTAGAAATAGAAAATCCCATATTCCGTAACCATGATGCTAATGTAAATAGCCCACCGTCAAGTCCATGTAGTACACCTAGTCCTAAGGGTAAACGTGTTAAATATGCCAAACAAGCTTCCTGTATAGATGCTAAAATGCAAGGACGTGCTAAACTTGAGCCGTCTTCGGAAAAGGCGAGAGTTCGAAGGCAAGCTTCCACTTTATCGACAAGCAGTGACAAAGTAATGATACTGGGTGAAGTAGCCATTAAAGAACCAAAGATTATAGCCAAAACCACCAACAATACAAATAATAATAACAACAAAAACAATAAATCGCACCACAGTAACAATTACAAAAATCAAAATAGCGATTTCACAACATTCGATACAGCATCTGCTTCACTTAAAAGTAAAACGAATAGCCCAACACCCAATACAGCAATAGCCATAACCACGCTTTCACCCACCTCACGTTTATCACTGGACATGTCCAATTCAACAACAGTTGTTACTCATTTGCACAATCCGAAAATGAAAAATGAAAATAAAAAATTTCGTTTTTCACCATTTAGCCAGAAATTACATTTTTCACCACCTTTGATTGAAACAGTAGCAATGGCAACTGCTGCACCACCTTCACCATCAAATCGTTGTCGATCACAATTTTGTACACCATTTTGTAGTTTTAATAATGAAGATTATCAACATAAGCGGAAAGATTTCGCTGCAATATATGCTGATTGTACAGAATTGACTTCACCAAATCTATGTAAAAACACCACCTACACAAATTCTACAACTAAATTCACCACTGGTGATAAAAAATTTTCACGGCCAACTCCACAAAATTTACACCCCTATCCAAAACACACAAAATTTTATGCAACTGAAACAAGCACAGCTCACATTTGGAATAATATTCACCACCAACAAGTGCACGTATGCATGAGTTTTTGTTTTGTCTATTACACCCACACACACACACTCTCTCTCTCTCTCTCACTCTTTCTGTCTATCTATGTGGCATCTTTGCTTAAATTTTAGTTGTTTGTTACGTGATTTAATTTATTTACTGCTTGTTTTATTAAATTAATTTTAAGTTATTTCCCGTTATTACCAATCAATAAGATAATTACAAACCCATATCGAGTCTTAACCGCGAAAATAGCTTAAGCGGCATAATTTATTTGTTTTTAATAAATGAAATAATTGACGGTGACTTGTCGTTTAGGCTATTTTTGCGGTTATGACTCGAAAAGTTCATTTATATATAGTAATACATATATATATATATATATATATATACATATGTACATATGTATGTACGTATGTATCTCAATAAATCGATTTTTTTTCTATTGCTTCAAAATTTAAATCATAGACAGCTTGTGAAGTAAATATTTGCAAAATAAAAGAAAATATTTTTAATTTTACAAAAATTGTGAATTTATTTTAAAACTATTTTACTCCCTTCGTTACTTTTCTTTTTTAATTTTATGTATAAAGCTTAGATCCCACTATCGGCACAATGTACCGATTTTCGTCGGCTCACTGCAATCAAATCATAACTACTAAACCAAAATTGCATTATTTCTCAATTAATTCTGGAATAAGTCTATATGGATTTATTACCAATGCAGTGTGGTGCAATTATGTCCTTATATTTAAATTAGTTGACAAATAATGCAAATTCAGCTTATTACTCTAACTTTATTTCAGTGAGCCGACGAAAATCGGTACATTGTGCCGATAGTGGGATCTAAGCTTAAGAAAACAAAAGATAGTTTGCAATCATTCCCAATCGTTTTACCGCAATCTCTCCCATAAACGCAGTAGTTGCAAATCAAAAGTTGTGGCGATTAAACGGGGAATGATTAAAAATATTAAATCAGATGATACATATGTACGTAAGAGTTCACATGTTTATGAAAATTGTAAATTACAAATGATTTAGTTTTCACAAGAGCAGCGTTTATCCTTTATTACGGCAGCTGAATGTTTTAGTTTACATTTCTAAATTAAAAGATTTTTAAAATAACTTTTTTTACGTGTTCTCTGCGACACAAACTCAATGCATCATATTGTGTAAAGTATTCCTTTTGATTTTTCCTTAATAAATTTAATTGAGTGATTATATTTAGTTTTTATAAATTTTCTTTTATGAAGAGACTTGTATGGAAGATGATCCGACAATTTTTTTTTTTAATTTTTGTTTTTCTTGCATGTGTATAATTGTAATTTAAAAAAAAAGAACAACAATTTAATTACAATTAAAACAATGAATTAACCATTATATAAGAACAGTTATTCTAATGAAAAACCTCACTTGAAATCAATTCGTAGTATTTCCAGCCTCAAGGGGAAAATTAGCATTAAGAGCTAATTTAGAACGCAAAATTTACTTTGATAAAGTTTTTTAATATTTCTTTTATAAATTTTGTTTTAAAAATCTTGTTTCCTTCCTTTGTTCTTTCTAAAATTTTAGACTTTTGCAGTTGGTGTTTTATTATTTCTCTATACATACGTACATATATGTACATACGTACATATATATACATATATACATATATATATGTACATATATACATATATCACCCAATACTGTTTTCACACTGTAGATACGTTCCAAGGGGTATCGTGTAAAAAAAATCGTGTAAAAAAGACATAAAACACAAAAAACGAATGTATGCACTTTTTTACGCTACCATATGCCAAGTCTCTTTTTTAAAGAATTCGGCAGAGCTTTTTTACACATAATCTGGAAATTCCCTGACTAAAAAGTTTCGAGAGTGTACATAAAACGTGTTATTTAAAAAAAAAACGTCCAAAAACAGGATGAGTTTATATCCGTCCGTCAACCGTGTTATTTCAAATTCGTGAAAAAAAAGATCGTGTAAAAACAGGTGTAAATACATATACATAACTATGTATATGACGAAAGAGTAACAAAGTGAAACTATGCAAGTAATTCAAAGTCTGTACTCCTCGTCGCTCTCTTTCCCCCTCTCACCAATAAGATTAAGACTTTGCAAAGTAAACTTCACCTGTCTAAATGAGGTCTAATTAATTCCACAAACTAAGCGCACAAGCGGAAGGCGAAACATTACCACATAATGTTCTGCAGTGTATATTGTATAATTAATTAACGTTAATGTTTGTGTTTAATATTTGAAATAATTGACTTGTTTTTATATTTCTATGTTCTTTTAGTTCGGAACAATTTTTATTGAAATTATAATTGCAAAATATAATTGACAATGCTCAAGTCTTCTAGGTATGACAGACATGAGATTTAGTAATGTTCGTAATTTATCATAAAATTTAAAATGTCTGTAGCATTGTCCAGTGCTACAAAAGAGACCACATATAAGAATTCATATATTTGTCTGCCAGAAAAAATACATCCTGCTTACAAAATTTTATTGTTGAAAATTTTTATAAATTTGTGTTTATGCTTTCATATTTATTTTATTTGCTTAAGTTTTTATTCGTTAAAGATTTTATTTTATTATCATCGTTTTTACTAAATAATGCATGACTATTTAATATTTAAAATGAAGTAAATAAATATTTAATTCATTCATACTTAGTTTTCCTAAATGACTACAAAATATTTTCGAAGCAAATATCTAAACGCTAAAACTTATAATAGTTTTTTTTTATATTTTTGGAATTTCTAAAGGCTTTAGAAGCAGTCGATTTCTCAGCAAATCCAGAATATGAATCAGATTTTCGTTGGTACGATCCCACACTTCTGGATGCTGTGCGATCCGATGAAGAACATACTCATATTTTCTTTCGTCTACTTGCACTCTGTCACACTGTTATGCCAGAGTATGTCGAAGGCCGTTTAGAATATCAGGCTCAAAGTCCAGATGAATCGGCATTAGTATCGGCTGCAAGAAATTTTGGTTTTGTTTTTCGTTCTCGGACACCAAACAGTATTACAATAGAAGTTATGAGCAGAACGGAGGTAAGTAAAGAATTTATTTGAAATTTAAAGGCATTTTCTTTTTACAAAAAAAAAAAAAAAAATAAACTTTTCAACTTTTCAATAAATATGTTATTTGTTTTCTTTAAATGAACATACAAATACATACATATTTTGTTCTTTTTTTTTTTGTGCAGGAATATGAACTGTTGCATATATTGGATTTCAATAATGTACGAAAACGTATGTCGGTTATATTAAGACGTGGTAATAGTATATTCCTATATAGTAAGGGAGCAGATAGTGTGATTTATGATAGGTTAAGTTCTAGTCAGGATGATATAAAAGCGCGTACGCAGGATCATTTAAATGTAAGTATCATTTTTAAACTTAAACCTTTTCATCTTAGTATCGCTGATTATTGAAAAATAGAAACAATCGTGTCTGTCATAAGTTTCACATTCGTGTGAAAGTGAATCTTTTCCGAATATTTTGGTGTCCTGACATTCACTTTCGAACAATTTTTTCGTTTTACTTTCGACTGCACTAAGATGTGTGACAGCAAAGAGAATCTCATTTATTACACAATAAAACTAATTTAATTTGAAAAAAAATCTCTTTTGAACTATAGTTGATATCTTATCTACCTAATTCGGAAATAAAAACCAATATATGTTTGATAATAACACATGGAAAAGGAGTTTTAAAAAAATTCCCACATTAGATACCAATCGAGCAAAAATATTCGGAAGTATTGCGGACAAAAAATATTCTATATTGTGATTTGGAAATTTTCATTCTAATTGAAAACGTTCGGAACTCATGACAGACACGAATACCAATGTTTCACACTCACGCCACTATTCTGAATAATCCGAATCAGTAAAATTCACAATAGAAAACAAAATCGACGAAACAGGAAATCTTAAAACGTAACAAAATCAAATTTTATCTTATATTTCACTTCCTCGTAAGATTAAAGCATCTTCTTAAACAAAAAAAATTAAAAATCGGTCCATAAATAATGCACAAAAGCGATAATCAATATGGCAACTTGGTCTCTGTTTTTCCAAAAAAAAAAAAAAATTATGCCATAAATAAGTATGTAAGCAAACGGTTTCAAAGAAAGAAAAAAGGATGTGGAAAATCAGTATAAGAATGGAGAAGTTATACGAGAAAAAGTGGGCGGGGGGGGGGGGGGGGGGGGTAACTGCTTCCTGTTTTTATTACAAACATTTTTTGGGATCAAACTGTAAACAGAAATAGAATATTGAAGATCGGCCAATATGTTGAAAAGTTTTGGGGGTGGGGAACAAGTTAAAAAAGGATTTAACAGCACAAAAAAACCATTGAAACAAAAAAATCCCTCCGATTTTCATAAAAATTGTTTTAGGCCAAACTGAACGAAAACCCTTTCACACCACAAAAAAATAAAAAAAAAAAAAAGAATTGCGAAATTCGTTCTATAAATAGAAGTGTTATCATATAATCACTTGCTTCTGATTTAAAAAAACAATCAATGGGACCCAGTTGCAAGCAACTCTTTTCAAACAACAAATAATTTCGAAAATTGGTTACAGTAATCAGGTTAAAATATTAAAGAAAATAGCGCCCATGAATTGATAACCTTCGTCTTTTTTACAAGTCTCACTTACACGTATTTATAATCGCCTCTTTTGTTTTCAAGTCGTTAAAAATTGTTTACATTTTTAATTTATTTGGACAGAAATTCGCTGGCGAAGGTCTGCGTACGCTTGTTTTAGCCGAAAGACATTTAACGCCAGAATTTTATGACGACTGGTCTAAACGCCACTGGGAAGCTTCGGTATCTTTAGATAATCGTGAGGGAAAATTAAGTTCACTATATGAAGAAGTTGAAAGTGAATTGGTGCTGGTGGGTGTAACCGCCATAGAGGATAAATTACAAGACGGAGTACCTCAAACAATTGCAAATTTACAAACAGCTGGCATAAAAGTATGGGTGTTAACAGGCGATAAGCAAGGTGTGTATGTAAAAAGTATATAATAAATTTTAAAGAAAACAATTTAAAATGCATATGTACATACTACATACATACATATGTATGTAAGTAGATATGTACATATAAAAATTTCTGAAATCTTGATATTATATTAAATGAGTACACAAAGATATACTAACTGTTGTTTGGGTTGTATATGCTTTGTCGTAATTAAAATTAAAACCTGTAAAAAGCCTATTTGAAAAAGAAGAAGAAGCTTTGAATGTTGTTAAATAAAAAGTTACCAGCTGTTTCAAATGAATGACATTTTCATGAAATACTACCAAGCGGCACATGTATTCAATTAAGTGTACGTTAAATTTTTGTGTTAATAAGTATGCAATTCGCCCTTAAACACATTTTAAGTTCGAATTTTTTCTGGCGTTTAATTTGACTTTTGAGCTTTGGTGTCACGCGAAGACTTAGAAGAAGCATTCATCGTACTAGGACGGTATTCAACAGCCTCACAGGAAATAAAACAAAACAAATAAAATATTTAATAATATCCCAATTAATGTATGGGGTCAATAACAACGATTATTAGGGCGTAATTAACGCCGTTTCGGGATACTTGCTGAAGAAAATAAAAAGCCCCGGCACGGCTGCACTCGGCATCTTTGTTAACAACGTAATGTAGACTTAATTACCAAAGACGTACTGTGTAGCCGATCTCCGGACGGACTTAAAGATTTTCTCCACCATGGTATTTCTCGAAACCGTCGTATTTAGTATTGATACTCTATAAATGTGTTTTAGACTTTTTCAATTTTAAAAATTGGGTATTTATTGCATATGAAGCAAATACCCATTTTTTGGGGTATCATTTAATATTTTGTTGAGTGAGGGTTTATTTGCACACGGCTATTACTTGCCGTGCAAACCTTAAAAATTTCAAAACGCGCTCTATTTTTGTACCTTCTAGCCGCAACAATTGTGGAAACTATTTTATTTCGAAACAAATTGCTTTTATAGTAACTTGTCAAAATCTATTTAAAAACATGTAAACCTCTTTTGTATGTAGAATTGTGTAATTTGAGAACAATCAACACAACAATGTGAATACCTTTATTATTAATTTATTTATTTATATCTCGACAAGACGAATTCATACAAAGTGATCTCTCTTAAATTTGCATTAAAAATGCCTCCCTTAGATGTGAAAAAAATGTTCTGCAAAATGTATTTTGACATGTGAGGGAGATCAAAATTACAAGCGGCGAAAGTGAGTGAATATTATCATCTTTGTTTTCAAGATCACCTTGTACGAATTCGCTTTGATATCAAGACAATTTTTACATAAAACAACAAAATTGAAATATTTTAGAAACTGCCATAAATATTGGTTATTCGTGTCAATTATTAACTGATGATCTAGCCGATGTATTCATAGTGGATGGCAGTACGATCGATGAAGTTGACAAACAACTAAGGCAATTTAAAGAATCTATTAGAATAGTAAATACTTTTAGGCCAACACGTGAGTATTTTCATGACAATTTTAAAATTAATTGTTTTTTCTGATTTAATTATATCCAATACATACATACATACATACATATTTTTTTCAGCTATTGAAGCAGCTGTCAATGTCAATGGATCACATTTGAACGATTATAGTCCGTCATCACTGAAAATTACACAGGTGTCACCACCACAGCCACCGCCGCCAGCAATATCAGTTGTTACCTTTAGGTGGGAAGATGATGTCAATAAAATGCGTAAAAAGGGCGAACCGGACAGGTAGAGGGAATATCATATCATCATCTTCTTTATATCTTCTTACCCCGTGACAAAACAAAAAAAAAAAAACAAAAACTCAAAACAATTTTTACATTCTTCTTTAGAGAAATCTTGAATATTTATGAAAGATTTGTGTTTCTTCTTATCAATTTACTTTTTTTGTTTTGTTTTATTGTTAATTTTATGATTTTTTTTTTCTTTTTTTTTTTTGGGTATAATTTTTTTCTTTCTGTTTGATGTAGTTAAGGGTAAATAATACAGAAACACAATTCAATTTGATCTCTATACATACATATTTACAACATTTACAGCAACTGATCACTTTTACTAGCTAGAATGTTTTATCCAACAAGATTTATGTATGTTTGGTATCTAACGAGAAAAATTTTTTTGTTGAAAATAATTGTTGTTTAATTATGGTTTCTTTATTTAAATTATTGAAGTACATACATACATACATATGTACTTACATATGTATGAGGCAATCAGTGGAAGAGTAACATAACCCAGAAAATGTGGAAATGCTAATTGCACTCTATTAGTATTTTACGTTAGTTTCATTATTTGTGGGTTAGGTCATTATGGCTTTCATCAGCTCTCATTTTTTTTAAATAGATTGATCCTTTTCGTTTTATAGGTATAGAATTTTAATTTGATTTCGAAACTCGCAAATATGTATGTATGTATGTGTAAGTCATATTCATATTTGACATGTATCGCCACGTATCGCTTATTTACTTCAAAGCTGTGATAATTACAGAAAGAAATACTTTTTTTACAGAAAACTAAATTGATTAAATTTAAAATTCCTTTTTCCAGAATCAATTATAAATAAAAAGGGCAACAATTAGTTTTTGGTGTGAACTTTATTATGATTTATGTTCGAAAAAGATTAAAACATTTTTTTTATTTAGTTTTAGGTAATAAAAAACAACGTAACATGATTATTTATTCAAATCGTTTTCATCACTTACGTAAGATTAGCTTTTCTATATGTCTGCCATTCGTTGGTGATCCGTTGATTTTATTCATCATGTTTGAAAAATGCAGCCACCAAATGCAGGCATATAGAAACTAACAACAGTAAAGTTTCTTATTTTAATGTCATTTGAGTGATTTTCTTAAATCACCAAAACTTAATGACAAATTTGAGGGATCTCAATTAAATTTCTATTACAATTACGAGTACATGCAATATGTAATGGCGGTAATTTCAATTACCATTTCAAGTAATTCAATTACGATTACTTCTAAAGTTAATTAAATAAATCAATCGTGAATTTCAAGTAGTTGTAATTGAATAAATGTAATAAGAATTAAGTTATGAATTTTTAATCGAACTTAGTGATGTTTATTTAATCAAAGAAATTTTAATTTGACGGGCTCAAGTTCGTTTTCTTAAATTAAGTTTTTATAATTAATATTTGTTTATATTTATACTCGTACAGGCTAAAGTTCGTAAATTTAATAATGAGAGAAATATTAGAAAGACATTGTTAACATATTTCAAGCAACAATGGAAAAATTTAATATGTAAACATCCCTTTAGATTTCAACTACACGGCTGAATAGAACAAACGTTGTTTCGATGTTGATTTTTGATTACATAGTCCATTTATACACATTACGATTGCAAATAGAATACGAGACTTCTCAGTACTAATTTTATGTTAACTGATGACTTCTTCAAATTTCACCATATGTGACGCGCAAAATAGAAAGGGACCTAAGGGTAAAACCCGGTTTTGTTCAGGAGAGTCATTTTAAAGATTTAAATACGTGTATCTTTGGTGTACTTCACTTTCATAAAACGCGCGAAAATTGATTTTTTACCTTTAGGTCCCTTTCTCTATGCGCTGTCACATATATTTAACATTACAGTGTTGCCAATGAGATATATCCTACAATGCCCAATCTGATGATTTTTTTATTCTACTTAAGACCAAATTTTTGGTTTGATTTTTAAACTTAAGTATTGTTTTGATTAATGTTCGTTTGAACATATAATTAGAACATGACTTAGTTTATTTCGTATATGTATATTAATTGTAATTTTTGAAATTACTACGAACTGCTTACAATTATTAATATTTATTTATATTTATACAGGATAATGGTTCGAGACTAACCACTTTAGTGTGACTCAGCAGATTCAATTAATGATAGAGCATATTTAACTACTTGATTACAGCTACCGTGGTGGCAGTGAGGTCTAAGCGGTAAATAACTCTAATGTTGGGGCGTTGGTTAGTATCGAAACATCGTGATGTTAGTTCAATGCTCCGTGCAGACTAACTTTTTTTTGTCTGTTCAATTTAATTTAAAAAAATTAATTTAAGAAAACGAACTTAAGCCTGACAAATTAAAATTTCTTTAATCAAATGTAATTAGTTTTACAAATCATTGTCTTATATTTCAAATACTATTAATTTCTTTTGATAACAATGAAATTTAAACATTTTTCTTACGATGTGTTATCGTTTCTATTTGCTATTTTATATCAAAATTAAACACTTTGTCGTTGTTTTATATTGAAAATTTTAAAATTTTTGTAATATTTCTAATTGTAATTTCTTTAATTGTTATTGGATACAATTACGTTGACACGTAATTGGGATAATTGTATTAATTACAATACAAAATGTAATTAAAGTTGCCCCAGGGAGTGAGTGATAATACCTGGTTCACACACGTTAAGATTCCTTGATCAGGTTTTAATTCACCTGGAAGGGGGACAGAGAAATTTATATCGCTTTCTTTGTCTTTCTTCCAGCTCAATTAAAACTTGATTAAGGAATCTTAACGTATGTCAACCAGCACTAATTGTAAAAAGTTAAAACTCAGTATACAGTCTATAGAAATACTTTTAGTTCCTTTCTTTTCTTTCTATAAGTTTAGTTTTTTTCTCTTTGTTTTTATTTAAATTTTTTTGGGTTTAAAACAAAACATTTTGCAATGAAAAAAAAGAGGCTCTTTAAAAAACACTTTATTTCTTAATCTACATCTAAAATTTCTATTCAGTTGATACAAATGGATGATTTTCCCCCTCTATTGGTACCTTGTTTCGCCCGTAATGTAAATTAATCAAATTTAATATGTATAAGATCGTGTATTAAATTATTAATTTTGGTTTTTTGTTATTGTTTGTTTCAAAATTAACAATTCATTGATTAACTCAACATAAAATCATTGTGTGTGTATATGTGTGCGCCCGCTTAATATGATTTAAATAAAAGCAATATTGTAGTTTGTAAAGATGTACAAATTTTGTAATTAATAATTGGGCCGTATATTTTGAAAGTGGCACAAGTCACTTTTTTTGTTGATTGCAAATTTTTTACAAATGAAAAGATATCGTTAAATTTTATTTAGTGTTGCCATTAACTCGATTTTTTTGAAAAAGTGACTTATGCCACTTTCAAAATAAAAGGCTCAACAAAAAAAAAAAATATTTATTGTTTAATATGATCGCACTAATAGAAAAAAAAAAACAAATTTTAATGCTTTTGTAATACATTTTACTAACAATTATTTGCTATTGTAAAAAGCTTTCACCACTAATTTTTTTTGTTAAGAATTTGTGTGTTTATGTTGTTATTTAATTTTGTATATTTGAATTCATTTAAAATAATTTCAAATATGATTTTCTTCCTCTTTAAAGTGCTGAAACAAATGAAATGTACGATACATTGGAAAAGGGAGGCAGTGCGGCTCGCAATGTTTTGCGAGAAGATGAAATTATTGAGGAAAATACTGGTTTTGCGATAGTTATAAATGGGCATTCTTTGGTCCATTGCTTATCTCCTGAACTGGAAACAAAGTGAGTTGAAAGTTTAGTTGCGTATATTGAATTGAGAATAGAAATTAGTACTCTTTGCTTTTAGATTTCTTGATATTGCTTCGCAATGTAAGGCTGTGATATGCTGTCGTGTAACACCTTTACAGAAAGCTTTAGTGGTGGAATTAATTAAACGTGCCAAGAATGCTGTAACTTTAGCAATAGGTGATGGTGCCAACGATGTCTCTATGATCAAAGGTAAATTTTGTTGTTAACAAATTGCGTAGTGTCCGTTACGATGAAATGCACCAGTTCTTAAAAAAAACTGGAAGATGTTTGATATTTTATATTTACCTAAGCTTTTCTATAGGGCCGTCGATTAAAAATTCTGGGTACTTAAGAAACAGTTTTTTTTTTCTCATTTTCAAGAAAAATTAATGTCCTTAGTTTACAGCAAGTATAAAAGCTCTTCGATTTTTTTATAGCTGACATATTAGAAGGAAGATTTAAAATTTTCACTATTAAATTTTTTAAATTGGAAATTTAGTTTGAATTTTCTAAATTAGATTCGACTTTTTGTAATTAAGCTTTTTTTAATTTATGAACACCCATACACGACTTTGGCATCAATATATTAGGCCTTATCACGAGTGTCGTAGTCGTGACGAAATCTGTAAAATGTGGCAACGTTTGCTATATGTTTTACATGGGAGTCGTTAAAGTTCGACTACGACTACTACACTCGTGATAAGGCCTATTAAATCTTCTTTAAGTTCCGTAAAACGGAAATGCCTTATAAAGCACCAACATTTTTTTTGGGGTTTTTAAACAAGTTTTTAAATGCTCCAACGCTGAAAAAAACTCGAAGTCGTTTGATTTGTGGTGTGAATTCAGCTTTTAATTAGTTTTATCGATAAACATACCGGACATAAAAAAACTAGTTCTAGGCGAATATCAAAGCTCTCTGCCTTTATTTGAATCTTGCACACGAATTATGCAGCATGTAATTTTTTAAACTAATTTTCGAATTTAAATTTAAGTATTGTGAAATGAACGTTGCTCGTGCGCCAGCCTTAAAAATTGTATTGATTTTTAAAAAAATCCAAATAAATTACGTAATTTAAATTTACCTCTCGATTTTCAATGGATTTGTTCAAATTTAGACCAAAAATTTTTTTTTTTGTTTTTTAAATAATTTGTAATGTTTGTATTATTATTAATGGCCAGATGTAATTCCTTCCTTTTGTTATTTTGGAATAAAAAATTTTACTTTTATTTACATAAAATACGGTAGGCCAATAGCTAAATTTATAAATAAAAAATAACATTTGTAATGTGATTTGGTGTTACTGCAGAAATCATTACTTCACCTAAAATATTAGAGATCTGTGACTTTATTTCAGTAAAAAATCGATAAAATAGGGTTTTGGCAATTTTTTGCAATTTTCATAAGACTATTATAGTCTGTGTTCAAATTTAGACCAACAAATTTTTTTTTTTGTTTTTTAAATCATTTGTAATGTGATTTGGTGTTACTGCAGAAATCATTACTTCACCTAAAATATTAGAGATCAGTGACTTTATTTCAGTAAAAAATCGATAAAATAGGGTTTTGGCTATTTTTTTGCAATTTTCATAAGACTATTATAGTCTGTGTTCAAATTTAGACCAACAAATTTTTTTTTTTGTTTTTTAAATCATTTGTAATGTGATTTGGTGTTACTGCAGAAATCATTACTTCACCTAAAATATTAGAGATCAGTGACTTTATTTCAGTAAAAAATCGATAAAATAGGGTTTTGGCTATTTTTTTGCAATTTTCATAAGACTATTATAGTCTGTGTTCAAATTTAGACCAACAAATTTTTTTTTTTGTTTTTTAAATCATTTGTAATGTGATTTGGTGTTACTGCAGAAATCATTACTTCACCTAAAATATTAGAGATCTATGACTTTATTTCAGCAAAAAATCGATAAAATAGGGTTTTGGCTATTTTTTTGCAATTTTCATAAGACTATTATAGTCTGTGTTCAAATTTAGACCAACAAATTTTTTTTTTTGTTTTTTAAATCATTTGTAATGTGATTTGGTGTTACTGCAGAAATCATTACTTCACCTAAAATATTAGAGATCTGTGACTTTATTTCAGTAAAAAATCGATAAAATAGGGTTTTGGCTATTTTTTTGCAATTTTCATAAGACTATTATAGTCTGTGTTCAAATTTAGACCAAAAATTTTCTTTTTGTTTTTTAAATCATTTGTAATGTGATTTGGTGTTACTGCAGAAATCATTACTTCACCTAAAATATTAGAGATCTGTGACTTTATTTCAGTAAAAAATCGATAAAATAGGGTTTTGGCAATTTTTTGCAATTTTCATAAGACTATTATAGTCTGTGTTCAAATTTAGACCAAAAATTTTCTTTTTGTTTTTTAAATCATTTGTAATGTGATTTGGTGTTACTGCAGAAATCATTACTTCACCTAAAATATTAGAGATCTGTGACTTTATTTCAGTAAAAAATCGATAAAATAGGGTTTTGGCTATTTTTTTGCAATTTTCATAAGACTATTATAGTCTGTGTTCAAATTTAGACCAACAAATTTTTTTTTGGTTTTTAAATCATTTTAATGTGATTTGGTGTTACTGCAGAAATCATTACTTCACCTAAAATATTAGAGATCTGTGACTTTATTTCAATAAAAAATAGGTAAAATAGGGTTTTGGCAATTTTTTGCAATTTTTATAAGACTATTATAGCCCGTGTTCAAATTTAGAGCAAAATATATAGGCACATACATACATAGATTAACAACATAGAAAAAATTTAAACATCAATTTTTTTGTATAGTTTTTACGAAAGAATATTATAGTCCATTGAAAATGCCACAACAATTTGTTTTTAATTTCTTAAGTCTCTTAGAAAAGTGGAAAGATCTGGTCCAAGGACCGGCACTGCGACACCTATTGTGCCATTTAAGTCTCTTATGTTTTTATTTGATGTTCGTATTGAAAATCTGTGTTCATGTGAAATATTAAAGCTTATTGGCGCTATTTGGATTAATCGCACTAAAAATTTAGTTTACAAAAAGAGAGAAGTTTTTTGTAATTTAAAAATGGCAAAAATTTGCGTTTTTTTTTTTATTTCTTATGTTGCTTGTAGTTGTAACCGATCTTCCTATAGAAGAGCATACTGCGCAATAAATATAAAAGCTCTTTGACCTTAGTAGAGTTAACGCACGAGGAGTTATGCTCTCTCTCAAGTCTAATACTTTAGATCAGTTATTTGTAATTAAATTTTTTACAGGTTACATATTACACGGCTGTTATTTTATCGTAAATTTTTTTCTTCCGTTTTCTTACAGCCGCCCATATTGGTGTTGGTATTTCTGGTCAAGAGGGTTTACAAGCTGTATTGGCAAGCGATTATTCGATTGCACAATTTCGTTACTTAGAAAGACTTTTATTGGTGCACGGGCGTTGGTCCTATTATCGCATGTGCAAATTCCTGCGCTATTTTTTCTATAAAAACTTTGCATTTACTTTGTGTCATTGTTGGTATTCATTTTTTTGTGGTTTTAGCGCACAGGTTAGTATACATGCACACGTACATACGTACTTAGTCTCGAACATACATACATACGTAATGTTTTGAAATTGAATTTATTTTGTTACAGACTGTTTTTGATCCCATGTTCATATCGGTCTATAACCTCTTCTACACATCACTGCCTGTTTTGGCACTGGGCGTCTTCGAACAAGATGTTTCGGATAGGCATAGTTTGGATTTCCCCAAATTATATACGCCTGGCTTAAAAAGTCAATTGTTTAATACCAAAGAATTTGTGTACAGCGTGTTACATGGTGCCTTTAGTTCGTTAATATTATTTTTAATTCCTTACGGTAAGTTTTTGTTAATTTCGTAAGTTTATTTATTGTAAAGCTTAAAACATAATCACGAATTCGCTTGCTTAAATTCTATTGCGATTAGCTGGTGCCTTGATTAACTTTAATTTATGTACATATTTGTTCAACTAAATTAATTTCAACAATTGAATTAACAAAAGTGGCCAAATTCGTAGTCACCCGAGCTGTGGAAGACACCGCGAATTAATCACCCCTATCGCGAATATTATGGGAGTAAGTTGTTTGGGAGAAAAATTGTATTCCCATCCCCAACAAATTGCTATCGCGAATATTTTGGGAGTTTAAGTCTCTATTGCGAATTACATGGGAATAAAAGTTTTTATTTTGAATTGTTTGTTTTGATTTAACAAATAATTTTTGCGGGATTTATTTGTGGTGTATGAATAAAAGAAATTAAAGCTAATAAGGTAAAAATTATGAATAGCGTTTATTTGCGTTTTCTGTTGCTGGAAAAGGATAATCAATCCATAGAACGACTGCAGCGAAGACAAATACGTGATGAATCTGACCCGCTTTGTTTTGTTGCGGTTTTTTTTTTGTTTTCAGTAAGTTTTTTCTTATGTTCCGTTTTTGGTCGATCCACACCTATTCATTAAAAATATAAATTACGCTCATTTTTTATCCTTCTGGAAACCTTTGCCATAGTCTTGATTCGCACACATTGCTTCTACCAGACAATTAATTTGTTCTCTATTAACACTCTTGTGTTAATAAATAAGAGAACAAACTGATTACATAAAGTTCTGGATTAAAAAACAAATTGCTACTTACATGTTCACATCTTGTTCCCACTTTCAATTGCTGTGAAGTATTTTAGTCAATTTATTCGCGGGAGTAGACATTTGCAATGCCATATTTGTAAGGTGTGGGAGTTCATTCCCAAAAAAAAAAAAAAAAATTATGGGAATCATTCACGATAGTAAAACAAAAAATTTGGGAGTTTTTTTCATGAGAATGTTTATTCGCGATAGGAGTGAATAACAGGTGGTGTCGACAGCTCAGGTGATTTATTTCTTTCTGTATTTTCACCGCTTGTATTTGTGATCCGGTTAAAATGTTAAATGATTTGTTGAAGCATTTTTCTTGACGCCTTTTCTAATGAAAACAAAAATGAGTTTTAATTTTAATTTATTTTAACTTTAACAGGTACTTATCACAAAGGCGTCTCGCCAAATGGTTTAATTTTAA